>CM038143.1:372738624-373938624 GCA_021437245.1 Aegilops speltoides
CTCATTTGAGTAGTGTCCGGGTCTTCCACAATTGTAGCAGCTTCGATCACGACTAGAAGATCTCTTTTCATCATATGATCTAGACTTTGAGCTTCTTTCCTTGCTTCTACTCTTGTAGAATTTGTTGAAGTTCTTCACCATTAGGCTTATCTCTTCATTGGAAACTAGCTTGTCACTTGAGGTTGTGGGAGCATCACTTGTAGCTTTGTAAGCACCACTTGACTTGTTGTGAAGCTCTTCCTTATCTTTAAGTGTCATCTCATGAGCAACAATTCTTCCAATGACTTGGTTGGCTTGAGATTCTTGTAGTTTGGCATCATTTGGATCAAAGTGCACACGGTGTCATACTTTCCATCCAAAGCTCGAGAATCTTCTTGATGATGAATCGGTCGGTCATTTCTTCGCTTCCTAAGCGGCAATCTCATTTGTGATGAGAGCAAGCCTAGAGTACATTTCAGCGACTCCTTCACCTTCCTTCATCTTGAACTTGTCAAGTTGACCTTGAAGAACATCTAGCTTTGATTCCTTCACGGACTCGGTACCTTCGTGCATTTCGACCAAAGTATCCCAAATCTCTTTTGCATTCTCAAGACGGCTGATTTTGTTGAACTCCTCGGGACACAAAGCATTGAAGAGAATGTCACAAGCTTGAGCATTGTTTTGCAACATCCGCAATTCATCCGCTGTAGCTTCACGATCCGAACTTTTCCTTCCTCAAGAATTCACCTTGCAAGCCAACACAAATAATGCCCCATGCGGCAGGTTATGTCCAAGAATATGCATTTTCATTTTATGCTTCCAACTAGCAAAGTTTGAACCATCAAAGTAAGGACCTCTATTTAAAATTACCCTCACTAGACGCCATACTCTCCTAGGTTGTGAAACCAAGCTTATGGAGTCCAATGCAATGGAAACCAATACAATGGAGACCAAAGCTCTAATACCACTTGTAGGATCGAAAGTATGTCTAGAGGGGGGGTGATTAGACTACTTGACAATATAAAAATTCAGCCTTTTGATAAAGACAAGTTTTTGGCAGATTCACGATAATGATCAAGTCAAGTATCACCCTACACATGCAATTCTAGAGTATATGCAGCGGAAAGTAAATTGCACATGTAGTAAAGAGAGGTGGAGAAGAGCAAACGCAATTTGGAGACACGGAGATTTTTCTCGTGGTTCCGATAGGTGGTGCTATCGTCAATCCACGTTGATGGAGACTTCAACCCACGGAGGGTAACGATGCGAGAGTCCACGGAGGGCTCCACCCACGAAGGGTCCACGAAGAAGCAACCTTGTCTATGCCATCATGGCATACGCCCACGGAGGACTAGCCTTACTCGGGGTAGATCTTCACGAAGTAGGCGATCTCCTTGCCCTTACAAACTTCTTGGTTCAACTCCACATCTTGACGGAGGCTCCCAAGCGACACCTAACCAATCTAGGAGGCACCACCTCTAAAAGGTAATAGATGGTGTTGATGATGATAAACTCCTTGCTCTTGTGCTTCAAATGATAATCTCCCCAACACTCAACTCTCCTCACCGATTTGGCTGTGGTGGAAGAAAGGATTGAGTGGAAAGCAACTTGGGAAGGCTAGAGATCAAGCTTCATATGGTGGGAGTGGAGCTACTTGATCTCAACACAAGGGTAGGTAGTTTTCTTCTCGTAAATGTAAGGTAGGAGTGGTAGTTCTTTCGATGGCTCTCTCCACGAATGAAGAGGGGTGGAGGGTATTTATAGCCTCCACACAAAATCCAACCGTTACACACATTTGACCAATCTCGGTCAGACCGAAGTTGACAACTCGGTGAGACCGAAAGTTCAAATCATGTGAACATTGGGATTTTCGGTGGGACCGAAAATACAATCTCGGTGAGTCCGATTCTACCAAAGACTAGGGTTTGCCAATCTCGGTGGGACCGACTTCATCATCTCGGTGACACCGATTTGATGACGAAGATTCTGAAGCTTGGCAACATTAGTTTCGTGAGACCGAGTTCGTAATCGGAAAATCCGAAATTTCTAGGGTTTGGCTATATGACCGAGGTGGTTCATTCGGTGTGGTGAGTTTAGGAAATCGGTGGGACCGAGATTACTTATGAGTGTATATTGGAAGTGAGAGTTCTCGATAGTTTAGGAGATATATCACTAAGCACTTTGAGCAACCGGATCATTAACATAATCTCATCCCTTTTAATAGTATTGGCTTTCCTATAGACTCAATGTGATCTTGGATCACTAAACCAAAAATGGAGTCTTGAGCTTTTGCCAATGCTTGCCTTAGCATTTTGAGGGGTCCACATCTTCATCATTGCCATACCCATATCAATCGAACTTTCGAAATGATTCTCAAGAAACTATTAGTTCAATGATATATATGTTGTTATTAATTACCAAAACCACCCGGGGATTAGTTGCACTTTCACCCCCGAAAATTCAAAAAAGGTCTTTTTTGCGATTGGTAAAGATGAAATGTTGCCCAGCCGAAACAAACAAGCAACGATGTAGTACATGCTAAAATGGATGAGGATTTGTGGCTCTCAGATGCCACACGCCCGAATATGAAAATAGCATTAATATACATATTAGGAAAAGTAAAAAGAACAGAAATTTTGGGATATGAACTTGGTTGCCCGTTGTACACACATGTTCAGTTTCGTGGTGAATGGGTGCCCGTGGTAACGCTAGTTAAAAAAGAGAGAAAAATTGTATGTGTAGCAAAAAAAAACTGAATATAACATATGTCGGACCGTAATTCCTACGCCGCGGATACCACAGGCACCCACTCCCCACGAAAATGAACACGGGTGTACAACGGGCACTCATGTTTCATATCCCAGAATTTAATAAAATTTTGGAATTTTCTGAGTTTTTTAGTGCTATTTCATATAGTGGTGTATGGCACCCGAGAGCTGCAATGCATTTTCCATGCTAAAATTCAGTACATTTAAAAGAAGCTACCATTTGTACAGCAAGCAACAAAAAAATCAGTATGGCTAAAATAAACCCTCCTTTTTGCAAGTTATTACATATTCAACAAGGTTCTTTTATTTGTGGCATGACAGTAATCCCAAGCACAAGCTCCTTATTGTGCTGTCGAGGGCGTCACGTTCAGGCCTTGTGCGCTAGCACCTTCACCTCCTACACGACCAGCCTCTGCTTATTATTGTAATCCAGAGATTGTGGTCATAAGGGATGTTGAACTTGTGCCATTGCAACAACTATATTTACTTCTTCTTTTTTGCGAAAACTATATTTACTTTGAAGAAAGTAATTAATGGATGAGGCAAATCTTTTGCCTTCCTTTTAAAAACTATATTTACTTCGTCGATTAAAATTAGTTTATCAATTAAATTACTTCATCCATTCCCTGTCAGTCTGATACACGTTTGTACATTTCAAATACTGCAGAAACATCAGCATGATGGTGAGTCCATCACACGATTTTTTAAAGTCTACCAGACTACCGTAAGTAGCCTCTTTTTAGCGAAGACTAACGTAAGTAGCTGACACCAGAAATGTTTTTAGATATGTCAGACTCGCTGGAATAGAACCCTTTTACATGGCCTGGATAAACAACCCAAATTGTGATCCACATCCGGGATGACTATGCTAATTTCCACTAACGTCCAATACAAGGGGCAAATCCTATATGGCGCTGCGCCGGATTTAGGCCTCATTTGGTTCAGGGTAGGAAAATCGTAGGAAAGGAGATGCCCTTCGATTTACATTATAGGATTTTTTATTGAGTCTAGGCTAATGTTTTATTTTCCTGTGAAATATGGAGGATAGGAAGAATTCCACCATAGGAATTGGATACCATTCCTACAAATTAAAGGGATCTAAAGGAATTTTCCCTATAGAAATTCTATCCTACAAAATTTCTCTAAACTAAAGGAGGCTTTAGTATGTTTTGCAAACCGGCGCACCCACCCTCCACAAGATCCAATATGGGCTGGCCCAATTAGGTTTTTTTTCGACCGGTTCAGGTTTTGGGTGATTTTCTGGACGTTTTTCTTGCATTTTATCATTCAGTTTTTTCATGCACGCTTTTTGCACTCTCTTGTCTTTTCTTTTCTTTTTACTTTTTCTCTTTCATTTTCCTTTTCCTTTTCTGTTTTTTGTTTTTCCTTTTATTTTCCCTTTTCCTTTTTCTGATTTTCAAGTCCATGAACATTTACAAATTTTTGAACTTTTTGAACTTTTTCTCAAATTTCATAAACTTTTATCATATTTTGCTCGCTTTTTTTAGTGATTTTTTTTTCAAAATTGATGAACTTTGTGCAAAATTTGTGATTATCTTTAAATGGATGTTCTTTTTCAAATTTGGTGCACTTTCTCCAAGTTGATGAAAGTTTCAATTTTGTGAACATTTTCTCCAAGTTGCTGAGTTTTTGAAAAAATCGATGATATTTTTATAAAATGGATGAAATTTTTTCAAATTTGTGAGCTTTTTTCAAATTTGTGAGCTTTTTTCAAATTATAAGAAATTTTTTCGAAGTAGATGACCTTATTCAAATTATTGAACTTTTTCGCAATCAATGAACTTTTTTTTTATTTTGGGAACTTTTTTCAAAATCGGTGGAAATTGTTTTTCAAATTTTGTGAAGTCCACGGTAAACAGTGTTAAACTGTCAATGAACGACGGAACTAGCGATATTTTTTAGTGGAACCGATCAACCAAGCGATTCTGCTGTTGAGTGATCGAGTCAAGCGGGCGCTCATTCTAATGGGCCGGTCTAAGAGATCGCGTGGGTGAGCGCCAGTACGGTAACCAACGTTCGAAGCGCTGAGCGCTGCTTCATGAGAGCTCCTCTTCGGTGTCTTATCCGCCAATTGGTGCAGCAACGCATAGGCGTGTCAGCATTGGCATTGGCCTAGTTAAGCGCTTGCCCAACCTCGTGATATCATTTTCACTGTTAGTTTAGTCTCCCTCGATCGGTAACAGCTCTCTTTTAAAAGAAATGACATGTCTCTACTTTGCTTGCTGCTCGGTTAGTCGAGTTCACTGTTTTTTCTGCTCGCCTTTTGCTTGTCGGTTTCATGTTTTAGGAAACATCCATCGGGTTACTTCGGTTAAATTTCCAAATATTGTAAAATAAATAAATAAATGTTCATGTGCTATGAAAAAAGTTGGTGTAAAAAGTTCATGAAATTGAAAAGGCTTGCAAATGAGAAAAAGGTTCATGAATTTGGAAAAGGCTCGTGGATTTTGAAAAAAAAGTTCATCCATTTTGAAGAAAAGTTCATAAACTTGAATAAAGTTCATTGATTTTGAAGAAATGTTCACAACTTTGAATAAATTGGTCAATTTTGATAAAGTTCGTTCATTTTGAAAAACAAATTCACAAAAACAAAAATCCATTGATTTTGGAAAAAATATCACGAATTTAAAGATAAGTTCACTTTGATTTTGAAAAAATTCTCCAATTTAAAAAAATCACATTTTCTAAAAAGTTAACAAATTTGAGAAAATTTCACGGATTTCCAAAAAATCCTGGATTCAAAAATTGTTTACGACTTTGAAATAAATGGAACACCGATTTGATAAATGTTCACAGATTTTGAAAAAAAACTGAAAAAAGTACTCAGATTTGAAAAAAGTTCATTACAACTTGAGAAACATTCACTAGAAAGTTAGCAAAATCTGAAAACAAGTACGCGTATTTGGAAAAAAGTTCATGCATTTAAAGACAGGAATAGAAAACAGGAAAAGAAATAACAAACCAAACAAAAACAGGCCAAAAACGAAAGGAAAAGAAAAGCAGAATCCTCTTTTAGTGTTGCAAGTTGACATACAACGAAGAGCGAAAAAACAGTGGGTAGCCATGGAAGTTTTTTTTGTGAGGATTAGCCATGGAAGCTGATGTGTCCCAGGTGGTTATCGCGGTTAGTTCTGAACGTGAGATTGAATCCCACATACACCCATTTTTTGAAGTTCAAAGAAACAAAAAATATATTTAAATGGGCCAAGCCCAGGCTGGAAAGGGGCGTCGCCGGTGCGTACAATAGGTTGTATTCGGTGCTAGAGGTGTCAAATAGGAAATGGCCTGCTTCACCTAAAAAATGGAGTGCTGCTATGTCGCGAGCATTACGCATTGCTCAAAGCCCGTCCTGTTACATGGGTCTGGCCCAGATAGCAAAGTCGCCAGTGTATACATTTTCTTACCTTTTTTCACTTCATTTTTATATATTTTTTGCTCGGGCTATTTTTAGATTTTTTGTTAATTTTAAAGAAGATCATAGATTTGAAATAAATTTCATAAATTTAAAAATTAATCATGAAGTTAAACAAATGTTTGTGAATTTGGAAAAAGATCATAAATTTAAAAATGGTCATGAAATTGCAAAAATAAATCATGAATTTCAAGAGGTGTTCACAAATTTAATTTTATTTTAGGAATTTGGATAAGTTCAATAACTCAAAAAAATCATGGTTTAAAAAGTGTTTTGAAATTTGAAAAAAAATCACCAATTTCAAAAAATATTCATGAATTCAGAAAAAATAGAAAAAGTGTTCCAAATTTGAAAGGGGCGGCAACGTCATTGCGAGTCACGCTCCAATGGCTGGCTGGCAACAGCCACCATTGTTTGAATGCCAACGATCACCGCGGCCACGGGGGCGACGTGTGTTTTCGACGACGACGACGACAATGCTACAACGCAGCCACGAGGCACTGCTGCTCTGGATCAATGCTTGAGGTCCAAGTCCCCAAGGGCGCGACGACGCGGGCGACGTTGCTTTGACGGCGACGATGACTGAGGTTGCAGATGCCAGAGAGATTGACAACTACTATGAGGCGAGGGTGGACATATTGCAACAACATCGACTATTTTTTGCAACGACAATGACGTTGGCGTGGCGACGAATGCACGACGAGGTGGAATATGTTGCGGTGTTAACTGTTGGGGAACGTAGTAGAAATTTAAAATTTTCTACACATCACCAAGATCAATCTATGGAGATTCTAGCAACAAGAGAGGGAGAGGATGAGCATCTTCATACCTTTGAAGATCGCTAAGCGGAAGCGTTACAAGAACGCGGATGATGGAGTCGTACTCGCGACGATTCAAATCGCGGAGGATCCGATCTAGCGCCGAACGGACGGTGCCTCCGCGTTCAACACACGTACAGCCCGGGGACGTCTCCTCCTTCTTGATCCAGCAAGGGGAGAGGAGAAGTTGAGGGAGAACTCTGAAAGCACGACGGCGTGGTGGTGATGGAGCTCGTGGTTCTCCAGCAGGGCTTCGCCAAGCACTACGGAGGAGGAGGAGGTGTTGGAGGAGGGAGAGGCTTGTGCCAGGGGAAGGGTGCGGTTGCCCTCTCTCTCCCTCACTATATATAGGGGGAAGGGGGGTGGAGGAGGCGCCCTAGGGTTCCCTAGGGGATGGGTGGCGGCTGTCGGTGTCAAAACCGGCGGATCTCGGGTAGGGGGTCCCGATCTGTGCGTCTAAGGCTAATGGTAACAGGAGGCAAGGGACACGATGTTTTACCCAGGTTCGGGCCCTCTCGATGGAGGTAAAACCCTACTTCCTGCTTGATTGATCTTGATGATATGAGTATTACAAGAGTTGATCTACCACGAGATCGTAGAGGCTAAACCGTAGAAGCCAGCCTATGATGATTATGATTGTCCCTCTACGGACTAAACCCTCCGGTTTATATATACACCGGAGGGGGCTAGGGTTTACACAGAGTCGGTTACAAAGAAGGAGATCTAACATCCGGATCGCCAAGCTTGTCTTCCACGCAAAGGAGAGTCCCATCCGGACACGGGATGAAGTCTTGAGTCTTGTATCTTCACGGTCCAACAGTCCGACCAATGTATATAGTCCGGCTGTCCGGATACCCCCTTATCCAGGACTCCCTCAGTAGCCCCTGAACTAGGCTTCAATGACGATGAGTTCGGTGCGCAGATTGTCTTCGGCATTGCAAGGTGGGTTCCCTCTTCGAATACTCCAAAGTACCTGTTGTGACAAACAGTGTCCGGCTTCCCATCAATGTTGTACTCCTCGGCTTATGTGCTTTGAATAATGGCCATCTCCACGTGTCGAGCGAATACGAGGAGCCGGAGCATTTTTCCATTTTCCACCCCGGCCCTGCAGGCGAACCGCCTATTTGAAGAGACGGGGATCCTTAGATTCTAATCTCACCTTCTTCCCTTGAGCCAGCATCCAACAGAGCGCATCCGGAAAAAAACATTCCAACATGGCCAGTCACCGCGGCTCCTCTTCTTGCCCCCTTAGCTCTAAGCCAGGTGATTGGGAAGAGTGTTCTGTTCCCCACAGCCGTTTAGTAGAGCTGCAGACCCAAGGGTTTCTTTCACCGGCGTTCATGGTCCCCGTCTGAGCCGGACTAGCCACCTATAATGGCGGGGAGCAAGCGGAGAGATCTCCTAACCCATCTCAGGGGGAGCGAGTATGCCTCATCCCATATTTGCTAAGAGGCATCGGGTTTTCAATCCACCCATTCCTTCGCGGGCTCCTGGAGTTCTATGGCCTCCAGTTGCACAACTTCACCCCTGCCTCCGTGCTGCACATCGCAGGATACGTTGCCCTTTGTGAATTATTCCTGGGCTGCGAGGCTCACTTTGAGTTATGGAAGAAGTTATTCTGCCTCGTCCCTCGCAATCATGGGGAATCCATATGTCAAGTGGCTAGAGCCGAAATATGGCGCGTCGCCGAGACCGGATACCTGTCCGGTACTCCCAAGAAGGCATCTGAAAACTGGCCCTCGGAGTGGTTTTATGTTGATGACATTCCCCTTCCGGATCCAGTTCAGACGGGCCTCCCTGAGTTTAATAACGCTTCGCTGAGGAAACGCCGAAGTTGGCGCCCTCGGAGCTCCCAGGAGGAAGATACCAGAGAAGTCCACTTCGACGAGCGGATAAAGACACCGCCAAATCAGATCGACAATAGTGGAGGTTATATCAATATGCATAATGCGGGGGGTGCAGCCACTTCAATATCGGGGAAAGCCCATGTGGCACTTCAACGGAGAAGACGATGCCACCCGCTGTGGTCGTAAAGGTTCGGACTCCGCCATTGCTCTGGCGAATATACTATCAGGTTTGTATAAAGGAGAAGAAAAAGAATTCCTTCGTATTAAACCGCGGGATTGATTTTCCATGTACAACCCCCCGAGCTGGGTAAGTCGTCACTCTTTACCCCACTCTATCCATTTTTGCGCCCTTCATCACAATCATTTACCTTGATATTTCTGAGCAGGAACTGTGGAGGGTCGTGGAAGGATTCAACAGCCCCTCCCCGCAGCCATAGGACCCTGGGAGGGCCTTTGATCCAGGACTTGAAGAAGATCCGGATATATCTGTGGAGCTTGTCGACGGGACATTTTATCAGGCCGGCTGCGATGGCGCCTCGGTGGCTATTATCGCCGACTATCCCGGACTGCTACCTGCGTCGTGTGTAAGCAAAGCCGAAGCCTTATCCTCTGAAGAGGACTTCTTTCTTATACCATGCCTTATGCGTAAAATATCGCGTTTTTATAGAGACGACCATCGGAACGTGGCGCCGAGCCCCTGGGGGCCCATCAGCAAAGGGCGTCCGAACCAGGCAGGCTTAAGAGGAAGGCGGTTAGGGCTGAAACACCGTTACAGAGGTATAGTTGAAACTTGCTTTGTGATTGTCGTGTTTGAAATGTAACAGCGTCCTTTGTGTCCTGGCAGAAAGGGGAGTCACCAGACTATATCCGGAGATCCTGCCAGTCACGCCTCTACCAGCCAGATTCCAGAACCGGCTTCGGGAGAGGAGGCCAATGTGGGGCCGATGCCGAATTGTCCTCCGACAGAGGATGCGGATATGCTCTCCGCCACAAATTCCGAAGTAGAGAGTGCCATGAATCACCGGCGCCGACGGGTCGTACTTCGTAATGGAATCTTTTTCGAAGAGGCATTCAATGCTTTCAATTCGGGAGACGCATACATCCAAGCTGCTCAAGGCGGGCTCACCCGAGCGACGGACCAGTATGCGAAAGATATACGGGTAAGAAAATTTGATAGGCATGTATAGCCGTAGCCCCTGAGACTTGAAACGGTTGGAACAACCGATTTAAGGATCATTTTATGCACAGGTTCTTATAGGGAAGAATACCCATTTGTCTCAAGAGCTGGAGGAGTGCAAGACCCAGCTGAGGGCCGCGGTTGCCAAACTAGAGGAATCCCAGAAGGCCTCACCTGGTAACATTCATCTCAATAATGAAATTTTAAAGAAATATACCAGTTAGTAATTGGCTTGCTTTATAAGTCTAACAGAAGATTCTGCAGACAATCCCGGGGAGAATCCGGAGATCGTGAGAGATAGCGAGTCATATCTCCAAAGACAGCTAAAAGCTGGCGAGCGTGTGCTTACGCAGGTTAGGCAGGAGAAAAACAATCTCCTAGATGCCAACGTCTGGCTGGGCGTTGAATTAGCAGATGTTCGAGCTCAGCTGGCGGACTCCGTAAAGGAGAACAAGAGGCTTCGTCGCGGCATTTATGGTAAGTGCCTAAACGAACTGCAGTACAGTTCGGCGAGGGAGCATTTTTAAAAGAGTTTATATCTGTAGGTATCCGACGGGCCGCCCCTGAAGAGGAGATGCAGGTCCGCAGCGATTATCGCAAGATCTCTCACACCGCCTAACGAAGTTCGGCGGGTGATGCGAGTATTGCCCGTGCTGGTGGTTAGCCACTTCCCTGCCAGGAGGCATGGGGGAGCTCGTGGATATGCTCCAAGGAGCACGGCGGCGCTTCCGGTTGTGGAAGGTATTAGCCTGCCGACAAGGTGCAAGGAAAGCCTGGGCCATGATGAAGACACACTACACCAAGCTTGACCCGAACCATATGGCCGAAGTCGGACCGGCGGGGCCAGATGGGCAAGAGATTCCCGTGAGTCTGGTGTATGACCAGGTAGCGCTAGCCGCGAAATATTCCCAACAGGATTGCAAGCTACATAGCCTGTTGGATGGTATACAGGAAGAATATAGCCAGTCCAAGTGACTATGTAATTCAATGGACATATGTAGTCCCTAGCCAGATTAAAAATCTTTTTTCATGGCAGACCTTTCCGCTTTAGCCCCCGGATCCAACAGTCCGGGGTGTATCCAAATACCCGCTCGGTTATGCAAAACCGGGGTATGCGTGGAAACCAAGCGTAGGGGTCATAAGTGCTTGAATAGACAAGTACCCAACTAGTTATGTTATATTAACATGGGTAGTAAGAAACATCTTCCAGGGAGAATAGTTCCGTTAGGGGTTCCTTTCCCTGGGTACGCATGCATCTATGTACATGTCTGAACTGCGAACAAAAACGCAGGATACAAAACATCTGGGGATTCACGTTGTAATAAACGAAAGAAACGTCTTTTGTTCACCGACCGAACATTCCCTTCAGAACACTAGCTTTCGGCTTCACACAGTCTGAGGTACACATCCAGCTGAACCGGCAGTAACAATCGCAGAGGTGCTCCCCTTATGCCCTAACCGAATTAACGGGACGTAGGGCATAAACACAAGATCCAGGCAACCTAGCATGGCCACATCTTAAGTCATATCGATGCATATAATGGTGAAGAAAAGGCACATATGGAAAAATAACACATATGTGATAGGCAGGAAGCCATAAAAGTAATTATATTTAGCTTCCGTATAGGAAGCCCCCAGGTATGGTGAACACACAAAGTGCAGGCCGAGTGATCTGGGCATCCGCATTGTATTGAATACTTTGTGTGAAGAAGGGAAAAAGGGCGAGAAAGGAAAAAAAAGGGAGGAACATAATTAAAAGAGCGGGGGTAAGGAGACGAACACTGAGGTTGGCACTAGGCATAGAATCTCTGGAGTCAGGCCGCATTCCATGGATTCGGCTCGAGTCTGTTATCGGATGCATCACGCAGGCGGTATGCTCCTCCGGTGAGAACTTTATCAATAATGAAGGGACCCTCCCACTTGGGTTTGAGCTTGTCCTTCTACTTCTCCGGTAGGCGTAGAACGAGTTTGCCAACATTATAAGTTTTGGCCCGCACTTCTATGCTTTGATACCTTCGAGCCTGCTGCTGATAGAATGCAGAACGGGCTATTGCGACGTCGCGCTCCTCCTCCAGGGCATCTAAGTTGTCCTGCCGATCTAACTCGGCTTCCTTCTCTTCGTACATGCGCACGCGAGGTGAGTCGTGGATTATGTCGCAGGGTAGTACTGCTTCTGCGCCGTACACCATAAAAATGGTGTGTATCCGGTGGTGCGATTCGGCGTGGTCCGCAGCCCCCAGAGTACGGAGTCGAGCTCCTCGACCCAGTGCGTGTCCGATTCTGTCAAGGATCACACTAGTCTGGGTTTGATGCCGCTCATGATGAGACCATTTGCATGTTCGACCTGGCCGTTTGTTTGGGGATGGTAGACGGAGGCGTAATCGAGCTTAATGCCCATGTTGCCGCACCAAGTTTTCACTTCATCGGCTGTGAAGTTGGAGCCATTGTCAGTGATGATGCTGTGGGGAACGTCGTAATGGTGTACAACCCCTGATATGAAGTCTATCACTGGTCCGGATTCGGCCGTTTTGACTGGTTTGGCTTCTATTCATTTGGTGAACTTGTCTACCATGACCAATAAGTATTTTTTCTTATGGCTTCCCCCTTTAAGAGGTCCGACATATCCAGCCCCCAGACCATGAAGGGCCAAGTTATGGGGATTGTTTGGAGAGCGGTAGGGGGCATATGGCTCTGATTGGCAAAGAGCTGGCAACCGACGCAGTGTTGTACAAGGTCTTGTGCGTCTGCCTAGGCTGTCGGCCAATAAAAACCTGTATGGAAGGCTTTGCTGACAAGTGCCCGAGCCGCAGCGTGGTGCCCGCCGAGTCTGGCATGGATTTCAGCCAAGAGCTGCCGCCCTTCCTCTTCGGAGATGCATCTTTGGAGCACTTCGGTGGCACTTTTCTTATAGAGATCTCCCTCATGGACTTTGTAGGCCTTGGAACGTCGTGCAATACAACGTGCTTCATTTTGGTCCTCGGGGAGCTCCTGCCTATTTAGGTAGGCCAAGAAAGGCTCGGTCCACGGGGCGATTATAGCCATGATTTTGTGGGCCGAAGGTGTTATTTCGGTGGCGGAGCCCCCAATTATGTCGGATGGTTCGGAATCTGGGGTTATATTCGGAGCCGGACTAATATTGCCGGACTCCCCTTCCCATATCACGGATGGCTTGAACAGCCTTTCCAATAATATATTAGGTGGGACAGGGTCACGCTTAGCGCCGATGCGGGCGAGGATATCCGCCGCTTGGTTGTTTTCTCGAGCCACATGGTGGAATTTGAGCCCCTCGAACCGAGCTGACATTTTGAGGACGACATTACGGTAGGCCGCCATTTTCGGATCCTTGGCATCAAAATCTCCATTTATTTGTGATATTGCGAGGTTTGAGTCCCCGCGCACTTCCAGGTGTTGAATGCCTATAGAGACTGCCATCCGGAGACCATGCAACAGAGCCTCGTATTCGGCTGCGTTGTTGGAGTCTGTGTATAATATTTGGAGTACGTATTGGACCGTGTCTCGGTGGGGGATGTTAGGACTACACCCGCTCCCAATCCGGCCAGCATTTTAGAGCCGTCGAAGTGCATGATCCAATTGGAGTACGCGCCGTATTCTTTAGGGAGTTCGGCTTCTGTCCATTCGGCGACAAAGTCAGCCAATACTTGCGACTTAATGGCCCGCCGTGGTTTGTATGTTATGTCGAACAGAAGGAGCTCGATGGCCTATTTAGCAATCCGTCCAGTGGCATCGTGGTTGTTTATTATGTCGTTTAGTGGTACTTCGGAGGCCACCGTAATTGGACACTCCTGAAAGTAGTGCCGTAGCTTCCGGGATGCCATGAAGACCGCGTACGCTATCTTTTGATAGTGTGGGTATCGGGATTTGCATGGAGTGAGGACAGTGGACACGTAATATACCGGCTTTTGGAGCGGGAACTTGTATCCGTCTACTTCTCGTTCGACGACGAGCACTATGCTTACCACTTGATGTGTTGCAGCTATGTACAATAGCATAGGTTCGCCAATATTTAGCACTGTCAGGACTGGATTGCTGGCCAATAGGGTC
Organism: Aegilops speltoides; assembly: GCA_021437245.1. NCBI lineage: Eukaryota > Viridiplantae > Streptophyta > Magnoliopsida > Poales > Poaceae > Aegilops > Aegilops speltoides. The sequence continues at coordinate 372,752,709 of CM038143.1, forward strand.
TTTATTTCATCCACTCCGGCCGCGGCTGTATCCGTCCACACGAAGTGTTCGGTGCGTCGAAGAAGGCGGTAAAGAGGTAGTGCCTTTTCTCCTAATCGGGAGATAAAGCGGCTTAAGGCAGCCATGCATCCAGCTAGTTTCTGGATATTCTTGAGGTCTATTGGGATAGCCAACTGTGACAGAGCTCGGATTTTTGCCAGATTTGCTTCAATTCCTCTATTGGAAACGATGAAGCCAAGCAACTTCCAGGAGGGTACGCCGAAAACACATTTTTTTGGTTGAGCCTGATGTCGTATGTTCGGAGGTTGTCAAACGTAAGTCTTAGGTCATCTATTAAGGTTTCGAAGTGTCTTGTTTTTATGACCACGTCGTCCACATATGCCTCCACTATTTTGCCGATTTTCTTCTCCAGGCATGTTTGAATCATGCGTTGATAAGTTGCGCCGGCATTTTTGAGTCCGAAAGGCATAGTGTTGAAACGGAAGGGGCCATATGGCGTTATGAAGGCCGTTGCAGCTTGGTCGGATTCTGCCATCTTTATTTGATGGTATCCGGAGTATGCGTCGAGGAAACATAGTGAGTCGTGTCCTGCGGTAGTGTCGATGATTTGGTCGATGCGAGGGAGGGGGAAGGGATCCTTTGGGTAGGCCTTGTTGAGGTCTTTGAAATCGACACATAGGCGCCAGGATTTGTCCTTCTTTGGTACCATCACCAGATTTGCCAGCGAATCCAGATGTTTTATATCTCTGATGAATCTGGCCTCAAGTAGCTTGGCTAGCTCTTCTCCCATGGCTTGTCGCTTAGGCTCTGAGAAGCGCCTAAGAGTCTGTTTGACTGGCTTGTATCCTTTCAGTGTATTGAGGCTGTGTTCGGCCAGCCTGCGTGGGATGCCCGGCATGTCTGAAGGATGCCAGGCAAAAATGTCCCAATTCTCGCGTAGGAATTCTCGCAATGCGGCGTCCATTGTGGGGCTCAACTGTGTCCCGATGTAAGCTGTCTTTGTGGGTCCGTTGGATGGACCTGGAATTTGACTATCTCGTCCGCGGGCTTGAATGAGGTGGACTTGGGTCGTTTGTCGAGTATCACGTCGTCCCTGTCCACTGTGGCGCGCAACGTTGTTAGTTCTTCGGCCGCTAGGGCTTCGGATAATGCTTCCAGGGCTAGTGCTGCAGTTTTATTTTCGGCGCGGAGTGTGATGTCCGGATCACTAGCTAGAGTGATGATTCCATTGGGTCCGGGCATTTTAAGCTTCACGTACCCGTAATGGGGTATAGCTTGAAAGCTCGTGAATGCATCCCGCCCTAAAAGTTCATGGCATCTGCTGCTGAAAGGAGCCACTTGGAATGTGATTTCTTCAAACCTGTAATTCTCCGGGGTGCCGAATACCACATCGAGTGTGATTTTTCCCGCACACCGTGCCTCCCGACTAGGGATGATTCCCCTGAAGGTCGTGCCGCTTTGCTCAATGCGGCTTTTATCGATTTCCATCTTGTTGAGCGTTTCTTCATAGATCAAGTTTAATCCGCTTCCGCCATCCATGAGTACTTTAGTGAGCCAGAAGCCGTCCATGATTGGGCTGCGGACCAAAGCAGCTGGTGCCCGGACTATCTGGAATTGAGGTTCGTCACTGGCACTGAAGGTTATAGCAGTGTCGCTCCACGGATTTATTTTTGCCACGCGGCAGATTTCAGCGAAATTTCGATGAGCTCGCTTGCGCCTATTATTTGAGGCGAAAGTCTTGAAGACTGTCAGTACTGCATTGTTTTCTTCGGCGGGATGTTGTTCTGCCTTATGGTTTACAAGAAGATCCTCACTGCTTTTTGCTATCTGCCGGAGTATCCAACATGCTCTAAGGCTATGTGTCGGCGTGATATCCGGCGTGCTGTGAATTTTGCATGGCCCATTGAGCCATTCTTCCAATACGGTTCCACGCCCTGGAGTGGGCCTTGGTTTTTTGGGAATCGGGTCGGGTAACTTACGAGAGTTTGCCCTTTTAGTTCGGACAAAGGGTTTAGTGAGAGCCGGATTATCCCAAAATTCTGTTTGGGTTTTCCAGGCGCTTTCCATCGCACAGTACTTCTGTACTATGGCTGCTAAGTCAGCAAAGTGTACTATGTCACGGCGACTTATAGCATTAAGGATCCCTTTGTTCGTGCAGTTTTTGCAGAAAAGTGAGATTGCGTCCTCCTCACGACAGTCCTTGACCCTGTTTAGCACAAGGAGGAATCTGGCCCAGTAGCGATGTACTGTCTCCTGGGGCTCTTGTCTGATATGGGATAGGCAGCATAAGTCTGGGTGGGTGGGTTTAGTTAAGTCCGAATTCTGACCCGATTTGACATCCAGGGGCAGAGGAGCTTCCGGGCTCGGCAGCTCGGACTCCGGGATGTTGCCCAATTTTTCTGGCCTATTACCCGATTCTAAGTCCGGGGTCTGGGTCATGTCCTCCCGCGAGCGGGTATCCGGCTCAGAGAGCTCGGTAATCCAGACATAGTTCATCCTCAAGGTAGAGGGATAATCCATGTGTGGCGCTTCCACTACCGCTATCTCATGGCTGACCGGTGGAGATTTGATATCCCTTTGGTCGGGTTTAAACCCAATCCGATCATAGTCTGTAGCGACTCCCGGAGCGGCGATGAGATCCAAGAGCTCATTAAGGGAGGAGAGCTCCATCGGATCCATCTGTTCGGCGAGTTCCGAACTGACGTGGAGGCTGTTTTTGATGACCCGAGAGGTCATCGTCGGCGCGACAGCCGATCGGGCGGTCATGACGAAGTCGCCTAGTCGGAGAGTTTGGCCTACCGCCAGTGCTTCCCCAGAGGTGATGTTGTCCTTGACAACGAGAAGAGCCATCGAGCCTTGCAGTGATGACACAGGAACTCTCAATGAAAGCACCAATGTCGGTGTCAAAACCGGCGGATCTTGGGTAGGGGGTCCCGATCTGTGCGTCTAAGGCTAATGGTAATAGGAGTTTTACCCAGGTTTGGGTCCTCTTGATGGAGGTAAAACCCTACTTCCTGCTTGATTGATCTTGATGATATGAGTATTACAAGAGTTGATCTACCACGAGATCGTAGAGGCTAAACCCTAGAAGCTAGCCTATGATGATTATGATTGTCCCTCTACGGACTAAACCCTCCAGTTTATATAGATATCGGAGGGGGCTAGGGTTTACACAGAGTCGGTTACAAAGAAGGAGATCTAACATCCGGATCGCCAAGCTTGTCTTCCACGCAAAGGAGAGTCCCATCAGGACACGGGACGAAGTCTTGAGTCTTGTATCTTCACGGTCCAACAGTCCGACCAATGTATATAGTCCGGCTGTCCGGAACCCCCTTATCCAGGACTCCCTCAGCGGCCACAGGGGAAACCCTAGATGGGTTTGGGCGCCCCCACCCCTAGGAAACTTGCCCCCCAAGCCGGGAGGGGCGGCTGCCCTAGGGGAGGTGCCCCCACCTCTCCAGGTTATGTGAGAGGGGTTGGGAGGGGCGCACAGCCCCTTAGTGGGCTGGTGTGCCCCCTTCCCTTGGCCCATAAGGCCCCCCAACGCTTGCCGGGGCCTCCGAAACACCTTTCGGTCACGCTGGTCGTCACCCGGTACTCCCAGAACAATTCTGGACTCCAATACCCTTCGTCCAATATATCGATCTTCACCTCCGTACCATTCCGGAGTTCCTCGTCACGTCTAGGATCTCATTCGGGACTCCGAACAACCATCGATAACCACATACTATTTCCCATAACAACTCTAGCGTCACCGAACCTTAAGTGTGTAGACCTTACGGGTTCGGGAACCATGTAGACATGACCGAGACACCTCTCCGGCCAATAACCAATAGCGGGATCTGGATACCCATATTGGCTCCCACATGTTCCACGATGATCTCATCGGATGAACCACGATGTCGAGGATTCAGTCAATCCCGTATACAATTCCCTTTGTCTATCAGTATGTTACTTGCCCGAGATTCGATCGTCGGTATCCCAATACCTCTTTCAATCTCGTTACCGGCAAGTCACTTTACTCGTTTCGTAATGCATGATACCGTGACTAACTACTTAGTCACATTGAGCTCATTATGATGATGCATTACCGAGTGGCCCCAGAGATACCTCTCCATCATACGGAGTGACAAATCCCAGTCTCGATTCGTGCCAACCCAACAGACACTTTCGGAGATACTTGTAGTGCACCTTTATAGCCACCCAGTTACGTTGTGATGTTTGGTACACCCAAAGCATTCCTATGGTATCTGGGAGTTACACAATCTCATGGTCTAAGGAAATGATACTTGACATTAGAAAAGCTCATAGCAAACGAACTACACGATCTTGTGCTATGCTTAGGATTGGGTCTTGTCCATCACATCATTCTCCTAATGATGTGGTCCCGTTATAAATGACATCCAATGTTCATGGTCAGGAAACCATAACCATCTATTGATCAACGAGCTAGTCAACTAGTTGCTCACTAGGGACATGTTGTGGTCTATGTATTCACACATGTATTACGGTTTCCAGTTAATACAATTATAGCATGAACAATAGACAATTATCACGAACAAGGAAATACAATAATAACCATTTTATTATTGCCTCTAGGGCATATTTCCAATAGTCTCCCACTTGCACTAGAGTCAATAATCTAGTTCACATCACTATGTGATCGTAATGAATCCAACACCCATGAGGTTTGATCATATCTCGCTTGTGAGAGAGGTTATTAGTCAATGGGTCTGAACCTTTCAGATCCGTGTGTGCTTTACAAATCTCTATGTCATCTTCTAGATGCAGTTACCACGCGCTATTTGGAACTATTCCAAATAACTGCTCTACTATACGAATTCGGTTTACTACGTAGAGTCATCCGGATTAGCATCAAAGTTTGCATCAACGTAACCATTTACGACGAACTCTTTTACCACCTCCATAATCGAGAAAATTCCTTAGTCCACTAGTTACTAAGGATAACCTTGACCGCTTTCCTGTGATCCATTCCTGGATCACTCTTGTACCCCATGACTGACTCATGGCAAGGCACACTTCAGGTGCGGTACACGGCATAACATACTGTAGAGCCTACGTCTAAAGCATAGGGGACGACCTTCGTCCTTTCTCTCTCTTCTGCCGTGGTCGGGTCTTGAGTCTTACTCAATACTCACACCTTATAACACAGCCAAGAACTCCTTCTTTGCCGATCTATTTTGAACTCCTTCAAAATCTTGTCACGGTATGTATTCATTTGAAAGTACTATTAAGCGTTTTGATCTATCCTTATAGATCTTGATGCTCAATGTTCAAGTAGCTTAATACAGGTTTTCCATTGAAAAACACTTTTCAAACAACCCTACATGCTTTCCAGAAATTCTACATCATTTCTAATGAATAATATGTCAACAACATATACTCATCAGAAATTCTATAGTGCTCCCACTCACTTCTTTGGAAATACAAGTTTCTCATAAACTTTGTATAAACCCAAAATCTTTGATCATCTCATCAAAGCATATATTCCAACTCCGAGATGCTTACTCCTATCCATAGAAGGATTGCTGGAGCTTTGCATACTTGTTAGCATCTTATAGGATTGACAAAACCTTCTGGTTGTATAATATACAACCTTTCCTCAAGAAAATTGTCGAGAAAACAATGTTTTGACATCCTATCTGCAAGATTTCATAAATAATGCAGTAACTGCTAATATAATTCTAACAGACTCTTAGCATCGCTACGAATGAGAAAGTCTCATCGCAGTCAACTCCTTGAACTTGTCGGAAAACATCTTAACGACAAGTCAAGCTTTCTTAATGGTGATACTTACCATCATTGACCGTCTTCCTTTTAAAATCCATCTGTACCCAACAACCTTACGACCATCAAGTAGTTCTTCCAAATCTATACTTTGTTTTCATACATGGATCCTCTCTCGGATTTTATGACCTCGAGCCATTCGTCGGAATCCGGGCCCACCATCGCTTCTCCATAGCTCGTAGGTTCATTGTTGTCTAGCAACATGACCTCCAAGACAGGATTACGTACCACTCTGGAGTAGTATGTATCCTTGTCGACCTACGAGTTCTGGTGGTGACTTGATCCGAAGTTTCATGATCAATATCATCAGCTTCCACTTCAATTGGTGTAGGTGCCACAGGAACAACTTCCTGTGCCCTGCTACACACTAGTTGAAGTGCCGGTTCAATAACCTCATCAAGTCTCCACCATCCTCCCATTCAATTCTTTCGAGAGAAACTTTTCCTTGAGAAAGGACCCGATTCTAGAAACAATCCCTTTTGCTTCCGGATCTGAGACAGGAGGTATACCCAACTATTTTTGGGTGTCCTATGAAGATGCATTTATCCGCTTTGGGTTCGAGCTTATCAGCCTGAAACTTTTTCACATAAGCGTCGCAGCCCCAATTTTTTTTAAGAAATGACAGCTTAGGTTTCTCTAAACCATAGTTCATACGGTGTCATCTTAATGGAATTGTGTGGTGCCCTATTAAAGTGAATACGGTTGTCTTTAATGCCTAACCCATAAACGATAGTGTTAATTTGATAAGAGACATCATGGTATGCACCATATCCAATAGGGTGCAGCTATGATGTTCGAACACACCATCACACTATGGTGTTCCAGGCGGTATTAGTTGTGAAACAATTTCCACAATGTCTTAATTGTGTGCCAAACTCGAAACTCAGATATTCATCTCTATGATCATATCATAGACATTTTATCCTCTTGTCACGACGATCTTCAACTTCACTCTGAAATTACTTGAACCTTTCAATAATTTAGACTTGTGTTTCATCAAGTAAATATACTTAGCATCTACTCAAATCATCTATGAAGTAAGAACATAACGATATCCACTGCGTGCCTCAACACTCATTGGACTGCACACATCAAAATGTATTACTTCCAACCATCTTACTGAAAACGAGGCCTTTTAGGCATATTGCCCATGTGGTATGATTTGCATGTCTCAAGTGATTCAAAATCAAGTGAGTCCAAATGATCCATCTATATGGAGTTTCTTCATGCATATATACCAATAGACATGGTTCGCATGTCTCAATCTTTTTCAAAACGAGTGAGTCCAAAGATCCATCAAACATGGAACTTCTTCATGCGTTTTATACCAATATGACTCAAGTGGCAGTGCCACAAGTATGTGGTACTATCATTACTATCTTATATCATTTGGCATGAACATGTGTATCACTACGATCGAGATTCAATAAACCATTCATTTTAGGTGCAAGACCATTGAAGATATTATTCAAATAAACAGAGTAACCATTATTCTCCTTAAATGAATAACCATATTATGATAAACATAATCTAATCATGTCTATGCTCAATGCAAACACCAAATAACAATTATTTAGGTTTAACACCAATCTCGATGGTAGAGGGAGCATGCGATGCTTGATCACATCAACCTTGGAAACACTTCCAACACATATCGTCATCTCACCTTTAGCTAGTCTCCGTTTGTTCCATAGCCTTTTCGAGTTACCAACACTTAGCAACCAAACTGGTATCTATTACCCTGGTGCTACTAGGAGTACTAGTAAAGTACACATTAATAAAATGTATATCCAATATACTTTTATCGACCTTGCCAGCCTTCTCATCTACCAAGTATCTAGGGCAGTTTTGCTTCAGTGACCGTTCCCCTCATTACAGAAGCACTTAGTCTCGGGTTTGGGTTCAACCTTGGGTTTCTTCACTAGAGCAGCAACTGATTTGCCATTTCATGAAGTATCCCTTCTTGCCCTTGCCCTTCTTGAAACTAGTGGTTTTACTAACCATCAACAATTGATGCTCCTACTTGATTTCTACTTTCGCGGTGTGAAACATCGCGAACAACTCAAGGATCATCATATTTATCCCTGATATGTTATAGTTCATCACGAAGCTCTAGTAGCTTGGTGGCAATGACTTTGGAGAACTATCACTATGTCATATGGAAGATTAACTCCCACTCAATTCAAGCGATTGCAGTACTCAGACAATCTGAGCACATGCTCAACGATTGAGCTTTTCTCCCTTAGTTTGCAGGTTAAGAAACTTATCAAAGGTCTCATACCTCTTGACGTGGGCACGAGCCTGAAATCCCAATTTCAGCCCTTGGAACATCTCATATATATGTTCTGTGTCGTTTAAAAAAACGTCTTCGACGCCTCAATTCTAAACCGTTTAACATTACTGAACTATCACGTAGTCATCAAAACGTGTATGTCAGATGTTCGCAACATCCACAGACGACATTCGAGGTTCAGCACACCGAGCGGTGCATTAAGGACATAATCCTTCTGCGTAGCAATGAGGACAATCCTCAGTTTACGAACCCAGCCCGCATAATTGCTACTATCAACTTTCAACTAAAATTTCTCTAGGAACATATCTTAAACAGTAGAACTAAAGCGTAAGCTACGACATAATTTGCACAGACCTTTTGACTATGTTCATGATAATTAAGTTCATCTAATTATTTAATGAACTCCCACTCAGATAGACATCCCTCTAGTCATCCAAGTGATACATGATCCGAGTCAACTAGGCCGTGTCCGATCATCACGTGAGACGGACTAGTCGTCATCGGTGAACATCTTCATCTTGATCGTATCTACTATATGACTCATGTTCGACCTTTCGGTCTCTTGTGTTCCGAGGCCATGTTTGTACATGCTAGGCTCGTCAAGTCAACCTAAGTGTTTTGTATGTGTAAATCTGGCTTACACCCGCTGTATGCGAACGTTAGAATCTATCACACCCCGATCATCACGTGATGCTTCGAAGCAACGAACTTTCGCAATGGTGCACAGTTAGGGAGAACAGTTTCTTGAAATTTTAGTGAGGGATCATCTTATTTATGCTACCGTCGTTCTAAGCAAATAAGATGTAAACATGACAAACATCACATGAAAATCATAAAGTGACATGATATGGCCAATATCATCTTGCACCTTTGATCTCCATCTTGAGGCACGACATTATCACCTTCGTCACCGGCATGACACCATGATCTCCATCATCATGTCTTCATGAAGTTGCCTCGCCAACTATTACTTCTACTACTAAGGCTAACGGTTTAGCAATAAAGTAAAGTAATTACATGGCGTTATTTAATGACACACAGGTCATGCAATAAATTAAGACAACTCCTATGGCTCCTGCCGGTTGTCATACTCATCGACATGCAAGTCGTGATTCCTATTACAAGAACATGATCAATCTCATACATCACATATCATTCATCACATTCTTTTTGGCCATATCACATCACATAGCATACCCTGCAAAAACAAGTTAGACATCCTCTAACTGTTGTTGCATGTTTTACGTGGCTGCTATGGGTTTCTAGCAAGAACGTTTCTTACCTACGCAAAGCCACAATGGTGATATGCCAATTGCTATTTACCCTTCATAAGGACCCTTTTCATCGAATCTGATCCGACTAAAGTGGGAGAGACTGGCACCCGCTAGCCACCTTTATGCAACAAGTGCATGTCAGTCGGTGGAACCTGTCTCACGTAAGCGTACATGTAAGGTCGGTCCGGGCCGCTTCATCCCACAATACCGCCGAAACAAGATAGGACTAGTAATGGTAAGCAAATTGAACAAGCCAACGCCCACAACTACTTGTGTTCTACTCGTGCATAGAATCTACGCAATAGACCTAGCTCATGATGCCACTGTTGCGGAACGTAGCAGAAATTCAAAATTTTCTACACATCACCAAGATCAATCTATGGAGATTCTAGCAACAAGAGAGGGAGAGGATGAGCATATTCATACCTTTGAAGATTGCTAAGCAGAAGCGTTACAAGAACGCGGATGATGGAGTCGTACTCGCAGCGATTCAAATCGCGGAAGATCCAATCTAGCGCCGAACAGACGGTGCCTCCGTGTTCAACATACATACAGCCCGGGGACGTCTCCTCCTTCTTGATCCAACAAGGGGAGAGGAGAAGTTGAGGGAGAACTCCGACAGCACGACGGCGTGGTGGTGGTGGAGCTCGTGGTTCTCCAGCAGGGCTTCGCCAAGCACCACGGAGGAGGAGGAGCTGTTGGAGGAGGGAGAGGGTTGTGCCAGGGGAAGGGTGCGGTTGCCCTCTCTCTCCCTCACTATATATAGGGGAAAGGGGGAGGGGCTGGAGGAGGCGCCCTAGGGTTCCCTAGGGGATGGGTGGCGGCCACAGGGAAAACCCTAGATGGGTTTGGGCGCCCCCACCCCTAGGAAACTTGCCCCCCAAGCCGGGAGGGGCGGATGCCCTAGGGGAGGCGCCCCCACCTCTCCAGGTTACGTAAGAGGGGTTGTGAGGGGCGCACAGCCCCTTAGTGGGCTGCTGTGACCCCTCCCCTTGGCCCATAAGGCCCCCCAACGCTTGTCGGGGCCTCCGAAACACCTTTCGGTCACGCTGGTCGTCACCCGGTACTCCCAGAACAATTCCGGACTCCAATACCCTTCGTCCAATATATTGATCTTCACCTCTGGACCATTCCGAAGTTCCTCGTCACGTCCGGGATCTCATCCGGGACTCCAAACAACCTTCGGTAACCACATACTATTTCCCATAACAACTCTAGCGTCACCGAACCTTAAGTGTGTAGACCCTACGGGTTCCGGAACCATGCAGACATGACCGAGACACCTCTCCGGCCAATAACCGATAGCACGATCTGGATACCCATATTGGCTCCCACATGTTCCATGATGATCTCATCGGATGAACCACGATGTCAAGGATTCAGTCAATCCCGTATAGAATTCCCTTTGTCTATCGGTATGTTACTTGCCTGAGATTCGATCGTCGGTATCCCAATACGTCGTTCAATCTCGTTACCGGTAAGTCACTTTACTTGTTCCGTAATGCATGATCCCGTGACTAACTACTTAGTCACATTGAGCTCATTATGATGATGCATTACCGAGTGGGCTCAGAGATACCTCTCCATCATACGGAGTGACAAATCCCAGTCTCGATTCGTGCCAACCCAACAGACGCTTTCGGAGATACCTGTAGTGCACCTTTATAGCCACCCAGTTACGTTGTGACGTTTGGTACACCCAAAGCATTCCTCTGGTACCCGAGAGTTGCACAATCTCATGGTTTAAGGAAATGATACTTGACATTAGAAAAGCTCATAGAAAACGAACTACACGATCTTATGCTATGCTTAGGATTGGGTCTTGTCCATCGCATCATTCACCTAATGATGTGATTCCGTTATCAATGACATCCAATGTCCATGGTCAGGAAACCATAACCATCTATTGATCAACAAGCTAGTCAACTAGAGGCTCACTAGGGAAATGTTGTGGTCTATGTATTCACTCATGTGTTATGGTTTCCAGTTAATACAATTATAGCATGAACAATAGAGAATTATCATGAACAAGGAAATACAACAATAACCATTTTATTATTGCCTCTAGGGCATATTTCCAATAGTAACATGACTCGTGTTGGAAAGATCTAGCTGCAAACTTCCAGAGTGCAACGTGGGTCATGTTGAGAACCTTTGACTGCAACATGACTCGTGTTGCAAAGAACTCGTCTTGCGATCTACAAATGCAAAATGAATCTTGTTTGCAAACCTCCCAGAATAACATGACTCACATTGCAAACAATAGGATTGAATGACTGTCGTGAGTAGATCCAACAGCTTGCATCCGGTCGATCTTTTCAAAAGACTAGTCAATTAAGATGACTAGGGAAAGCCTTCCTCCCCTTGATCTCAGCTAGCGAGCCTATGGGTTCACCTCCCCTCTGCCTGCTGCTCCAGCGGATGGTGACGGGGAGGGGGTTTCTGTTTAAGGGGATTTATGCGGGAATGGGCGTTCGCTGGTCCATGGTCCTCGACGTAATTTTTATTATCTTTGAGGTGTTTTGTACTTCCAGTGAATCTTTGTAATATCAGTTTTGCTAAAAGCACATCTACATGTGCCATAAGTATTGCACATCTAAACCCGAAGTCACTGATCCTACCCGGAGATTCGTGTGGGTATTTTCTTTTTTACTTTTCATTTTCTTTCTATGCTTGATTTAGATCGAAATAGGGTTTCCCCCCGCTTTGTATTCAAAGCAAACATCACCGATACAACCAGATAGGTGCTGGGGCGGAAGCAGCACAGGCACGCCCAAAAGAAACGAAAGAGAAAAAGAAAAGAAACAAATGCCGACACCGACGGATCAACAAAAAACGAAGAAGCTTCGCAACCGCCACGCCCACCGGGATCCTCCACTAAGCACCTGTACTCCGGAGCGCCGGTACCAATCAACACCTCCAAGAAGGGACGCAACGATGACAATGCTGCTGCCAGGGGTTTCCCCCGGTACTTGACGAGGAGAGAGGAAGGGTACCTCCGACGCCCTCGAGGAAGGTTCAGTGGCACCCTCAGGTACCACTGCGTCGGAGTTGGCTCGGCTGACAGGGATTTCTCCCGATCCCGAACCTTCACCTCGGGCGATCCGGAGCACGCCACCAAACAAACCACCACTCTACGCCAAAACGGTCTTGAAGCTTCTGCGCCGTCTCACCACAGCATTGCGAAAGGGGCCTGCTCAACGAAGAAGAGGAGCCGGGACTCGGGACAGCAGCATCGTCGGCACGCGGGAGGGCCCAACCTCCACCATCAACGATGGTAACCGACCGGACGTGATAGTAGGATCATGCCGGTCCCGTGGGCCCACAGGTCCGGCCAGGTCTGCAGATGCCCATAAAGCTCCCGCCTTCACGCTGCAGAAGGCATGCCGTCGGCGCCACCACTGTGAGTCCAAGCCGCTCCTCCTCCGCGCCACGCAGAGGACGTCGAAGCCACGCTAATGGCCAGCCCGCTAGGACCTAGACGGGGCCGGGAGGGCCCAGATCTGGGCCGGGGGCGCGCCGCCGGCCACCGCACGTCACCGCACTGCCCTACCGCCAAGAGTAGCACCGCCCTCGCTCGCCATCATTGGCGACCGCCGCCAGTCTCGGTCGCCGCCACCGAAAGCAAAGACCACCGCCGCCACCTGCCGGGAAGGGGCGAAAGTGGGGACGAAGGGCCCGCGTCCACCGGCACCACCCGAGCCAGCGCCGGGGTTAACCGCCGCTGGCGGCGGGAGAGATCCAACGGGGGGTGGCCGAGGAGAAGGGGATGGGGCGCGCCGCCCCGGCCACCTCCCAGGGAGGCGGCGCAGGGATGGGAACGGGAGGGAAAGGGGGAAGAGGGGGCGGGAAGGGCCGGGGCGCGCGCACCGGTGGCCGGCGGTGACGGGAGGGGGCTAGGACGCCGCCGCCGGCGGTGGAAACCCTAGCGGGAGGGAGCGTGTCGGGGGCCTAGCGGGAGAAGAAGCACGAGAGGCGGAGTAAACCGCGAAAGGGATGGTTCGAAAGCGAGGAGGCTTTCTCTGGTTCGTCCTTCTATACTTGATTTAGTCACTTAGATGTGCAATAATTAGGGCACATCTAGATGTGCCCTAGATACACCCTTTAATATATCTGATCTTTTGGCCTAGAAAAGATGTAGCACATTCCATTAAGTAATGGACGACTCGATCACAAACACTTCGCACGCTTTTTTTAAGGAAGGCGGAAAAGAGAAAGATACTGAACCCACTAAACCAGCATTCCCACATATAAAACCTGGATACTGTCGCTGGCACCGGTGCCAACTCTTTCCTCCCTTTTCTTTCTCTTTCCTCCTTTCTTCCTTGAGAGCCGCCGTTGTGCACCCGGCTCCTCTCCCCTCTTTCTTCGGCGGCTTTGCCGGCCGTAGATGGAGTGGGAGAGGATGCCGTTCTCTTCCTGTATATAGTAGCTTAGGACTGAGGTGTTTGCCTGGACTTCCCTTTTGGGCGACTGGCATTATGCCGTTGGAGTGCATCCCACCGTCGCATGCGTACAACGCTCGGTGGTCGCCGGCGCCGTCCTCTGCTCTTCCTCCATGGTGGATGCGAAGGGAAGTCGATGGATCTGGCGCTAGCTCTTTGAATAAGTGCGCGACTGCCTCAGATGGAGCCATTTCAGTGTCCTCCCTATTTTCTTCGTGCCGTCTTGGTGACGGTAGTGGAACCTGCGGGAGAACACGGCGGGGTTCGAATCCTGGGTGCATGTTCTCGCTGGATCCTAGGTTCCAGCGAGGTAGTCCTGGTCGGATCTGCAAAGGGATCTCCACCAAGCTGCTGTCTATAACATCCATCATGGTGATGGAGAAGTGGCAGCGCTCACATGGGAAGATGGACACTGCGGTTGGGGTCCGTGAGCACACACGGCGGTGGATTTTGAGAGGCCGTGGCGCCCTTCTTGGTTGCTGCCTGGTCTCTGACGACCCGCCGTATTCTCAGGTCGAAGGGCGACCATCTTCATTCCTCCCGACCAAGATGCCAAAGGGGAGGCAGTCCTGCTTAACGGTGGAGTCTATGGCATGGAGTCATGGAGGTCTCATTGGCCCAAGTGATGCCGTCCCCGGCGCCGGCGAGGCTGAATCCATCGGGGTGCAGATAGTTCGGACCCGATTGCAATCTTCTTCCCTTATTGGGGTCTTGTTTGCATAATGCAGGACCTAGTTCATAGTTTTCTGTTTCCATGGGGTCCTGTTGTAAAATGTACTATCATGCTTATCAATGGATGACTGGGTCCTTCTAGACCCTTCCCTTGTTCAAAAAAAAAAAAACTCACGGAGAAGTTTAATGTAATCTTACATGATTAGCCAGATGTCCATTTGTGATTGGGATTAGGGGGAAGAAGGGCCCACCCAAGTTAAAATTAGGAGTGGGAGAATTATTCAAGGAAGGTTACGTATAACCTTATGTAACTATTCGTAAGTGTAGGATTGTCCATGTCACAAACATGCAAAGGTGCGCTTCATTTCGCTATGGATCGGCTAAAGATGGTATGTGGTACTTAGCAACTACAGATTAACTGGATTTAAGGGCATTGGCTAGTGCATAGTCTTAGGGTGATGCCTCGCATGTGATGTAGGATCGGATGTCAAGAGAATTAAGTTCAGACGGAGAAGCGGGATCCTCTGCAGGAGGTGGGTGCTTGGGAAGAAAAGGTGTGGATAGGTGTAAAAAGCTGAAAAGTTAAAGTGAAAAATAGAGAGGCATATGTACTAGAGTCTCTATTTTCTGTTCCTTGATATTCATTGATGAGGCCCACTAGTGATAACTTACGTTGGGAGAAAAAACAATGTAAATGCCTTTAACTAATTTTTCTCATGAGCCATCTGCATTCATATGCCAGCATAGTTCATGCCATTTGGCTGCACCACGCAAAGTTACCATTCCACTCCTGATTTCCTGAAGAGCTAGTACCGCACCTTCAGATAGGAAGATCATTCCTGCCAATGTGGCAGTGTCCTGCATGCTACTTGAAGTGCTTATCTAAGTACTGTATACAAGAAATAAGCAAGAAATTTTGTTATATTTTCAGACCGCCGCACGTGCACGTAAGTGTGCATCAGCATGGTGTATTTTTTCAGAGAGCATGGTGTATTCGTGGCCGAGACATGATTGCCGTCGCGCTCAGCAGTGCAATGCAACGGCCAACCGATCGAGACGAGTAGTCCCCCATTTGCCAATAGCTTCGAGGGTGAGGCGTTGTAGTTGAGACGCGGTACTGGCAATTCAATTAGCCGGTACGAAAGCTCTCGGCCAGCAACCGTATCTCTGTATTCAATTGCCAGCAGCTTGGTTCCAACTTGTGTGAGTATTAATGCATTGCATGCATGTGTGCCTTCTGGTCTCGTCGTTCTCTCCGTAGGGTCAGAATGTACAACATCGGTATTCCTTGTCGGCGATGGATGTATAGTCTTACCTTTGGCAAAAAGCCTGAGTGTGGATTTTGTGCTTTGGGAGGAAGACATGTTCCTTATTTTAGAATTCAAAACAGAGAAGCTTCAACAGAGATCCTATAAAATATGGAATGCTCGAGTTTGTTAGGGCATTTTAACAGATCCCCTATAAAATAGAGTATCCGGCCGAGTAAACCTTAGTGGAGTATTTATACTTCACTAAGTTTTGGTCGATTCTACCCGATCCCCTAAACTTAGAGGAGTAAAACATAGATTTGCATAAATTCAATCTAGTTTCACCCAAAATTTGCATAAATTTAAACATAAGTTCAACATAGTCTTGATAACCGAACATTAAACATAAATTAAAAAATACTACTAAACTTAAACTACACTAGACTACTCATCAGCCATAGTGGAGGTTGAGCCAATCCTTCCTCGATAGGCCACCTCCGGTGAGACATGGGTCCGGGCTCAACGTCGAACTCCTCTTCCTCGCCGCCTTGCACCTTGTCGGAGATGACGATGACCTCCCTGCCATTGTCGGCGAATACCGCCCGCTCCGCCTCCACGAGCTCGGGGTGCTGGCGGCGCAGGTCCTCCCCTCGTCGGCGGCCTCCGCCCCGAGGCACTCACCGAGCCTCTTGGTCCTCCCGAGCCATCACCGCGCTCACCACCCCCGGCGCCGGTGGGTCGAGGTGGACCGGCGCTGTCCCAAATGGCAAGTTAAGCCGCGCGATGGAGTGGAACCGGACTTGCCACTGGTCGTACTCCATCTCCGCGAGCTTCGTCGTGTCGAACGACCCAAGCCACTTTCTTTTGTGTGTCTCCTGGTCGGTGACCTCCGCCACCCATGTCCCCCACGACCGCTGTCGGACGTCGAGGTATGTCCTCTGCAGCGGCCACGGTGAAGGGACCTCCGGGAAGTCGGCGAACCGGGCAGGGGCGGACAGATCAGGCGAGCGGCGGCGGCTCGAAGATGCGCCGCTCGAGGACGACCCACGAGCGTGTCGACGCAGATCCAGATCGACGCAGGAGGGGGGGGCTCCGGCGACCGCGTCCTGCCATTGGGAGAAGAAGGGCGGCAGGGAACGGCGGGGGACGCGCCGGCGGCAGGGCGAGGGGGAGGAGAAGAGGCAGAGGAGGCGAAGAGAGGAGATATTTTTTTTACTCGGCCGCCGAGGGGTGGAGTAAATATATGGAGATTCACCGCGGCTGAGTATAATTTTTACTCCGCTAACGCCGATTGAGGATCGGCTAGGTGCCGCTTAGAGGAGTATAACTGAAATTTTAGTCATCCAACCGATTATTGGGGATCGGTTAAAAATGCCCTTGATCTTTGCACATCTCAGAAATGAATTGTAGTTTTCATGAAACTTGAAACCTGGAAGCAAATTTGATTCATCAACATGTGTTATTTTTCTTTAGACTTTTGGGATAACTGCAGAATTATTTTCTTAAAGGGGAGTATATGCACCCGAGCACACTTGATGGTTTTGGGTATATCTGCAGTCTATGGCTAGGTACACTGCAGAGGTCGTCCCCGCAGAAGAGAAGAGAAAGATCGTCCTGATTAAACTTTGGAGCGCTTGTATTTCGCAGAAGGTAAATAAACTGAATTTTTAGTAGCAACAGTGTAAGCATTGGCATCTACTGATCTTGCCACGTCAGCTGGTGATCCATTATCCATATCCTTTTGACTTGCCCCCAGGGTGACGTCCTCAGCTCGTCGCACTATGCCACTATCTCAGCGATATACGGTGGGGTTTGATGATTGCTCAGGAATTTGCATAGTTGCATCATCACATGGCAGTGGCACTCTGGCAGCATGCGTATTGTCCCCGCTACGGTACAAGCCCAGTTCAATCTTCGGTAGTAGGAGTAAAAATCCAACCATTTAAGATCGGCAGTAACTTGAGCTTCGGGGATCCGTAAAAACATGAACAAAGTACACGTACACGTACACCCTACTGCGCGCACAGTAATGGTACCGTCATTTGCGTGCCAATTCCATTGATTCATATATAGGAGTAGTATAGGCGTACACACGAGAGTGATCCCTTCAAGCACCACGAGAGCAGTCTTTCATTTGGTCCAGTGCTCGGTTTATGCCGTGCAGTGCGATACACAATTAAACCACGCGATGTCCGTTGATCCCGTTGGGTTGATACCCGTGGCAGAAATCTAAGTTCGGTACAGAGATGCATTTCGTAGAGCGTCTCTGATTGTATGGATATATTTGGTCATCTGAAACCAGTTTTAGGTATAGATAGAGAAAATCAGGAGAATTGTTTTTGGCCTTTCTGCAATAGATTACCTGCATCTCATTACTTTGCTTCTATCCCTCTATCCCCCGTACTTCTCCACTCCAAATAATCTCTATGTTTCATCGTGTCATGATTCGAACTTTCATGATCAGGGATTGCACAATTCCACATGTAACTTTTGAAATCCAGGTTCAAATTTCAGGCCAACTTAGATAGTTTTAGATGACACGACTGTCGGTGTCAAAACCGGCGGAACTCGAGTAGTGGGTCCCGAACTGTGCGTCTAGGCGGATGATAACAGGAGACAAGGGACACGATGTTTTTACCCAGGTTCGGGCCCTCTCGATGAAGGTAAATCCCTACTCCTGCTTGACTGATATTGATGATATGGGTAGTACAAGAGTGGATCTACCACGAAATCAAGGAGGCTAAACCCTAGAAGCTAGCCTATGGTATGATTGTTGTAATAGTTGTGTGTCCTACGGACTAAAACCCTCCGGTTTATATAGACACCGAAGAGGGCTAGGGTTACACAGAGTCGGATACAATGGTAGGAGATCTACATATCCGTATTGGCAAGCTTGCCTTCGACGCCAAGGAAAGTCCCATCCGGACACGGACGAAGTCTTCAATCTTGTATCTTCATAGTCTTGGAGTCCGGCCGACGATGATAGTCCGGTTGTCCGGACACCCCTAGTCCAGACTCCTCAAGAGTCTCCCGAACCAAAGCTTCAATGACGATGAGTCCAAGCACGATATTGTTCGCATTGCAAGGCGGGTTCCTCCTCCGAATAATTCATAGAAGATTGCAAACACCAGATAGTGTCCGCTCGCAAAATAAATTCCACATTCCACCGTAGAGAGAATAATATGTACACAAGTTTAATTTGTCGACGATTTTGTGGCATGACGTCATACCACCACCAAGCCTTTACTTGAATCGTTTTTATTATACCACCTCGGTAGCGTTTAAGCGGTTTCTTGGCACGCCTTGTCGGCAGAGATCGTGTTCCCTTATTCCGGATTCCCATCAATACGGACGTGGGTAACCCAACGCGCCATTGATGGTGGCGCTTGGGAGATAAGCGAGTTTTACCGGCCGGTGGGGACGCATAGTCTTCGTCCGCCTATATATAAGGGGATAAGGATCCACCTTTCACCTACGCCTTCTTCCTCCTTTGCTTATCCATCTCCGCGCACTCGAGCTCCCGTGCCCAAGTTCGCACATTCCGCCTCAACCTTCTTCAGCCATGTCCGAAGCGGGAGGCAAGTGGTTGGCCTCCTCCGTTACGGAGGAGCACATCGAAAAGCAGCGCGGCGCCGGATACCTTTCTGGCGACATCGCACACCGGCTGCCCGACGAGGGGCAGCTCATCCCCACCCCTAGGCCCCATGAGAGGGTCGTATTCCTTCCCCACTTCCTCCGCGGACTTGGCTTCCCACTTCATCCCTTCGTCCGGGGGCTCATGTACTACTACGGCCAGGATTTCCACGATCTGGCGCCGAACTTCATCCTCAACATCTCGGCGTTTATCGTCGTGTGCGAGGCCTTCCTCAGATCCGCCTCACTCCGGCCAGGCTCAAGACCTTCAATGTCAAGCCAAGGTGGTGAAGGGCGCCAAGCGGAGTGCGGAGGCGCCATGGTGGGCAAAATGCCCAACGCCACCTGGCTCGAGGGGCCTTCGTGGAGTCCATCAAGGGATGACAATCGGGTGGTTCTACATCGCCGAGCAGCGTGACCCTAAATGGGCAGCGCCCCGAGTTCAGATCTGGTATCCCCATGCAGCTCACCTCCGGAAAGAGAAGGGCTTGCTATAGGGCAGTTCGAGGAGCCGACAGACTCCAGCCCTGTCTCTGCACCTTGGTGAACAAGAAGCTTAGGCTTGTCAATGTGATCCAGTCATGCTCGTCGCCGGATTCTCCCCGCCAACAACGGGCCTTTAATTTGTGGGAGTTCGATCCGCTCAAGACGGACCTCAGCGGGCTCTTCGACACGACGTACGAAGCTGCCTGGAGGGTGCTGTTCAAGGGCGGAGAAGCCCCCGCATCCGCGACGGAAGACCGCGGATTCAGCACCAAGCGCCCGGCCGGCGAGGTAAGCTTTGTTATCCTCTATGGGACACTTTATTTTCTTTCATAGTTTTAACTCTATGTGGGATCTAAAACTCCCAATGCCTTTGACAGATCAGAAGGACGCCCGGACAGTAGATCGTCCGGCTCCCTTCCCGAAGACTCCAAATAACGCCTGCTTAACGGGCTGCTGGTCCCGACACTTTATGTGGTGCCGAGAAGAAGGCCAAGAAGAAGGCCACGGGAACCCGAAGAAGTTCCCGACGCTAGGTGATATCGGACTCATCGTCCGATGGCTCCGAGGTGGACTCCTCCCCAAAAGACGAGGAGGAGAAGGAGGACTCTCTCCCGGAGGGGGGCGAGAGGAAGAGGAAGGCTTCCCCAACGGGGGAGGCCGAAGGGTCCAAGAGGGGAAGGACTCTTCCCCCGGACAGCTCCGCCAACGCCAACGTTGGCGACGAAGAGTGGCCCTCGAGGGCCAGGCCTCCGGCAAGATCGTAACTATCCGGATTCCTGAATGATTTATAATTTCTTTTTTGTGTCACATAGTGTCCTTCTAATGCCGCACACTACTTGTAGTCCGGCCGAGGATGATCTTCCCGCTTCGTCGAGCGGGTCCTTGGCTCCGTCGGACGTGGATTCCATTCCGACTGCCTCCACCCCTCGCGACGCTGAGGACGCCGAGGTGGTATCCCAGGAGGGGACCCATCAGGAGAAGGCTCCGGAGGTGCCGCAAGGCGGCCTCCCGGACTCTGCGCTGGACTCCATGCCGGAACCCGCAGTGGCTCCGGAGTCCGGCAGGCGGCCCCTTCGTAAGAAGGGCAAGACCGTGACGCCGGTGGCCTCCGTCCAACCAGAGGCGCCGGACAACTTGTTGGAAGTGCTTAACGACGCTTCCATCGAGGAAGAACACTGCACTATCATGAGTGCGGTGATTCAGAAGGTTCAGCTCGCCAAGAGCGGGCTGACCGAAGCCTGCAGTAGCCTTCTAACAGGCTTTGAGGTAAGAAGTTTTAAAATATGTAATGTAATACCACATAGATAGTAGCCCCTGATGCTCGGTTCGGTGTTCGGAAAGAAAAACCGGATTGAGTATCTAAAAAAGATATACACAGGAGTGCTAAAAATTATGTCAATATGGGTTTGCAGTTGCGCTCCACGACCTCGCCAAGATCGATCATGGAGGTCGGTGCTTTAAAGCAGGACCTCAAGCGATCCGAGCAAGAGCTCGGCCTTGCCAAGAAGCATCTCGAGGACAAGGAAGGTGAGTAACACCGCTTGTAAATTTGTACCTTACATAAAAGGATTTTGGTTGCAATAGAAATAACAAGGATAACGTGGGTACTGCAGGGGCCACAAACGAGGTGGCTGTAAGTGCATCTAGTGCCCCTTAGTGATTTTGGTGTATTGAAGACTTATAGGTTAAGTAACTGATGCGTTTGTGAGTGTACATAGGTCTATAAATCTATGAGGAGTTTGATATTTACAGAGAAAGTCGACCCTAAAAATGAAATTCTTCAATCAAGACTTTGATATTTCAAGACTTTCAAGACTTTGAAAGTGAAGAAATTGGTGTGACCTTGAAGACTTGATATTCATTCGAGGAATATGAAGCGTGAAGACTTTTGTTTTCGTAGTTTCATTTTCTTTCTTGAGTCATAGGAAACACCATATTGTTAAAGGGGTCGAGGAAATACTAAGGAAAAATTTCCATGTGATGCTCAACTCAAAATCCTACACCTACCAATCCCTTCGAGTGAAGCCATTGAAATCTCATACGATTCATCAAATTCTTCGATGATGAGACGCAGTTCTTCCGCTCACCGAGGACTTTGCTCGATCGAGGAGTTAGGAATTCGCCAAGATCGAATTGCCTACACAATGAGGAACATGATAGCCCCGAGGAATTTGAGAGTCAAATTTCCGATCGGCTGTTTGTCGCTACCGCTGTCCCAAAATATCTTATCCACCTAACGGTCATATCATTGAAGGCATTTATGTCTTATCATGTCGGGCTGCTCCTAGGCTATAAATAGTCGCCCCTACAACCACTAGCTGGTTGGCTGCTCCGAGAGAACTTGACACTTGTCATTTGAGAGCAACCCATCCTCCGAGGACTTTGAGCGAAAATCATCAAGTGAGGAAAATCCCAAAACCAAACCCCCACAAACCCAAAGTGATTGAGCATCATCAAGAAATTGATCTGCGTGGATCCGACGCTTGTTACCTTTGAAGACTGTGCTTCTTCCAGACGGTTAGGCGCCAAGGTCTAGAGCATCCAAGAGGAATTGTGGATCACCGAGTGACCAAGTCTGTGAAGGTTTGGAAGTCACCAAGACTTACCACGAGTGATTGGACGAGGCTGCGTGGTCTTAGTTCAAGGAGAATACGGTGAGGATCGGGTGTCCCTGAGTTGCGGCTCGAGATCGGGTGTCCGGACTGTGTGTCCTCGAGTTTAAATACTCACCGCTCCAACCAGACGCATAACCGAGACAAAGAAGTTTGAACTGGTTTACCAAATCATTGTCTTCACCAACTCGACTGGTTCTATTTCCTCAACTCTTTCATTTCCTCATTATTGTGTTGAATGTTGTTCATATCGTGCTTGAAGACTTTGATCAAGACTTTCACAAATTCCTCGTTCAATTTCTTCACCTGTTTGTCTTCATCTTGTTATCCCGTGTTTACGCTTTTTTCAGACTGTTTTAGTCTTCATTTCATCATGCTAACTATGTGTGTATCCTGTTATGTTTACTTCGAGTACATATTCCGCTGCAAGTAGTTCTTCGCTAAGGAATTTCCTCACCAGCAAATTCCTCGATGAAGAATTCATAAAATCGCTTATTCACCCCCTCTAGTCGATATAACGACTTTCAATTGGTATCGAGCAAGGTACTCCCTTTTTCGTGTGATTTTGGTTTAACCGCTTTGGAGTTTTAGTTATGTCGACCGCAGTATGATCAAGGTCTCGGCTGGGTGTCCTACCTTTGATGGAACGGACTACCCCTATCGAAGAACAAGATGCTAATGCATCTTGAGGCAATTGACAATGATCTACGGTATGTTGTGGAAAATGGTGTCCCTTTGTCATCAAACACCGACCGCCACCGATGTGAAGAGATTCAAACAACTCGATTCTCAAGCTTAAGAATATCATATGTGGTCATCCGAGCAAAGGACAAGATGGAAGAGTGAGTGCTTTGGAAACCGCTAAGCTTATCCGGGATAGGCTGTCCAAAGTAAATGAAGGAGTTTCAACTCAGCGTGACTCTCGAGTCGATGTTCTTCGAATCTCTTCAACCGCTTCAAAAGACTCGACAATGAGAATGTCCAACAAACCTTTGATCGCCTCATCGACATCTCAAATGAGCTTCAAGCCCTCGGTGCCACCGACATCACCGATCATGAAGTTGTGAAGAAACCGCCGAGATCGCTTGATTCCTCATTTGATACTCTGGGACCGATGATACAAGAACGGTCGACTACAAGTCGCTTGATCCTCGCTGATATCCTCGAAGGCTAAACACTCAAGAGTTCTAGCTTGTTGAAAAGAGAGATCTCTATGGCTCAAACTATGGCAAACCACGTGCCCTCAAGGCTAAAGTTATGTCGACTCAATGTGAGGATTCGGTAGTAGCCTTGGTGATCCCAAGAATCGAGCCAGATCTAGCTCGCTTGTGAAGAAATTCCGAAGTTCACAAGACGTGGTCGCTGGAAAACCCTCAAGAGGAAATGATTCCTCATCCAAAGGACTACAAGAGAAGACTTTGCCACAAATGCAAGAAGCCCTGGTCACTATATTCAAGATTGTCCTCGAGTGGGAAAAGGAAATGAAGAAGAAGAAATACAAGGATTACAGCCTCGATGATATGAAGAAGAAGAAGAAATCGTCAAAATCTTCGCCATCAAAACCCTCAAAGTCTTCATCTCACAAGAAGGGCAGCTCCAAGAAAGCTCTGCATTCATTGGCAAGGAAATGGACTCTGAAGTTGAATCTGAGGAAAATGATGAAGAGGAGGAGTCTCAAGAATCTGAGTCCGTGTGGCAAGTCCGACCGTTGCTCTTGCTTTCGTCAACAAGTCCATCTTCAACATCGAAGAAACCGACTTCACCGACAAGCCCGATGAAGATAATGATGGCTACGCCCCACCTATTGCTTCATGGCAAAAGGAGCTAAGGTACTCAAATACAACTCCTCCGATTCTAGTGAAAATGAATCGATGAGGATCTCAAGCCTAGCTACTCTAAACTTGCTAAAATTGCTGTGAAACAACAACGGGCTCTTGAAAAGGTTCAAAACATGCTAGATAAAAGTGATGATATGTTGGGTGAAGAAATGGATCGCACTAAAGCCTTGATGAAAATCTTCAGAGACTTCAGCCTAGGTATGATAATCTTCAAGGTCATCATAACTCTCTCTTTTCGATCATGAGAAACTTTCATATGAATTTCTTCAAGAAAAGCAAGATCATGAGAAGCTTTCTTGAAGTTCTTCAAAGAAAGGAAGATCTTGAAAAGCTAAGAGTGTGTTATGAAGATCTTCGAAGGAGCGCGATTCATTACTAGCTCAACAAATCAGCACTTCTCGTGAAGAATTTGTTCCTCCATGCTTAAAGTGCATTGAACGTGAATCGCTAATTCTTCACCGAATGTTCAAATGCTTCAAATGTTACAAATTCTTCATCCGCCTCGCTATCACTAATTCCTCATCCGAGGACATTGCTAGTATCACCGACAATGCAGGTTGAAGGAATTGTACATGACAGCATGTACAAAAGCCTCAAAGGGCATCGACACTTTGTGATGTGCTCAAAAGCAGATCCTCAATGAAACCCTAGGAAAGAGGGTATTGCCTTTGAGAGGAAACTCAATGCCGATGGAACATATTGAAGCCCGAGCAAGACCCAAAACCTCATGGGTTCTGCAAAGGGACCTCCAGTTGATCCATCTAACTTATCCGGCTTTACATGTGAATCTTCTCATTCCTCCGATGAGTCATTTGACTCCAACTATAAACTGTTCAAAAATCGAATGGTGAAGTATTTGCTAGATATGTTGGCACTAATCGCAGAACGGTTCCCTATGAAGAAAATCTGGGTTCCCAAAAGATGTGTTGAAAGTCTTGGTGAATGTCCTCATGACACCACCGTGAAGAACAGAACCCCAGATCAAATTCTTCATATGGACCAAACTCTTCATATGGATCCAAGTCCTCATATGGACCAAATTCTTCACGAGGATCAAATTCTCAACTGGATCAAAGTCCTCATATGATTATCATCGTGCTAACAACTCGTCTCGCAGGTAGAGCTAAGGGCTATGAATATGTGCATTATTCTTCAAACCATTATGTTCATAAGTCCTCGAAGAATTACTCGCTTATTCATATGCATACCCTAACCCCTCTTATGCTAAGCTTAAATGGTTTGGCATCTTTGCCACCTTTCTCACATGGTGCCCGCAGGATGATGAACTCTTTGCCACCCTCCGATGTGGGTGGTGAAGAAAAGAACTAATCTCTTCTGCAGGGTCAGGTCTCCGGACGTGTTCTAACGTCTCAAGAATTTTGCCGGGACCCGACAAAATGCTCGAAAGGACGCAGCGAATCATGATGAAATGAACTTTCATTTCACACGCCCTCATACCGCTATATCTGTTTATCGCTTGATGAAATTCATCGATGAACTTGATATCATATTCTTCATCGATGAAGCATATGAGATTGTAAGTTACACTAATTCATCCGCAGGATGATCAACCCAAAACCACTAAATGGGTCCTCGATAGTGGATGTACAAATCACATGATTGGTGACAAGAATCTATTGATGGATGCTCCTTATCACCGTCACCTCTCAAGCATATCATCTTTGGCCGACAAAGGCAAAAGTCGTATTGGGTCTTGGTAAGGTTGCTATCTCTAAGGATAAGCACATGGAGTCATGCTTGTTGAGTCCTTAGGATACAATCTCATGTCGGCCTCAATGCTTTGTGATCTTGATATGGTTGTTGTCTTCGCAAATATCGCTGTGTTGTGATTATGGAAGTCGACAATTCCAAAGTCTTGAAGGCTTTAGGAGAGGAGATCTCAGATATTGTTGATTTCTCTACTGGGACCACAACCAGCCGTGTGTCTACTTGCAAAAGCTTCGAAGGCTGGCTATGGCATCGACGACTTGGTCATGCAGCATGAGGAATTTGAACACGCTATGCGAAGAAGAAGCATGTCATTGGCATTGAGAATGTCAAATTCTCAAGGATCACTTATGTGGAGCATGTGAAGCCGAAAATGACCAAGGCCAAGCATCCAGCTAAGACTATCATGACCACTACCCATCCATTCAATTGCTTCACATGGACCTCTTCGACCTAATCATTATTCAGCAAATCACTAATGATGCATCTTTATATGGTTTTGTCATTGTTGATGATTATTCTCGATATACATGGGTACACATTGTTACTTACAAACATGAAGTGCGTGAAGTCTTCAAACGATTTTCCTCGAGGGCTTCAACCAACTTTGGTGTGAAGATCAAGCATATCGAAGTGACAATGGAACCGAGTTCAAGAATTCTGGTCTTGATGCCTATCTTGATGAACTTGGTATTACTCATGAGTTATCTCGCCCTTATACTCCTCAAGAGAATGGCGTCGTGGAGCGCAAGAATAGAACTCTTGTTGAGATGGCTCATGATTATGCAAAACGCCTCGGCGTTTTGGATTGATGCAATTGATACGCCTCGCCACATCATCAACAGAGTATATCTTCACAAATTCTTCAAGAAGATCGCCTATGAACTCCTCAACGACAAGAAACCCAATGTGAGTTATTTCAAAGTCTTCGTGCTAAATGTTGGATTAGAGATCCTCACCACAACTCTAAATTTGCACCGAAAGCACATGAAGGTTTTATGCTTGGTTACGAAAGGACTCAGACACCTACAGAGTCTTCAACATTGTTCTTCACAAGATTGTCGACATCAGAGATGTGCGGTTCGATGAAACTAATGGCTCGCAAAGAGAGCACCTACCTTCTCGTGTTAGATGAACCACCACCGAGGATGCTATCAAGCTCAAGGCAACCGAGGATGTCATTCCCATCAAGAATCAATGAAGAATTCATTCCTGCTCATGAAGAACGCCGAGTGATGCACCAAGAACATGATGAGGAAAATGGTGTCAAGAAAATGCTGATCAAAATCCTCAACGACAACCAACTCATCCACGCGCTGCAAAAGAAGTGCAAGTGGAGAAGATCATCGATGACATTAGCGCACCAGGTCCTCTCACTCGCTCAAAAGCCTCACACTTATCTAACTTTTGTGGGCACTATGCTTTTGTCTCTATCTCAGAGCCCACTAAGGTAGATGAAGCATTTCTGGAGCCAGAGTGGATTCAGGCTATGCAAGAAGAATTACATCAGTTCGAGCTGAACAATGTCTGGGAATTGGTCAATCGCCCAAATCCTCGCAAACATAATATCATTGGCACAAAGTGGATCTACCGCAACAAGCAAGATGAAAATAGCCTTGTGGTGAGGAATAAGGCACGACTAGTAGCTCAAGGCTACACACAGGTTGAAGGAATTGATTTTGATGAAACTTTTGCACCTGTTGCTAGACTTGAAGCTATTCGCATTTTACTTGCCTATGCTAACCATCATGATATCATATTATATCAAATGGATGTGAAAAGTGCATTCCTCAATGGTAAGCTTGAGGAAGAAGTATATGTTGCTCAACCCCGAGGTTTTGAAGATCTCAAGAATCCTGACAAAGTCTTCAGACTCAATAAGGCCCTCTATGGCCTCAAGCAAGCCCCTCGGGCGTGGTATGACACATTGAAGGAATTCTTCGTGAAGAATGGCTTCACACCCGGTTCACTTGACCCTACTCTATTTACTAAATCATATGATGGTGAACTGTTTGTGTGCCAAATATATGTTGATGATATTATCTTTGGCTGTACTAACCAACGATATAGTGATGAATTTGCCTATATGATGAGTGAAGAATATCAAATGTCTATGATGGGAGAATTGAAATTCTTCTTAGGTCTTCAAATTCACAAGAGTACAATGGCATATTCATATCTCAGAGAAATACCTCAAAGATGTAATCGAGGAAATTCGCATGCAAGATTGCAAAGGCGCTAAAATTCCTATGCCCACAAATGGCCATCTATGCAATCGATGAAAATGGTATTGACTTCGATCACAAGGTATACCGCCCATGATTGGTTCTTTATTGTACTTATGTGCATCTAGGCCGGATATAATGCTTAGTGTTTGCATGTGTGCCCGATTTCAAGCTGCACCAAGGAATCACACCATAAGGTGTGAAGCATATTCTTTGATATCTAGCTCACACACCAACACTAGGATTATGGTACCCCAAGGGCTCGCTTTTGATCTCATTGATATTTCGACTCGACTATTTGGTGATCGTGGACCGCAAGTCAACATCCGCACTTGTCATTTCTGACGATCTTTGGTCCGTTGGTCCTCGAAGAAGCAAAGATCTGCGATCACCGCTTCATCACCAAGCTGAATACATTGCTGCTGGCTCATCTGTGCTCAATCGCTGGATGAAGCAAACCTCAAGGACTATGGCGCCAACGTGAAGAATGTGCCTCTCCTCTGCGACAATGAGAGTGCCATCAAGATTGCTCACAACCCAGTTCAGCACTCAAGACTAAGCACATCCATATTCATCATCATTTTCTTCGTGATCATGTGTTGAAGGGCGATATCTCCATCGAACATGTGAAGATCAAGAACAGCTAGCTGATATCTTCACTAAGCCCTTGGATGAGAAGAGATTTAGCAAGTTGTTGTGTGAGCTAAATATCTTAGAATCTTCGAATGTTCTTTGAAAAGGACACACATCCTAACCCTTATGCGAATTGATGACTTAGATGTGCAACACATGAAGAAACGTTTTTCTTCAATCAATGAAGAATAACATTCTAAGTGTGAAGAAATTAATGAAGAATTTGATTCTCCGAACCCTACGACAATTGTACGCGGTGTCTGAAATCATCATTCTTATACGGTGGGATACGCCACCACAAAAATTGAAAATCTTCAATTTGAGTTTTTCCTCATTTTTGAAATTCTTCAGTTTTACAAATTCTTCAACTTTGCAAAATCTTCACGATTTCTGTCGTTTTTCTTCATTAGCTATATATATATATATATATATATGAGTTTATGTCCTCTACAGCATTCACTTATTGCTATTTCTTCAAGTTGCGATTTCTGCTAAGTGAATGTGATCGACCCTTCCCTCTATGCTATACTCAACCCAATCTATTCACAAATTCTTCATGTGCGTTTCGATTGAAACTGCTCAAAGTCTTCACTGTGTCCTTGACAACCAAGAAATTGCGAATCTAAAATTTTAAAACAAATCTTATCCAGATTTTCGGTTTTACCGCTCAAACCGCTCGCTTCCCATGATACATTAGTTTATTCACCCACGATCTTACACGATCTCATCTCAGACAAGACATGGGTGACACATGTCGCGTGAAGAAGAAAGGGTAGGGCATGTTCGTCCCAAAATCTTGGGCTAACAGTTTTACCGTGGCTATAAATACCCTCTCCTTCCTTACTTCATTTACTCCGCCGGTCGCTGTCTCTCGCCGAGCTCTCCTCAAACCCTAGCGCCGCCGCTTACTCCATCGCCGCCGGTGAGGAAGAGCTTCACCGCTCGACCTCGAGCCGTCAGATTCGCCACCGCCATGCGGAAATCTTCACTCCGCCGCCGCCGTAGCTGTCTCCCTCTCGCCAAGTTAGGGCGTGGAGATCTAACGTGATTTAACTTCACCACGGTTCATCTCTATTCGTCGTGTTCTTCATTCGGGTAATTAAAAGTCACTTTTATTACTCACTTTGATTCTCAAATCTTTCGAAAATCTTCAAAGGTGTTTTTGTTCTTCAAATCTTCACATATGAACACCTCACACACTATATGCTCTTGATTTATCTCTAAGCATTCATTTCTTCAAGATTCCTCAATTGTGCGGATTTTCAATCTGCACAACTCGAACCTAAGACAAAACGCTTAGTGAAATTCCTCAAGGCTCAACTGGTCAAATTCTCAAAACTTGTTCCTTTTGAAAAATCTTCCGAGAATGCATATGACCTCTCCAAATTCCTCGCACCTACACTCGCTCACAGTACTCATGTCCGCGCTGAATCACTAGGTTCTCATCAACTTAACTCATTTGCAGCGTTCCTCGAAGAAAAACTGCATACTTCTTCAGAGTGCTCTATTGTTCAAATTCCTCATTTGAAGAAAATGGCAGAAGGTAAGAGACCGCAGAAAGGAGGAAAGAAACCGAAGGTCATGACTGCATTTGAGATCCCTGATGAAATATACAAAGACTACTGCACACCCGATGAAGCCAAATTTGGCAAGGAGACCAAAAATCAGCGCAAAGTGCGCATCCAGAGGATAGAACGAAGATGGGCACGAGAATGGAGGGAATATCGCTATGTTACTCCCAAGTACATGAAGAAATTCGCCTTAAACCATCCATGCCCAAGAGCTCCTTTGGCACCGCCAAGTCACGATCCCACCAGCATCAAGCGTGGTGAAGACTTTCCAAGAATGGTCCAGCGCCAAGCCAAATTGGCAAGACAGCCAAGGAGGCAGGAGGAAATTCAATGAGGATTCTCTGCTGCTGCTGCTGTTACTGAGACCTCGGTCAAGCCGAGGAAATCAATGCCAAGAAGCCCGCTCGCAAGCCAAGTGCTTCACCATCAGCGCCCTCATGGCCCAGTTCTCGAGCCGCGCCCTCACGGCAAATTCCTCGATCGCTGCTGCTTGCCCTCAAAATCCTCAAGAACTCCCTCCAAGTCCTCAACTCTGTGCATCTTGCTACATGTCAAAGGACTCGTGGTTTCTCGATTGCTTCGTGTCTCAAAGAAGTTCCTCACTGCACCAATGTCCTCATCAGCCCCACTCTGCTGAAGACAAAAGCAATCGCTGGACGCGGTCCTCGCCAAGTCCTAGAAAGAAACAGTTGCCTTCAACGTGCCCTCGATGATGAAGCTTCGATGAAGAACTTGCGTAAATCATCGAGACAGATCGACAAAGGCCGCTAGAGCCAAAGGAACAATCTGTGCCTCTATTTTTGGATCCAAGAAGATCCTTGACTTCATCGACCTATGGCATCGGGATCCAAACACTCCCATACCGATCCGCCTCGACTCTGGTCAAAGTCATATGTGAACCATTTCATATTTCAAGAGAAATGGAAATTTGAAAAGGCTCGTGAAATAAAGAGAGCACAAGCGAAAGGAGAAGCTTCGAGGAAGAACATCGTCAACTCGACTCTAAAGAACTTCTCAAAGCTCAATCTGAAATCCAAGCCCTCAAAGAAGGATTTCGATGCTTATAATGTTGATTGGCAAGGAGCCAAGGTGAGATTCACAATTTGACGAAGAAAATGACAACCGCTGCAGCCCCATCGCAACAAGAAAATCCTCAGTCAAGACTCGCCAGCCCGCTGAAGAACATGCCAACTCGCTGATGACTTTCAACTGCCGATGAGAATACAAGTTCCAGGCTGATGACTCCATTCCGGCCACTGAAGAAATTCCTGTGGCATCCACTAGTGGTGCGCTCAAGAAATCAAGAGATCAGGCAATCGCATGCAGCCATACCAAGAAATCGAACCACAGTCCTCGGCTCCTCCGCGCCAACACCAACTCCAGTTCTTCCTTCTGCTTATGAAGTGAAGAAGACAAAGGCTGCAGAACGAGCTGCAGTGAAGAAGAGGAAGGCATCTGCTGTGTCAAATTCCTCGACTGCGAAGAAAATGAAGCCGATGACCAGCTCGATTGAAAATCCTATTGATGCCATCCCCATTTCCTCCATGTCGTCTAAGGAAATTGTTCCTTATGGAGAAGACTACAAGATCCCAAGCGGATCTCGATGAAGAAAATCAATCTGTTGCTACCTCGTAACAGGTTGATGAAGAAATTGAAGTGGAAACCTTCCTTCATCACCGCTTGTTTCTCACCCATGCCTCGGTTCACAAACCAAGAGGCTGGTGTTGAGGAAATTGAAAAGAAGATGAAGACGTGGATATTGGATGCACTACACCAGTGATGAACGATGACTTTTGGGAAAGTCAAGATCCCAATACTCATCTCTTCACTCCGATTCAACAAATTCCTCACCCCTGCCACAACTGCTCAATTGGGCTCAAGAAACTCATCCCACATCGTCTATTCATGAAGAAATTCCAGCCGCTAGTGTCAAGAACTCGCCGTTGATCCCCAAATCGCACAAGAAGAGGAACCAGAAATTCTCACCAAGCACCGAGATCGCGATTCTCGAGGTTGTGCTGCAAATCATCGACATTCCTCCGCCCAAACCAAGAATCCGTTCTCGAGCAAGCAAAAATTCAAGGCTGAAGACTTCTTTTACGAGCATGTGTTCTTCATCGCCATAATCCATATGACTCGCCGCATGAGGAAAAGACGCTCGACTGCTACTCAAGCCAACTTCTATTCCTCGGTGCTTTTGACAAGGACAAGATCTTCGATCATGAGCATATTCCTCATGTGGATATGGAAGCTCGCCGTGCTTCGAGCCAAGATTCGAAGTTATTCATGATGCAGACTCCTAAATTTCTGACCGATATCTCGTGGATCGAATGAAGAACTCATTCTTCGCTTCTACGCCACTTTGCATATCACCGGAGATGTCAAGATGTCAATTCATGGGTGTTGGATTGATGACGAAAACACTCACTACAAGGCACCAAAGAATGAATTGCTTCGTGTCCTTCCTCTTGATCCTCCCCATGAAAGTGCACGTTGCATCTACAATGACCGCGAAATGACCGATCATTATATGCAAGTGCTCATGAAGCCTTTGAAGCCGTGGCAGGCCCTCGAACCAAATTCCTCGTCAAGGAATTGTTGTATGTGCCTCTGACCGTCTATCGAATCTCGACGAAGACAATGAGTCCCATCAAAGGCCACGACTCAAATGATGAAGATGTCGCTGGCATCATGAAGAACATGCTTTTCAACATCATTCATGGCGCTCATGTCAACTTCCATGATTTCTTCATGAGGACTCGCTAATGTTGCAATGTCACCTTTTGAGTGAAGCCCTATGCGCCTTTGGATTATGAGATTCATAAGGGCAAGATCTTCACCAATTACAAGGTCGACACTCAACCATGGTAGCTACTTGCCGCCTATTGAAGTCCTCGTTTACCAGTTTCATCATCCGATGATAAGGGCAAGGCAATCGCTGTGATTGATGAAGGCACTCGCCCATTGATGGTCAATTCCGCCTCGCTACATCTTACTCCACCAATGACGATTCTCGCAACACATGACTCGCAAGAAATACCTCACCAAGCAAAAGCCTCAAGCAACAAAGACCTGTGGTGATGATCGACCGTGAGTTACTCCTCGTCTTCATCAAGGTTGAACGCAATCGAAATGGGTGAAGGCCAATTTGCTGCAATTCTTCACAACATGACCTCAACACATAATGCGTGAAGAAAATCAGACTACCTTCATGAAACCCTCAACCGCACTGGCTGTTCTCAATCATGTATATTCGCGGAAGAATTGAAGACTATGGGTCTCTGTGAAGCATTTGACCGGTCTCGCACCACCTCCAAGAAATTCAAGAGAGTCAAAGTTCCCGATCCGTGGCGAGTTCTTATTCTTCATCGCGGAAACCGATGAACATGAAGATTTGGACGACATCGCGGCAGCCCTACTTCAACAACTAACACCGATAACGCCGGGCGCCTCCATCAACTTGAAAATCTTCAGGCGTTAGTCCTCGCCGATCCTTTTGGTCATTTGATGACAAAGGGGGAGAAATCTGAGTTAGTCTTCAAGCGGGTTTATATTATGGGCGTATTTTTTAAGTTACAACTCTCGTTCTTCCGAAACTTTTATTGGATCGAGTTGTAATCTTAAATCCGATGGTGCCTTCATACTTTTGGTCGTGCTCTGATGCTTTTGATGCACTGAGCTCTGAAACTTTTGATATGATATTCTGCATGCTTATTCCTCGTTAATACTATCGCACGCATGCTGAATCTCATCAGGCACCATATTTCATCATGCATTTCAAATTCTTCATATTATATATCAAATGTGTGTATGAATTACAAGATATAGGGGGAGATCTCCATGATTCGATTCTTCAAATGTGCAATGCCTCAAAAGCAAAGTCCTCACTATGCACACATTCGGGGGGAGTTCTTCTATATCTTGCAATCAAATCCCTCAATATCAGTATTTACACTTCATATGTGTAAGTGCATCTAGTGCCCCTTAGTGATTTTGGTGTATTGAAGACTTATAGGTTAAGTAACTGATGCGTTTGTGAGTGTACACAGGTCTATAAGTCTATGAGGAGTTTGATATTTACAGAGAAAGTCGAACCCTAAAATGAAGTTCTTCAATCAAGACTTTGATATTCAAGACTTTTCAAGACTTTGAAAGTGAAGAAATTGGTGTGACCTTGAAGACTTGATATTCATTCGAGGAATATGAAGCGTGAAGACTTTTGTTTTCGTAGTTTCATTTTCTTTCTTGAGTCATAGGAAACACCGTCATCGTTAAAGGGGTCGAGGAAATACTAAGGAAAAATTTCCATGTGATGCTCAACTCAAAATCCTACACCTACCAATCCCTTCGAGTGAAGCCATTGAAATCTCATACAGCTTCACCAACTTCTTCAAAGGATGAGACACAGTTCTTCCGCTCATTGTGGACTTTGCTCGATCGAGGAGTTAGGAATTCGCCAAAGGCGAATTGCCTACACAAAGGAGGAACATGATAGCCCCGAGGAATTTGAGAGTCAAATTTCCGACCGTTCTTGTCAAGGCGCTACCGCTGTCCCAAAATATCTTATCCACCTAACGGTCATATCATTGAAGGGCATTTATGTCTTATCATGTCGGGCTGCTCCCTAGGCTATAAATAGCCGCCCTACAACCACTAGCTGGTTGGCTGCCCGAGAGAACTTGACACTTGTCATTTGAGAGCAACCCATCCTCCGAGGACTTTGAGCGAAAATCATCAAGTGAGGAAAATCCCAAAACCAAACCCCACAAACCCAAAGTGATTGAGCATCATCAAGAAATTGATCTGCGTGGATCCGACGCTTGTTACCTTTGAAGATCGTGCTTCTTCCAGACGGTTAGGCGCCAAGGTCTAGAGCATCCAAGAGGAATTGTGGATCGCCGAGTGACCAAGTCTGTGAAGGTTTGGAAGTCACCAAGACTTACCACGAGTGATTGGACGAGGCCTGCGTGGTCTTAGTTCAAGGAGAATACGGTGAGGATCGGGTGTCCTGAGTTGCGGCTCGAGATCGGGTGTCCGGATGTGTGTCCTCGAAGTTTAAATACTCACCGCTCCAACCAGACGCATAACCGAGACAGCAGCTTGAACTGGTTTACCAAATCATTGTCTTCACCAACCGACCGGTTCTATTTCCTCAACTCTTTCATTTCCTCATTACTGTGTTGAATGTTGTTCATATCTGTGCTTGAAGACTTTGACTGAAGACTTTCACAAATTCCTCAGTTCAATTTCTTCAGTCTATTTGTCTTCATCTTGATATCCTGTGTTTACGCTTTCCGTACTCTGTTTTGGTATTCATTTCATCATGCTGACTATGTGTGTTTCCTGTTATATTTACATCTGAGTACATATTCCGCTGCAAGTAGTTCTTCGCTAAGGAATTTCCTCACCAGCAAATTCCTAAGTTAAGAATTCATAAAAATTGCCTATTCCCCCCCTCTAGTCGATATAACGCACTTTCAATTGGTATCAAAGCGAGGTACTCCCTTGTTCTGTGTGATTTTGGTTTAACCGCATGGAGTTTTAGTTATGTCGACCGCAGGTATGATCAAGGTCTCGGCTGGGTGTCCTACCTTTGATGGAACGGACTACCCCTACTGGAAGAACAAGATGCGAATGCATCTTGAGGCAATTGACAATGATCTCTCGTATGTTGTGGAAAATGGTGTCCCTCTCATCATCAAACACCGACCGCCACCGATGTGAAGAGATTCAAACAACTCGATTCTCAAGTTAAGAATATCATCTGTGGCCATCCGAGCAAAGGACAAGATGGAAGAGTGAGTGCTTTGGAAACCGCTAAGCTTATCCGGGATAGGCTGTCCAAAGTAAATGAAGGAGTTTCAACTCAGCGTGACTCTCGAGTCGATGTTCTTCGAATCTCTTCAACCGCTTCAAAAGACTCGACAATGAGAATGTCCAACAAACCTTTGATCGCCTCATCGACATCTCAAATGAGCTTCAAGCCCTCGGTGCCACCGACATCACCGATCATGAAGTTGTGAAGAAACCGCCGAGGTCGCTTGATTCCTCATTTGATACTCTGGGACCGATGATATAAGAACGTCGACTACAAGTCGCTTGATCCTGCCGATATCCTCGAAGGCTAAACACTCATGAGTTCGACTTGCTGAAAAGAGAGATCTCTATGGCTCAAACTATGGCAAACCACGTGCCCTCAAGGCTAAGGTTGTGTCGATTCAATGTGAGGATTCGGTAGTAGCCTTGGTGATCCTCAAGAATCGAGCCAGATCTAGCTCGCTTGTGAAGAAATTCCGAAGTTCACAAGACGTGGTCGATTTGGAAAACCCTCAAGAGGAAATGATTCCTCATCCAAAGGACTACAAGAGAAGACTTTGCCACAAATGCAAGAAGCCCGGTCACTATATTCAAGATTGTCCTCAAAGTGGGAAAAGGAAATGAAGAAGAAGAAATACAAGGATTACAGTTCGATGATATGAAGAAGAAGAAGAAATCATCAAAATCTTCGCCATCAAAACCCTCAAAGTCTTCATCTCACAAGAAGGGCAGCTCCAAGAAAGCTCGGGCATTCATTGGCAAGGAAATGGATTCAAGCTAAATCGAGGAAAATGATGAAGAGGAGGAGTCCAAGATTCGAGTCCGTGTGGCTAGTCCGGCGTTGCTACCGCTTTCGTCAGCAAGTCCATCTTCAACACTGAAGAAACTAACTCCACTGACAAGCCTGATGAAGATAATGATGGCTACGCCCCCACCTATTGCTTCATGGCAAAAGGAGCTAAGGTACTCAAATACAACTCCTCTGATTCTAGTGAAAATGAATCTGATGAGGATCTCAAGCCTAGCTACTCTAAACTTGCTAAAATTGCTGTGAAACAACAACGGGCTCTTGAAAAGGTTCAAAACATGCTAGATAAAAGTGATGACATGTTGGGTGAAGAAATGCATCGCACTAAAGCCTTGAGTGAAAATCTTCAAAGACTTCAGTCTAGGTATGATAATCTTCAAGGTCATCATAACTCTCTCTTGTCTGATCATGAGAAACTTTCATATGAATTTCATCAAGAAAAGCAAGACTATGAGAAGCTTTCTCTTGAAGCTCTTCAAAGAAAGGAAGATCTTGAAAAGCTAAGAGTGTGTTATGAAGATCTTCCGAAGGAGCGCGATTGATTACTTGCTCAACAAATCAGCGCTTCTCAGGAAGAATTTGTTCCTCCATGCTTAAAGTGCATTGAATGTGAATCTGCTAATTCTTCACCTGAATGTTCAAATGCTTCAAATGTTACAAATTCTTCATCTGCCTCTGCTATCACTAATTCCTCATCTGAGGACATTGCTAGTATCACTGACAATGCAGGGTGAAGGAATTGTATATGACAGCATGTACAAAAGCCTCAAAGGGCATCGACACTTTGTGATGTGCTCAAAAGCAGATCCTCAATGAAACCCTAGGAAAGAGGGTATTGCCTTTGAGAGGAAACTCAATGCCGATGGAACATATTGAAGCCCGAGAAAGATCCCAAAACCTCATGGGTTGTGCAAAGGGACCTCCATTGATCCATCTAACTTATCCGGCTTTACTTGTGAATCTTCTCATTCTCCGATGAGTCATTTGACTCCAACTATAAACTGTTCAAAAATCGAATGGTGAAGTATTTGCTAGATATGTTGGCACTAATCTGCAGAACGGTTCCCCATGAAGAAAATCTGGGTTCCCAAAAGTCTGTGTTGAAAGTCTTCGTGAATGTCCTCATGACACCACCGTGAAGAACAGAACCCCTGATCAAATTCTTCATATGGACCAAACTCTTCATATGGATCCAAGTCCTCATATGGACCAAATTCTTCACGAGGATCAAATTCTCAACTGGATCAAAATCCTCATATGATTATCATCGTGCTAACAACTCGTCTCATGGGTAGAGCTAAGGGCTATGAATATGTGCATTATTCTTCAAACCATTATGTTCATAAGTCCTCAAGAATTACTCGCTTATTCATATGCATACCCTAACCCTCCTATGCTAAGCTTAAATGGTTTGGCATCTTTGCCACCTTTCTCACATGATGCTCGCAGGATGATGAACTCTTTGCCACCCCTCCGATGTGGGTGGTGAAGAAAAGAACTAATCTCTTCTCAGTAGGTCAAGTCTCCGGACGTGCTCTAACGTCAAGAATTTCTTTGGGACGACAACATGCTCGAAAGGATGCAGCGAATCATGATGAAATGAACTTTCATTTCACACGCCCTCATATCGCTATATCTGTTTATCGCTTGATGAAATTCATCCGATGAACTTGATATCATATTCTTCACTAATGAAGCATATGAGATTGTAAGTTACACTAATTCATCTGCAGGATGATCAACCCAAAACCACCGAATGGGTCCTCGATAGTGGATGTACAAATCACATATTTGGTGACAAGAATCTATTGATGGATGCTCCTTATCACCGCCACCTCTGAAGCATATCATCTTTGCCGACAAAGGCAAAAGTCGTATTGGGTCTTGGTAAGGTTGCTATCTCTAAGGATAAGCACATGGACAAAGTCATGCTTGTTGAGTCCTTAGGATACAATCTTATGTCGCCTCAATGCTTTGTGATCTTGATATGGTTGTTGTCTTCGCAAATATCGCTGTGTTGTGATTATGGAAGTCGACAATTCCAAAGTCTTCAAGGCTTTAGGAGAGGAGATCTCAGATATTGTTGATTTTTCTACAGACCACAACCAGCCGTGTGTCTACTTGCAAAAGCTTCGTAGGCTGGCTATGGCATCGACGACTTGGTCATGCAGCATGAGGAATTTGAACACGCTTGCAAAGAAGAAGCATGTCATTGGCATTGAGAATGTCAAATTCTCAAGGATCACTTATGCGGAGCATGTGAAGCCGAAAATGACCAAGGCCAAGCATCCAAATAAGACTATCATGACCACCACACGCCCATTCAATTGCTTCACATGGACCTCTTCGACCTAACCATTATTCAGCAAATACTAATGATGCATCTTTATATGGTTTTGTCATTGTTGATGATTATTCTCGATATACATGGGTACACATTGTTACTTACAAACATGAAGTGCGTGAAGTCTTCAAACGATTTTCCTCGAGGGCTTCAACCAACTTTGGTGTGAAGATCAAGCATATCAGAAGTGACAATGGAACTGAGTTCAAGAATTCTGGTCTTGATGCCTATCTTGATAAACTTGGTATTACTCATGAGTTATCCGCTCCTTATACTCCTCAGCAGAATGGCGTCGTGGAGCGCAAGAACAGAACTCTTGTTGAGATGGCTCGCACTATGCTTGATGAATACAAAACGCCTCGGCTTTTTGGATTGATGCAATTGATACCGCCCGCCACATCATCAACAGAGTATATCTTCACAAATTCTTCAAGAAGATCGCCTATGAACTCCTCAACGACAAGAAACCCAATGTGAGTTATTTCAAAGTCTTCGTGCTAAATGTTGGATTAGAGATCCTCACCACAACTCTAAATTTGCACCAAAGCACATGAAGGTTTTATGCTTGGTTACGAAGGACTCAGACACCTACAGAGTCTTCAACATTGTTCTTCACAAGATTGTCGACATCAGAGATGTGCGGTTCGATGAAACTAATGGCTCGCAAAGAGAGCACCTACCTTATGTGTTAGATGAACCAGCTCCCGAGGATGCTATCAAGCTCAAGGCAACCGAGGATGTCATTCCCATCAAGAATCATTGAAGAATTCATTCCTGCTCATGAAGAACGCCGAGCTGATGCACCAAGAACATGATGAGGAAAATGGTGTCAAGAAAATGCTGATCAAAATCCTCGGCGACAACCAACTCATCCACGCGTTGCAAAAGAAGTGCAAGTGGAGAAGATCATCGATGACATTAGCGCACTGTGTTCTCTCACACGCCAAAAGCTTCACACTTATCTAACTTTTTCGGGCACTATGCTTTTGTCTCTATCTCGTAACCCACTAAGGTAGATGAAGCATTCTCGAGCCGAATGGATTCAAGCTATGCAAGAAGAATTACATCAGCCAAGTTGAACAATGTCCGGAATTGGCCAATCGCCCTGATCCTCGCAAGCATAATATCATTGGCACAAAGTGGATCTACCGCAACAAGCAAGATGAAAATGGCCTTGTGGTGAGGAATAAGGCACGACTAGTAGCACAAGGCTACACACAAAGTTCAAGGAATTGATTTCGATGAAACTTTTGCACCTGTTGCTATACTTGAGGCTATTCGTGATTTTACTTGCCTATGCTAACCATCATGATATCATCTTATATCAAATGGATGTGAAAAGTGCATTCCTCAATGGTAAGCTTGAGGAAGAAGTATATGTTGCTCAACCCCTGTGTTTTGAAGATCCCAAGAATCTCGACAAAGTCTTCAGACTCAATAAGGCCCTCTATGGCCTCAAGCAAGCCCCTCATGCAGTGATGAATTTGCCTATATGATGAGTGAAGAATATCAAATGTCTATGATGGGAGAATTGAAATTCTTCTTAGGTCTTCAAATTAAATCGGCAGCAAGAATGGCATATTCATATCTCAGAGAAATACCTCAAAGATGTATCGAGGAAATTCGCATGCAAGATTGCAAAGGCGCTAAAATTCCTATGCCCACAAATGGCCATCTATGCACTGATGAAAATGGTATTGACTTCGATCACAAGGTATACCGCTACATGATTGGTTCTTTATTGTACCTATGTGCATCTAGGCCAGATATAATGCTTAGTGTTTGCATGTGTGCCCGATTTCAAGCTGCACCGAAGGAATCACACCATAAGGCTATGAAGCATATTCTTCGATATCTAGCTCACACACCAACACTAGGATTATGGTACCCCAAGGGCTCGCTTTTGATATCATTGATATTCTCGCTCGACTATCTTTGGTGATCGTGGACCGCAAGTCAACATCCGCACTTGTCATTTCTGACGATCTTTGGTCCTGTTGGTCCTCAAGAAACAGAATGCGATCACCGCTTCATCGCTGAAGTTGAATACATTGCTGCTAGCTCATGCTGTGTGCTCAACTACTTTGGATGAAGCAAACCTCAAGGACTATGGCGTCAACGTGAAGAATGTGCCTCCTCTCTGCGACAATGAGAGTGCCATCAAGATTGCTCACAACCCGCCAAAGACTCAAGACTAAGCACATCCAGATTCATCATCATTTTCTTCGTGATCATGTGTTGAAGGGCGATATCTCTATCGAGCATGTGAAGACTGAAGAACAGCTAGCTGATATCTTCACTAAGCCCTTGGATGAGAAGAGATTTAGCAAGTTGCGGTGTGAGCTAAATATCTTAGAATCTTCGAATGTTCTTTGAAAAGGACACACATCCTAACCCTTATGCAGAATTGATGACTTAGATGTGCAACACATGAAGAAACGTTTTTCTTCAATCAATGAAGAATAACACTCTAAGTGTGAAGAAATTAATGAAGAATTTGATTCTCAGAACCCTACGACAATTGTACGCGGTGTCTGAAATCATCATTCTTATACGGTGGGCAACGCCACCACAATAGTTGAAAATCTTCAATTTGAGTTTTTCCTCATTTTTGAAATTCCTCAGTTTTCAAATTCTTCAACTTTGCAAAATCTTCAATGTTTCCGACGTTTTTCTTCATTGACTATACATATATATGTGAGTTTATGTCCTCTACAGCATTCACTTATTGCTATTTCTTCAAGTTGCGATTTCTGCTAAGTGAATGTGATCGGACCCATTCCCCTCTATGCTATACTCAACCCAATCTATTCACAAATTCTTCATGTGCGTTCTGATTGAAACTCGTTCAAAGTCTTCACTATGTCCTTGACAATCAAGAAATTGCGAACGAATTTTAAGCAAATCTTATCCAGATTTTCGGTTTTACCGCTCAAACTGTTCCGCTTCCCACGATACATTAGTTTATTCACCCACGATCTTACACGATCTCATCTGCACAGTACGTGGGTGACACATGTCGCGTGAAGGAGAATGGGCAGGGGCATGTTCGTCCCAAAATCTTCGGGCGAACAGTTTTTACCGTGGCTATAAATACCCTCTCCTTCCTTACTTCATTTACTCGCTTCGGTCGCTGTCTCTCGCCGAGCTCTCCTCAAACCCTAGCGCCACCGCTACTCCATCACCGTCGGTGAGGAAGAGCTTCACCGCCTCGACCTCATCGTCAGCCAGATTTCGCGCCGGCTGCGAAATCTTCACTCCGCCGCCGCCATAGCCGCCTCCTCCGCCAAGTTAGGGCGTGGAGATCTAACGTGATTTAACTTCACCACGGTTCACCTCTGCTCGTCGTGTTCTTCCGCTCGTAATTAAAAGTCATTTTATTACTCACTTTGATTCTCAAATCTTTTCGAAAATCTTCAAAGGTGTTTTGTTCTTCAAATCTTCACATATGAACACCTCACACACTATATGCTCTTGATTTATCTCTAAGCATTCATTTCTTCAAGATTCCTCAATTGTGCGGACTTTCAATCTGACAACTCGAACCTAAGACTAAACACTTAGTGAAATTCCTCAAGGCTCAACTGGTCAAATTCCTCAAACTTGTCTTTTTCAAAAATCTTCCGAGAACGATATGACCTCTCCAAATTCCTCGCACCTACACTGCTCACAAGTACTCATGTCCGCCGCTGAATCACTAGGTTCTCATCAACTTAACTCATTTGCAGCGCTCTCAAGAAAAACTGCATACTTCTTCAAAGTGCTCTATTGTTCAAATACCTCATCCAAGAAAATGGCGTAAGGCAAGAGACCGCAGAAAGGAGGAAAGAAACCAGAGGTCATGACCGCTTTGAGATCCCCGATGAAATATACAAAGACTATCGTGACACCGATGAAGCCACATTTGGCAAGGAGAATAAAAATCAGCGCAAAGTGCGATCCAGAGGATAGAACGACGATGGGCACGAGAATGGAGGGAATATCGCTATGTTACTCCCAAGTACATGAAGAAATTCGCCTTAAACCCTCCATGCCCAAGAGCTCCTTTGGCACTGCCAAGTCACGATCCCACTAGCATCAAACGTGGTGAAGACTTTCTCAAGAATGGTCCAGCGCCAAGCCAAATTGGCAAGACAGCCAAGGAGGCAAGTGAGGAAATTCAATGAGGATTCTGCTGCTTTGCAGCTGCTGTTGAGACCTCGGTCAAGCCGAGGAAATCAATGCCAAGAAGCCTGCTCGCAAGCCAAGTGCTTCACCATCACGCCTCACGGCCCAGGGCCTCACCGCGCCTCACGACAAGTTCCTCGATCGCTGTCTGCTTCCCTCAAAATCCTCAAGCAGCTCCTCCAAGTCCTCAACTCCTGTGCATCCGCGACATGTCAAAGGACTGTGGTTTTCGATTGCTTCGTGTCTCAAAGAAGATCGTCACTGCACCAATGTCCTCATGAGGCCCCACTCTTTTGAAGACAAAAGCAACCGCTGGACGCGTCCTCGCCAAGTCCTAGAAAGAAACATCTTGCATTCAACGTGCTCTCCGATGATGAAGCTTCGATGAAGAACTTGCGTAAATCATCGAGACAGATCGACAAAGGCCGCTAGAGCCAAAGGAACAATCAGGCCTCTCGCTTTTGATCCAAGAAGATCCTTGACTTCATCGACTGCGGCATCAAGATCCAAACACTCCCATACCGATCCGCCATCGACTCTGGTCAAAGTCATATGTCAACCATTTCATCGTTCAAGAGAAATGGAAATTTGAAAAGGCTCGTGAGATAAAGAGAACACAAGCCGAAAGGAGAAGCTTCGAGGAAGAACATCGCCAACCCGACTCCTAAAGAACTCCTCAAAGCTCAATCTGAAATCCAAGCCCTCAAAGAAGGATTTCGATGTTTATAATGCTGATTGGCAAGGAGCCAAGGTGAGATTCACAATTTGACGAAGAAAATGACAACCGCTGCAGCCCCATCGCAACAAGAAAATCCTCAGTCAAGACTCGCTCACTGTTTGAAGAACATGCCAAGATCTGCAGACCAAGAACATGATGAGGAAAGTGGTGTCAAGAAAATGCTGATCAAAATCCTCGCCGACAACCAACTCATCCACACGCTGCAAAAGAAGTGCAAGTGGAGAAGATCATCGATGACATTAGCGCACCAGTCCTCTCACTCGCTCAAAAGCCTCACACTTATCTAACTTTTGTGGGCACTATGCTTTTGTCTCTATCTCAGAGCCCACTAAGGTAGATGAAGCATTTCGAGCCGGAGTGGATTCAGGCTATGCAAGAAGAATTAC
The DNA here is from genome assembly GCA_021437245.1 of Aegilops speltoides. NCBI lineage: Eukaryota > Viridiplantae > Streptophyta > Magnoliopsida > Poales > Poaceae > Aegilops > Aegilops speltoides. The sequence continues at coordinate 372,797,435 of CM038143.1, forward strand.
ATCACCGAGCTGAACAATGTCCGGAATTGGTCAATCGCCTGGATCCTCGCAAACATAATATCATTGGCACAAAGTGGATCTACCACAACAAGCAAGATGAAAATGGCCTTGTGGTGAGGAATAAGGCACGACTAGTAGCTCAAGGCTACACACAGTGTCAAGGAATTGATTTTGATGAAACTTTTGCACTGTTGCTAGACTTGAAGCTATTCAGATTTTACTTGCCTATGCTAACCATCATGATATCATCTTATATCAAATGGATGTGAAAAGTGCATTCCTCAATGGTAAGCTTGAGGAAGAAGTATATGTTGCTCAACCCCCAGGTTTTGAAGATCCCAAGAATCCTAACAAAGTCTTCAGACTCAATAAGGCCCTCTATGGCCTCAAGCAAGCCCCCAAGCGTGGTATGACACATTGAAGGAATTCTTCGTGAAGAATGGCTTCACACCCGTTCACTTGACCCTACTCTATTTACTAAATCATATGATGGTGAACTGTTTGTGTGCCAAATATATGTTGATGATATTATCTTTGGTTGTACTAACCAACGATACGATGATGAATTTGCCTATATGATGAGTGAAGAATATCAAATGTCTATGATGGGAGAATTGAAATTCTTCTTAGGTCTTCAAATTCACAAGAAAGACAATGGCATATTCATATCTCAGAGAAATACCTCAAAGATGTATCGAGGAAATTCGCATGCAAGATTGCAAAGGCGTCAAAATTCCTATACCCACAAATGGCCATCTGTAATCGATGAAAATGGTATTGACTTCGATCACAAGGTATACCGCCCATGATTGGTTCTTTATTGTACTTATGTGCATCTAGGCCAGATATAATGCTTAGTGTTTGCATGTGTGCCCGATTTCAAGCTGCACCAAGGAATCACACCATAAGGTCTGTGAAGCATATTCTTCGATATCCAGCTCACACACCAACACTAGGATTATGGTACCCCAAGGGCTCGCTTTTGATCTCATTGATATTCGACTGACTATGTTGGTGATCGTGGACCGCAAGTCAACATCCGCACTTGTCATTTCTGACGATCTTTGGTCCGTTGGTCCTCGAAGAAACAGAATCACAGATCACCGCTTCATCGCCAAGCTGAATACATTGCTGCTGGCTCATGTCAGTGCTCAATGCGCTGGATGAAGCAAACCTCAAGGACTATGGCGCCAACGTGAAGAATGTGCCTCTCCTCCGCGACAATGAGAGTGCCATCAAGATTGCTCACAACCCAGCTTCAAAGACTCAAGACTAAGCACATCCAGATTCGTCATCATTTTCTTCGTGATCATGTGTCAAGGGCGATATCTCCATCGAACATGTGAAGACTGAAGAACAGCTAGCTGATATCTTCACTAAGCCCTTGGATGAGAAGAGATTTAGCAAGTTGCGGTGTGAGCTAAATATCTTAGAATCTTCGAATGTTCTTTGAAAAGGACACACATCCTAACCCTTATGCAGAATTGATGACTTAGATGTGCAGCACATGAAGAACCGTTTTTCTTCAATCAATGAAGAATAACATTCTAAGTGTGAAGAAGTTAATGAAGAATTTGATACTCAGAACCCTACGACAATTGTACGCGGTGTCTGAAATCATCATTCTTATACGGTGGGATACGCCACCACAAAAGTTGAAAAATCTTCAATTTGAGTTTTTCCTCATTTTTGAAATTCTTTAGTTTTACAAATTCTTCAACTTTGCAAAATCTTCACGATTTCCGTCGTTTTTCTTCATTAGCTATATATATATATATATATATATATATATATATGAGTTTATGTCCTCTACCGCATTCACTTATTGCTATTTCTTCAAGTTGCGATTTCGCTAAGTGAATGTGATCGACCCTTCCCTCTATGCTATACTCAACCCAATCTATTCACAAATTCTTCATGTGCGTTCGATTGAAACTCGCTCAAAGTCTTCACTGTGTCCTTGACAAATCAAGAAATTGCGAACGAAATTTTAAAACAAATCTTATCCAGATTTCGGTTTTACCGCTCAAACCGCTCCGCTTCCCACGATACATTAGTTTATTCACCCACGATCTTACACGATCTCCTCTCTCAGACAAGACGTGGGTGACACATGTCGCGTGAAGAAGAAAGGGCAGGGCATGTTTGTCCCAAAATCTTCAAGTAACAGTTTTTACCGTGGCTATAAATACCCTCTCCTTCCTTACTTCATTTACTCCACTTGGTCGCCTGTCATCGCCGAGCTCTCCTCAAACCCTAGTGCCACCGCAACTCCATCGCCGCCGGTGAGGAAGAGCTTCACCGCTCGACCTCGTAGTCAGTCAGACTCGCCACCGACTGCCATGGAAATCTTCACTCCGCCGCCCAGTAGCTGTCTCCTCTCGCCAAGTTAGGGCGTGGAGATCTAACGTGATTTAACTTCACCACGGTTCATCTCTATTCGTCGTGTTCTTCAGTTCCGTAATTAAAAGTCACTTTTATTACTCACTTTGATTCTCAAATCTTTCTCGAAAATCTTCAAAGGTGTTTTTGTTCCTCAAATCTTCACATATGAACACCTCACACACTATATGCTCTTGATTTATCTCTAAGCATTCATTTCTTCAAGATTCCTCAATTGTGCGGATTTTCAATCTGCATAACTCGAACCTAAGACAAAAACGCTTAGTGAAATTCCTCAAGGCTCAACTGGTCAAATTCCTCATAACTTGTTCCTTTTGAAAATCTTCCGAGAATGCATATGACCTCTCCAAATTCCTCGCACCTACACTCGCTCATGTGTACTCATGTCCGGCGTCAATCACTAGGTTCTCATCAACTTAACTCATTTGCAGCGCTCTCAAGAAAACTGCATACTTCTTCAGAGTGCTCTATTGTTCAAATTCCTCATCCAAGAAAATGGCGTAAGGCAAGAGACCGCAGAAGGAGGAAAGAAACCGAGGTCATGACCGCCTTTGAGATCCTCGATGAAATATACAAAGACTATCTGACACCGATGAAGCCAAATTTGGCAAGGAGACTAAAAATCAGCGCAAAGTGCGATCCAGAGGATAGAACGAAGATGGGCACGAGAATGGAGGGAATATCGCTATGTTACTCCCAAGTACATGAAGAAATTTGCCTTAAACCCTCCATGCCCAAGAGCTCCTTTGGCACCTGGCCAAGTCGCTGATCCCACCAGCGTCAAGCGTGGTGAAGACTTTCCTCAAGAATGGTCCAGGCGCCAAGCCAAATTGGCAAGATAGGCCAAGGAGGCAAGTGAGGAAATTCAATGAGGATTCTGCTGCTGCCGTCACATCGAGACCTCGATCAAGCCGAGGAAATCAATGCCAAGAAGCCTGCTCGCAAGCCAAGTGCTTCACCATCGCGCCCTCATGGCCCAGCCTCGAGCCGCGCCATCACGGCAAATTCCTCGATCGCCGTCGCCCTCAAAATCCTCAAGAGCTCCCTCCAAGTCCTCAACTCCGTGCATCTTGCTACATGTCAAAGGACTCGTGGTTTCTCGATTGCTTCGTGTCTCAAAGAAGTTCCTCACCGCACCAATGTCCTCATCAGCCCCACTCGTCTGAAGACAAAAGCAACTCGCTGGGACGCGTCCTCGCCAAGTCCTAGAAAGAAACAGTTGCCTTCAACGTGTTCCTCTCGATGATGAAGCTTCGATGAAGAACTTGCGTAAATCATCGAGACAGACCGACAAAGGCTGCTAGAGCCAAAGGAACAATCTGTGGCTCTATTTTTGATCCAAGAAGATCCTTGACTTCATCGACCTATGGCATCAGGATCCAAACACTCCCATACCGATCGCCTCGACTCGGTCAAAGTCATATGTGAACCATTTCATCGTCAAGAGAAATGGAAATTTGAAAAGGATCGTGAAATAAAGAGAGCACAAGCCAGAAAGGAGAAGCTTCTAAGGAAGAACATCGTCAACCTGACTCCTAAAGAACTTCTCAAAGCTCAATCTGAAATCCAAGCCCTCAAAGAAGGATTTCGATGTTTATAATGTTGATTGGCAAGGAGCTAAGGTGAGATTCACAATTTGACGAAGAAAATGACAACTGCTGCAGCCCCATCGCAACAAGAAAATCCTCAGTCAAGACTCGCTTTCAGCCTCGCTGAAGAACATGCCAAGATCGCTGATGACTTTCAGCCTGCCGATGAGAATACAAGTTCCGTGGCTGATGACTCCATTCCACCACCAAGAAATTCCTGTGGCATCCACTAGTGGTGCGCTCAAGAAATCAAGAGATCAGGCAATCGCACTGGCCATACCAAGAAATCGAACCACGCCCTCGGCTCCTCCCGCGCCAACACCAACTCCAGCTTCTTCCTTCTGCTTATGAAGTGAAGAAGACAAAGGCTGCAGAACGAGCTGCAGTGAAGAAGAGGAAGGCATCTGCTGTGTCAAATTCCTCGACTGCGAAGAAAATGAAGCCGATGACCAGCTCGATTGAAAATCCTATTGATGCCATCCCCATTTCCTCCATGTCGTCTAAGGAAATTGTTCCTTATGGAGAAGACTACAAGATCCCAAGCGGATCTAATGAAGAAAATCAATCTGTTGCTACCTCAGAACAGGTTGATGAAGAAATTGAAGTGGAAACCTTCCCTTCATCACCAGTTGTTTCCTCACCCATGCCTCGCCACACCAAGAGGCTGGTGTTGAGGAAATTGAAAAGAAGATGAAGACGTGGATATTGGATGCACTACACCAAAGTGATGAACGATGACTTTGGGAAAGTCAAGATCCCAATACTCATCTCTTCACTCGATTCAACAAATTCCTCACCCCCTGCTACAACTGCTCAATTGGGCTCAAGAAACTCATCCCACATCGTCTGCTCATGAAGAAATTCCAGCCGCTAGTGTCAAGAACCCGCCGTTGATCCTCAGATCGCACAAGAAGAGGAACCAGAAATTCTCACCAAGCACCCGAGATCGCGATTCTCGAGGTTGTGCTGCAAATCATCGACATTCCTCTCGCCCAAACCAAGAATCCGCTCGAGCAAGCAAAAATTCAAGGTCAAGACTTCTTTTCCGAGCATGTGTTCTTCATCGCCATAATCCATATGACTCGCCGCATGAGGAAAAGACGCTCGACGCTACTCAAGCCAACTTCTATTCCTCGCTTTTGACAAGGACAAGATCTTCAATCATGAGCATATTCCTCATGTGGATATGGAATCTCGCCGTGCTTCGAGCCAAGATTCGAAGTTATTCATGATGCAGACTCCTAAATTTCTGACCGATATCTATGATCGAATGAAGAACTCATTCTTCGTTCTACGCCACTTTGCATATCACCGAGATGTCAAGATGTCAATTCATGGGTGCTGGATTGATGACGAAAACACTCACTACAAGGCACCAACAACTGAATTGCTTCGTGTCCATCATCTTGATCCTCCCCATGAAAGTGCACGTTGCATCTACAATGACCGCGAAATGACCGATCATTATATGCAAGTGCTCATGAAGCCTTTGAAGCCGTGGCAGGCCCTCGAACCAAATTCCTCGTCAAGGAATTGTCAGATGTGCTCTTGACCGCCTATCGAATCCTCGACGAAGACAATGAGTCCCATCAAAGGCCACGACTCAAATGATGAAGATGTCGCTGGCATCATGAAGAACATGCTTTTCAACATCATTCATGGCGCTCTCTGCAACTTCCATGATTTCTTCATGAGGACTCGCTAATGTTGCAATGTCACCTTTTGAGTTGAAGCCATATGCGCCTTTGGATTATGAGATTCATAAGGGCAAGATCTTCACCGAATTACAAGGTCGACACTCAACCATGGTAGCTACTTGCCGCCCATTGAAGTCCTCAAAGACCAGTTTCATCATCCGATGATAAGGGCAAGGCAGCAGCTGTGATTGATGAAGGCACTCGTCCATTGATGGTCAATTCCGCCTCGCTACACCTTACTCCACCAATGACGATTCGCAACACATGACACCGCCGCAAATACCTCAGCCAAGCAAAAGCCTCAAGCAACAAAGACCTGTGGTGATGATCGACCGTGAGTTACTCCTCGCCTTCATCAAGGTTGAACGCAATCGAAATGGGTGAAGGCCAATTTGCTGCAATTCTTCACAACATGACCTCAACACATAATGCGTGAAGAAAATCAGACTACCTTCATGAAACCCTCAACCGCACTGGCTGTTCTCAATCATGTATATTCCATGGAAGAATTGAAGACTATGGGTCTCTGTGAAGCATTTGACCGGTCTCGCACCACCTCAAGAAATTCAAGAGAGTCAAAGTTCCCGATCCGTGGCTGTTCTTATTCTTCATCGCGGAAACCGATGAACATGAAGATTTGGACGACATCGCTGCGGCAGCCCAACTTCAACAACCAACCCCGATAACGCCGCGCGCCTCCATCAACTTGAAAATCTTCGGCGTTAGTCCTAGTTTCGATCCTTTTGGTCATTTGATGACAAAGGGGAGAAATCTGAGTTAGTCTTCGCCGGTTTATATTATATGATTTTTAAGTTACAACTCTCGTTCTTCCGAAACTTTTGTTGGATCGAGTTGTAATCTTAAATGCGATGGTGCGTTGATACTTTTGGTCGTGCTCTGATGCTTTTGATGCACTGAGCTCTGAAACTTTTGATATGATATTCTGCATGCTTATTCCTCGTTAATACTATTGCACACATGTCAATCTCATCGTGCACCATATTTCATCATGCATTTCAAATTCTTCATATTATATATCAAATGTGTGTATGAATTACAAGATATAGGGGGAGATCTCCATGATTCGATTCTTCAAATGTGCAATGCCTCAAAAGCAAATTCCTCACTATGCACACATTCAGGGGGAGTTCTTCTATATCTTGCAATCAAATCCTCAATATCAGATTTACACTTCATATGTGTAAGTGCATCTAGTGCCCTTAGTGATTTTGGTGTATTGAAGACTTATAGGTTAAGTAACGATGCGCTTGTGAGTGTACACAGTGTCTATAAGTCTATGAGGAGTTTGATATTTACAGAGAAAGTCGATTCTAAAATGAAGTTCTTCAATCAAGACTTTGATATTCTCAAGACTTTTCAAGACTTTGAAAGTGAAGAAATTGGTGTGACCTTGAAGACTTGATATTCATTCGAGGGATATGAAGCGTGAAGACTTTTGTTTTCGTAGTTTCATTTTCTTTCTTGAGTCATAGGAAACACCGCATCGTTAAAGGGGTCGAGGAAATACTAAGGAAAAATTTCCATGTGATGCTCAACTCAAAATCCTACACCTACCAATCCTTCGAGTGAAGCCATTGAAATCTCATACAGCTTCACCAATTCTTCAAGGATGATGAGACGCAGTTCTTCCGCTCATCGTGGACTTTGCTCGATCGAGGAGTTAGGAATTCGCCAGGCGTAATTGCCTACACAATGAGGAACATGATAGCCCCGAGGAATTTGAGAGTCAAATTTCCGATCGTGCTGTCAAGGCGCCACCGCTGTCCCAAAATATCTTATCCACCTAACGGTCATATCATTGAAGGGCATTTATGTCTTATCATGTCGGGCTGCTCCCTAGGCTATAAATAGCCGCCTCTACAACCACTAGCTGGTTGGCTGCCCGAGAGAACTTGACACTTGTCATTTGAGAGCAACCCATCCTCCGAGGACTTTGAGCGAAAATCATCAAGTGAGGAAAATCCCAAAACCAAACCCCACAAACCCAAAGTGATTGAGCATCATCAAGAAATTGATCCTGCATGGATCCGACGCTTGTTACCTTTGAAGACGTGCTTCTTCCGCACGGTTAGGCGCCAAGGTCTAGAGCATCCAAGAGGAATTGTGGATCACCGAGTGACCAAGTCTCGTGAAGGTTTGAAGTCACCAAGACTTACCACGAGTGATTGGACGAGGCCTCGTGGTCTTAGTTCAAGGAGAATACGGTGAGGACTGGTGTCCCTGAAGTTGCGCTCAGAGATCGGGTGTCCGGACCGTGTGTCCTCGAAGTTTAAATACTCACCGCTTCCAACCAGACGCATAACCGAGACAAAGAGTTGAACTGGTTTACCAAATCATTGTCTTCACCAACTGACCGGTTCTATTTCCTCAACTCTTTCATTTCCTCATTATCGTGTTGAATGTTGTTCATATCGTGCTTGAAGACTTTGATCAAGACTTTCACAAATTCCTCGCTCAATTTCTTCAGTCTGTTTGTCTTCATCTTGCTATCCTGTGTTTATGCTTTCCGTACTCTGTTTTGGTATTCATTTCATCATGCTGACTATGTGTGTTTCCTGTTATATTTACATCTGAGTACATATTCCGCTGCAAGTAGTTCTTCGCTAAGGAATTTCCTCACCAGCAAATTCCTCAATGAAGAATTCATAAAAATCGCCTATTCCCCCCCTCTAGTCGATATAACGCACTTTCAATTGGTATTAGAGCGAGGTACTCCCTTGTTCTGTGTGATTTTGGTTTAACCGCCTGGAGTTTTAATTATGTCGACCGCAGGTATGATCAAGGTCTCGGTTGGGTGTCCTACCTTTGATGGAACGGACTACCCCTACTGGAAGAACAAGATGCGAATGCATCTTGAGGCAATTGACAATGATCTCTCGTATGTTGTGGAAAATGGTGTCCCTCTCACATCAAACACCGACCGCCACCGATGTGAAGAGATTCAAACAACTCGATTCTCAAGTTAAGAATATCATCTGTGGCCATCCGAGCAAAGGACAAGATGGAAGAGTGAGTGCTTTGGAAACCGCTGTTTATCCGGGACAGGCTGTCCAAAGTAAATGAAGGAGTTTCAACTCAGCGTGACTCTCGAGTCGATGTTCTTCGAATCTCTTCAACCGCTTCAAAAGACTCGACAATGAGAATGTCCAACAAACCTTGATCGCCTTCATCGACATCTCAAATGAGCTTCAAGCCCTCTGTACCACCGACATCACCGATCATGAAGTTGTGAAGAAACCGCCGAGGTCGCTTGATTCCTCATTTGATACTCTAGGACCGATGATACAAGAACGTGTCGACTACAAGTCGCTTGATCCTACCGATATCCTCGAAAGGCTAAACACTCACGAAGTTCTAGCTTGTCAAAAGAGAGATCTCTATGGCTCAAACTATGGCAAACCACGTGCCTCAAGGCTAAGGTTGTGTCCGACTCAATGTGAGGATTTCGTAGTAGCCTTGGTGATCCTCAAGAATCGAGCCAGATCTAGCTCTACTTGTGAAGAAATTCCGAAGTTCACAAGACGTGGTCGCTGAAAACCCTCAAGAGGAAATGATTCCTCATCCAAAGGACTACAAAAGAAGACTTTGCCACAAATGCAAGAAGCCCGGTCACTATATTCATGATTGTCCTCTGGGAAAAGGAAATGAAGAAGAAGAAATACAAGGATTACAGCTCGATGATATGAAGAAGAAGAAGAAGAAATCATCAAAATCTTCGCCATCAAAACCCTCAAAGTCTTCATCTCACAAGAAGGGCAGCTCCAAGAAAGCTCTGCATTCATTGGCAAGGAAATGGATTCAAGCTAAATCGAGGAAAATGATGAAGAGGAGGAGTCCAAGATTTCGAGTCCGTGTGGCTAGTCGGTCATGCTACCGCTTTCACAAGAAGTCCATCTTCAACATCAAGAAACTAACTCCACCGACAAGCCCGATGAAGATAATGATGGCTACGCCCCACCTATTGCTTCATGGCAAAAGGAGCTAAGGTACTCAAATACAACCTCCGATTCTAGTGAAAATGAATCGATGAGGATCTCAAGCCTAGCTACTCTAAACTTGCTAAAATTGCTGTGAAACAACAACGGCTCTTGAAAAGGTTCAAAACATGCTAGATAAAAGTGATGACATGTTGGGTGAAGAAATGGATCGCACTAAAGCCTTGAGTGAAAATCTTCAAAGACTTCAGTCTAGGTATGATAATCTTCAAGGTCATCATAACTCTCTCTTGTCTGATCATGAGAAACTTTCATATGAATTTCTTCAAGAAAAGCAAGATTATGAGAAGCTTTCTCTTGAAGCTCTTCAAAGAAAGGAAGATCTTGAAAAGCTAAGAGTGTGTTATGAAGATCTCCCGAAGGAGCGCGATTCATTACTTGCTCAACAAATCAGCGCTTCTCAGGAAGAATTTGTTCCTCCATGCTTAAAGTGCATTGAACGTGAATCTGCTAATTCTTCACCAATGTTCAAATGCTTCAAATGTTACAAATTCTTCATCCGCCTCGCTATCACTAATTCTCATCCGAGGACATTGCTAGTATCACCGACAATGCAGTATTGAAGGAATTGTATATGACAGCATGTACAAAAGCCTCAAAGGGCATCGACACTTTGTGATGTGCTCAAAAGCGATCCTCAATGTAAACCCTAGGAAAGAGGGTATTGCCTTTGAGAGGAAACTCAATGCCGATGGAACATATTGAAGCCCGAGCAAGATCCCAAAACCTCATGGGTTGCTGCAAAGGGACCTCCCATTGATCCATCTAACTTATCCGGCTTTACTTGTGAATCTTCTCATTCCTCCGATGAGTCATTTGACTCCAACTATAAACTGCTCAAAAATCGAATGGTGAAGTATTTGCTAGATATGTTGGCACTAACTACAGGAACAGTTCCCCCATGAAGAAAATTTGGGTTCCCAAAAGCTGTGTTGAAAGTCTTCAGGTGAATGTCCTCATGACACCACCTGTGAAGAACAGGAACCCCAGATCAAATTCTTCATATGGACCAAACTCTTCATATGGATCCAAGTCCTCATATGGACCAAATTCTTCACGAGGATCAAATTCTCAAGTGGATCAAAATCCTCATATGATTATCATCGTATAACAACTCGTCTCGCAGGTAGAGCTAAGGGCTATGAATATGTGCATTATTCTTCAAACCATTATGTTCATAAGTCCTCAAGAATTTCTCTCGCTTATTCATATGCATACCCTAACCCTCCTATGCTAAGCAAAATGGTTTGGCATCTTTGCCACCTTTCTCACATGGTGCTCGCAGGATGATGAACTCTTTGCCACCCTCCGATGTGGGTGGTGAAGAAAAGAACTAATCTCTTCTCGCAGGTCAGTCTCTAGACGCTCTCTAACGCCTCAAGAATTTGCCGGGACCCGACAACATGCTCGAAAGGACGCAGCGAATCATGATGAAATGAATTTCATTTCACACGCCCTCATATCGCTATATCTGCTATCGCTTGATGAAATTCATCCGATGAACTTGATATCATATTCTTCATCGATGAAGCATATGAGATTGTAAGTTACACTAATTCATCTCGCAGGATGATCAACCCAAAACCACCGAATGGGTCCTCGATAGTGGATGTACAAATCACATGACCGGTGACAAGAATCTATTGATGGATGCTCCTTATCACCGCCACCTCAAGCATATCATCTTTTGCCGACAAAGGCAAAAGTCTGGTATTGGGTCTTGGTAAGGTTGCTATCTCTAAGGATAAGCACATGGACAAAGTCATGCTTGTTGAGTCCTTAGGATACAATCTTATGTCGGCCTCAATGCTTTGTGATCTTGATATGGTTGTTGTCTTCGCAAATATCGCCGTGTTGTGATTATGGAAGTCGACAATTCCAAAGTCTTCAAGGCTTTAGGAGAGGAGATCAGATATTGTTGATTTTTCTACAGACCACAACCAGCCGTGTGTCTACTTGCAAAAGCTTTAGAAGGCTGGCTATGGCATCGACGACTTGGTCATGCAGCATGAGGAATTTGAACACGCTTGCAAAGAAGAAGCATGTCATTGGCATTGAGAATGTCAAATTCTCAAGGATCACTTATGCGGAGCATGTGAAGCCGAAAATGACCAAGGCCAAGCATCCAAATAAGACTATCATGACCACCACACGCCCATTCAATTGCTTCACATGGACCTCTTCGACCTAACCATTATTCAGCAAATACTAATGATGCATCTTTATATGGTTTTGTCATTGTTGATGATTATTCTCGATATACATGGGTACACATTGTTACTTACAAACATGAAGTGCGTGAAGTCTTCAAACGATTTTCTCGAGGGCTTCAACCAACTTTGGTGTGAAGATCAAGCATATCGAAGTGACAATGGAACCGAGTTCAAGAATTCTGGTCTTGATGCCTATCTTGATGAACTTGGTATTACTCATGAGTTATATGCTCCTTATACTCCTCAAACAGAATGGCGTCGTGGAGCGCAAGAATGTAACTCTTGTTGAGATGGCTCGACTATGCTTGATGAATACAAAACGCCATTGCTTTTGGATTGATGCAATTGATACCGCCGCCACATCATCAACAGAGTATATCTTCACAAATTCTTCAAGAAGATCGCCTATGAACTCCTCACCGACAAGAAACCCAATGTGAGTTATTTCAAAGTCTTCGTGCTAAATGTTGGATTAGAGATCCTCACCACAACTCTAAATTTGCACCAAAGCACATGAAGGTTTTATGCTTGGTTACGGAAGGACTCAGACACCTACAGAGTCTTCAACATTGTTCTTCACAAGATTGTCGACATCAGAGATGTGCGGTTCGATGAAACTAATGGCTCGCAAAGAGAGCACCTACCTTATGTGTTAGATGAACCAGCCCCGAGGATGCTATCAAGCTCAAGGCAACTAAGGATGTCATTCCCATCAAGAATCATCAAGAATTCATTCCTGCTCATGAAGAACGCCAAGCTGATGCACCAAGAACATGATGAGGAAAATGGTGTCAAGAAAATGCTGATCAAAATCCTCAACGACAACCAACTCATCCACGCTGCAAAAGAAGTGCAAGTGGAGAAGATCATCGATGACATTAGAGCACCAGTGTCCTCTCACACGCCAAAAGCTTCACACTTATCTAACTTTTGTGGGCACTATGCTTTTGTCTCTATCTCAAAACCCACTAAGGTAGATGAAGCATTCTCGAGCCGAATGGATTCAAGCTATGCAAGAAGAATTACATCACTCGAGCTGAACAATGTCCGGAAATGGTCAATCGCCTGATCCTCGCAAGCATAATATCATTGGCACAAAGTGGATCTACCGCAACAAGCAAGATGAAAATGGCCTTGTGGTGAGGAATAAGGCACGACTAGTAGCTCAAGGCTACACACAGTCAAGGAATTGATTTCGATGAAACTTTTGCACCTGTTGCTATACTTGAGGCTATTCAGATTTTACTTGCATATGCTAACCATCATGATATCATCTTATATCAAATGGATGTGAAAAGTGCATTCCTCAATGGTAAGCTTGAGGAAGAAGTATATGTTTCTCAACCCCTGTGTTTTGAAGATCCCAAGAATCCCGACAAAGTCTTCAGACTCAATAAGGCCCTCTATGGCCTCAAGCAAGCCCTCAAGCGCAGTGATGAATTTGCCTATATGATGAGTGAAGAATATCAAATGTCTATGATGGGAGAATTGAAATTCTTCTTAGGTCTTCAAATTCACAAGAGCAAGAATGTCATATTCATATCTCAGAGAAATACCTCAAAGATGTATCGAGGAAATTCGCATGCAAGATTGCAAAGCGCTAAAATTCCTATGCCCACAAATGGCCATCTATGCAATCGATGAAAATGGTATTGACTTCGATCACAAGGTATACCGCCCATGATTGGTTCTTTATTGTACCTATGTGCATCTAGGCCAGATATAATGCTTAGTGTTTGCATGTGTGCCCGATTTCAAGCTGCACCAAGGAATCACACCATAAGGCTGTGAAGCATATTCTTTGATATCTAGCTCACACACCAACACTAGGATTATGGTACCCCAAGGGCTCGCTTTTGATCTCATTGATATTCTCGACTGACTATGCCGGTGATCGTGGACCGCAAGTCAACATCCGCACTTGTCATTTCTGACGATCTTTGGTCCGTTGGTCCTCAAGAAACAGAATCTGCAGATCACCGCTTCATCGTGAAGTTGAATACATTGCTGTTGGCTCATGCTGTGCTCAACTGCTGGATGAAGCAAACCTCAAGGACTATGGCGTCAACGTGAAGAATGTGCCTCCTCCGCAACAATGAGAGTGCCATCAAGATTGCTCACAACCCAGCTTCAACACTCAAGACTAAGCACATCCAGATTCGCCATCATTTTCTTCGTGATCATGTGTTGAAGGGCGATATCTCTATCGAGCATGTGAAGATCAAGAACAGCTAGCTGATATCTTCACTAAGCCCTTGGATGAGAAGAGATTTAGCAAGTTATGTGTGAGCTAAATATCTTAGAATCTTCGAATGTTCTTTGAAAAGGACACACATCCTAACCCTTATGCAGAATTGATGACTTAGATGTGCAACACATGAAGAAACATTTTCTTCAATCAATGAAGAATAACACTCTAAGTGTGAAGAAATTAATGAAGAATTTGATTCTCGTAACCCTACGACAATTGTACGCTGTGTCCAAATCATCATTCTTATAATGGTATACGCCACCACAAAAGTTGAAAATCTTCAATTTGAGTTTTTCCTCATTTTGAAATTCCTCGTTTTCAAATTCTTCAACTTTGCAAAATCTTCAATGTTTCCGACGCTTTTTCTTCATTGACTATATATATATATATGTGAGTTTATGTCCTCTACAAAGATTCACTTATTGCTATTTCTTCAAATTGCGATTTCGCTAAGTGAATGTGATCGGACCTTTCCTCTATGCTATACTCAACCCAATCTATTCACAAATTCTTCATGTGTGCTTCGATTGAAACTCGCTCAAAGTCTTCACGTGTCCTTGATAAACCAAGAAATTATAATCTAAATTTTTAAACAAATCTTATCCAGATTTTCGGTTTTATCGCTCAAACTGCTCCGCTTCCCACGATACATTAGTTTATTCACCCACGATCTTACACGATCTCATCTCGCGACAAGACGTGGGTGACACATGTCGCGGAAGGAGAAAGGGTAGGGGCATGTTCGTCCCAAAATCTTCGGCTAACAGTTTTACCGTGGCTATAAATACCCTCTACCTTCCTTACTTCATTTACTCGCCGTCGCCGCTCTCGCCGAGCTCTCCTCAAACCCTAGCACCGCCGCTACTCCATCGCCGCCGGTGAGGAAGAGCTTCACCGCTCGACCTCGTTGTTGCCAGACTTCGCCACCGGCTGCAGAAATCTTCACTCCGCCGCCAGAGCCGCCTCCCTCCGCCAAGTTAGGGCGTGGAGATCTAACGTGATTTAACTTCACCACGGTTCACCTCTGCTCGTCGTGTTCTTCCGCTTGGGTAATTAAAAGTCATTTTATTACTCACTTTGATTCTCAAATCTTTCGAAAATCTTCAAAGGTGTTTTGTTCTTCAAATCTTCACATATGAACACCTCACACACTATATGCTCTTGATTTATCTCTAAGCATTCATTTCTTCAAGATTCCTCAATTGTGCGGATTTTCAATCAGACAACTCGAACCTAAGACAAAACGCTTAGTGAAATTCCTCAAGGCTCAACTGGTCAAATTCTCAAACTTGTCTTTTTCAAAAATCTTCCGAGAACGATATGACCTCTCCAAATTCCTCGCACCTACACTCGCTCACAGTACTCATGTCCGCCAATCACTAGGTTCTCATCAACTTAACTCATTTGCAGCGCTCTCAAGAAAACTGCATACTTCTTCAAAGTGCTCTATTGTTCAAATACCTCATCCAAGAAAATGGCGTAAGGCAAGAGACCGCAGAAGGGAGGAAAGAAACCGGAGGTCATGACCGCTTTTGAGATCCCTCGATGAAATATACAAAGACTATCAGACACCGATGAAGCCACATTTGGCAAGGAGAATAAAAATCAGCGCAGTGCGATCTAGAGGATAGAACGATGATGGGCACGAGAATGGAGGGAATATCGCTATGTTACTCCCAAGTACATGAAGAAATTCGCTTTAAACCCTCCATGCCCAAGAGCTCCTTTGGCACCGCCAAGTCACGATCCCACTAGCATCAAACATGGTGAAGACTTTCCAAGAATGGTCCAGCGCCAAGCCAAATTGGCAAGACAGCCAAGGAGGCAAGGAGGAAATTCAATGAGGATTCTCTGCTGCTGCTGCTGCCGAGACCTCGGTCAAGCCAAGGAAATCAATGCCAAGAAGCTCGCCGCAAGCCAAGTGCTTCACCATCACCTCACGCCCAGCCTCACACCCGCCTCACGACAAGTTCCTCGATCGCTGCTGCTCCCTCAAAATCCTCAGCAGCTCCCTCCAAGTCCTCAACTCCTATGCATCCGCTACATGTCAAAGGACCTGTGGTTTCGATTGCTTCGTGTCTCAAGAAGTTCCTCACCTGCACTAATGTCCTCATCAGCCCCACTCGCTCAAGACAAAGCAACCGCTGGACGCGGTCCTCGCCAAGTCCTAAAAAGAAACAGGTTGCATTCAACGTGTCCTCCGATGATGAAGCTTCGATGAAGAACTTGCGTAAATCATCGAGACGGATCGACAAAGGCCGCTAGAGCCAAAGGAACAATCAGGCTCTCGCTTTTGATCCAAGAAGATCCTTGACTTCATCGACTGTGGCATCAAGATCCAAACACTCCCATACCGATCCGCCATCGACTCGGTCAAAGTCATATGTCAACCATTTCATCGTCAAGAGAAATGGAAATTTGAAAAGGCTCGTGAGATAAAGAGAACACAAGCCGTAAAGGAGAAGCTTCGAGGAAGAACATCGCCAACTCGACTCCTAAAGAACTCCTCAAAGCTCAATCTGAAATCCAAGCCCTCAAAGAAGGATTTCGATGCTTATAATGCTGATTGGCAAGGAGCCAAAGTGAGATTCACAATTTGACAAAGAAATGACAACCGCTGCAGCCCCATCGCAACAAGAAAATCCTCAGTCAAGACTCGCTCACCGCTGAAGAACATGCCAAGATCGCTGATGACTTTTAGCATGCCGATGAAAATACAAGTTCCGTGGTGATGACTCTATTCCAGCCACTGAAGAAATTCCTGTGGCATCCACTAGTGGTGTGCTCAAGAAAATGAAGAGATCGTGGCAATCGCGCCAGCCACGCCAAGAAACCGAACCACAGCCCTCGCCTCCTCCGCGCCAACATCAACTCCAATTCTTCCTTCGCTATGAAGTGAAGAAGACAAAGGCTGCAGAACAAGCTGCAAGTGAAGAAGAGAAAGGCATCTCTGCGCCAAATTCTTCGCTGCAAGAAAATGAAGCCAATGACCAGCTCGCTTGAAAATCCTATTGATGCCATTCCCATTTCCTCCATGTCGCCTAAGGAAATTGTTCCTTATGGAGAAGACTACAAGATCCCAAGCGGATCTCGATGAAGAGAATCAATCTGTCTGCTACCTCGTAATAGCTTGATGAAGAAATTGAAGTGGAAACATTCCTTCACCACCGCCGCTTCTCACCCATGCCTCAGTTCACACCAAGAGGCTGGTGTTGAGGAAATTGAAAAGAAGATGAAGACGGATATTGGATGCACTACACCAAGATGAACGATGACTTTGGGAAAGTCAAGATCCTAATACTCCTCTCTTCACTCCGATTCAACAAATTCCTCAGTCCCCTGCAACAACTGTTCAATTGGGCTCTGAAGAAACTCATCCCACATCGTCTGTTCATGAAGAAATTCCAGCCACTAGCGCTCAAAAACCTGCTGTTGATCCCCAGATTGCACAAGAAGAGGAACCAGAAATTCTCACCAAGCACCCGAGATCGCGATTCTCGAGGTTGTGCCGCAAATCACCGATATTCCTCTCGCCCAAACCAAGAATCCATTCTCGAGCAAGCAAAAATTCAAGGTGAAGACTTCTTTTCTCGAGCATGTGTTCTTCATCGCCATAATCCATATGACTCGCCGATGAGGAAAAGACGCTTCGACTGCTACACAAGCCAACTTCTATTCCTCGCTATTTGACAAGGACAAGATCTTCGACCATGAGCATATTCCTCATGTGGATATGGAATCTCGCCATGCTTCGAGCCAAGATTCGAAGTTATTCATGATGCAGACTCCTAAATTTCTGCACTAATATCTCGTGATTGGAATGAAGAACTCATTCTTTAGTTCTACACCACTGCATATCACCGGAGATGTCAAGATGTCAATTCATGGGTGCTGGATTGATGACCGAAACACTCACTACAAGGCACCATCAACTGAATTGCTTCGTGTCCTTCCTCTTGATCCTCCCCATGAAAGTGCACGTTGGATCTACAATGACCGCGAGCTGTCTGATCATTTTATGCAAGTGCTCATGAAGCCTTTGAAGCTGTGGCAGGCCCTCAACCAAATTCTCGTCAAGGAATTGTCAGATGTGCCTTGGACTGTCTATCAAATTCTCGACGAAGACAATGAGTCCCATCAAAGGCCACGACTCAAATGATGAAGATGTTGTTGGCATCATGAAGAACATGCTTTTCAACATCATTCATGGCGCTCTGCCAACTTCCATGATTTCTTCATGAGGACTCGCTAATGTTGCAATGTCGCTTTTGAGCTGAAGCCATATGCGCCTTTGGATTATGAGATTCATAAGGGCAAGATCTTCATCAATTACAAGGTCGACACTCAACCATGGCAGCTACTTGCCGCCCATTGAAGTCCTCAAAGACCAGTTTCATCATCCGATGATAAGGGCAAGGCAGCAGCTGTGATTGATGAAGGCACTCGCCCATTGATGGTCAATTCCGCCTCGCTACATCTTACTCCACCAATGACGATTCTGCAACACATGACACCGCCAAAATACCTCAACCAAGCAAAAGCCTCAAGCAACAAAGACCTGGGTGATGATCGACCGTGAGTTACTCCTCGCCTTCATCAAGGTTGAACACAATCGAAATGGGTGAAGGCCAATTTGCTGCAATTCTTCACAACATGACCTCAACACATAATGCAAAGAAGAAAATCAAGACTACCTTCATGAAACCCTCAACCGCACTGGCTGTTCTCAATCATGTATATCCATGGAAGAATTGAAGACTATGGGTCTCCGTGAAGCATTTGACGGTCTGCACCACCTCCAAGAAATTTAAGAGAGTCAAAGTTCCCGATCCGTGGCTGTTCTTATTCTTCATCGCGGAAACCGATGAACATGAAGATTTGGACGACATCGCGGCAGCCCTACTTCAACAACCAACCCGATAACGCCGGGCGCCTCCATCAACTTGAAAATCTTCGTGGGCTTAGTCCTCGCCGATCCTTTTGGTCATTTGATGACAAAGGGGAGAAATCTGAGTTAGTCTTCAAGCCGGTTTATATTATGGGCGTTTTTTATTAAGTTACAACTCTCGCTCTTCCAAACTTTTATTGATCGAGTTGTAATCTTAAACCGATGGTGCCTTGATACTTTTGGTCATGCTCGATGCCTTTGATGCATCGAGCTCAAACTTTTGATGTGCTATTCCGCATGCTTATTCCTTGTCAATATTATTGCACGATGTCAATCTCATCAGCACCATATTTCATCATGCATTTCAAATTCTTCATATTATATATCAAATGCGTATGAATTACAAGATATAGGGGAGATCTCCATGATTCGATTCTTCAAATGTGCAATGCCTCAAAAGCAAATTCTCACTATGCACATATTCGGGGAGTTCTTCTATATCTTGCAATCAAATTCCTCAATATCAGATTTACACTTCATATGTTTATCCTCGTTGAAAACTTAACCTATGTTGTCATCAATCACCAAAAAGGGTTGATTGTAAGTGCATCTAGTGCCCTTAGTGATTTTGGTGTATTGAAGACTTATAGGTTAAGTAACTGATGCGCTTGTGAGTGTACACAGTCTATAAGTCTATGAGGAGTTTGATATTTACGAGAAAAAGTCTAATTTCTAAAAATGAAGTTCTTCAACTAAAGACTTTGATATTTCAAGACTTTATGAAGACTTTGAAAGTGAAGAAATTGGTGTGACCTTGAAGACTTGATATTCATTCGAGGGATATGAAGCGTGAAGACTTTTGTTTTCGTAGTTTCATTTTCTTTCTTGAGTCATAGGAAACACTGATCGTTAAAGGGGTCGAGGAAATACTAAGGAAAAATTTCCATGTGATGCTCAACTCAAAATCCTACACCTACCAATCCCTTCGAGTGAAGCCATTGAAATCTCATACGCTTCAACCAACTTCTTCAAGGATGAGACGCAGTTCTTCCG
This sequence comes from Aegilops speltoides, assembly GCA_021437245.1. Lineage (NCBI taxonomy): Eukaryota > Viridiplantae > Streptophyta > Magnoliopsida > Poales > Poaceae > Aegilops > Aegilops speltoides. Next base: position 372,817,545 of record CM038143.1, read on the forward strand.
CTTCATCGAGGACTTTGCTCGATCGAGGAGTTAGGAATTCGCCAGGCGAATTGCCTACACAAAGGAGGAACATGATAGCCCCGAGGAATTTGAGAGTCAAATTTCCGACTGCTGTCAAGGTCGCTACCGCTGTCCCAAAATATCTTATCCACCTAACGGTCATATCATTGAAGGGCATTTATGTCTTATCATGTCGGCTGCTCCCTAGGCTATAAATAGCCGCCTCTACAACCACTAGCTGGTTGGCTGCCCGAGAGAACTTGACACTTGTCATTTGAGAGCAACCCATCCTCCGAGGACTTTGAGCGAAAATCATCAAGTGAGGAAAATCCCAAAACCAAACCCCACAAACCCAAAGTGATTGAGCATCATCAAGAAATTGATCTTGCATGGATCCGACGCTTGTTACCTTTGAAGATCTGGCTTCTTCCAGACGGTTAGGGCCAAGGTCTAGAGCATCCAAGAGGAATTGTGGATCGCCGAGTGACCAAGTCTGTGAAGGTTTGAAGTCACCAAGACTTACCACGAGTGATTGGACGAGGCTCGCGTGGTCTTAGTTCAAGGAGAATACGGTGAGGATCGGGTGTCCCGAAGTTGCGCTCGAGATCGGGTGTCCGGACTGTGTCCTCGAAGTTTAAATACTTAGCCGCTCCAACCAGACGCATAACCGAGACAAAGCAGCTTGAACTGGTTTACCAAATCATTGTCTTCACCAACCGACTGGTTCTATTTCCTCAACTCTTTCATTTCCTCATTATCGTGTTGAATGTTGTTCATATCTGTGCTTGAAGACTTTGATCAAGACTTTCACAAATTCCTCGCTCAATTTCTTCGCTTATTTGTCTTCATCTTGCTATCTTGTGTTTACGCTTTCCGTACTCTGTTTTGGTATTCATTTCATCATGCTGAAAATGTGTGCTTCCTGTTATGTTTACATCTGAGTACATATTCCACTGCAAGTAGTTCTTCGCTAAGGAATTTCCTCACCAGCAAATTCCTCAGTGAAGAATTCATAAAAATCGCCTATTCCCCCCCCCTCTAGTCGATATAACGCACTTTCAATATGTTTATCCCCGTTGAAAACTTAACCTATGTTGTCATCAATCACCAAAAAGGGGGAGATTGTAAGTGCATCTAGTGCCCCTTAGTGATTTTGGTGTATTGAAGACTTATAGGTTAAGTAACTGATGCGTTTGTGAGTGTACATGTGTCTATAAGTCTATGAGGAGTTTGATATTTACAGAGAAAGTCGAATTTCAAAAATGAAGTTCTTCAACTCAAGACTTTGATATTCTGAAGACTTTCTGAACACTTTGAAAGTGAAGAAATTGGTGTGACCTTGAAGACTTGATATTCATTCGAGGAATATGAAGCGTGAAGATTTTTGTTTTCGTAGTTTCATTTTTCTTTCTTGAGTCATAGGAAACACCGCATCGTTAAGGGGGTCGAGGAAATACTAAGGAAAAATTTCCATGTGATGCTCAACTCAAAATCCTACACCTACCAATCCCTTCGAGTGAAGCCATTGAAATCTCATACAGCTTCACTCAACTTCTTCAAAGGACAGAGACGCAGTTCTTCCGCTTTCACCGAGGACTTTGCTCGATCGAGTAGTTAGGAATTCGCCGCGCGAATTGCCTACATAGTGAGGAACATGATAGCCCCGAGGAATTTGAGAGTCAAATTTCGATCTGCCGCTGCTGTCGCTACCGGCTTTCCCAAAATATCTTATCCACCTAACGGTCATATCATTGAAGGGCATTTATGTCTTATCATGTCGGGTTGCTCCCTAGGCTATAAATAGTCAGCTTCTACAACCACTAGCTGGTTGGCTGCCCGAGAGAACTTGACACTTGTCATTTGAGAGCAACCCATCCTCCGAGGACTTTGAGCGAAAATCATCAAGTGAGGAAAATCCCAAAACCAAACCCCATAAAACCCAAAGTGATTGAGCATCATCAAGAAATTGATCTCGTGGATCCGACGCTTGTTACCTTTGAAGACTGTGGCTTCTTCCGCACGGTTAGGCGCCAAGGTCTAGAGCATCCAAGAGGAATTGTGGATCACCGAGTGACCAAGTCTGTGAAGGTTTGAAGTCACTCAAGACTTACCACGAAAGTGATTGGACGAGGCTCGCGTGGTCTTAGTTCAAGGAGAATACGGTGAGGATCGGTGTCCTGAGTTGCGCTCGTAGACTAGGTGTCCGGACTGTGTTTCTCGAGTTTAAATACTCACCGCTTCCAACTGCACGCATAACCGAGACATCGCTTGAACTGGTTTACCAAATCATTGTCTTCACCAACTGACCGGTTCTATTTCCTCAACTCTTTCATTTCCTCATTATCGTGTTGAATGTTGTTCATATCTCGTGCTTGAAGACTTTGATCAAGACTTTCACAAATTCCTGAATTCAATTTCTTCACCGTTTGTCTTCATCTTGCTATCCCGTGTTTACGCTTTTCCGCACTGCTTTTGGTATTCATTTCATCATGCCGACTATATGTGTTTTTCCGTTATGTTTACATCTCGAGTACATATTCCGTCAGTAAGTAGTTCTTCGCTAAGGAATTTCTCACCAGCAAATTCCTCAGTGAAGAATTCATAAAAATCGCCTATTCCCCCCCTCTAATTGATATAACACACTTTCAATATGTTTATCCCCGTTGAAAACTTAACCTATGTTGTCATCAATCACCAAAAAGGGGGAGATTGTAAGTGCATCTAGTGCCCCTTAGTGATTTTGGTGTATTGAAGACTTATAGGTTAAGTAACCGATGCGCTTGTGAGTGTACACAGTGTCTATAAGTCTATGAGGAGTTTGATATTTACAGAGAAAGTCGAATTTCTAAAATGAAGTTCTTCAACTCAAGACTTTGATATTCTGAAGACTTTCTGAAGACTTTGAAAGTGAAGAAATTGGTGTGACCGTGAAGACTTGATATTCATTCGAGGGATAGGAAGCGTGAAGACTTTTGTTTTCATAGTTTAATTTTCTCTTTCTTGAGTCATAGGAAACACCGCAGATCGTTAAAGGGGGTCGAGGAAATACTAAGGAAAAATTTCCATGTGATGCTCAACTCAAAATCTCTACACCTACCAATCCCTTCTAGTGAAGCCATTGAAATCTCATACAGCTTCAGTCAACTTCTTCAAGGATGAGACGCAGTTCTTCCGCTTCATCGAGGACTTTGTTTCGATCGAGGAGTTAGGAATTGACAAAGGCGAATTGCCTACACAAAGGAGGAACATGATAGCCCCGAGGAATTTGAGAGTCAAATTTCCGATCGTCGTTGCCGCACGCCGCTGTCCAAAATATCTTATCCACCTAACGGTCATATCATTGAAGGGCATTTATGTCTTATCATGTCGGGCTGCTCCCTAGGCTATAAATAGTCGCCTCACAACCACTAGCTGGTTGGCTGCCCGAGAGAACTTGACACTTGTCATTTGAGAGCAACCCATCCTCCGAGGACTTTGAGCGAAAAATCATCAAGTGAGGAAAATCCCAAAACCAAACCCCCACAAACCCAAAGTTATTGAGCATCATCAAGAAATTGATCTCGTGGATCCGACGCTTGTTACCTTTGAAGATCAGGCTTCTTCCGCATTTGTTAGCGCCAAGGTCTAGAGCATCCAAGAGGAATTGTGGATCACCGAGTGACCAAGTCTCGTGAAGGTTTGAAGTCACCAAGACTTACCACGAGTGATTGGACGAGGCCCGCGTGGTCTTAGTTCAAGGAGAATACGGTGAGGATCGGGTGTCCGGACTGTGTCCTCGAGTTTAAATATTCAGCCGCCCAACCGCATATACAACCGAGACAAAGAAGCTTGAACTGGTTTACCAAATCATTGTCTTCACCAACCGACGGGTTCTATTTCCTCAACTCTTTCATTTCTCATTATCGTGTTGAATGTTGTTCATATTCTGTGTTGAAGACTTTGATCAAGACTTTCACAAATTCCTCGCTCAATTTCTTCACCGCTTTGTCTTCATCTTGTTATCCCGTGTTTACGCTTTCTCGCATTTCTTTAGTCTTCATTTCATCATGCCGACTATGTGTGTATCCTGTTATGTTTACTTCGAGTACATATTCGCTGTAAGTAGTTCTTCGCTAAGAAATTTCTCACCAAGAAATTCCTCGTTGAAGAATTCATAAAATTGCCTATTCACCCCCTCTAGTCGATATAACGACTTTCAGTGGCAACCTCAAGGAGGCCGTGTTCGCGTCAACGCAATGCGGCCGCTGAACGAGCGGAGCGAGAGAAGCAGGAGGCGCGGGTGGCGGAGGTGCGGCAAGAGCTCCGTGCCTCATGGAAAAGCATGAGGGTTTGGAGCGCGACTCAAAGACTCGAGAGTCCGAGCTTGCCTCGCTCTTGAAAGTGCCAAAGTGCCAAGGCCGAGGCCCATAAGGCCTCTAGGAGATTGAGGAGGTGAAGAAAATAGCTATGGTAAGGCATTTTTATGCAAAGCAAGCATGTGAATGTAAATTACCCGTTATTTACCCAACCGAGCTCTCCAGGCCGCTTATGGATCTGCCTCAAGCAGCGGTCTCGATGCCGCCAGATTCTACCGGGCCGAGGAGGGAGCTCAACGGAGAAGGTCTTCCGGTCTTAGTAAGTCGAGGCCGACATCCGGCAGCTCCTAGCGACCAAATGAAGCAAATGGTCGAGCTCCACAAGGTAGCCGAAAGGCCATGAAGGGCCTCATAGTCCGGCCAGGCCTCGAGAGGCCATGCCCGGGAGCTACTGCCTGCAGGCGGCGGCTGGTGGATGCGTGCCTCGGTGGAAGTCATCAAGCGCCCCGCCGCATTGAAGGTGCCTGCCGTGCCCTTGCCCGCAAGAAAGGTGCATTGGGGCAGGCTGGATGCTGAGAAGCTTATCACGGACGCACCGCCAGCAAGCAAGGAGTATCGTACGCCCAAAATGTACTATAAGAGTGTCCTGAAGGGTGCCCGCAAGATTGCGGATGAGTACCCCAAAGATGTAATTATTGAGTAAACTCGCAATGTGTTATCCTGTGCGCTGAAAACTTTGTTCATGTGCGCTAAGCAACGCTTAATGATTTAAAATATTACCTTCTGTGCGGCCGTTTACTAAATCTGAGAGATGGCAAGTCGTCGGCTTCAAATTTCCCCATGCCACGAAAGTGTCGGGGTGTTCGGGATAAACTTGAGCGCCTTGTTCCCATTTTGGGTCCATCTAGGAGGCGCCAACACAACGTAACAAGGCAACCAGACTTATAATGCTTGAACACTCACTTAGCCATAGAATTCTATAATTTTAAATTTCGCGAAGCCCCTAGCATTCGAAGACCGAGTTCGGGCGCTTATCCACGCCCGGGCCGACACAGCCGTTCCTCGTCAAGCGGCATAAGTCTTTAGGGACTCAAAAGACCTCTCGAACAATGACTCGCCTCGCCTTATCATGAAAGTCAGCTTTAGCTTTCCACCGAGGCGCCGCCCAGCTCAACCGGGCGCCATCGCAGTGGTTCTCCCAGGCTACCTTAGCCGATGTAATGTAATGTAAGGTACCAAAACATGGGAGCCGCAAACCCAACTATTGACCCAAGACATGATTCGAGCCGATGCATATAATGCTATAAGTTCGGGTGCCGTGACTTGTGAAAGTGTTCGACTTATCACACCATAATGCGGGGAACATGAGCCCTCGGTATTCGGCCGCACTAATATGTACGCAAAAGTAGATGTCATTAATGAACATATATGTAAAAAAGTAATGCAATTATAGGCAAAAAGTGCTGCATTGTTTATTCAAGGAATTTCGCTATGAGTGCAGGATGATACAAATAGTGCAAGAAGCAAGGGATTGGACCATTAAACATGCCTTCCGTGGGTGGGGCTGGACTGGTGTATTTAACAAATTTAATGCTCATAATGGAGACCACCCGAGTGTTCGTCAGAGCCTTTGTCCCTCCCCCGCTGTTGTGATCGTGAGTTCGGCAGATCTATCACGGACAGGCCTCCGTGAACGGAGTCCTCGTGGAAAAAAGGAAGAAAAAGAGTGACACACTTGGGAGCCCCCGTGTGGTTAAGCCGCACTGTCCTCGTTGCGGGTCGTGCCCCGCCCCTATGCCCATGGTATTCTAGGGCGTAATGATGTACGCTGAAGAGCTGGTCTTGCAATCATGCAAGGGCTAGGGTTAGCCACATTGCTACACGTTTCGGAGCGCGCTGTGGTCTTGGTTGATGTCACTCCGGCGTTGGCCATGTCCGGTCGCTTAATGGCCGGACTCAAAATTGTTTTAAAAGGCTGCTCAGACTTCCGCCCGAGAGCCATCAGGTGTTCTCCGCTCGAGGGAGCGCTCAAGATTTCCATTGACCGTGATGAATCCACGAGGGCCCGCATCTTGAGCTTGAGGTATGCATAATGCGGCACCGCTGAACTTTGCAAACGCGTTCGTCCGAGAAAAGCGTGATAGCCGCCGCAGAACGGACTATGTCAAGATTAACTCTCGCTTCGAAGTTATCCGGGATCCAAGACCACTTCCAGCAGGACCGAGCTCGCATAATTGGCCTCAACACTGGTATGACGCCTTTGAAGGTCGCCTTTGTAGGTTTAATCCTTGAGGGGTCTATGCCCATCTTGCACACTGTATCCTGATAAAGCAGGTTTAGGCTACTGCCGCCGTCCATCAGGACTCTAGTGAGGTGAAATCCGTCGACTATTGGGTCTAAGACCAATGTGGCGAACCCACCATGACGGATACTGGTAGGGTGGTCCCTTCGATCGGGCAAGAGGACCATAGATTGAACGTCGGGGCGACTGGCTCCATCGCGTATACGTCCCTAAGTGCATGCTTCCGCTCCCTCTTTGGTATATGGGTTGCGTATATCATGTTTATCGTCTGCACTTGTGGGGGGAAACCCTTCGTCTCTTCATCGCTCGGGGCCGAAGTCTTCTTCTCGCCGTCATTGCAGCAGCCCTTGTCATTGTTTTCGCAATTAACTTGCTCGTCGCTTGAATACCCAACAATCTCTCGCTGGTGTGATTAGCTGGTTTTTGGGTGCCATGTATCCGCAAGAGCGGTCGAGTATTCGTCCAAATTGGACGGACCCGGTAGTTCTTTTGAATGGCTTCTTCCATCGACCGGTTTAGATCCTCCGAATCCGCGCTGACCGCCGTGGTCCTCATTGTTATCGCCAAGTAATGTGGCGCTTTGTTTTGTTTCGACGCGACCGCCATTGTGGTCCTTAGTATCCCGGACGCCAGATTTTTGCCGAGGTTGTTGCTGCGAAGCTAGCCAGCTGTCCTCTCCCACACGTAAGCGGGTCATGAGTGATGTGAGGGCTGCCATGGATTTCGCTTTTCCCCGCCCTAGGTGCCGGGCCAGCCACTGTCATGATGTTGTGTTTGAAGGCTGCGAGGGCCTCTCAGATCCGACAATGACGATTTGATTTTTCTTTGTTAAGAACCGTGTCCGTAACTGTCGGCCGATTCGCCTAGCTGCTGAATTATGTGGCTTAGATCATCGGCGTCGGTGGTCACACATATGTGCCCGGAAGTTGTCGAGGAATGCGGCTTCCGTGTCCTCCCAACACCCAATTGACTCAGGCAAGCTGTTAAGCCAATGCCGAGCTGGTCCTTTAAGCTTGAGGGAGATACTTGATGGCGGAGATTGCCGCCATGGGCCATATGGATATGAAGGAGATAATCTTCATCCAAACCGCAGGTCTCTGCAGCCATCGAGATTCAATGTTCACGGGTTTAAACCCTTCGTGGATTTGATGATCCATTACTTCGCCTGAAGCATAGTGGTGTGCGGCGCCTATATTGAGCAATATCACGACGTAGCTCAAGAGAGTGTTGTCGCCATGCGTCGCCCAGCCGGAGTTGTCAGATCCGTGCGACGGTAGTCGCCGGGTCGGGGCGCCCACGTGATCCGTAGATAGATCTGGATTGTCTTGCCTTGTCCTCCAATATATCCCGCAAGTCCGGCGATTCCTCGTGGCTTCAGACTTTTCGAGCGATGCCGAGTACGGTCTTGATGGAGGGCCTAGATGCTCTCGCCACGCCACGGGTGGTCGATCCGCCAGACAGCGCTAGTGATGAAGGTTTGTATGCTTCCTCCTCTAGTCGGGGAGCAACTTGCGCTTTGGGTAACTTTTGAGGGCGACGAAGTTCATACTCTTCGCCGCGAGGACCTCGGTCCATCCGTCGCCAGCAGTGTCTTGATCAGCTTGAAGTCGTTGCTGCTTTTTCTTTAGGCTATTTGCCGTGGTTATAAGCCCACGCTTAAAATGCTCTTGTTTGACGGGATCTTTGGCACGATTTAATTGGCTGTCGTTGAGGCTTGCCTTGTCTCCGGAGGGAGGCATGTAGTTTTCGCCCTCCTCGCCCGCCGCCTCTCTCGAGGGCTGGCTTCCCCGCCCTCCGTGGTCAATCTTGCCGAGGGGGTTGTCTTCGCACTCTCTCGGGTGTTATTATCTCGTGCCGGAATCTCCATTCTTACCGTGGGCGGATTTAGAGCGGCGCCACGACGCCGGGCGCTTGGGTTGTTTCTTAGAAGAATCGCCTCGCTGCTTTTTTTGCTATCCCCATCCTTTGGGGTGTCCACCATGTATATGTCGATGACGAGGTGGTCTTCCAAAGGCCCTCAGAGGCGCTGGTTTCTGATCGCCTCCGCATCGCCGCCCATGCCGCCGATGTCTTCGAGTCGTAGTTCAGCATGTCGGTTAGATCGCCGACGCGGCTACAAAGTGGGTGGTGGGTGGGCTTTGAATTTCTTCGCCGCTCGATCCCAACTATCTCGACCGCATCCGCCAGGTCCTCCTGATAACGAGAGATGCATTAGCGAATTTAGGATGTCGCCAAAGGGTGAGTGCTGAAAGATGTCTGCAGCGGTGAACTCCATGATTGGCGCCCAATCGGATTCGATTGGCAGGGGCGCAGGAGGTTCGGAGTCCGGCAAGGAGTCCGGCGTCTCGGAGTCACGAGCTTTATAAGGACAAGATCAGTATTCGGCTCTATCGCCGAGAAGTTGCAGCCCCGAGGCGTGTCCAGCCACCGCCCTCGACCAGGCGGTCCGCCCAACTATGGATCGAGCGACTCGTGTGGCCTCTGTGGCACCGTCCGACGGCAGAGCTAAATCGTGCCCATCGTGAAAGCGCTGCACGCCTGGTCAGAGCTCGAATCCGTCAAGATCAAGTCTCCGCGACGCCGGCCGTGAAGTTTAGGTTTCCAAACCTGACCTGATGGCTGGGCGAGATTTCGATCGCGCCCGATGGCTGTTTAATTGCCCGCAGGCGGAGCCGCCGAATACGAAGATCTGTCCGGGAGAAAAGTCTCACCGACGGCGTTGTTGTTGATTGAAGAAGCCACTGTTTATCGGTGACGCATACGCAGGAACTCTCAATGAAAGCACAAATGTCGTGTCAAACCGCGGATCTCGTAGGGGGTCCCGAATCGTGCGCCTAGGCGGATGGTAACAGAGACAAGGGACATGATGTTTTTACCTGTGTTCGCCCTCTCGATGGAGGTAAAACCCTACTCCCGCTGATTGATATTGATGATATGGGTAGTACAAGAGTGGATCTACCACGAGATCAAGGAGGCTAAACCCTAGAAGCTAGCCTATGGTATGATTGTTGTAATGGTTGTGTGTCTTACGGATTAAAACCCTCCGGTTTATATAGACACCGGAGAGGGCTAGGGTTACACAGAGTCGGTTACAATGGTAGGAGATCTACATATCCAGATTGCAAGCTTGCCTTCCACGCCAAGGAAAGTCCCATCCGACACGGACTAAGTCTTCAATCTTGTATATTCATAGTCTTGGAGTCCGGCTGACGATGATAGTCCGGCTGTCCGGACACCCTCTAGTCCAGGACTCCCTCAACGACCATGACAAAAACTCGGTAAACCGACAATACAACGAGAAAAGGCTTTCACACCGCTTTATATATAAAGCAACAACCATCGTACAACTCTATATGACTGTTCCTAACTAAATCCCAATATAGTACTACACTGCAATACTACATTCAAAACGTTCACAGGAAAGTTCAGCATTTAGAGCAAACTAACATGTCTTGTTCAGAGATAGAGTATTTATTGTACTTTCACGTTGAAAACCATCATGACCAACTTAACTATCTACTTTCACTAGTACTCCAGTGTACTAACTTACTCCTAGCTAACTCGACACCATAACACCCGCACCCACACAAAACACGATACAAGGATGCTGAAGAACAGCTACACACCCCATACAACTCCAAATAAACGTCATGTAGGAAAGCGAGCACCGCTTGAAGTGACAGGAGCCCTCAACCATGAACTGGTCACCATGAAGAGAAGAAGCCGCGCACGACGAACCATGAACTTCAGGGTGGCGCCCCTGGTGTGCTGCCACCGCCCTATCTAAGGATCAGGATCCCCCCGAGCCACACTCGGTTATGGAGGATGAGTTGTTGAGGGTGTGGGCCGTATCCGCGGATTTCGTAGGGAGGAGAAGAAGGGGGAGGGGGACCTTCTGCCAGCAAGTGCATGAAATGTTTCACGCACAAAAGCACATTGCGCCCTATGGTATGTGTTGGGGATATAACTATTAGGTATGACCCGCCCAGGAGGGGCCGGGTTATACCTATGAGTACTTGTGAAGCCCAAGACCAAGCTTGAAGATGGCGGTTCAGTTAAGGGCCCAAAGCTTAGAGGCGACTTAAGGCTCGTAGAGATAAACCGCCATATGTACATGACTTGTATTGTAAGGCAAGAATAGTTAAGAGACCAAGCCGGACACTGTTTATGAGCCGGCCGAGACTCTATGAGCCGCAGGGTGTCGACCTCTGTATATAAAGGGATGACCCGGTGGCGGTTCAGGGCAGGTAACATCAGATCGAGAGCTAGGTCAAGCGATTTTGCTCCCTGGTACTTGAGACATAAGCAATCCCACTCAAAACTGGATCGTAGGCTTTTACCTTCACCGTAAGGGGCCGAACCAGTATAAACCCCGTGTCCTTTGTCCCGATTAACCCCTTTAAGCTTCCTAGTTGCGATGGCTCCACAACTAAGTCCTTTCACTAGGACATCTAACGTGACAATTCCACGACAGTTGGCGCCCACCATGGGGCCAGCGCACGGTGGATTTGAGTTCTTGAAGGGCAGCTTCGAAGGGCTCAAGGGATACGCTGTGGGCCAGATGACCAAGAGTCGTCATGGCAAGCTCTACATCAACGACGAAGGCTGGGGCCCCGACGCCGGCTCAATTGAGTACGGTTAACGGGTCCCCTTCGGCGGAATTCACGTCTTCATCGGCAAGAACGGCGAGCCGGGCCCTGAGCCGGACATCTGCACCAACCTCGTTGAGACGGCTCAGCATGCGAGACCCGCCTGCGGAAGCGCGGCTTCGGGATGCATCCACGGAGGACTCTTCAAGGATCTCGTGATCCGCGGTGAGACGGCCATCTATTCTGATGGTGACTCGTCCACAGGCGAGACGGATTTGTTGTATCAACTGCAAGACGGCGGGCTTGGGGGTTGTTCCGATGGCAGCAGTATTCCGAACCTCCTTGAGCCGCCGAGCCGAGTTGGGATCTTCATGGCTGGCACTCAGCCCATTCAAAACTCCACAACCGCAGCAGCAATAACCTCCGGGTCAGCGGCAGCCGGGCAGGAGGCCCTGTGAACCCGCCGGCTCAGGTGCTGATGGATCTCATGGATAAGATGACCGCTATGTTAGCCGTCACGGTCAACCCGACGGATCAAGCTCAACATGATGTGGAAGTGGCGCAGTTAAAACAAGATATAGTGCAGGCTAAGGAAGACCTGGCAGCGGAAGATGTCAGGATGACCGCAGAGAGGGTGGCTCTAGTCGCTCAGGCTCAGCGGATTCAGGCTCAGACTTTCCGGCTCACGATGGATCAGAATGCATCCAATGAGGTCATGAGGATAAGATACCAGAAGACTCAGTCTCGGCTCCCTCTGGTTTATAATCCTAGAAACCTCTTCCATACACCCGGTGCAGGGCCTAGTAACCCAGCGGAGATAGACCGGGTTGCGGCACCCGGGGCTGGAACGCCGGTTCAGCCATGTATGATGGAACCTCCCCGGATGAATACCGCCCGCCTTTAGTATATACCAACACCACCGGTCATTATTCTAACCCGTTGAGAACATGATCGCTGCGGCGGCACGACATGCACTCTCCTGGAGGGCGACATCCGACGGCAGCTTGAAACTCAAGGATCGAGAGCTTCTTCGCACGGCTTTAGCACAACAGAGGCATACTCAGATAGCCGAGACATGATTCATTCGACCTCGCCCAAGCCAGAGCCCGAAGTTATAGCAGCACGGGATTCAGCCGGTCGTTTAAGCAACGCCCGACACAGAATTCAACCTGTGCAGGCATGACCCGGCGTGCGATGGAGCTCTCAATTTGGCTGATCAGGACAGAATAAGTCAAGAGGCTGAGCGGGCGGCTCAGCTGGTGTCTTAGCAGCCTTTTCTAGTTTATCAAACGACTTCTATTGAGGCACGCACGACCACCAGGACCGGAGGTGTCCCTTGTCTGGTGCCGGCTCTGAGTAACGGGCGTTTGCCCAAGGATTTTAAGGGGCCTCGGAAGGTGCCAAACTACACGGCCGACTCACAGCCTGGGGCATGGATTGAAAGCTATGAGATGGCTATGGAGTTGCTGGAGGTCAGCGACGCGGCGATGGCCAAGTACTTCACCATAATGTTGGCCAGAACGGCCCGTACTTGGTTGAAGGGACTGCCGCCTAATTCCATCGGTTCATGGGCAGAGTTAAAAGCCCGGTTCATTCAGAACTTCAAAGATACGTGCAAACAGCCTATGTCAATTGTAGATTTGACTAATTGCAAGCAAGAGGAGGGTGAGTCCACAACCCATTGGGTGCGCCGAGTCAAGGCCATAATACATTCGTCTTATAAGATGGATGCCGGCTCTGCAGTCTTAATGTTGGAGAAAAATTGCCGTTTTTTGCCTCTAAAGATGAAGCTAGGGCGGCTCAAGCATGATTGTAATGACATGGGTCAACTGATGGCGGCTCTGGTCAAGTATGCCGACTCTGATAGTACCAAGGATCCTGAGTCTAATGATGAAAAGGCAGGGAAGGGAAAAAAGAATGGCAACGGCAAGGGCCCTCAGCATAACCCGGCAGATCAAGGAGGTAATAATAAACGTAAGGCTGATGGTAGCTTGGAGTTTGTGGCTAACACCAATGCACAGGGCAACAATCACGACGTAAGAGGAGGCCACCCTGTTGGTCCGGCTGGTCAAGCAACTACAAAAAAAATACACTTCCGTGATGATACGTGCTTGTCACAGTAGGTCGCATTTTTTGTCATGCATGTACATCCATGCAAATTTATGACAGAATCAAGATAGTCATACTTGTGCTGTCATAGAAGTGTTCCATGACATTACCAAAATTATCATCATGGAAGTGTCCACTTCCATGACGATAAATCGCGTCACGTAAGTGCTTTCGCCAAGGGTGACCGACACATGGGATCCACCATAACGGAACGCCGCTAAGCTTATCGGGTCGGGTTTTGGATCCGATAACCCGTTAATGTTTCGACCAATGGGGATTTTCCACGGTAAAATCATCGCTATCGGAGGAAACACGGTCGGCTCATCGCCGGGACAGATGTCATCCACTATTGATAGAAGGCGCCATGATATGTCGACACGCGGCACGCACCCAACAGAGGCCCATTGATGTGAAAAGGCCGCCCGCTTGACTTGGTCAAAAGGTGGCGGGCTCGCCCATGGAAAGCATGTTAACGGCCTGCTCGCATATAGCCCATTTACGTACTCGCTAACCCAAGGTCTGCTACGCCCTATTCAATTAGGCCCAAGAGCGCTATCCGGCCATCCAATATGATTCCAAATTGTTACTTCGCCCATGTATGGCCCATGATGTCTTTCGCCCATATGAGGTCAGTATGTAACTCTTGGCCTATTAACGACCCATGGTGAAATCGCCCGTAATGAACAAAGGTATCACTTTACACCCATTAACGCCCGTGGTGAAACCGCCTCAGATAGAACAAAGGTATCACTTTATACCCATTAACGCCTGTTATTCCGATGGGCCGCTTCAGCCCATGTTATCTTTTCGCCTTCTCGAGCCCATTTATTCTGGGCTCATTTCAAAGATTCGCTTACTTACGCCCACATCGCTATTTTCGCTAGGGCCAAATTCAGCCCGAGGTTACAATGCCTGCTTGTGGTCCGTTAACACGCTAATGCTTTTCATAGCGCCATCAACACGGCCTATTAACGATCGCTCGCTATGGTCGGCCCATGAACGGACGATTCCAACTCTAACCCGCCACGCCGTAATGTGGTCTGCTTGGCCCATGTTTCGCTAATCGATCATACGCCCGTGATAAGGCCCATTGATGATACGCCCGTAGAAGGCCCATTGTTTCTACGACCGTAGAAGGCCCACTGTTTCTACGACCCATAGAAGGCCCACTGTTTATACGGCCCGTAGAAGGCCCACTATTTATACGGCCCGTAGGTCCAAAGGTCACTACAAGAATATGAGCCCATGGTTATTGTGGCCTAGTTTTAAAAATAGGTTATTGCAGCCACCAAAGAAACCGTAGAAAAGAACCGCACGACTACAAGCAAACTAATAAACAAGACAACAAGGAAATAAATAAGCAAGCAACTTACACTAGGCTATCATGGCTATTACACATATTACATCCATCGGCATCAAAGTTTGCCACCAAAGGCAAATATAGGGAACACAACAAAGATATAAACACCGCAGCAAAACAAGTCCGTAACTGAAACCACTTTAAGAGCTCAAGAAACAATATCCCGGTACCCATAATGTCGGGCAAGATGCTTATCAAGCTTATTAACTTTCTCTTGTTTGGCGCTTAAGTCTGCAAAGGTTTGTCAGAAAGCACCGTAAAGTATGCATCTGAATTCGCAGGACTTCCTTAGTCCGCTTCGGCTTCGTCGATAACATCTCGATCAATGTCTTTCAACTTGAAGTTGAGACTCAAGAAGTTTAACTGATTTAGGAAACGAGTTCAAGAGTCGGTGCCAAGAGTGGCAGCCAAGAATCTAACACTACATCAAGACAGACTTTGGGGTTGTCTCTGTCTTCAATATAGTTTTTATCAGCTTTCTTGGAGACCAATAGTGATGTCTCACTATCTTGAATCTTATCTCATTACTTCCTTTACCATTGCATAACAGGTACTCTTCTCCAATATTTTATCCGCTCTAAAAGAGAAACAAACAAACACATCTCGTGTTTACAATGTAGTATATGAAACTCATTTTGGTAAACCAGTTCAGTAGTAAGGTGGATAGGATAACAAGATGAAACAAACATATATCTATGTAGTATGGTCACCAGATGGTCTATATCATTCTAGTTTATGTTGCCAAATCAAGATAGATATAGTTCAATCATATCTATTTAAGACAAAGCAGATAGACAAAATATAAGTGTGGGAAACTACACAACAATAACAACACTTGTAATGTGCATGGCATGAGAACATAACTGCTTATTCAATTGAAGCTGAAATCAACATTGAGCAAGTTACAACAAAGAAACAGCCAAACACGTTGAAGAAACATGTTTAAAACATACCGCTATGCCATTGGAGTTTCAATTGCATCCTTAAAATTTGAAATTGGTTGGTATCAAGAATACAGTTGATGCAAGAGCAAAGTAGTATGAACCATAGCTACGAACCCGACCGAGAACAATTCTTCTTCGCTTAAGCGTTGACTTCGGGTTCGGAGTGGTGGTCCTCGTGATTTGGGCACCGCAGCTTGCCTTTACTAATCGCTTCGTGTTTGGGTGCTCTGTGGTGGAGATGGTGTGCAACGAGAACCGGGTGTCTATCCGCCGGGTTGGGGTTAGAAGGTGTAGCTAGTTCTCCGTCCAACCGGGTAGGGGTACAATCTGCATGAGTGTGGGTTATGTGGTGGGGCTGGTTCTTGGGCAAGTACAACCGTGGTTCTATCTGATCGACGGTACCACGATCTTTTCTCAAGACCGTGTTTTTACTCCTACAGATATCGCCATCACTCCTCCAATTGAAATGGCTGATAAACAAGAAAAGTAATTGAATGTCATACATTGTAAGATGGACAGTGCAATGGATAGTAGGGAAGAAAACAGGCATGAAATAATTCACATTTATGTTGTCTAAGCAAATGTAATAGCAGGACATAATTTCACATATATGATGGCTAATTAAACAGGATAGCATGACACAATTTCACATGTATGATGGCTAACTAAACAAGATAGAATTACATACTTCAAAATATGATGACTATGTAAACAGGATGACATGATATAACTATACGATGTGTCTATTAAAGTGGTTGGCATGCCATAAATCACAAACATGCCGTCGATGGAAACATGATGGCATGATATAATTAATGGATAGAATGACATAATTTAAAATATGATGACTATGTAAACAGGATGAGATGATATAACTATATTATGTATTTAGAAAATGGGTTGGCATGCCATAATTCAGATACATGCTGTCTATGTAAACATCATGGCATGACATAATTCAAATATATGATTTATATACTAAGGAAGTGAGCAGAGGGCAATAACATCTATGATGTGTCAACTAAGGAGATGTCATTCAATATTGTGTATATGATGTAAAAACTAAGCATTGCAATACAACATATGCATTATATGAGTAATATAACCCCGCCAAGTTTGAGCATACACCTCGTGGGGATAATAGGACTGGTCATCGCCTCAATCCTCCTCTCAAGAGCTATCTCAGAATCAAGAAGATATCTCGCTTCAGCAGTAGCATTGTTCGCTCAAGACCTTGTTTTCACTCCATTTCTCCATCACCAATTCAAATGGCTGATGCACAGAAGAGCAGTTGAATATACAAACATTGTCGACAAAAGCAATGAGAAATACAAAAAAGGACGGCATGATATAATTCACATATATGACGCTTGCCTCAAACAGCATGGCATTGCATAATTCACATACATAATGCCTTGCAACAAGATAACATTGCATAATTCACATATATAATGTCTTGCAACAAATTGGCATTGCATAATTCACATATATGGTAATTAGACACTAAACAGTGGCATTCACACAAAGCATGTCTAAACTAAGCAAATGACATAGCAATGCAAGATACCATACGCACGATATGAGCAACATAACCTCGCAAGTTAGGGCATGCACCTGGGGGATATGATCGGTCATCTGTCTCTCAATCCTCCTCCGAGGAGCTATCGGTAACCAAAGAAGCATGCGCTTTGTCGATAGCATTGTTCCGCTCAAGACCTTGTTTCACTCCGATTTTTCCATGACCGTGCTTTAATGGCTGATGCATGTGAAGAGTAATTGAATGTACTAAAATTGTTGACAAATTTAACACGTAATAAAAAAATGATGGCATGATATAATTCACATATAAGATGACTCACAACTGTGGTGGCATTCTAAAATTCACATATATGATGCCCGGCTAGACAAGATGGCATTGCATGATTCACATATACGATAAAGAAACTAAACAGATGGCATTGACACAAAGCATGTCTAAACCAAGCAGATGACATCTTTAATGTATATAGTAAGCAATGCAAGGCACCATATGCATGATATTACCAACATCAAGATGCCAAGTTAGAGCGAAGACCTCATGGGGTAAATAGGAGTGGTCTTCCTTCCTAATCCCCTCGTAATGCTTATTTTCCTCTTGATTACGATCCAAATGGGTGGAGGGGGCTGCCTTTGCACCCACCATGGAACGACGCCTGCATGAAATTTTATTGCCACGCAAGGCTCGCCTCTTTTGCTCTACATGATCAGTTCCATTGTGTACAATAACTGCATGCATAGGAATAAAACATAGTGAGATTATGTAAGGAGTGCATGCACAAACCAGAGTGATGGTAGCAAACTGTGGATAGACCCAAAACCAATGATAGCAGTGATAATAGCTTTAGTTAAAAATACGATAATGGCTCCTTTAATGTTTGTTTGCATCCAACATGAAACTCATAGTAGACACCGGAGATTAACCAGATAGTAGACAGATAGTACTGATTGTTGCCCCAATATGTACCCCACAACCATTTAAAAACTCAACTTTCAACATTAATTTGGACCTGACTCGGAGTCTAATAGGTGAACACGATGATAATGTAGCATGTCATCATATTAAGCGAAGCATAACGTAAGCAGACACGGAAGAGTGCGACCTCTCTTGCGGACCCGTGTAGTCCTCAAGGTTATCTGCTCAGTTGATGATGGTAATGCAGTTGTCGTGGCTGCCCACGGCGGAGAAGAAGATCTGAGGCGGCGAAAGACAGTCCGGAGAGCGGATCCCTGCTGTGGTGAACCCTTCCATCGTTGGAGCAGCTGAGCTGTGGTGGAACGCAGCGCCGCATGAGCAGGACAAACCACACTTTTCTTTGACACATATCTGTAACAGAAGTAATTGAGTAAGGGCTTGTTTGAATTTGAGGATTCTAACAATGCAGGGATAGGAAATAGACAGGAATAGGATAGGAATGCACATGCAAAAAAGAGAATTTAAATACACGTGATTTTCGCTAACTGGGTGTTTGATTCACAACAATTGAAGATCACAGGATGCAAAAAGCATGGTGAGATTAAGTCAAACCACAAGAAAATGTACGGTTATAATGCTATTATGCTACTATCTCTTAGTCTTGTGCTTGATGAATAGGAATATGAAAAGGAGGAGAAGTGGAAGTTAGAATTCCTACAGTTTTTCTTTCAAGGAGACACTAAAGGAACAAATCCTACAGTTTTCCTTTGCTCCATTCCTTTGCACCAAATTCATGAAAAGTAGTACCATTGGAAACTTTCCACTTCCTATGTTTCTCATTCACTTTTCCTTTCAAGCACTGGCGATTCTAGTAGGCAGGCTTGAGCAAGGAAAATCCTACACTAAAAAAATGTTTTTGTGCTACTTTATTACTTTGGACCCAAAGCCACGCCATACTAGCTCAACTCCTGCACTCCATCGACAAATGCACAGCTCAAATGCGCAGAGATAAATAATAATGGCGCTCAAGAGAGTCCATCACGGATAGCTGTTGCCCGGTACCTCACCGCTTTCATATAGTAGGATAAAATAATCGATTTCACACTACGAAAGTGCTAAGTGGATAATATATATAACATGTAGAGTAAAAATAGATGCAACAAGTGTACAACCTCTTTGGCGGCTTTCATGTTGATCTCATCATGATTGGGTTGGTGGTGAGGATGTCTCACCGACTTTTGCTGCCGGAGGAGGAGAACAAGATCTTAGGCGCCCGGAGATGGAGCGAGGTATCGCTCCGCCTGTGATGGAGGGTTTCGCTGCTGGAGCAGCTCCGGTGAGTTGTACGACGCCGAGGCTGAAGTAGGACGAGAGAGACAACGAACAACGTTAACCTGAGTGGAATTCTAATAGCATCTCCAATACTTGACATAAATTACATAACCACAAAGTGCTAGATGTAAAATACATCAGCCGCTTCGCCTCTCGAACTTAATCACAAAACTGAACTTAATCGTTTAAACTGAATTTTGTCGTTTAAACTGAACGCACTAGCAAGGTGAGGCTACACGTCGATTTTGCAGCTGTTGGATACTAAATCAGGGGCCTGCGGTTCATCTTCAACCTCCACCCCCCTGAGCCGCCAGCCACCACTGCCAAACAAGCAGTCTCTGCCGCCTCATGCAAGGCCGCGACATTGCAACGCCTTTGAGCTTATGCTGGTTTTCCTTAAAGAGGAAAGGGTGATGCAGCAATAGTAGCATAAGTATTTCCCCGCTTTTGAGAACCAAGGTATCAATCCAAAGAGGAGGCTCCTCAAAAGTCCCATGCACCTACACAAACAAACAAAGAACACGCAACCAACGCAATAAAGGGGTTGTCAATCCTTCACTGCCACTTCATGTAAAGTGAGATCTAATAGAGATAGTATGATAAGATAAATATATTTTGGTATTATAATATAGTGCAAAAAGTAAAGATGCAAATAAAAGTAGATTGGAAGCAAATATGATAAGAGATAGACCCGAGGCCATAGGTTTCACTAGTGGCTTCTCTCAAGATAGCATAAGTATTACTGGGTGAACAAATTATCACGAGCAATTGATAGAAAAGCTTAATAATTATGAGATTATCTAGGCATGATCATATATATAGGCATCACGTCTGCAATAAGTAGACCGACTCGCCTCGATCTACTACTATTACTCCACACATCGACCGACTCCTGCCGCAGATCTAGAGTATCAAGTTCATAAGAACAGAGTAACGATTAAGCAAGATGACATGATGTAGAGGGATAAACTCAAGCAATATGATATAAACCCCATCTTTTATCCTCGATGGCAATAATATAATACGTGCCTTGCAACCCTTTCTCACATCGGGTAAGGACACCGCAAGATTGAACGCAGCTAAGCACTTCTCCCATGGCAAGGAAGATCAATCTAGTAGGCCAAACCAAACTGATAATTCAAGAGACTTGCAAAGATAACTCAATCATACATAAAAGAATTCAGAGAAGATTCAAATATTATTCATAGATAAACTTGATCATAAACCCACAATTCATCGGATCTCACAAACACACCGCAAAAAAGAGTTTACATCGAATAGATCTCCACAAGAGAGGGGAGAACATTGTATTGAGATCCAAAAAGAGAGAAGAAGCCATCTAGCTAATAACTATGGACCCGTGAGGTTTGTGGTAAACTACTCACAACTCATTGGAAGGGCTATGGTGTTGATGTAGAAGCCTCCATGGTCGATTCCCTCCCGCAGAGAGTGCCGCCAAGGCTCCAAGATGAGATCTTATGGATACGTATGTTACGGTGGAAATTGTGTTTCGCTGGCTCCTCGGATGTTTTCGGGTATGTAGGCTTATATAGGAGGAAGAAGTACGTCGGTGGATGCCCGAGGCCCACGATACAAAGGGGCGCGCCTCTATGGGGGCGCCCCTATCTCGTGGAGGCCTCGGCTGCTTGACTTGCACTCCAAGTCTCAGGATCACGCTCTGCTCCAAAAATCACGCCCCAGAGGTTTCATTCCGCTTGACTCGCTTGATATTCCTTTTCTTCAAATACTGAAATAGGCACAAAAAACAATATGGGCTGGGCCTCCGTTAGTAGGTTAGTCCCAAAATGATATAAATGTGTAAAATAAAGCCCATAAACATCCAAAAGGGTAATATAATAGGATGGAACAATCAAAAATTATAGATACGTTGAGACGATTCATGTGCGCCACCACCACCCCAAAAGACTCCCCACCACCGTCCGCCGCCTGCCATCCTCTAGCCCCCTCAGTGCCGAGCTTTTTCTCCGCGATCCCCATGCCACGCCCCACCAACCCCCACCGCCCCCCATCCTCGAACCCTAAGATAGATAGTGGGTACCTCTCCATGAGCCCCCTCCTCGCAAGGGCTGGTTCTTCCTTCACCTTGGTGAGCCCCCTATCCCTAAAAATCGACTAGCCCAAAAGTCGATTCAGTCAAGAGCAAGAGCAAGAGCGAGAGCAGCAGCGCAAGCAAGAGCAGCACGTGCAGGGACCGAGAGCAAGAGCAGAAAGCAAAGAGCGCGAAGCGAGAGCTAAAGCAGCAGCAGCCCGATCGATGTGGACGCTGCCACCGAGGGAGCGGCGTCGTGGAGGAAGTGGATGGCGGCGCCATTGCGGATGGAGCCGCTGTCGGCTCGGGACCGAAAGCGCCGGCAGCACCGTGAGATCGAATCAAGAAGAAAATGCGCGATTAGTGTACAACCCTTTGGTGGCGCTGATCAGCCGCAACTTCATCCGAGGAAACGGTGATGATGATGCTCTTCCGGTGGTGCAGTGAAGACGGGCGGGTGGGAATGGAGGTGGCGCGAAAGACGAGGGGAATGTCAGGCAGCTCCTTGGAGGTGGAGGACGGGTGGCTGAACCGCGGACGATGAGATCGATGACGGATCCTCATCCCAGACGGTGGATGAGGGACGCCGAGGTGTTGCTGTGGACGACGCCGCTGGAAGAGGCTCCTACTGGGTGGCGACGGAGCAGGTGTGGGGTTTCGCTGGTTTTCGCGCCTCGTGTACGTAATGGGTGGGAGGATGGGATGGCAGGGGGAACCATGGCTTAGAGACGCGCTTTGTCCGAAATGTGGGTAAGTTACGAAGTACCCCCACCGATTTGAGGCGCTTCTTTCGTTTAGGGGTACCACGGCATTTCAAGGTCGGGATTTCACAGAGGTGGGAGTTTTCGCGCTGTTGTATTTTCGAATAGCAAGGCACGAAGTTGAGATGGAGGAGTTGTTTGAGCACAACGAGACAAAGATATATCTTAAATATTTCGGCTAACAAGGCAAGGGTTGAAGAGGCGGAGTTTCAAGCAAGACGATAGATAGAGACGCTTAGCTTGAATTTTCGCATAACAAGGTGCGGCTTGAAATTTCGAAGAACAAGCTTAACGGTACCCAAAATAGACAATTTGCACCTCAACACACACAACACACACACAAACACCATTTAGACTAGAGTAAGGTACACGGCATTGCACGATGAGATTTGGCAACCAAATTATGAATAAATACCACATTATAGCATGGAAGCTTTGAGTCATATATGCATGATGTAGATGTTCGCTTAATTTTATAGTTCATTTCATTCAAAATCATCTAGTTTTTATAAGAAAGCTAATCTATTTTAAGATTCATGGAAATGTGCGCTAGAAGACATAAAATAAAAACAAATAATGGCAAATCATGTAGAAAATATTTGGGCAATTCTGATATGGAAGATTCTAGAACAAATAAGAAGTGCTTGTGTTTTGATGTTTGTGCATTATGCTTAAGTTCAACCATGGAGTCTTCTAGATTATACATGTGGTAAATCTGTGGATTCTAGATGATACCCAACGGCCAATAGTGCTCAAATTTGCCATCTTTGGACCATTGATTCGCCTCATCCAACGACCATCTTTCAAAGTTAAAGTTACCCGCACACAATATAAAAATATATATAATATAATATAATATGTATAGGGGTATAGATATAGATATGTGATGCAAAAGCCACCATCATCTCCAATTATAATATCGGTCCATGCACGGATGCGACGTGGCCAAATGATGTCTCGCCATCGGTATCTCAAATTCAAATCAGTCGACCTTGTTCAATGTGTATACATTACAACATGCTCGCTTCCAAACCACACCACGCAGATCTTCATATATTCATGCATGCATGGGTTTCAAACATCGATCTCTTATTCAAATATTTGAATTCAACTTTACATTGATTATGACCTCACCTATTCTTTTACACCCACGCAGAGTCTTCTTTATAATTGTACCACTAACTTTCTCTCGCATGCATGCACACACACTACCACCGGCATTATCCATCGTGACGATGCAATCTTTTTCTTCGTGTCGGTCTCCCATGAAGGCACACACCCACACACATCCCCTCTCCATCATATCGGCATTCTTTATCTCTCACGCTGGATGCTAACGATCAATGTTCCTCTATGTATGTGTGTATATAGCTAGGTATTTCATAGTTTTCCACACAAACCAATCAATCAATATATCCAAAGGAGGTCTCACCTCTTTCCCACGCCCACATCAATCAATCTATACCTCTATATAGGATTATCATATATAGCTAATACACCCACATTAATTATATATCCAACGCCCTCCTCTCATCATCCATGCCTTCCGCTTCATCTCGGGACAGGCACAATGGTGAAGACAAGGACAAGAAGGGCCCCGCCCCTAACATCACTATATATCGAGGCTAATATGAATGTGATCATTAGACAATTGCTGCTAAAAAGATTTAATTTCATGAATTGACCCTCCTCCTCGAAGGATTAGCAATGCTTGGCCCCTAGCTCATTTATTTTCATGGCTCCGCCATCGCAGGCAATCACAAGACGTGTTCGCCTCTCTAAATATCGATCTCGCACTTGTGCATTCCTTCATAGTCTCCTCCACTCGCCCTCACACCATCTTCTAGCCCCCACCGGATTTTGCCACATGTACAATCTAGCGACTCCATGATTGATCTTAAGCATAATGCACAAACCTCAAAACAACAGTGGTTCTCTTTTGTTCTAGAATCTTCTGTATCATAACTGCCCAAACTTTTTTTCTAGTTGAATTGCCATTATTTGTTTTTACTTTATGCTTTACAACGCACAATTCCATGGATCATAAAATAGATTAAGGGCTTCTTTGATTCAAAGGATTCTCAATGGAATTTTGGAGGATTCTAATCATTAGGAATTTTTCCTATCTTGGTTGTTTAATTCGTAGGATTGTAAACCATAGGAATTTTTCCATATGATTCATTTGCACTAGATTTCATAGGAAACATCCCATCCACTCAAACCTCTTTGAAAGAATTCTTCGTTTTTTCCATGCACAATCACACACTGCATAACTCAGAGGATTCAAGACGACATTCCACTATAATCCCATGTTTTTCCTATTCCCTGCTTCTTAGCTTTTTTTATAAAACTAAGAGGGTGCTTGGATCCAAGGGACTTCTTTTAGTCTGACTAAAAATAGTCTGTTTAAGAGACTAAAGTTCCAAGCACCCCTGACTAAAGAGGGGCTAAAACTAGTCTTGAGACTAAATTTTTTTAGTCAGGTGCACCCCTACTAAAATGTGGATTAGTCCTCTCTCCTCATTTAACTCCTCTCCTTTAACACTCAAGTAGTTCTAGATTGGAGGGTTTGGAGGATAATAAATGCTCATTAACTTGATTTTAGTCTCCTTAGTATTTGGATCCAAGCATGGATGAGGCGAGCATGTTTTAGTCTCACTATTTTTAGTCATGGGACTAAAACGATCCAAGCACCTCTTAGTTTTTGAATGAGATGAACTATAAGAATTAAACGATAGGGCTATATCGTGCATATATGACTCGTAGCTTATATGCTATAGTGTGGTATTTATTCATAATTTGTTGCAAAATCTGATGCGGCAATGCATGTGTACCTTACTAGTACTTCGAGTATGTGCAAAACACGAAATTAGAAAACCAATGGCACGCTACATAGTGTCTCTCTTACAGCTCATGAAGCCACGTGGCACATGTGGAGGCATTGCCACACCTCCTTGCGTGGATTCATCACAAGTTGATCGAAAGGAAATATGCCCTAGAGGCAATAATAAAGTTATTATTTATTTCCTTATTTCATGATAAATGTTTATTATTCATGCTAGAATTGTATTAACCGAAACATAATACATGTGTGAATACATAGACAAACATAGTGTCACTAGTATGCCTCTACTTGACTAGCTCGTGAATCAAAGATGGTTAAGTTTCCTAGCCATAGACATGAGTTGTCATTTGATTAACGGATCACATCATTAGGAGAATGATGTGATTGACTTGACCCATTCCTTAGCTTAGCACTTGATCGCTTAGTATATTGCTATTGCTTTTTCATAAGTTATACATGTTCCTATGACTATGAGATTATGCAACTCCCGTTTACAATGTAACTGGGTGATTATAAAGGAACACTTTGTGTGCTACCAAACGTCACAATGTAACTGGGTGATTATAAAGGAGTTCTACAGGTGTATCCAAAGTTACATGTTGAATTGGCATATTTCGAGATTAGGATTTGTCACTCCGATTGTCGGAGAGGTATCTCTAGGCCCTCTCGGTAATGCACATCACTATAAGCCTTGCAAGCAATGTGACTAATGCGTTAGTTGCAGGATGATGTATTACATAACGAGTAAAGAGACTTGCCGGTAACGAGATTGAACTAGGTATTGGGATACCGACGATCAAATCTCGGGCAAGTAACATACCGATGACAAAGGGAACAACGTATGTTGTCATGCGGTTTGACCGATAAAGATCTTCGTAGAATATGTGGGAGCCAATATGAGCATCCAGGTTCCGCTATTGGTTATTGACCAGAAACGTGTTTCGGTCATGTTCACATAGTTCTCGAACCCGTAGGGTCCGCACGCTTAAGGTTTCGGCGATGCTTTTATTATGAGTTTATGAGTTTTGATGTACCGGTAGTTCGAGTCCCGGATGAGATCGGGGACATGACGAGGAGTCTCAAATGGTCGAGACGTAAAGATCGATATATTGGACGACTATATTCGACTTCGGAAAGGTTTCGAGTGATTCGGTATTTTTCGAGTACCGAGAGTTACGGAATTCGCCGGGAGTATATGGGCCTTATTGGGCCATACGAGAATAGAGGAGAGAGGCCAAAAGGAAGGAGGCCTGCGCCCCCCGGTGGTCCGAATTGGACAAGGGGTGCAGCCCCCTTTTCCTTTTCCCTCTCCTCCTCTTTCCTTCTCTCCTACTCCAACAAAGAAAGGTGGAGTCCTACTCCAACCCCCCTTGGCGCGCCCTCCTCTTGGCCGGCCGCCTCCCCCCTTGCTCCTTTATATACGGGGGCAGGGGGGCACCTCTAGACACACAACACAAGTTGATCTTCGTGATCGCTCTTAGCTGCAGGCGTCCCCCTCCACCATATTCCACCTCGGTCATATCAGAAGTGGTTAGGCGGCCCGCGCCGGTAGAACATCATCATCGCTACCACGCCACAGCCGACGGAACTCTTCCCCGACACCCTACCGGATCGGAGTCCGGGATCGCCATCGAGCTGAACGTGCTGAACTCGGAGGTGCCGACGCTCGTACTTGGATCGGTCGGATCGTGAAGACGACGACTCACATCAACCACGTTGTTCTAACGCTCGCGCGGCTCACGAGGGTACGTGGACAACACTCTCCTCTCGCTGTATGCATCACCATGATCCTTGCGCAGCGAGGGAAAATTTTGAAATTATCGCGCTCCTCAACAAAGGGTATCCGAGCCTGGTTTTATGCGAGATGTCATATGCACGAGTAGAACACAAGTGAGTTGTGGGCGATATAAGTCATACCGCTACCAAAGATGTCATACTTTGGTTCAGCGGCATTGTGAGATGAAGCGCCCGACCGACATTACGCCAGACGCTTACGCGAGACTGGTTTCACCGCCACGAGCACTCGCTGCTTAAAGGTGACCGGCGGGTGTCTGCTCTCTCACTTTAGTTGAACTGAAAAGGCTACGCCCGTCCTTGCGAAGGTTAAAACATCACCAACTTGACAAACTATCGCTGTGGTTTTGATGCGAGGTAAGAACGGTTCTTGCTAAGCCCGTAGCAGCCACGTAAAATTTGCAACAACAAAGTAGAGGACGTCTAACTTGTTTTTGTAGGGCATGTTGTGATGTGATATGGCCAAGACGTGATGCTATATTTTATTGTATGAGATGATCATGTTTTGTAACCGAGTTATCGGCAACTGGCAGAGCCATATGGTTGTCAGTTATTGTATGAAATGCAAACGCCCTGTAATTGCTTTACTTTATCACTAAGCGGTAGCGATAGTCATAGAACCAATAGATGGCATAACGACAACGATGCTACGATGGAGATCAAGGTGTCGCGCCGGTGACGATGGTGATCACGATGGTGCTTCGGAGATGGAGATTACAAGCACAAGATGATGATGGCCATATCATATCACTTATATTGATTGCATGTGATGTTTATCCTTTATGCATCTTATCTTGCTTTGATTGACAATAGCATTTTAAGATGATCTCTCACTAATTATCAAGAAGTGTTCTCCCTGAGTATGCACCATTGTGAAAGTTCTTTGTGTTGAGACACCACGTGATGATCGGGTGTGATAGGCTCTACGTTCAAATATAATGGGTGCAAAACAGTTGCACACGCAGAATACTCAGGTTAAACTTGACGAGCCTAGCATATACAGATATGGCCACGGAACACGGAGACCGAAAGGTCGAGCGTGAATCATATAGTAGATATGATCAACATAGTGATGTTCACCATTGAAAACTACTCCATCTCACGTGATGATCGGACATGGTTTAGTTGATTTGGATCACGTGATCACTTAGATGACTAGAGAGATGTCTGTCTAAGTGGGAGTTCTTAAGTAATATGATTAATTGAACTTAAATTTATCATGAACTTAGTCCTGGTAGTATTTTGCAAATTATATTGTAGATCAATAGCTCGCGTCGTTGCTTTCATATGTTTATTTTGATATGTTACTAGAGAAAATTGTGTTGAAAAATGTTAGTAGCAATGATGCGGATTGGATCCGTGATCCGAGGTTTATCCTCATTGCGCACGTAAGAATTATGTCCTTAATGCACCGCTAGGTGATGACCTATTGCAGGAGCAGTATGCGCACGTTATGAACGCTTATTAGCTCAATATGGTGACTACTTGATAGTTCAAAGGCACCATGCTTAACGGCTTAGAATCGGGACTTCAAAGACGTTGAACGCCATGGACCATATGAGATGTTCCAGGAATTGAAGTTAATATTTCAAGCAAATACCCGAGTTGAGAGATATGAAGTCTCCAACAAGTTCTATAGCTAAAAGATGGAGGAGAATCGCTCAACTAGTGAGCATGTGCTTAGATTGTCTGGGTACTACAATCGCTTGAATCAAGTGGGAGTTAATCTTCCAGATAAGATAGTGATTGGCAAAGTTCTCTAGTCACCATCACCAAGTTACTAGAACTTCGTGATGAACTATAGTATGCAAGGGATGACGAAAACGATTCCCGAGCTCTTCGTGATGTTGAAATCGATGAAGGTAGAAATCAAGAAAGAGCATCAAGTGTTGATGATTGACAAGATCACTAGTTTCAAGAAAAGGGCAAAGGGAAAGAAAGGGAACTTCAAGTAGAATGTCAAGCAAGTTGTCACTCCCACGAAGAAGCCCAAAGCTGGACCAAAGCCTGAAACCGAGCGCTTACTCTGCAAAGGAAATGGTCACTGGAAGCGGAAATGCCCCGAATATTTGGTGGATAAGAAGGATGGCAAAGTGAACAAGGGTATATTTGATATACAGGTTATTGATGTGTACCTTACTAGTGTTTATAATAGCCCCTAGTATTTGATACTTGTTCGGTTGCTAAAAAATTAGTAACTCAAATAGGAGTTATAGAATAAACAGAGACTAGTTATGATGAAGTGACAATGTGTGTTGGAAGTGGTTCCAAGATTGATATGATCATCATCACACACTCCCTATACTTTCGGGATTAGTGTTAAACCTAAATAAATGTTATTTGGCGCTTATGCTTGAGCATGAATATGATTTGATCATGTTTATTATGATATAGTTATTCATTTAAAGTCGAGAATAATTGTTATTCTATTTACATGAATAAGACCTTCAATGGTCATACACCCAATGAAAATGGTTTGTTGGATCTCGATCGTAGTGATACACATATTCATATTGATGCAAAAAGATGCAAAGTTAATAATGATAGTGCAACTTATTTGTGTTACTATCTACAAAGCTCGACTTGTCACAAAAAGGTTTTCGACAAGTTCAAGGTGTTGACTACAATGAGATTTTCTCAACTGTAGTGATGCTTAAGTCTATCCGAATCATGTTAGCAATTGCCACATTTTATGAAATCTGGCAAATGGATGTCAAAACTGCATTCCTTAATGGTTTTCTTAAAGAAGAGTTGTATATGATGCAACCAAAAGGTTTTGTCAATCCTAAAGGTGCTAATAAAATGTGCAAGCTCCAAATGATCCATCTATGGACCGGTGCAAGCATCTCAGAGTTAGAATATACGCTTTGATAAGTTGATCAAAGCATATAGTTTTATATAGATTTATGTGAAGCCGTATTTACAATAAAGTGAGTGGGAGACTACCGCTTTTCCGATAAATATATGTGAGTAACATATTGTTGATCGTAAATGATGTAGAATTTTTCTGGAAAGCATAAAGGAGTATTTGAAAGGAGTTCTTTAAAAGAAAGACCTCAATAAAGCTACTTACATATTGAGCATCAAAATCTATTGAGATAGATCAAGACGATTGATAAGTTTTTCAATAAGTACATACTTGTCAAGATTTTGAAGTAGTTCAAAATGGAACAGTCAAAGAAAGAGTTCTTGCCTGTGTTGCAAAGGTGTGAAATTGAGTAAGACTCAAATCCTGACCACGGCAGAAAATAGAAAAGAGAATGAAAGTCATTCCCTATGCCTCACCATAGGTTCAAGATGCTATGCTATGTACCGCACCTATTGTATACCTTGTTTCAATTTGGTAATGGAATACAATAGTGATCTAGGAGTAGATCATCGACATTGGTCAAGAATATCCTTAGTAAGGACTAAGGAAATATTTCGATTATGGAGGTGATAAAAGAGCCCGTCAGAAAGAGTTACATTGGTGCAAGTTTACACCGATCCAGATGACTCTAAGTCTCAATCTGATACATATTGAAAGTGGGAGCAATTAGCTAGAGTAGCTCCGCAAGAGCATTGTAGACATACAATATTTGCAAAATACATACGGCTCAATGTGATGTAATCTATCGACTAAGCTTCTCTCACGAGTAAAACATGATCACACCTTAGTACTCTTTGGGTGTTAATCACATAGCGATGTGAACTAGATTATTGACTCTAGTAAACCCTTTGGGTGTTGGTCACATGATGATATGAACTATGGGTGTTAATCATATACGATATGAATATTGGTGCTAAATCACGTATGATGTGAAGTAGATTATCGACTCTAGTGCAAGTGGGAGACTGAAGGAAATATGCCCTAGAGGCAATAATAAAGTTATTATTTATTTCCTTATTTCATGATAAATGTTTATTATTCATGCTAGAATTGTATTAACCGGAACCATAATACATGTGTGAATACATAGACAAACATAGTGTCACTAGTATGCCTCTACTTGACTAGCTCGTGAATCAAAGATGGTTAAGTTTCCTAGCCATATACATGAGTTGTCGTTGATTAACGGATCACATCATTAGGAGAATGATGTGATTGACTCGACCCATTCCGTTAGCTTAGCACTTGATCGTTTAGTATGTTGCTATTGCTTTCTTCATGACTTATACATGTTCCTATGACTATGAGATTACGCAACTCCCGTTTACCGGAGGAACACTTTGTATGCTACCAAACATCACAACGTAACTGGGTGATTATAAAGGAGTTCTACAGGTGTATCCAAAGGTACATGTTGAATTGGCGTATTTCGAGATTAGGATTTGTCACTCCGATTGTCGGAGAGGTATCTCTAGGCCCTCTCGGTAATGCACAGCACTATAAGCCTTGCAAGCAATGTGACTACTGAGTTAGTTGCAGGATGATGTATTACATAATGAGTAAAGAGACTTGCCGGTAACGAGATTGAACTAGGTATTGGAATACCGACGATCGAATCGCGGGCAAGTAACATACCATTGACAAAGGGAACAATGTATGTTGTCATGCGGTTTGACCGATAAAGATCTTCGTAGAATATGTGGGAGCCAATATGAGCATCCAGGTTCCGCTATTGGTTATTGACCAGAAACGTGTTTCGGTCATGTCTACATAGTTCTCGAACCCATAGGGTCCGCACGCTTAAGGTTTCGATGACAGTTTTATTATGAGTTTATGAGTTTTGATGTACCGAAGGAGTTCGAGTCCCGGATGAGATCGGGACATGACGAGGAGTCTCAAATGGTCGAGACGAAAGATCGATATATTGGACGACTATATTCGGACTTCGAAAGGTTTCGAGTGATTCGGTATTTTTCGGAGTACCGAGAGTTACGGAATTCGCCGGGAGTATATGGGCCTTATTGGGCCATACGGAATAGTGGAGAGAGGCCAAAGGAAGGAGGCTCGCGCCCCTCCGTCCGAATTGGACAAGGTGCAGCCCCTTTCCTTTTCCCTCCTCCTCTTTCCTTTCTCCGACTCCAACAAGGAAAGGAGGAGTCTCTACTCCTGGGAGTAGAACTCCCCTGGCGCGCCTCCTCTTGGCCGGCCGCCCCCCTTGCTCCTTTATATACGGGGCAGGGGGCACCTCTAGACACACAACATAAGTTGATCTTCGTGATCATTCCTTAGCTGCGTGCGTGACCCTCCACCATATTCCACGCCGGTCATATCGTAGCAAAGTGCTTAGGCGAAGCCCCGCCGTAGAACATCATCGGCCACCACGCCGCCGCGGTCGACGGAACTCTTCCCCGACACCCCGCTGGATCGGAGTCCGGGATCTTCATCGGAGCTGAACGTGTGCTGAACTCGGAGGTGCCGTACGTTCGGTACTTGGATCGGTCGGATCGTGAAGACGTACGACTACATCAACCGCGTTGTTCTAACACTTCCGCTTTCGGTCTACGAGGGTACATGGACAACACTCTCCCCTCTCGTTGCTATGCATCACCATGATCCTTGTGTGTGCATAGGAAAATTTTGAAATTACTATGTTCCCGAACAGTGACGTGTTGCTGGTTTCGTAAGAATGTACTCGCCTCGATGACCCACAAGTATAGGGGATCTATCATAGTCCTTTCGATAAGTAAGAGTGTCGAACCCAACGAGGAGTAGAAGGAAATGATAAGCGGTTTTCAATAAGGTTTTCTCTGCAAGCACTGAAATAGTAGGTGATAGATAGTTTTGTGATAAGATAAATAGTAACGAGCAAAAAGTAAATAAAGTAAATAAAGTGCAGCAAGGTGGCCCAACTTTAGGTAGGAAAGGATAAGCCTCGACA
This sequence comes from Aegilops speltoides, assembly GCA_021437245.1. Taxonomy (NCBI): domain Eukaryota; kingdom Viridiplantae; phylum Streptophyta; class Magnoliopsida; order Poales; family Poaceae; genus Aegilops; species Aegilops speltoides. Next base: position 372,850,185 of record CM038143.1, read on the forward strand.
AATTCTAATAATGAAGAAGGAGCTCCCGAGACACATTGGGAATTATCGCTGCTAGTTTTCATCACGCTCATAAGGTTCGCGTTCGGTACTTGTATAATTTGATATGTGGGTGGACCAGCACTTGGGTACTGCCCTAACATGGACAAGCATCCCACTTATGATTAGCCCCTATTGCTAGCATCCGCAACTACAAAAAGGAGTATTAAGATAAACCTAACTGTCGGTGTCAAAACCGGCGGATCTCGGTAGGGGGTCCCGAACTCAAGGCCTAGGCGGATGGTAACAGGAGACAAGGGACACAATGTTTTTACCAGGTTCGCCCTCTCAATGGAGGTAAAACCCACGCCCCGCTTGATTAATATTGATGATATGGGTAGTACAAGAGTAGATCTACCACGAGATCAAGGAGGCTAAACCCCAGAAGCTAGCCTATGGTATGATTGTTGTAATGTATGTTGTCCCACGGACTAAGGCCCTCCGGTTTATATAGACACCGGAGAGGGCTAGGGTTACACAGAGTCGGTTACAATGGTAGGAGATCTACATATCCAGATTGCTGCTTGCCTTCCATGCCATGGAAAGTACCATCCGACACGAGCCGAGTCTTCAATCTTGTATCTTCGTAGTCTTGGAGTCCGCGACAATGATAGTCCGCTGTCCGACACCCCTAGTCCAGACTCCTCAAGAGTCTCTCGAACCAGTCTTCAATGACGATAAGTCCGCGCGCATAATGTTCGGTATTGCAAGGCGGGTTCTCCTTGAATAATCCAGAGAAGATCATGAACACCGTGATAGTGTCCGCTCGCAAAATAAATTCCACATTCCATCGAGAGAGAATAAAATGTACACTTAGCTCAATCTGCCGACGATTATGCGGCGTGACATCACACCGCAACCAAGCCTTTGTTTGAATGATTTTTACTATACCACCTCAGACGCTTAGCTAAGCGGTTTCTTGGCACGCCTTGTCGGGCAGTAGATCGTGTTCCCTTATTCCGGATTCTCATCAATACGCGCGCAGTAACCCAACCGCGCCATTGATGGTGGCGCTTGGGAGATAAGCTTAGTTTTACCAGCCGGTGGGGACGATAGTTTTGTCCGCCTATATATAAGGGATAAGGATTCACCTTCTCACCCACGCCTTCTTCCTTCTTTGCTCATCCATCCTCACAAGACTCAAGCTCCAACGCCCGAAGCTCGACATCTCGCCGACCTTCTCCGAATATGTCCGGAGCGGAGGTAATGGTTGGCCTCCACCGCTAAGGAGGAGGACATCACCAGCTGTGCAATACCGGATACCTTCCGCGATATCGCAGATCGGCCGCCTGACGAGGGGCAGCTCATCCCTACCCCCGGCCTCATGAGAGGGTCGCCTTTTCTCCCCACTTCCTCCGCGGATCGGGCTTTGCGCCCATCCATTTGTCCGGGGCTCATGTTTTACTATGGCCCGGATTTCCGTGATCCGGCGCCAACTTCATCCTCAACATCTCGGCGCTTATCGCCGCAGCGAGGCCTTCCTCTCGCATCCATCCCCACTTCGCCTCAGGGCTCAAGACCTTCAACGCTGTCAAGGTTGTGAAGGGCACGCAAGCGAATGTGGAGGTGCCATGTTGGGCAAATTGCCCAACGCCCCTTGGCTCAAGGGACCTTCGTGGATTACGCCAAGGTGGCAATCGGGTGGTTCTACATCACCGAGCCGCCAAGAAACCCACATGGGCGGCGCCCCGAAGTTTAGATCTGCATCCCCACGCAGCTCACCTCCGAAAGAGAAGGGCTTGCGCGGGGCAACCGTGGAGGTGACGGACTCGAGCATGCATCAAGAAGATGGTGAGCACAGGCTCAGCTCGCCGACGTGGTCCAAGTCATGCTCATCCGGCGGATCCTCCCATGCCAAGAACGGGCATTTAATTTGTGGAGTTCAATCCGAACAGCACCAGCGCTAAGCGGCTCTTCGATACAACATACGGCGCCTCGAGGGTGCTGCTCAAGGGCGCCGGTTCGTGATCCGCGATCAAGACCGCTGGATTCAGCCTCGCAGCCTCCCGATCGACGAGGTAAGTGATTCAACCCCATTACGGACACTTTTCGTAATTAGATTGACTCTAGTGAGGTTTTAATCTGCCTCTTCCTTTGACAGAATGGATGGAGAAGGCTGCTGCTTATCAGCCGGCTCCCATGCCGAAGACTCCAGAGACGCCCGCCATCAGGTTGTTGGTTCCGCACCGCACGTGGTGCCGAGAAGAAGGCCAAGACAGGCCGCGGGGACTCGAAGAGTTCTCGCAATCAAAGGCCCGATGACGACGAGGACTCCTCCCCAAGATGAGGAGGAGGAGTATTCTCCCGGAGGAGGAGAGAAGAAAAGGAAGGCTCCCCAATCGGGAGGCCAAGGGTCCAAGAGGGGAGAACTATCCTCGACAGTTTTGCCAACATCAGCGCTGGCGAGGATGAGGGCTCCAAGGGCCAAAGGTCCGCAGGATTGTAAGTATCCGGATCATTTATATGCTGTACCTTTCATGTCACGAGTATCCTTCTAACGCCGCATTTCGTCCGTAGTCCGCCGGTGACGATCTTCCCGACTCATCGAGTGGGTCATTGGCCTCGCCGGATGTGAATTCCATCCCGATCGACTTCTACCCCACGCGCCGACGAGGACGCCGAGGTGGGATCCTGCAGAGGGACCCATCAGAGGAGGCTCGAGGCGCCGCCTGCAGCCTCGACTTGCAGGCCGGACTCTACACCGAACCCGCAGTGGTTCCAGAGTCCGGCAAGCGCCCTTCAAAGAAGGGCAGATCGCGACGCCGCGGCCTCCGCCCAACCGAGGCGCCGGATAACCTATTGGAGGCGCTAGGGCGCCCATCGAGGAAGAACACCGCACTATCATGAGTGCGGTGATTGAGAAGGTTCAGCTCGCTAAGAGCGGGCTGACCGAAGCCTGCAGCAGCCTTCTAACAGCTTTGAGGTAAGAAGTTTCAAAATAATGTAGTGTAATACACATAGACAAGAGTTCTCGATGCTTAGTTCGTGTTCGAAAGAAAAGCCGACTAAGGATCTAATAAGATATACGCAGGTTGCCTAAAAATATGTCAATATGGGTTTGCAAGTGCTGCGCTGCTGACCGCCGCACTAACGGCGGAGGTCGACGGTTGAAGAAGGATTCGAGCGGTCCGAGCAAGAGCTCGCCATGGAAAGAAGCAGCTCGAGGAAAAGAAGGTGAGTAACACCTCTTTGAATAAGTACTTACATGTAAAAGGATTTTGGTTGCAAATAAAATTAACAAGGATAATATGTATTGCAGGGCCACTAACGAGGTGGCGGCCCTAAAGGATGTCAGATTCGCGCCAAACGCAAAGGCGCCATGAACAGGCCGAGCGAGAAAAGCAAGAGGCACGGGTGGCGGAAGTTCGGCAAGAGCTCCAGGCTCTCATGGAAAAGCATGAGAGTTTGGAGCACGACTCCAAGACTCGAGAGTCCGAGCTTGCCTTGGCTCTCGAAAGTGCCAAGTTCGCCAAGGCCGAGGCCCGTAAGGCCCTTCAAGAAGTTGAGGACATAAAGAAGATAGCGGCGGGTAAGGCATTTTTCATGCAAAGCAGTGCATGTTAGTGTGAACTACCCGACACTTACCCGAATTCGAGCTCTCCTGTATGCTTGCAGATCTGCCGCAGAGTGCATCCGATGCCGCCAGATTCTATCGTGGGCGAGGAGGGAGCTCGACGGAGAAGGTCTTCGTCTCAAGACTCGAGGCCGCCATCCGTGCCTCAAGCCACAAATTGAAGCAATGGTCGAACTCCACAAGGTTGCCGAGGAGGCCATGAAGGGTCTCTATAGTCCGGCCAGTGGCGGACAGCCATGCCTTGAGCTACTTTGGCCTCAGGCGCGATCGGTGGATGCATGCCCTGTGCTGGATGTAGCAAGCGCCCGCCTGTATTGAAGGCGCTGCCACGGGCCCTTGCCCGCATAAAGGTGCAATGGGAAAACTGGATGGAGAAGCTTCACGGACCCACCGCCGGCAAGGAGTATCGCACGCCGGAGAAGTATTATAAAATTGTCCCAAGGAGCTCGCGATATTGCGATGAGTGCTCCCGAGATGTAATTTTTGATTGAACTCGCAGATATTTATCCTGTAATCGAAAACTTCGCTCATATGCGCCATGAGCAACGCTTTGTTTAATTTAAAATATTACCTTCAGGCGGCCGCTTATAAAATCTCGAGAGATGGCAAGTCGTTGGTTTCACTTCAAGCCATGAAAGTGTGGGGTGTTCGATAAACATGAGCACTCTTGTTCCCATTGTTGGGTCCATCGAGGAGGCGCCAACACAACGTAACAAGGCAACCGGACTTATAATGCTTGAACACTCTCACTTAGCCATAGAATTTATAATTTTAATTTCGCGAAGCCCCCGGTATTCGAAGACCAATCCAGGCGCTATCCACGCCTTCGCTTGACATTATCCTAACTCGTCAAGCGGCGTGAGTCTTTATGACCAAAAACCTCTAACACAGGACCAGCCTCGCTTTATCATGCCGGGCCGTTTTAGCTTTCCATCGAGGCGTTAACCTGCTCAACCGGGCGCAATCGCAGTGGTTCTCCCAAAGGCTACCTTAATATGAACGGAACATAAAGCACCAAAACATGGGAGCCGCAAACCCAACTGCTGACTCCAAGACATGATTCAGAGCCGATTCATATAATGCTATAAGTTCGGGTGCCGACTTGTGAAAGTGTTCGACTTTATCACACCATAATTTGGGGAACAGAAGCCCCTGGCATATTCGGCCATACCAAAATATACAGGTGCGAGATGTCATGTAATGAACATATATCTAAAAGCTAATGCAATTGCAATAAAGAGGTGCTGCATTATTTATGAAAGAAAGTCTGCTAGTAGAGCGGACTGATACAAATAGTGCGGTAAGCAAGGGATTTGGACTAAATAGACATGTCCCCCTCCAGGGATGAGCTGCAGACTTGGTGTATATAATCGAATTTAATGCTCGTAATTGAGACCACCTGAATGTTCATCGCGGCCTTCTTTAGTCCCTGACTGTTGTATCATGAGTTCGGCGGATTCGCCACCGGACAGGGCTTCTGGTTAACAGAGTCCTGTGTACATAAAAGAAAAATGAAATAAAAAAGAAGGAGGCGACTTTAGAGCCCTCGTGTGGTCGAGCCACACTGGGTCCACAGATCGCGCCTTTCCTCGCGCCCATGGTATCTCCAAAGCGTAATTATGTACGCGAGTGTTATTCTTGCAATCATGCACGGGCGAGGGTTAGCCGATTGCTACGCTGCGCTCGATCGCGCCAGTGGTCTTGGCTGGTATTGCTCCGGCGCAGCTTTTGTCAGATCCGCTTTTTAACCGCCGGACTTGAGAATTGCCTTAGAAGGCTGCTCAGATTTCGCCATGAGAGCCGATGTATGTTCCTCCATTCGAGGGAGCATTTCAGATTCCCATTAACCGTGATGACTCCACGAGGGCCTCGCATCTTGAACTTTAGGTATGCATAACGCGCACCGCTGAATTTTGTAAACGTGGTTCGTCCGAGCAGAGCGTGATAGCCGCCATAAACGGGACTATGTCAAGATTAACTCTTTGCTTCGAAATTATCCGGGATCCAAGACCACTTCGAGTGTGATCGAGCTCGCATAGCTTGGCTTCCACTCGGATGACACCTTTAAAGGTTGTCTTTGTAGGTTTAATACTTGATGGGTCTATGCCCATTTTGGCGATCAGATCCCGATAAAGCAGGTTCAGTTACTACCGCCCATCAGACTCTCGTGAGGTGGAACCCATCGATTTATTGGGTCTAAAACCACGCGCGAATCCGCCATGGCGATGCTGGTCGGATGGTCTCTTCGATCGAAATTGATCGGACAAGAGGACCATGGATTGAACTTTGGGGCGATCGCTCCATCACGAGACGCCCCTTAGTGCGCGCTTCTCTCCCTCTTGGGTATGTGGGTCACGATATCATATTTACCGTCCGCACTTGCGGGGAAAACCCTTCGCCCTCTCGTTGTTCGGGCGGTCGGGTCTCTTCCTCGCCGCCGCTATTTAGCCCCTTGTCATTGTTTTCGCAACTAACTTATCGCTCGCTTGAACACCCAGCAATCTCTATTAGTGTGGTTAGCTGGCTTTTCAGAGGTGCCATGTATCCGCATAAGCGATCGAGTATTCGGTCCAGATTGACGGACCCGAGTGGTTCTTTTGAATGGCTTCTTCCACGACCGGTTTAGAGCCCGAATCCGCATTGATCGTTGTATCCTTCCTTATCGCCGCCAAGCACGCGGCGCTTTGTTTTTGTTTCGACGTGACTCGCCGTTGTTGTCCTTGGTATCCGGACCGCCAGAATTTTTACGGAGGTTGTTGCTACGGGCCAGCCACCTGTCCTCTCCCCGCGCAAAAGCGGTCATTATGATGTGAGGGCTGCCATGGATTTCGCTTTTCCCGCCCCTGTGCCGGGCTAGCCATTCGTCCCGGATGTTATGTTTGAAGGCTGCAAGGGCCTTCGATCCGGACAATGACGATTTGGTTTTTCTTTGTCAAGAACCGTGTCCGTAATTGTCCGCCGATTCGCTCTGCTGCTGAATGATGTGGCTTAGGTCATCGGCGTTCGTGGTCGCACATATGTGCCTTGAAGTTATCAAGGAATGCGCCTCCGTGTCTTCCCAACACCCAATTGACTCAAGGGCAAGCTGTTAAGCCAATGCCGAGCTGGTCCTTCAAGCTTGAGTGGGAGGTACTTGATGTGTGGAGATCGTCGCCGAGCCCATATGGATGTGGAGAAGATAGTCTTCGATCCACACCGCTGGGTCTGTTGTGCCATCGTGAAGATTCGATGTTTACGGGTTTAAACCCTTCGGGATCCGATGATCCATTACTCGCGCTGAAGCATAATGGGTGTGCGCGCCTCAGATTGAGCGATATCGCGACGCAGCTCGAGAGAGCGCCGTCGCTGTGTTCAGCCCGCCGGGTTATTGTATCCGCACGACGGTATTCGCCGCGGGTCGAGGCGCCCACGTGATCCATAGATGGATCTGGATTGCCTTGCCTTGTCCTCCAATATGTCTCGCAAGTCCCGGCTGCCTCTTGGCTTCAGACTTTTGGAGCGATGCCGGGTACGGTCTTGGCTGGGGCCCGATGCCTTCACACGACCACGAGGTGGTCGGTCAGCCATATCGCGGCGCCTGGTGATGAAGGTATGTATGCTTCCTCCTCTAATCGGGGAGCAGCTTATGCCTTGGGTAACTTTTGAGGGCGCTCGAAGTTTATACTTTCGCCGCGAGGACCTCGGTCCATCGATCGCCAGCAGGTCTTGATCAGCTTGAGTCTGTGCCGCTTTTTCTTTAGGCTGTTTGTGTGGTGATAAGCCGCGCTTGAAGCCCTCTTGTTCGACGGGATGCTCAGTACGCATTTAATTCATCATCGCTGAGGCTTGCTTCGCCTTCGAGGGAGGCATATAGTTATCATCCTCAACCCCTTCATCCGCCGCCTTCGTGAGGGCTTGCTTCGTGATCCTCCCGCGCTGAGTCTTGCCGAGGGGATTGTCTTCGCACTCTCCGAGTACTATTGTCTCCTCGTGCCGGAATCTCCATTCTTGCCGTGGGCGGATTTAGAGCGGCGCCACGACGCCGGGCGCTTAGGCTGCTTTAAAGAGTCCGCCTCCGCTGCTTCTTCGCCATCCCTTCTTTTGGGGTGTCCACCATATATATGTCGATGACGAGGTGGTCTTCCAGCGCCTCAGAGGCGCTGGTTCTCGTTCGCCTCCGCATCGCCGTCCATAGCGCCGATGTCGCCGGAGTCGTAGTCTAGCATGTCCGTTAGATCGCCGATGCGGCTACAAAGTGGGTGGTGGGTGGGCTCAATTTCTTCGTCGTCTGCATTTCAACCATCCTCGCCATAGTCCGCCAGACTCTCCGATAGCGATAGATGCTTTAGTGAATTCAGGATATCGCCAAAAGGCGAAGTGTTGGAAGATGTCCGCGCGGTGAATTCCATAACCGCGCCAATCCGGATCGATTGGTAGGGCGCGGAGGTTCGGAGTCCGCAAGCAGTCCGGCGCCGAATCGCGAAGTTTCGCAAGGGACAAGATTGGTGTTCGCCCATCGCCGGATGTTGAAGCCCCTGTGGCGCGCTTCATCCACCGACCTCGACCGGGCGATCGCTCCGCCATGGCCAAGCGGATCCGCAGGCGCCTACCAAGGCACCGCTCGGCGGCAGAGCCAGATCATGCCCATCGCCACAAAGGCGGGCGCTGCTATCAGGCTCGAGTCCGTCAAGATCAAGTCTCCGCGACATCGGCCGTGAAGTTTAAGCTTCCGACCGACCGACGCCAGAGCGTAGCTTTGATCGCTCCGATGGCCAAGTGAATTGGCCCACAAAGGCGGCCGCCAATACGTAAGATCTCGTCCGGGAGAAAAGTCTCACCCGACGGCGTTGTTGGTTGAAGATGCCATCAAGCCTATCGGTGACGCATACGTAGGAACTCTCAATGAAAGCACCAATATCGTGTCAAACCGGCGGATCTCGGTAGGGGGTCCCGAATCGTAGCGCCTAGGCGGATGGTAACAGGAGACAAGGGACACAATGTTTTTACCTGTGTTCGGGCCCTCTCGATGGAGGTAAAACCCACGCCCCGCTTGATTAATATTGATGATATGGGTAGTACAAGAGTAGATCTACCACGAGATCAAGGAGGCTAAACCCTAGAAGCTAGCCTATGGTATGATTGTTGTAATGTATGTTGTCCCACGGACTAGGGCCCTCCCGTTTATATAGACACCGGAGAGGGCTAGGGTTACACAGAGTCGGTTACAATGGTAGGAGATCTACATATCCAGATTGCCAAGCTTGCCTTCCACGCCAAGGAAAGTACCATCCGGACACGAGCCGAGTCTTCAATCTTGTATCTTCAGAGTCTTGGAGTCCCGCGGACAATGATAGTCCGCTGTTCGACACCCCTAGTCCAGACTCCTCACTAACCACAAAGATTAAACATATGGGTCCATATCAATCCCTAACGGCAACGATAAACTAGAGTTTAAGCTTCATCACTCTAGCAACCCATCATCTACTTATTACTTCCTATGCCTTCTTCTAGGCCCAAATAATGGTGAAGTGTCATGTAGTCGACGCTCACATAACACCACTAGAGGAAAGACAACATACATCTCATCAAAATATCGAATCTAATACCAAATGCACATGACTACTAATAGCAAGACTTCACCCATGTCCTCGTGAACAAACGAACTACTCACAAAGCATATTCATGTTCATAATCAAAGGTAATAATATGCATAAAGGATCCGAACATATGATCTTCCACCAAGTAAACCAAATAGCATCAACTACAAGGGGTAATCAACACTACTAGCAACCCTGTGTACCAATTTGTGGTTTTGATACAAGATTGGATACAAGAGATGAACTAGGGTTTTGAGAGGAGATGGTGCTGGTGAATATGTTGATGGAGATTGACCCTCCCGATGAGAGGATCGCTGGTGATGGCGCTGGTGATGATTTCCTCCCGAGGGAAGTGTCCCCAGTAACAGCCCCGCCAGAGCCCTAGATTGATTCCGCCAAGGTTCCGCCTCATGGCGGCGGAGTTTCGTCCCGTAAACTTGCCCACGATTTTTTCCAGGGTAAAAGTGATGATATAGCAGAAGATGGACGCCGGAGGCCCACCAGGGGGCCCAAGGATAGGAGGGCGCGCCCTCCTGTCTCCTGGACAAGGTGTGGGCCCCCTGGCCTATTTCTTTCACCTATAAATTCTTATTAAATCCAAAAAGTTGTTTCGTGGAGTTTTAGGACATTTGAGTTGTGCGTAATAGGTTTCAACGCTACTCCTTTTCCAAATGTAATTCCAGCCGACATTCCCTCTTCATGGTAAAGCTTGTAAAATAAGAGAGAATAGCCATAAGTATTGAGATATAATGTGTAATAACAGCCCATGATGCAATAAATAATGATATAAAAGCATGATGCAAATGGACATATCAACTCCCCAAGCTTAGACCTCGCTTGATCCTCAAGCGAAGCCAAATCGAAAAATATGTCCACATGTTTAGAGATAGAGGTGTCGATAAAATAAAATATGGATATGAGGGCATCATGATCATTCTAATAATAGCAACATATATAGATTTTGTCATATGATTTCCTATGTTCAAGTAATAAGCAATTCACAATGTCAAGTATGGTTCAAAAACTTCATTGGAAACTAACAAACTATGATCTCAGCCATTGAAGTAATTGCAATTTATCGTAACATCAGAAAGAGCCAATAATAGAGCTTTTCAACAAGCTCACATACTCAACTATCTCGTAGTCTCCTACAACTGTTAACACTCATGCAATACTTGTGGTTATAGAGTTTCAACCGGACACTGAGAAAGATAGGGGCTTATTGTGTTGCCTCCCAACGTATTCGCCTTTAGGTGATGTCAACAATAATAGCCTATGCCAACTTACATCCAATTGGATATATATATATCATGATCTTTCAAACATGAGGAGCTTGCCAAAGGATAAAATGAAAAAGGGAAAGGTGAGGATCACCTTGACTGAAGCATAAAGTAAAAACATAAAGTAAAATGATAGGCCCTTGGCAGAGGGAAGCAGGGGTTGTCATGCGCGTTTACGGTTGATGCATAAAGTCTTAGTGCAAAAGAACGTCACTTTATATTGCCCCTTGTATGTGGACCTTTATTATGCAGTCCGTCGCTTTTATTACTTCCACAACAAGTTCGTACAAAGCTTATTTTCTCCGCACTAATAAGTCATACATATTTAGAGAGCAACTTTTATTGCTTGCACCGATGACAACTTACTTGAAGGATCTTACTCAATCCATAGGTAGGTATGGTGGACTCTCATGGCAAAACTGGGTTTGAGGATATTTGGAAGCACAAGTAGTATCTCTACTCGGTGCAAGGAATTTTGGCTAGCATGAGGGGGAAAGGCAATCTCAACATGACAATATACTTTAACTGAGATGTCGGAAAACATAAACCATTACGTTGTCTTCTTTGTCCAACATCAACTCTTTTAGCATGTCATACTTAATAGTGCTTCACAATCATAAAATATGTCCAAGATAATATATTTATATGTGAACCCCTCTTTCGTTATCACTTCTTATTAACTGTAACGATGACCAAGGCTACGTTCATCAGCTCCCAAAATTTTTATGCCTCATACTTTCTATGTGTGAAGTTATCACTATCCATAAGATCAATATGAACTCTTTTATTCCTTCGAATTTCTCAAGATCATAGCAAATCCCTTGACTCAACACTAATCTTTATTATAGATAGCACACGGACTCGATTACATAAAGAGATCAAAATGCAAAACTCAAAACTATTTGATATCAAAACTTCAATCTACTAGATCAAGATACTACTAAAAGGATCGAACTAAATAAAGCGGTAAAGATAGGAGTGTGATGATGATACGATACCGGGGCACCTCCCCCAAGCTTGGCAGTTGCCAAGGGGAGTGCCCATACCCAAGTGATTATGTCCTCAGAGGTGATGGAGGTGGTGATGACGGTAGAGTTGTTGCATTTTTCTTCTCTAGCTTGTGTCTGAGGCTAAAATTTTCCTTCCTCAGATCCTCATTCTCAAGATCAAGTTTCATTATCTTTTTGCATAGTGCTGCCTTGCTGTCCTGCAAAAAACGTGGTGGGATAGATTAGATCTTAGGGAGGCTTGACTTCTTGAACTCCACATGCATATCACCAGGTTGAGGTAGTGGGTCGTCCTCTTCATCGGAGCTTGTCTCATCCTTCCTCTTTGGATCATAGTCTTCTTCTTCCTCTATGGTCCAGCCATAATGTTCCACATCCCCATATACTTTTGGGTTTGCAATATAATCAGCCATGTAGCTCTCTCCCTCCGAATCTTGGGACGACATCTTGTTCCAAATCTGCAACAGGAACGGCTCAAAACAAAAACAGAGGATATTTGCGTGATACGTTGGTCAAAACCTTCGGGAGTATATGTAATGAATTTTTACCGACGAAAATACGTAACATACAAGAAAACGGAGTCCGGGAGGCACACGAGGTGCCCACGAGACAGGGGGCGCGCCCTATAGGGGGGCGCGGCCTCCTCTCTCGTGGGAGCCTCGTGTCCCTTTCGGACTACTTCTTTCTTCCTAAAATTCTTAAATAATCCAAAACTGATAAAAATTGCCATTAGAGTTGTTTCGGAGTCGGTTTACTTACCGCACCACGTACCTATGCCTTTTTGGAGTCTGGAATGTTCTGGAAAGTGTCTTTTATGTACTCCTCAGGGGTTATGGTTTCAATAATATTAGTTTCAACATTGATAGGATTACCTGAAATATAATTTTTAATTCTTTGACCATTTACCACCCTCGGATTTGTGCCTTCGAAGTTGTTGATTTTTCTAGCACCAGAACGATAGACCTCCTCGATAACGTAGGGACCTTCCCATTTTGAGAGAAGTTTTCCTACAAAAAATCTTAAACGATAGTTGAATAATAACACATAATCTCCTACGTTAAACTCACGCTTTTGTATCCTCTTATCATGCCAGCATTTGACTTTTTCTTTGAAAAGCTTGGCATTCTCATAGGCTTGGGTTCTCCATTCATCAAGTGAGCTAATATCAAATAACCTTTTCTCACCGGCAAGTTTGAAATCATAGTTGAGCTCCTTAATAGACCAATATGCCTTATGTTCAAGTTCAAGAGGTAAATGACATGCTTTTCCATAAACCATCTTATAAGGAGACATACCCACAGGATTTTTGTATGCAGTTCTATAAGCCCATAATGCATCATAAAGTTTTTTGGACCAATTCTTTCTAGATCTATTCACAATCTTTTGCAAATTTAATTTGAGCTCTCTATTGCTCAACTCTACTTGACCACTAGACTGCGGGTGATAGGGAGATGCAATTCTATGATTGACATCATACTTAGCAAGCATCTTACGGAAAGCACCATGAATAAAGTGTGAAACACCATCAGTCATAAGATATCTAGGGACTCCAAACCTCGGAAAAATAACTTCTTTAAGCATTTTAATAGAAGTGTTATGATCAGCACTACTAGTGGAATAGCTTCTACCCACTTAGTAACGTAATCAACAGCAACTAAAATATGTGTATAACCATTAGAGGCAGGAAAAGGTCCCATATAATCAAAGCCCCAAACATCAAACGGTTCAATAACAAGAGAATAATTAATAGGCATTTCTTGACGTCTACTAATGTTACCTATTCTTTGACATTCGTCACAAGATAAGACAAACTTACGAGCATCTTTGAAGAGAGTAGGCCAATAAAAACCAGATTGTAGTACCTTGTGTGCAGTTCTATCTCCAGCGTGGTGTCCTCCATAGGATTCAGAGTGACACTTGCATAGGATCTATTCCTGTTCATGCTCAGGCACACAACTTCTAATAATACCATCTACTCCTTCTTTATAAAGGTGTGGATCATCCCAGAAGTAATGTCTTAAATCATAAAAGAACTTTTTCTTTTGCTGGTATGTGAAACTAGGCGGTATATATTTAGCAACAATGTAATTAGCATAATCAGCATACCAAGGAGCAGTATGAGAAGCATTGACAACCGCTAATTGTTCATCAGGAAAGCTATCATTAATAGGCAGTGGGTCATCAAGAACATTCTCTAACCTAGACAAGTTCTCTGCAACGGGGTTCTCAGCTCCCTTTCTATCAATAATATGCAAGTCAAATTCTTGGAGCAAGAGAACCCATCTAATGATTCTAGGCTTAGCATCTTTCTTTTCCATAAGATATTTAATAGCAGCATGATCAATGTGAATAGTAATTTTGGAATCAACAATATAAGGTCTAAACTTATCACATGCAAACACAACTGCTAAGAACTCTTTTTCAGTAGTAGCATAATTTCTCTGGGCAGTATCAAGAGCCTTACTAGCATACGGGATAACATTCAATTTCTTATCGACTCTTTGCCCTAAAACAGCACCTACAGCATAATCACTAGCATCGCACATAATTTCGAAAGATAAATTCCAATCAGGTGGCTGAACAATAGGTGCAGTGATCAAAGCTTTCTTAAGTGTTTCAAATGCTTCTGCCCAATCATCATCAAAGACAAAAGGAATATCTTTTTGCAATAAATTAGTCAGAGGCCTAGAGATTTTAGAAAAGTCCTTGATGAACCTCCTATAAAAACCGGCGTGACCAAGGAAACTTCTTATACCTTTTATGTCCTTGGGACATGGCATCTTTTCAATAGCATCAACTTTGGCTTTATCAACTTCAATACCTCTCTCGGAGATTGTCGGTGTCAAAACCGGTGGATCTTGGGTAGGGGGTCCCGAACTGTGCGTCTAGGCGGATGGTAACAGGAGACAAGGGACACGATGTTTTACCCAGGTTCGGGCCCTCTTGATGGAGGTAAAACCCACGCCCGCTCGCTTAATATTGATGATGTGTATTACAAGAGTGGATCTACCACGAGATCAAGGGGCTAAACCTCAGAAGCTAGCCTATGGTATGATTGTTGTAATGGATGTTGTGTCCACGGACTAAAGCCCTCCCGTTTATATAGACATCGGAGAGGGCTAGGGTTACACAGTAGTCGGTTACAATGGTAGGAGATCTACATATCCAGATCGCCAAGATTGCCTTCCATGCCAAGGAAAGTCCCATCCGACACGGACGGAGTCTTCAATCTTGTATCTTCGTAGTCTTGGAGTCCGCGGACGATGATAGTCCGCTGTCCGACACCCCTAGTCCAGACTCCTCAAGAGTCTCCTCGAACCTCGCTTCAATGACGATAAGTCCGGCAAGATAATGTTCGCATTGCAAGGCGGGTTCCTCCTTTGAATAATCCATAGAAGATTGTGAACACCAGATAGTGTCCGCTCGCAAAATAATTTCCACATTCCACCAGAGAGAATAATATGTGCACAAGTTCAATCACGACGATTCTCGCGGCATGACATCACACCACTACCAAGCTTTTACTTGAATCATTTTTATTATACCACCTCAGCGCTTAGCTAAGCGGTTTCTTGGCACGCCTTGTCGAAGCAGAGATCGTGTTCCCTTATTCCGGATTCTCATCAATACGGACGTAGTAACCCAACCGCGCCATTGATTGTGGCGCTTTGGGAGATAAGCGAGTTTTACCAGGCCGGTGGGGACGATAGTCTTCGTCCGCCTATATATAAGGGATAAGGATCCACCTTTTCACCCACGCCTTCTTCCTTCTTTGCTTATCCATCTCTCACAAGACTCGAGCTCCAAATACCAAGTTCGCAAGATCTCATCTCAACCTTCTCCTATCATGTCCAGAGCGGAGGTAAATGGTTGGCCTCCACCATTAAGGAGGAGCACATCGCTAAACCAAGCAGCAGCCGGATACCTTTCCGGCGACATCACAGACCGGCCGCCCGACAAGGCAGCTCATCCCCACCCCAGTGCCCCATGAGAGGGTCGATTTCTCCCCACTTCCTCTCGCGGACTAGGCTTTCCACTTCACCCCTTTGTTCGGGGCTCATGTTCTACTACGGCCCGGATTTCCATGATCCGCGCCCAACTTCATCCTCAACATCGTATGCTCATCGCAGGTGCGAGGCCTTCCTCTCGCATTCAGCCCCACTTTAGCTTGTAGGCTCAAGACCTTCAACGCTGTCAAGGTAGTGAAGGGCACGCAGCGGAGGCGGAGGCGCCATGTTGGGCAAGATGCCCAACGCCCTCTCGTTCAAGGGCCTTCGTGGAATCCGCCAAGGGTGGCAATGGGTGGTTCTACATCACCGAGCGCGCGACCCTAAGTGGGCGGCGGCCCCGAAGTTCAGATCTGGTAACCCCTGCAGCTCACCTCCGGAAAGAGAAGGGCTTGCTATGGGGTAATTCAAGGAGCCGACGGACTCCAAGCCAGATCCAAGCCGGTGAACAAGAAGCTCAGCTTGTTAATGTGGTCCAAGTCATGCTCGTCCGCCGGATTCTCCCATGCCAAGCGCGGCATTCAACCTGTGGAGTTTGATCCGCACAAAGACTCAGCGCTGAGCGGCTCTTCGACACAACGCACGAAGGCGCTCGAGGGTGCTGTTTAAGGCGCCGAAGCCCCGCGATCCGCTGACGGAAGATCGCGGATTTCACTCGCAGC
Organism: Aegilops speltoides; assembly: GCA_021437245.1. NCBI lineage: Eukaryota > Viridiplantae > Streptophyta > Magnoliopsida > Poales > Poaceae > Aegilops > Aegilops speltoides. The sequence continues at coordinate 372,866,327 of CM038143.1, forward strand.
AGGCCCACCGACGAGGTAAGTGATTCTACCCTTTAAGGGACACTTGTTGTTAATAGTTCGACCCTAAGCCGGTTTCACTCTCCCTTTTCCTTTGACAGAATGGATGAAGAAGGCCGAGCAACTCGCCCCGCCTGCCCCATGCCGAAGACCAAGTGATGCCCGCTCAGCGGGTTGCTGGTTCTGCACCGCACGTGGTGCCGTGAGAAGAAGGCCAAGAAGGTGGCCACGGGTACTGAAAGAGTTCCCATTTTCAGGTGTCCGACGACTGAGGCGGATTCCTCCCCAAGATGAGGAGGAGGAAGAAGACTCTCTCCCGTGAGGAGGGATAGAGAGAGGAAGGCCTCCCAACGGGGGGAGGCCGAAGGGTCCAAGAGGGAAGAACTATTCCTCGACGGCTCCGCCAACACCAACGTTGGCGATGAAGAGTGGCCTCAAGGGCCAGCCTCGGAGAGATCGTAAGTATCCGGATTCTGAATGATTTGTAATTTCTTTTGTGTCACATAGTGTCCTTCTAATGCCGCGATATCGCCTCCGGCCCGCCGACGATGATCTCCCCGCTTGCCGAGTGGGTCGCTGGCTTGCCGGATGTGAATTCCACTGACCGCCTCCACCCCTTGCGCCGCCGAGGACGCCGAGGTGGGATCCCGTGAGAGGACCTCAGAGGAGGCTCCGAGGCGCCGCAAGGCAGCCTCCCGGACTTTGCGCCGATTTCACGCCGAACCCGTAGTGGTTCCAGAGTTCAGCAGCGGCCCTTCGCAAGAAGGGCAAGACTGTGACACCGGCGGCCCCTGGCCCAACCGGAGGCACCGGACAATTTGCTGGAGGCGCCAAGGCGCTCCATCGAGGAAGAACACCGCACTATCATGAGTGCGGTGATTCAAGGTTCAGCTCACCAAGAGCGGGCCGACTGAAGCTCGTGAGCAGCCTCCTAATGTGCTTTGAGGTAAGAAGTTAAAATTATGTAATGTAATACCGCATAGACAAGAGTCTCCGATGCTCGGTTCGTGTTCGGAAAGAAAAGCCGGACCGAGGATCTAAAGAAGATATACGCAGGTTGCTAAAAATTATGTCAATATGGGTTTGCAGTTGCGCCGCCGACCTCCGCCAGACCGATCATGGAGGTCGGTGCATTGAAGCAGATTCAAGCTGCCCGAGCAAGAGCTCGGCCGTGCCAAGAAGCAGCTCGAGGACAAAGAAGGTGAGTAACACCACTTTGAAAATTTACCTTACTGTAAAAGGACTTAGGTTGCAATAAAAATAACAAGGATAACGCTGGCATCGCAGGGCCACTTAACAAGGTGGCAACCCTCAAGGAAGCGTCGGTCCACGGCCGAACACAACGCGGCCGCGGAACGGGCAGAGCGAGAGAAGCAGGAGGCGCGGGTGGCGGAGGTGCGGCAAGAGCCTGTGCCTCATGGACAAGCATGAGAGTTTGGAGCGCGACTCAAAGACTCGAGAGTCCGAGCTCGCCTCGGCTCTCGAAAGTGCCAAGTCCGCCAAGGCTGAGGCCCGCAAGGCCCTTCAGGAAGTTGAAGATATGAAGAAAATAGTGGCGGGTAAGGCATTTTTCATGCAAAGCAAGCATGTTAATGTAAACTACCTGACACTTACCCGAATTCGGAGCTCTCCAGGGGTGTTTGCAGATCTGCCTCGTAGTGGATCCGATGCTGCCGCATTCTACCGTGGTGAGGAGGGGATCTCAACGGAGAAGGTCTTCTGGTCTCAGTACGCTGAGGCCGGCCATCCGGTGCCCCCTAGCGACCAGCTGAAGCAACTCGTCGAGCTCCACAAGGTGGCGGAGGAGGCCATGAAGGGCCTCATAGTCCGGCTGTGGCCTAGAGGGGCCATGCCTGGGAGCTACTTCGGCCTCATGCGGCGGCTGGTGGATGCGTGCCCCTGGGTGGAGGTCATCAAGCGCTCCGCCTGTATTGAAGGTGCTCGTCGGGCCCTTGCCCGCGCAAAGGTGCACTGGGCAAGGTGGATGCGAAAGGCTCATCATCGATGCGCCACCAGCGGCAAGGAGTATCATACGCCGAGATGTACTATAAGACTATCTCAAGGGTGCCCGCAAGATTGCGGATGAGTGCCCCAAAGATGTAATCATTGAGTAAACTCGCTATGTATTATCCTCGCGCTGAAAACTTTGTTCATATGCGCTAAGCAACGCTTGTTTGATTTAAAATATTACCTTCAGGCGGCCGCTTATAAAATCTCGAGAGATGGCAAGTCGTCGGCTTCAACCCCCAAGCCACGAAAGTGTGGGGTGTTCGTGATAAATTTGAGCACTCTTGTTCCCATTTTTGGGTCCATCTAGGAGGCGCCAACACAACGTAACAAGGCAATCGGACTTATAATGATTGAACACTCTCACTTAGCCATAGAATTCTATAATTTTAAATTTCGCGAAGGCCCTAGTATTCGAAGACCAATTCGGGCGCTTATCCACGCTTTGGCCGGATATTATCCGTTCTTCGCTGACGCGCATAAGTCTTTAGGACTCGAAAAGACCTCTCTAACAGCGACCAGCCTCTTACCTTATCATGACATCGGTTTTAGCTTTTCCATCGAGGCGCCGCCCAGCTCAACCGGGCAATCGCAGTGGTTCTCCCAAAGGCCACCTTAGCCGATGTAACGAACGAAGGTACCAAAACGTGGGAGCCGCAAACCCAACTATTGACCCAAGACATGATTCGAGCCGATTCATATAATGCTATAAGTTCGGGTGCCACACTTGTGAAAGTGTTCGACTTATCACACCATAATGCGGGAACATAAGCCCTCGTGTATTCGCCATACCAAAATATACGGTGCAAGATGTCATTAGTGAACATATATGTAAAGTAATGCAATAACAGCAAAAAGTGCTGCATTATTTATTCAAGGGATTTCGCTATGAGTGCGGAATGATACAAATAGTGCGGTAAGCAAGGGATTGACTAATTAAACATGTCCCCTCCGTGGGTGGGCTGCGGACTGGTGTATATAATCAAATTTAATGCTCGTAATGGAGACCACCGAGTGTTCGCCGCAACCTTCTTTCTTCCTGTGCTCTTGCATCGTGAGTTCGGCGGGTTCATCACTGGATGTGGCCTCCGTTAACGGAGTCCTGTGTATATAAAGAAGGAAAATAATAATAAAAAAAGTGACACACTTGTGAGCCCCTGGTATGGTCGAGCCGCACTCTGGGTCTCTTGTGGTCGTGCCCCTCCCTCTAGGCCCATGGTATCTCCAGAGCGTAATGATGTACGCGGAGGGTTGGTCTTGCAATCATGCAAGGGTTGGGTTTGGGGCCGCATTGCTACGCTGCGTTCTAACGTGCTGTGGTCTTGGTTGATGTTGCTCCGGCGCGTTGCCGAGTCCGCCGCTTAACGGCCGGACTCAAAATTGCCTTAAAAGGTTGCTCAGATTTCGCCGCGAGAGCCGCTATATGTTCCTCCGCTCGAGGGAGCGCTCGTATTTCCGCTGACCGTGATGACTCTTTGAGGGCCTCGCATCTTGAGCTTTAGGTATGCGTAATGCGGTACCGCTGCTGAACTTTGCAAACGCGGTTCGTCCGAAAGCAGAGCGTGATAGCCGCCATGAACGGGACTATGTCAAGATTAACTCTCGCCCGAAATTTTCCAGGATCCGAAGACCACTTCAGCAGGATCGAGCCTGCATAATTAGCCTCAACACCTGGTATGACGCCTTTGAAGGTCATCTTTGTAGGTTTAATCCTTGAGGGTCTATGCCCATCTTGCGATCGTGATCCTCGATAAAGCAGGTTCAGCACGCTGCCGCCCATCAGACTCTCGTGAGGTGAAATCCATCGACGATTGGGTCTAAAACCACGCGCGAATCCGCCATGGCGGATATCGGTCGGATGGTCTCTTCGATCGAAAGTGATCGGGCAAGAGGACCATGGATTGAACTTAGGGCGATCGCTCCATCGCATATACGCCCTTTAGTGCACGCTCGCTCCCTCTTGGGTATATGGGTTATGATATCATGTTTACCGTCCGCACTTGTGGGGGAAACCTTCGTCCCTCATCGTTCGGGCGGTCGGGTCTCTTCCTCGCCGCCGCTATGCAGCCCTTGTCATTGTTTTCGCAATTAACTTGCTCGCTGCTTGAATACCCAACAATCTCTGCTGGTGTGGTTATTGGCTTTTCGGGTGCCATGTATCCGCATGAGCGGTCGAGTATTCGGTCCAAATTGACGGACCCGGAGCGGTTCTTTTGAATGGCTTCTTCCACGATCGGCTTTGGAGCCTCGAATCCGCGCTGACCGTCAGATCCTCCTTGTCGCCGCCGTTAACGCGGTGTTTATTTTTGCTTCGACGCGACCTGCCATTGTGGTCCTTTGTGTCCGGACTGTCAGCATTTTTGCTGAGGTTATTGCTGCGAGCTAGCCAGCTATCCTCTCCCGCACAGAAGTGGGTCATTAATGATGCTGCCATGGATTTTGACTTTTCCTGTCCTAGGTGCCGGGCTAGCCACTCGTCGCGGATGTTATGTTTGAAGGCTGCGAGGGCCTCTGCATCCGGACAATCGACGATTTGATTTTTCTTGGTTAAGAACCGTGTCCAGAATTGCCTGGCCGATTCGTCTGGCTGCTGGATTATGTGGCATAGGTCATCGGCGTGTGGTGGCCGCACATATGTGCCCTGGAAGTTGTCGAGGAATGCGGCTTCCAGGTCCTACCAACACCCAATTGACTCTGCGGGCAGGCTGTTAAGCCAATGCCGAGCTGGTCCTTTAAGCTTGAGCGGGAGGTATTTGATGGCATGGAGATCGTCGCCGCGGGCCATATGGATGTGAAGAAGATAATCTTCGATCCAAACCGCGGGGTCTGTCGTGCCATCGTAGGATTCAATGTTTACGGGTTTAAACCCTTCAGGATTTGATGATCCATTACTTCGCTGAAGCATAGCGGTGTGCGGCGCTCAGATGAGCAATATCACGATGTAGCTCAAGGGAGCGTTGTTCGCTGTGTTCGCCCGCCGGGTTGTTGTATCCGGCTTGACGGTATTCGTCATGGGTCGTGGGGCGCCCACGTGATCCATAGATAGATCTGGATTGTCTTGCTTTGTCCTCCAATATATCTCGCAAGTCCGGCGCGTTCCCTCTTGGCTTCGTACTTTTGGAGCGATGCCGGGGTACGGTCTTGGTGTAGGGCCTGGATGCCTCTCTGTCGTGACCACGGGGTGGTCGGTCGGCCTTATTGTGCGCTGGTGATGAAGGTATGTATGCTTCCTCCTCTAATCGGGGGAGCAACTTGCATTTTGGGTAGCTTTTGGAGGGGCATTCGAGTTCATACTCTTCGGCCACGAGGACCTCGGTCCATCTGTCGCCAGCAGGTCTTGATCAGCTTGAAGTCGCCGCTGCTTTTTCATTAGGCTATTTGTTGTGGCTATTAGCTGCGCTTGAAACGCCTCTGCTCGACGGGATCTCGGGCACGACGATTTAATTGGCTGTCGTTGAGGCTTGCCTCGCCTTCGGAGGGAGGTATATAATTATCATCCTCGACCTCTTCGCCCCGCCGCCTCTCGTGAGGGCTTGCTTTCGCATCCTCTGTGCTGAATCTTGCAGAGGGATTGTCTTCGCACTATCTCGGGGTATTATTATCTCCCGTGCGGAATCTCCATTCTTGCTGTGGCGGATTTAGAGCGGTGTCACGACGCCGGCGCTGGGCTGTTTCTTTTAGGAATCTGCCCGCCGCTTCTTCGTCGTCCCCATCTTTTGGGGTGTCCACCATGTATATGTCGATGACGAGGTGGTTTTCAAAGGCCTCGTAGGCGCTGGTTCTGCTCGCTCTCCGCATCGCCGTCCATACCGCCGATGTCTTCGAGTCATAGTCTAGCATGTCGCTTAGATCGTCGACAGTGGCTACAAAGTGGGAGGTGGGTGGGCTTTGAATTTCTTCGTCGTCCGCATCCCAACCATCTTGGCCATAATCCGGCCAAGGCTCTCTGGATAGCGAGAGATGCTTTAGCGAATTTAGAATGTTGCCAAAGGGCGAGTGCTGAAAGATGTCCGCCGCGGTGAACTCCATGATCGGCGCCCAATCGGATTCGATTGGCAGGGGCGCAGGAGGTTCGGAGTCCGGAAGGGAGTCCTGCACCTCAGAGTCACGAGTTTTATAGGGGACAAGGTCAGTGTTCGGCTCCATCGCCGCGGAAGTTGCAGCCACCGAGGTGGTGTCCAACCACCGGTCCTCGATCTGGGCGATCGGCTCCGGACTGAGGGCCAGAGCAGATTCGTGTGCGGCCACCAAGGCACTGTCCGGCGGCAGAGCTAAATCATGCCCATCGTGACAGTGCGGCACGCTCGGCTGTGGCTCGAGTCCGTCAAGATCAAGTCCCCGGATGTCGGCCATGAAGTTTAGGCTTTCAACCCGACCGACGGCCAGGGCGAAGCTGATCCGCTCCAGATGGCCAAGTGAATTAGCCCGCAGCGCGGCCGCCAATATGAAGATCTGTCCGGGAGAAAAGTCTCACCCGATGGCGAAGTTGTTGATTGAAGAAGCCATCGAGCCTATCGGTGACGCACACGAGGAACTCTCAATGAAAGCACCAATGTCGGTGTCAAACCGGCGGATCTCGGTAGGGGGTCCCGAACTGTGCGCCTAGGCGGATGGTAACACGAGACAAGGGACACGATGTTTTACCCAGGTTCGGGCCCTCTTGATGGAGGTAAAACCCTATGTCCTGCTCGATTAATATTGATGATGTGTATTACAAGAGTGGATCTACCACGAGATCAAGGGGGCTAAACCCTAGAAGCTAGCCTATGGTATGATTGTTGTAATGGATGTTGTGTCCTACGGACTAAAGCCCTCCGGTTTATATAGACACCGGAGAGGGCTAGGGTTACACAGAGTCGGTTACAATGGTAGGAGATCTACATATCCGTATCACCAAGCTTGCCTTCCACGCCATGGAAAGTCCCATCCAGACACGGGGCGGAGTCTTCAATCTTGTATCTTCGTAGTCTTGGAGTCCCATGGACGATGATAGTCCGCTGTCCGGACACCCCTAGTCCAGACTCCTCGTAGATCTTGTGCCCCAAGACAATGCCTTCATTAACCATAAAGTGACACTTTTCCCAATTCAGGAAGAGACTAGTGTCTTCGCATCTCTGCAAAACTCTATCAAGGTTGCTCAAACAATCATCAAAAGAGGATCCATAGACTGAGAAGTCATCCATGAATACCTCGCAAATCTTTTCACAAAAACCAAAAAATATAGCCATCATGCATCTTTGAAAGGTAGCAGGTGCATTACATAAACCAAAAGGCATACGTCTATAAGCAAAAGTACCAAAAGGGCAAGTAAAAGTAGTTTTAGATTGATCCTTTGCTGACACATGTATCTGAGAGAAGCCAGAATATTCATCTAGAAAGCAAAAATGTGTGTGTTTGGATAGCCTTTCTAGCATTTGATCAATAAAAGGTAAAGGGTAATGATCTTTCTTAGTAGCTTTATTTAACTTATGGAAATCAATTACCATCCTATAACCTGTAATAATTCTTTATGGGATCAATTCATCTTTATCATTAGGAACAACGGTAATACCTCCCTTTTAGGGACACAATGGATAGGGCTTACCCATTCACTATCAAGAACGGATAAATAATACCTTCCTCAAGGAGCTTTTGTATCTCCTTTCTTACCACTTCCTTCATCTTGGGATTTAATCGCCTTTGAGGATCTCTAACTGGTTTGGAATCTTTCTCCATTGAAATCTTGTGTTGACATAATGTGGGACTAATGCCCTTAAGATCATCCGAGTATATCCAATAGCAGCTCAGGCTTCTTCGTAGTTTTCAATAATCTTTCTTCTTCTTTCTCTGAAAGGTTAGCACTAATAATAACAGGATATATTTCTTTTTCATCAAGATAAGCATACTTAAGATTATCAGGTAAGGGTTTGAGTTCAAACACGAGATCACCCTTGGGTGGAGGGGGATCCCCAAGAATTTCAACGGGAAAGTTATGTTTCAGCATAGGTTCTTGTTTAAGAAACACTTCATCTATTTCTTCCCTTTCCTTCATAAACATATCGTTTTCATGGTCTAACGAATAATGTTCTAACGGATCAGTTGGAGGAACAACAATGGAAGGAAGACCAATATTTTCATCCTTACTAGGTGGTTCTCTTTCACGAGGTTGTCTACTAAACTTAGCAAAATTGAACTCATGAGACATACCATCTATGCCAACAGTGACGACCTTCCTTTTACAATTAATCTTAGCACTAGCATTATTCAAGAAGGGTCTACCAAAAATAATGGGACAAAAATCATCTTGTTGGGAAGCAAGAACAAGAAAATCAGCAGGGTATTTAATCTTCCCACACAAGACTTCAACATCTCTAACAATCCCAATAGGTTTAATGGTGTCCCTATTAGCAAGCTTAATAGTAACATCATTGTCTTCTAATTCAACAGTGCAATATCGCATAATTTCTTTATAAAGATCATAAGGTATCGTGACTAGCACTAGCACCCATAACACATAAGCCATGATAACAATGATCTCCTATTTTAACAGAAATAACAAAGCGTGTTTCACAACAGGTCTACATGTTTTAGTATCGGGTCTAGCAATATTAGCGCTTCACTCAAGAAAGAGATAACATGCCCGTCTAAGTCCTCATCCAAGAGATCTTTAATCATAGCAATACCAGGTTCAACATTAATTTACTGAGGAGGTGTATCAGTCCTAGTATTACTCTTACGAACAATAGTCGAAGCGTTAGCATGATCTTTTATCCTAACAGGAAAAGGAGGTTTTTCAACATAAGCAGTAGGAATAATAGGATCACTGTATGTAATAGTATTTTCTTCGACTGTAATAGGTGCAACTACTTTCACTTCAACAGGAGGATTATATTTAAACCACTTCTCTTTAGGGAGATCAACGTGAGCAGCAAAAGTTTCACAAAAGTAGCTACTATCTCGAGTCAAGTCCATACTTAGAGCTAAATCCACGGAAAGCATCAAGATCCATAAAAGATTTAACACAATCGAACTTAGGTGTCGACGACTCCTTACCATCGCCGAAACCCAATCTTCAGAGTTGCGCTTAATTCTTTCCAATAATTCCCATTTGAAATCAATAGTCTTCAAAGATATAGGAACCAAAGACAGAAGTATCGAGCAGGTTGCGATTATCAAGAGAAAGCCGAGCACAAAAATTCTGAATAATCATTTCCCGAGAGAGCTCATGATTGGGGCATGAATATAACATTGACTTAAGCCTCCCCCAAGCTTGAGCGATGCTTTCTCCTTCGCGAGGCCAGAAGTTATATATGTAATTACGATCACGATGAACAAGATGCATAGGATAGAACTTCTTGTGAAATTCCAACTTCAATCGCTTATAATTCCAAGATCTCGTATCATCACATAGCCTATACCATGTCATTGCATCTCCCTTCAAAGATAAAGGGACGACCTTCCTTTTGACAACATCATCGAGAATACCTACAAGCTTAAATAATCCACAAACTTCATCCACAAAGATAAGGTGTAAATCAGGATGCAATGTTCCGTCTCCTGCAAAAGGATTAGCTAGCAGTTTTTCTATCATACCCAAGGAATCTCAAAGTGAATATTTTCATCAACTTCAGAGGTTGAGGAGCATCTCTTTGTTCTTCCGGTTGGGGTGAAGATACCCCAAACAAGCCCCTCAAAGGATTAGTTTCATAGTGACAAGTAACAGAAAATTTCAGCACACTATATAAATGTTTCCTTACCAAGTTCCACTCACCAAGAGCGCTACGCTCCCCGGCAACGGCGCCAGAAAAGAGTCTTGATGACCCACAAGTATAGGGTATCTATCGTAGTCCTTTCGATAAGTAAGAGTGTCGAACTTAACGAGGAGCAAAAGGAAATGATAAGCGGTTTTCGATAAGGTTTTCTCTGCAAGCACTGAAATAGTAGGTGATAGATAGTTTTGTGATAAGATAAATAGTAACAAGAAAAAAGTAAATAAAGTAAATAAAGTGCAGCAAGGTGGCCCAATCCTTTAGGTAGCAAAGGATAAGCCTGGACAAATTCTAATAATGAAGAAGGAGCTCCCGAGGACACATTGGGAATTATCGTCAAGTTAGTTTTCATCACGCTCATAAGATTCACGCTCGTACTTTGATAATTCGATATGTGGGTGGACCGCACTTGGGTACTGCCCTAACATGGACAACCATCCCACTTATGATTAACCCCTATTGCAAGCATCCGCAACTACAAAAAGGAGTATTAAGGTAAACCTAACCACATCATTAAACATATGGGTCCAGATCAACCCCTAATGAAGCAACGATAAACTAGAGTTTAAGATTCTGTCACTCTAGCAACCCATCATCTACTTATTACTTCCCTATGCCTTCCACTAGGCCCAAATAATGGTGAAGTGTCATGTAGTCGACATTCACATAACACCACTAGAGGAAAGACAACATACATCTCATCAAAATATCGAACGAATACCAAATTCACATGATTAGTAATAGCAAGACTTCACCCATGTCCTCAGGAACAAACGTAACTACTCACAAAGCATATTCATGTTCATAATCAGAGGGGTAATAATATGCATAAAGGATCTGAACATATGATCTTCCACCAAGTAAACCAAATAGCATCAACTACAAGGGGTAATCAACACTACTAGGAACCCATAGGTACCAATTTGTAGTTTTGATACAAGATTGGATACAAGAGATGAACTAGGGTTTTGGGAGGAGATGGTGCTGGTGAATATGTTGATGGAGATTGACCCCCTCCCGATGAGAGGATTGTTGGTGATGACGTTGGTGATGATTTCCCCCTCCCGGAGGGAAGTGTCCCCGGCAGAACAGCTCCGCCAGAGCCCTAGATTGATTCCGCCAAGGTTCCGCCTCGTGGCGGCGGAGTTTCGTCCCGTAAGCTTGCCCACGATTTTTCCAGTGTAAAAGTGTTGATATAGCAGAAGATGGACGCCGGAGGCCCACCAGGGGGCCCAGGAGATAGGAGGCCGCGCCCTACAGGGGGGGCGCGCCCTCCTATCTCCTGGACAGGGTGTGGGCCCCCTGGCCTATTTCTTTCGTCCATAAATTTTTATTAAATCCAAGAAGTTGTTTCATGGAGTTTCAGGACATTTGGAGTTGTGCAGAATAGGTTTCAACGTTTACTCTTTTTCCAAATTTAGAATTCCAGCCACCGCATTCCCCTCTTCATGGTAAACCTTGTAAAATAAGAGAGAATAGCCATAAGTATTGAGATATAATGTGTAATAACAGCCCATAATGCAATAAATAATGATATAAAAGCATGATGCAAAATGGACGTATCATCGTCCTCCCTGAGCCATACTGGCGGTACATGCACAAAGCGAAGATGTGCACGCACGCCACGCACGCACTTATTCCCTCGCACGCACACGCGGGTACACGGGCGGACGCAATTTTGTACCAAGATCCACCCCATGTGATTATTTGATGCGTGTAAAGTCGTTCACTTCATTGATGATCAATTAATACAACACATGCAAATTGAGTGGACGTGAGGGCGGAAGAAAGACATTATTACTCCACTGCGCGCATGCGAGTAGTTAAATCGTGGGTTGCTAGTAGTACTTCCATTGGTCTCCTTCATATTTTGTGCCAATTTTTGACAGTAACATAATATTTATGCATTTGAGCAGTGTAGTACTTGAAATTTATGTTCCACTAAACTCATCGGGAGCCGTTTCGGGCCTCGAAACCAAAACCATCAATTAATCTTTACCTTGTTCCCATCACCTGCTCACACCTACTAGTATGTACCAAATCTGTACGTGTTCCCACTATGCAGGTATTAGTACTAGCGCTAGTACTTAGGTTATAAAAAGGGGAACTACCTAACCAAAAATTACTCTACCTTTCCTCCTCATAAGTGCTTCTTCTTCGTCCGTCATTGCCATGGCCGGTGAGCAGAGCTCTAGGTCGAGAACTACTCGTAACAAGGGAGCGGCAACCAAGGCTGCAAAAAAAAGAGGGTTCGCCGCCACGCAGAGACCTCGAAAGATCTCTCACGGGCAGGCGATGACTCCCAGGAGCGCCCTGGCCGCAGAGGCGAACATGCCGAGCCGGCGGAGCTGGAGTCGTTATCCCTCGATGGCATGCCCGATCAGCTCAATAAGCACCTCAATAAGCAGAAGGAGTTCGTCCAAGGCTTGATGGAGTTGCTGAAGGAGAGCCTCGACGACATCCCCGCTGAGCTCAATCAGCAGGGGGAGTTGACCGCTGGCTTGGTGATGCTGCTGAAGAAGAGCATTGCCTCGGAGAAGAAGGCGACCGGCGAAATCCTGCGACTTCAGGAGGACAAGGCGAAGCTCTGCCACGAGATTGACCTATTGAAGGAGAAGAACGCCGGCTAGAAGAAGCTCCATGAGAATAGTAGTTCCTCGATGAAGATGCTGCAGGCCCTTGTCATGGAACAGAAGGAGGAGTTGGTGAAGCTCCGCATCGAGCACCCGGCTGCTGTCAAGGTACGTAATGCAGCCTAGGAACAGATGATGAAGGCTCGCGTCGAGAAATCCCGCGTCATGGACAGAATGAAGAAGATGGCGGAGGAGACGCGCAAGGAGATGGAGGTCATGGAGGCGATGAAGAAGAAGTTACGACTCCGCTGCGAAATTAGATCATTTGGGGTGATAATCTTCCTTCTTCTTTTGCTGCTGTGTTTCATCTTTTGCTTCGGGTGTTTCGCCGCACGTGTCATGTTCTCTGCGAGGCATGAATAGAACAATGGTTTTTTTGAGGGAATGAATAGAACAATGCTAACAATGAGATGACTAGCAAATTAGATCATTTTTATTGCCATATGGCACTGGGTTGCCGTGTTTCGTGCTCCTCCGTCGCAGTACTACTCCAGTGGAAAACTTGAGTATACCGCACGGTTCTTTGCTCCTCCTCGATCAGGTCATCGACGCATTTATACGAGTAGTCAAATCACAAGGCCCCGCCTTCCAGCAGTAATGAGCCATCAAACCACAAAGGCCCTCGCCTCTTGTGAAACCGACCAAGCTAGACTGCCCCGCCCTCTAGCCTTTTAAAAATGTATACTTTTGTACAGCAGTAGTATCGATGGATTGCGCCATGGAGCAAAACTTGAAATTAAAAAAAGGTGGTACATATAGAGAGTGCTCGTCGCCAAATTATGCATATAGTACTATTAAAAAGGCTAGTCACAATAATGGTGTCCAACACAACCCACCCCTCAAATAAAACTAAGTACCCTGGAATTCTTTGACAAAACTAAGCACCCTGAAATTCTTTGACAACTAAACTACTGGCTATATGATGTTGGCCATATATATTGTACGTATATAATGTGAAGAAACGAGTGGTAGTACTATACCAACTAAAAGATGAAATGTAAGAAATACTAGTATGTACATACTGAAGAGTTAAAGTAACAAGAAGAAACATAACATAGTTCTGCTGGGGTCTCAGCACAACACACCCCTCAAATTAAATTAAACACACCTGAAATTAAACTTTGCAACTATTCCAGTAGACACTGCATTAAAACCACCATGAGCAACGACACTACTACCTTACTCGGAGTCCTCGTCCATGTCCTCGACTTCGTCCTTGTCCCTCTTCCTCTTGGCTGATACTTCTTTGCTTGAACCGCCAACTTGGCTATTGCTCTTCATCCAACCCTTGTAGATATTGAAACAACGGTAGCCATTCATTGCAGCATAGTGGATGTGGTCTATATCTAGTACATTCCGCTGCCATGCATGATGATGAAACGTGTAATGAGGTTTCTCCAGTTTACGGTACGAAGGATGAACCATGGCTCCTGCTAGGGTCAGCATTGAAGGCTGATGAGAGGGCACCAGCTGATTCTTCTGGAGGTCGCAGGGGTTGCCTACAACGAGGCCTATCTGACCCAGGACTTCTTTGTCGTTCTTAAAGTCCACAGTAACGAATTTCACTGTTTTGTCCCTGAGGAAGTTCTTAAAATCCTGGCACTCAACGTCGGCATGGCATATGTGGTAGACCAAGCAAATGTTATGTACGCAAACCTGGATCATGGTGGGCTTCTTCCTCTCTTCGTCATTTAGATCCTTCTCTCGTCCCAGGACTGTGGTGTACTCAACATCTAGCCCAGCGACCCACTCATCATCCGAAGTTTTGAATATGCGCCTCGAAATGAGAAAGGCATCCTTTCACCGTCACGGAAGAACTGGTCTAGATGACGTCAAACTCATCGCCGGTGATGGTTCTAACCTTGTACTCACCGCCAATCGGGGAGATTTGGGACACCATGGATTTGGGAGGAGGGTTAGGATTAGTGGAACTGTCGTAATGTGAATGGACGGGACGACTAGGAGTGAACCGCTGTAGTATTAAAGGGCGTGCGGGGACGAGTAGGAGCGAACTGCCAGCGTGCGAACGACAGGGTAGTGGCTTTCCATTCTCCCATGATACGGGCTTCCGAGAGCCCTTGGATCTGAGATCGAACGATTGCATGGCATGATTCTAGACCTATGGGTGAATATCCTTTCCCGGAGGGTTATTCTGCAAATTTTCAGCAATTTAGCATGCGACCGTTTGATCTTGCCAAGAGCTCCATATCATGGTCGCGCTTACCACGACCGTCGCGTCGTTTCATGGTCACGCCCTTGGAGATTTAACACGTGCGTTAGGCTATCCGATGTTGGCATGTCATACATAGTCATCACTTAGTCACTCATACTACAACAAGGTTGGCTATAAGTGTATTTTTCTACTCCTCTCTATTTTTTTCAGATACTCCCTCGTCTCATAATATAAGAACGTTTTTGGCACTAGTAGTGCCAAAAACGTTCTTATATTATGGGACACAGGGAGTACTAGTATTTATTGCATTTGCCAAGGAGTGACCTCTTCCAATGAAATGGTGTTGCTAAGTTTGCTTCATTTAATTAGCTATAGACTCAAAATTGTCTTTTCACCTAGGTACACACGCTTAGCACCGTTTCTTCCTTGGGTCACCAAACTAGTCTCTCTCTTCTTGATTAACTTGCCACATCAGACTTTATGCCTATGTGGCAAGCTTAAGCACCTGCAAGAGCAAGTAAGTACTCCCTCCTTCCATCTATATAGGGCCTAATGTGTTTTTAGACCGCCTTTGACTATTTGACAAGATTAATAGTACATGACATGCACAATGTGAAAGTTATATCATTGAAAGCTCCTTTCACACACGAATTTAACGATGTGCTTTGTGTAAGTTGCATATCATATATTATTGCTCTAATATTTTGTCAAAGTTAGCCTCAAAAAATGCATTAGGCCCTATATAGATGGAAGGAGGGAGTACAATAGTGCGCTTTAAATGGCATTTTTGCATATGTGGAGGAAAGAGAGGCAAGGAAAAAGTGGAGAAGTGGGCTCTCATGCAAGACCCAGCCTCTACTACATGGTGGAGCATTGGGAGAGGCACCTGTATGGAGGTAGTCAGGAATCGGGGGACTCACGCCGGTCGTAGCGCCGTAGTTAAAATGATAATGGCAAGTCAAATCACGGGCCCCACCTGTCCAAAGAAGAATCATTGTCAAATCACACATCCCTATGTTTGCAGCAGCCTACTCCCTCTCTTCTCGCGTCTCTGTCGAACCGACTAGGCGGAATGCCTCGCCGCCACCGCAAGCATGAAAAGCCCCGCCCCGACTTTTAAGTAGTATACAAGATACTAATTTTGTATCCATGGATTGCGCGCGCCATGGAGCAAAGCGCCTAGAAAACGGCGGTACACATGTACGGAGTATACAAGACGCCTGTCGTCGATTCGCGCCGCACTCAGACGGTCGGTCGGTCCGCACGCTGCTCTCCGAATGGAACACGCGTCATATTGCGTTCGCACACACATGTGGGACGGCAATTGAGAACCGACCATAGGCACACTCCCCGGCCCCGCAAGTCGGGTGACTTAATAGAAGAGGGAGACGAGCGATAGTACTAGAGAAGTGTTGTACTACGTTGGTGCCTGGACGATCCCTGTAAGACACGGAAGTTCAGTTCGTCCATGCATGTGATCAGGCTCCAGCAGACACGCCTAGATTGGCTACCGTCTACATATCGTGCAGGCTGTGTTATACATGGCTGTAGTTGTGGTGAGAAATCTAAAAAAAAAGGTTTCTTGTCATCTCGCAAAATTAGGTGTCATGTGCTTGGATCATCGCGAGGGTTAAACAATGCGACAACCGAGTTGGGCTAGTCATTGGGGCACATGCACGATCAAAGGACTACTCGGCTGCCATCTAGGTCAAGCCGGCTATGTTAATTAGGACATCTATCGACGGACCCCTTTTCTACGAGTTTATCTTTAATTTGAGCTTTGTTCCTCGTCTAGTTTGTCCGTCGGGATTCATGTTGTCTCCTTTGGGCAGTGAGGTTATGATTTCTTGTCATGTGGCATTTTTTCATGTTATATGTTATAATCCAACGCTTAAGATCAAAATGACGACAACTGCGCCTCCGGGCCACGTGCATGAAGACTTCTCGACAGTCATTGACGAGGTCAAGCCGACTCCGGTAGACAAAAGAAAACTAGTACTACTCCACTATATAGGCAGGAGCCTCCGCGCTTGCTTCTAGTGTTGCTCTCTTCACACTGTCTCGGCCTCTCCAGATCTGAACACGACAGCGGTGGCCACACACACTCTCTCTCTCTCTGCTCACCGCTGGTCATAGATCCAGCCGGATCCTCTCCGCCGGGGAAGGTGAGAAGGTGCAACGTTCACGCGGTCGTCCTCGGCGATGGCTCTTACCTTTGTTGGCATGCGCCCCGATCAGCTCCGCTTGGCATTCTCTCCCAAGCACCGCTGGCGAGGGAGGGCCTCCGACCCCTTCTTCCTTGCTACCGTAGTGTGGGCAGATCCGGCCTCCCGCCGCCCACCTAGCGACATCCCGGCGACCATCAGGTATAACTTCCTTCGAAACCGGCCTTGCTCTACTTCCCGAGCTCCTGACCTCACTGCATTTGTATCTTTTACTATTTCTCAGGCCCCCTCGTAGATAGGATCGATCGGCTGTTCGAAAACCACTTATTTTTTTACGTTTAAGAGGTAAAACTAGTTCATGCACTCGAATCTAGTACTACTTGGTACAAACAAGGAAGAAAGGGGTGGGGTGGGGAGGATTTGTTACCTGAATCTAGGACTTGGTCGAAAGAGGTAATAATGGGGGCGAAAAGTAGCAGAGACTGGCTATCCAACTGGTCTCTAGGTCTAATAGGAAATAAAGGAAACGAGTACAAACTCAATATAAACCCGATCTATTGGTTGAAAAAGGAAGAAAGTGGGGACTGGGAACAAGTCAATAGAGTAAGTCCAAGACTAGATTTGCTAGCCTCACACAAAGATAAGGTGGCTACATCAACAAAAATGGGACCAACCCGGATATCCTGCTCGATGTTTGTTGCCCCGAGCCACTCTTATGTAATTCCACTGGTAAAATGTAGCAGTCGCACTGTTAAAAGTAAGGACACATTAAACCAATGTTATTTTCAATGTAATGCCTCTAGTAATATGAATCAATGGCACTTCTTTACATGTCCTGCTAAAATTTCCCATTAAGATAAGTTGGTTCTTTTTGTTAGAAATGCAACTGTCCTGGTCCGCCTACTCTCCCATGCCCAAAGTAATGTCGTATTTAATGGTTGTCATAGTTAATCCTAATGCCCACACTAATATCTAGCAATGCCACTGCTTTAGAAATTTCCACTGTCCTTGTAGGATTGCCATTCAAATAAGGACCATGCTTCTTTTCATTTGATGCACGTTTCATCACTTGTTAGTGACGCTCCTTTCCACCTTTTTTGTGCAAACAGAGATATAAATTTCACGCTCGATCTTAGTTGAATTGCACAGATGATATCCAAATTATAGTTGAGCATTCTAGGAGCTTCACAACCAACCTTGATGTTGCTCAATTTTATTGCAACTAATGAAGAAGAAGCTCTGTGGGTTTTGTATTCTGATGGAAATGGAACCAGGGCTGGAGCCCTTTTCTTAAAAAAATATTGAAGAAGAAGCTGCTAGCTCACGGGACATTGCTTCATTTTAGGTGAACTGCACCAAAAGGTCCCATGAATTGAATCATCCATGTTGGTGACTGAAAGAGCCAGCTTCAGCATCCCAGTCTAAGCACCCCCGGCCTCCATCCTTGCGAATCACGGTACACCTCGTTTGCACACCGCTTCAACCCTAGTGTCACCGATAAAATGAAGTAATAATACGCTTAAAATAGAGCGAGTGTCATCTCTATCATTTCATTTCCAATGTAGATAAAGAAAGTGCTTCTCTTTGTTAAAATATGTTTCATCAACTAGTCCCATTGTTAATGTTTAAGCGTTTCTGCAAACTGGGGTGCTTACTTTTAGTTGATGTGTACAAAAATAGAGATTTGAGTGTCTGAAGGCGCCTCCTTGTACTACCGCTTGTAGGATCGGAAGTATGTCTAGAGGGGGGGTGATTAGACTACTTGACAACTTAAAAGTTTAGCCTTTTGATTAGGGCAAGTTTTTAGCAAGTTCACAATGATGACCAAGTCAAGTATCACCCTACACATGCAATTCTAGAGTAGTGGCAGCGGAAAGTAAATTGCACATGTAGTAAATAAGAGGTGGAGAAGAGCAAACGCAATTTGGAGACACGGAGATTTTTCTCGTGGTTCCGATAGGTGGTGCTATCGCCAATCCACGCTGATGGAGACTTCAACCCACGGAGGGTAACGATGCGAGAGTCCACGGAGGGCTCCACCCACGAAGGGTCCACGAAGAAGCAACCTTGTCTATGCCATCATGGCTTACGCCCACGGAGGACTAGCCTTACTCGGGGTAGATCTTCACGAAGTAGGCGATCTCCTTGCCCTTACAAACTTCTTGGTTCAACTCCACATCTTGACGGAGGCTCCCAAGCGACACCTAACCAATCTAGGAGGCACCACCTCCAAAAGGTAATAGATGGTGTTTGTGATGATGAACTCCTTGCTCTTGTGCTTCAAATGATAATCTCCCCAACACTCAACTCTCCTCACTGATTTGGCTGTGGTGGAAGAAAGGATTGAGTGGAAAGCAACTTGGGAAGGCTAGAAATCAAGTTTCATATGGTGGGAGTGGAGCAACTTGATCTCAACACAAGGGTAGGTAGTTTTCTTCTCGAAATGTAAGGTAGGAGTGGTAGTTCTTTTCGATGGCTCTCTCCACGAATGAAGAGGAGGTGGAGGGTATTTATAGCCTCCACACAAAATCCAACTGCTACACACATTTGACCAATCTCGGTCGACCGAAGTTGACAACTCGGTGAGACCGAAAGTTCAAATCTTGTGAACGTTGGGATTTTCAGTGGGACCGAAAATACAATCTCTGTTAGTCCGATTCTTCCAAAGTCTAGGGTTTGCCAATCTCGGTGGGACCGACTTTCTCATCTCGGTGACACCGATTTGAGTGCGTATGTTCTGAAGCTTGGCAACACCAATCTCGTAAGACCAAGTTTGGAATCGGAAAATCCAAATTATTAGGGTTTGGCTATATGGCTGAGGTGGTTCATCTCGGTGTGACTGAGTTTATGGAATCGGTGGGACCGAGATTACTTATGAGTTTATGTTGGAATGAAAGATTGTTGATAGTTTGAGAGATAAATCACTAAGCACTTTGAGCAACCAGATCATCATCATAACCTCATCCCCTTTTAATAGTATTGGCTTTCCTATGGACTCAATGTGATCTTGGATCACTAAACCAAAAATAGAGTCTTGAGCTTTTGCCAATGCTTTCCTTAGCATTTTGAGGGGTCCACATCATCGGTCATTGCCATACCCATATCAATGAACTTTCAAATATTCTCAAGAAATAATTAGTTCAATGATATATATGTTGTTATTAATTACCAAAACCACCCGGGATTAGTTGCACTTTCAATCTCCCCTTTTGGTAATTGATGACAACATATAGATCAAATCTTCGACAAATGATATAATCAATGAATAACATCGTCGCTTTGAGAAGTATGTGATAAGCAAGAGCTCCCCTAAATTTGTGCATTATTTAAGATTTATGCTTGAATGCAAATGCACAATCGATTAGGATCATGGGTCACTCTTCCATGTCACATACATCTTGGTGGAGCGCACAAAATGATAAGAATGAATAGCATGCACCCAATCACCAAGACATGAGTAAATGATCATACAAGATATGGATAGAATATGATAAGCATTAAGCACACATTAAGCATAGTATGATCAAGCACTCATCAAAGATAGAGCAAACGAGTATCAAACACACGAAATGTCTCGAAAACTCAAAAGTATCTCAAGGAAAACCACAAACGAAAGAGCAAAAACGAGCACTCTCTCTCTCGAAGTCCTATGATCTATACAATTTTCCCCTTTGGCAACAAGTTACCAAAAGTTCGAAGGTATAGAGCTAATCGTCACTAGGGACTCTGCTGGCGGCTCTGCTGCAAGGCCGATGGAGTGGAGATAGCTGCATCCGCAAAGCTTCTGCTCAAGTCTGTGGAGCTGGAGGAGTGGACACCGAGCTGGTGCTGGAACCGATGGAGCTGTAGGAGGTGCTGATGTAGTAACCTCGGGTCTCCATCGAATAGCAGCTGATCTGGGCTTTGTGGGCACTGCAGCAGCTGCTCATAGTCATCTGGACTAGATCATCTTCCATCTCCTTCATGAGCTCGCCTTCTCCTCTTCGCTTCCTCAATGTCCGCCTCAAGCTTGTTGACGGTGACCTGCACTTCATCCACTTGACATCCGAGCATGGAACTTATCTTCAACTATCCTCTCAAGACTCTCCCGAGATCGCACTATGCTGGCCAAAGCGTAGTTCAATTCTCCGAGTGGCTTCAAGAAGTTGTTCTCCAATGCTCTTGGGCTTTGCTGCTGCTTCCTTCTCAGCTTTAGCTTGTTTGGCAGCTTCAGACTTAGCGTGTCCTTCAACAGATGTGGGAGCATCCTCACCATCACAACTTCATTATCTTCATGTTCAAAGCTGCGTGGCAAGTGGGGTCTATCCAATGTAGGTGTCCGTGCCAAACTTGGCATTGATGAGCATCCGAATGTGCGGAGCAAACCCACACGACCTCTTCAGTCGGTCTGTCTGTCCTCTTGATAGTCTCAACTATCGTGTCCATCACCTTAAAAGGTGTCTTCGATCTAGAATGTGCAGCATGTTGATAGAATAGCCTCTTATCATGCGGTGGTCTCTCGACTTGGGCATCAAAGTATGCCTCGTAATGGTGTTAGTGGTTGGGAGACCTGCTCAAGATGATATATCGATCCAAGCTTCCATATCTCAACATCCTTGTCTGGTACCTCATTGTACATGTTCTTCATAGACTCGTGATTCTTCTTGGGAATTCCATAGACATCTACATCATCATCTCTTGATACTGGTGCATTGAGCAACGCTCTCCATTCTTCAACTGTGGAAGAGAATCTCTGACCTTCAGTCATCCATACAATTCTGCCATCTGGATAGAAATGTGCTGTGGCATAGAACTGCATGATCATCTCATCATTCCAAGCAGTCAGCTTCTGACCAACAAACTCTGCAACTCCACATGCGGTGAAGCTCTCATGCACATGTGGGAAGTAGTCTCTGTGCTCTTCACTGTCGATATATTTCCAGTCAACGTATCTGGTGAGCACTGTCTCATAGAAATCTTGTTGCTCTCTGGTGTGGAATCTTGAGTCAACAGCTATCCTTCTCCTGGTGGCATATGGATCAACTTGCCTCCATAGCCTGAGACCTTTGTCCTTCCTTTCCTTCATATTTTCAGCTCTAGGATGAGAATCATTATGAACTGGCAGTTTCGCTCGAGCTTCAAGAAAACATGTGCCTCTTCATCGATTCAGCAGTGGCACATTGTCCTTCTTCTTCTCTCAAGCAAGGTATATTTCTCATAGTTTTCTTTGGCTTGGCAGCAGGTTTGGCTTGGGCTGCCTTTCTTTGGAGCTGATGGCTTAGATTTAGTGGGTGCTCCTGCCTCGATGGCATCTCCCATCAACTTTTGCTTCGAGGAGGTGGGGTGCTTCCTCATCGAAGTCATCATCGCCTTCTTCATGAACTAGCCTCTTCCTCTTGGAAGTTTTCTTGATCTTCTTTGGAGGTTTCTTCTTCCATGCTCAGCTTCTTTGCAACTGTGGATTTCTTCTCTTTGCTGGTGCCTTTCTTTGTTTGTTGCCCTTGATAGCCCTTGGCAACCACTTTCCTCTTAGGCTTGGAAGTGATCTCCTCATCAGCAACAAAGTCAGAGTCTTCCTCATCAGAATTCCTCTTCTTCCTGCCCCGTGGCAGCAGCAGCAAACCACTTGGAGTGCTCCTCTCTCCATCATCGAAAAACTGCTTGCTTCAGACTTGTGATCGCCTCGAATCTCAACGGTGATTCAGACTGTTCGCTGTCACTTGCATCGACATATGACCGACAACCTGTGAAAAGAATAGGTATAGGCGAATAGAAGAGTTATCACAAACCGCAGAGAATTTTGCAAAAGAATGAGTTCAAACTTTAGTTTTAGGTTTTCACAGAATGCATTTCGGTCGACCGAGTCTAAAATTCGTGAATCCAAGTGTCTAAACAGACTATTCACACCACTTTCGGTTGGACCGAAATGGGTTTCGGTCTAGCCGAGAGCACTAGGGTTTCACTGAGTCCTCATTTCGGTCTTACCGATTTGCACAACTCGGTTTAACCGAAAAGTGCAGAGGCAATGGCAAGAGGCCAAATGGGCCATCCGAGAATGTAGAATCGGTCACACCGAGATGTGTTCATGAAACCTAACCCTAAAATTTTCACTCGAATTTTGTTCTAAGATCTAATCTGCTGGATAGGAAGATTTCAAACTTGGCAAGAAACTAGGCAAAACCTATCGTGCATTGAATCAGAGGTTGAAGCACGAGAGGGATGAAACTCACCCAATCTGGTGGAGTTTCACTCACGGGCAACGGGCGCAATGAGATTGACCGCTGACGGCGATGGAGACCATGGCGAGGGCGCACAAAGCGACGGCGGAGACGATCCAGAGACCACGGCGACGGCAAATAAGGGTTTGGGGTGAGGCGTTTGAAGGAATAATCAACGACGCTGCCCTCGGGTATATATACCTTCGGTTGTCGGTGGGACCGAGTTGGAAAACTCGGTGGGACCGAGATGGTTAATCGCATGCGATTACTCACTTCGTCACGCCGAATTTGTAACTCGGTTTCACCGAGGTGAAAACCTAGATCAATCCAAGTGATTTGGTCCGTCCGATTTGAGTATATTGGTTTGACCGAAAATACTTAGAAGGTTTTGGAATTTAGGCTTTTGACGGATCGGTGGCTCCGAGTGCTCCTCACTCGGTCTGTCCAAAAAGTCTTGTTCAAAGTTTGTGATATAAGCATGAATAGAGTTTGAGACAAGAAAGCATAGATAGCTAGGGGAGGAACTTAGGCATTCTTGTCCATCCATTTGGTCAAAAGAGAAATCCAAAAGACCAAAGCAACAAATGGATGTCCTCGAATGGATAAAATCATGCATCCAACATGCTCACACAATAAGATAGCAAATGAAATATGTGTCAAACATGCACAAACAAAACACTAGCAACTAGCACACAATTTGGCGATGACTAGGTCATCTATATATGAGTATATTGACTTAGGAGTCAAATGAGAACATTTGATCATAGGTCATACTCATCGCTTAAGCACAAGTGGGGTTACCACTTTTCCATAAAGCATTAATGTGTTCACATCATTAGAAGATGCTTTAGCTCATTTCTTTAGAGCAAAGCTCCCCTTGATGTGAGAACCCTTTTAAAGGGTCAAACTAACCTTGGGTTGTCGTTGAAGACTTCATGTAGATGTTGAAGATGTGGATGCTCAATGTTGATGAAGATCATCAAGAGTTGGGAGCAATCCTTTGGATTGGGCACTTTCAATACCTACATGGGTTAGTCCCACAAGGAACAAACAAGGATATCCATGGACATAGATTGAAGTACACAATAGATGATGTCCATGAAAGCAATGATTACCTTGTCCCTTGACTTACCAACATGAGGGTTTGTGACTCCATGAACTAGTGCAAGATGTGGAAGTTGATTGCACAAGTTCTTGCCAAAATGAATGTGAGTGAAGTATATTGGCGGAGTCACCTCAAGAACTCTCTAGTTCTTCTTCTTCGATCCACATCATCTTGATGGGAATCCTTGGGGTAGTAGTTGAGCTTGTCGAAGTAGAACTTGAAGTTGCCTTGGGAACCCACTTGACCATGGCCTTGGGTGCTTCAATGAATGCATCAATCTCCTCTTGAAGCTTGTCCTTGCCTTTTAGCTTGTGGTCTTGTGGTGGAAGGTCATCTTGAGCTTGTTCCACATTGGAAGAAGTAGGATCATACTTCTCCTTTTGAGAAACAAACTTTGGAGTGGGATATTGACCTTCTTCCCATTCAACACCCTCGGCGTTGAACTTTCGCTCAAAACCAATTCCTTGATTCTTCGGTGTCTTCCTTGCTAAGTAACAATTTCTCAAAGTTCTTGCTTCCGCAAGGCTCTTGTAGACACCTTTCTCTATAATCCCTTTCAATAGACTATTTTCTTGCTCAAGTGAAACTTGGCTTGAAACATTGTTAGTGGAATCAAGAGAATTACTAGAAGTAACAACATTTGATTTAGCATGATTATTGTTACTACTAGATGAAGAATTTTCTTATGCTTGTCATGCTTAGTTTTAATAGGTGGCAAGAAATTAGACAAGAGAAGTCGTTTGGCAAGATATGAAGAACTCTTCTTTCAAGATCGTCATTGATAGCTTTTAGAAACTCATGTTCTTGCTCTAGATTGAGCTTCTCGAGCGTAGCTTCTCATGAGATCTTAGGAGCTCTCTATGATCTTCTTGAGTTGTTTCATGAGCTAACTTAAGAGTGTTTAGTTCTTTAGTTAGACGCTCAATCTCCTTCATAGCATTGTCATTCGACTCTTCTCGACTATAAAGACTACTAGCATGTTCATCATTACTAGGCTCACTAGATTTATCATGTAAAAGCTCATCTTCACCAAGCAAGTCATCCTCATCACTATCAAAGTCAATAAACTCAGGGTGTGATACCTTGGGGCCTTTTGCCATGAAGCATCTTCCAATTCCCTCATTTGGTGAATCAAATATGTCATAGGAGTTGGAGTTGGAGGACACGAGAGCAAGACCGCAACACCTTCATCTTGATCAGATTCGAGTTGGAGTGATAGCTTCTTCGGAGTGATTGTCGAGTCGGAGCCGAAACCCATTCACCAACATGAGCTTGATGTTTTCTTCTTGTGTAGCTCCTTGATGACTTGTCTTTCCTTTCCGAATCCTTGCTTCTCCGAGAGGATCTTCGCTCATAACGATCATCTCTACTCCTTCTCTTTTCGAGGCGACTCTTCTCTTGAGCTTCTTCTTCTTGGAGATTCTTCTCTTCTCTTGTGGGGAGTCGAACACTCATTTGAGTAGTGTCCGGTCTTCCACAATTGTAGCAGCTTCGATCACGACTAGAAGATCTCTTTTCATCATATGATCTAGACTTTGAGCTTCTTTCCTTGCTTCTACTCTTGTAGAATTTGTTGAAGTTCTTCACCATTAGGCTTATCTCTTCATTGGAAACTAGCTTGTCACTTGAGGATGTGGGAGCTTCAACTGCAGCTTTGTAAGCACCACTTGACTTGTTGTGAAGCTCTTCCTTATCTTTAAGTGTCATCTCATGAGCAACAATCCTTCCAATGACTTCGTAGGCTTGAGATCTTTGTAGTTTGGCATCATTTGGATCAAAGTGCACACGGTGTCATACTTTCCATCCAAAGCTCGAGAATCTTCTTGATGATGAATCGGTCGGTCATTTCTTCGCTTCCTAAGCCTGCCATCTCATTGGTGATGAGAGCAAGCCTAGAGTACATTTCAGCGACTCCTTCACCTTCCTTCATCTTGAACTTGTCAAGTCGACCTTGAAGAACATCTAGCTTTGATTCCTTCACGGACTCGGTACCTTCGTGCATTTCACCAAAGTATCCCAAATCTCTTTTGCATTCTCAAGACGGCTGATCTTGTTGAACTCCTCGGGACACAAAGCATTGAAGAGAATGTCACAAGCTTGAGCATTGTTCAGAACATCCGCAACTCATCCGCAGTAGCTTCGCGATCCGAACTTTTCCTTCCTCAAGAACTCACCTTGCAAGCCAACACAAATAATGCCCCATGCGGCAGGTTATGTCCAAGAATATGCATTTTCATTTTGTGCTTCCAACTAGCAAAGTTTGAACCATCAAAGTAAGGACCTCTACGAAAATTACCTCACTAGACGCCATACTCTCCTAGGTTGTGAAACCAAGCTTATGGAATCCAATGCAATGAAAACCAATCCAATGGAGACCAAAGCTCGATACCACTTGTAGGATCGGAAGTATGTCTAGAGGGGGTGATTAGACTACTTGACAACTTAAAAGTTTAGCCTTTTGATTAGGGCAAGTTTTTAGCAAGTTCACAATGATGACCAAGTCAAGTATCACCCTACACATGCAATTCTAGAGTAGTGGCAGCGGAAAGTAAATTGCACATGTAGTAAATAAGAGGTGGAGAAGAGCAAACGCAATTTGGAGACACGGAGATTTTTCTCGTGGTTCCGATAGGTGGTGCTATCGCCAATCCACGCTGATGGAGACTTCAACCCACGGAGGGTAACGGCTGCGAGAGTCCACGGAGGGCTCCACCCACGAAGGGTCCACGAAGAAGCAACCTTGTCTATGCCATCATGGCTTACGCCCACGGAGGACTAGCCTTACTCGGGGTAGATCTTCACGAAGTAGGCGATCTCCTTGCCCTTACAAACTTCTTGGTTCAACTCCACATCTTGACGGAGGCTCCCAAGCGACACCTAACTAATCTAGGAGGCACCACCTCCAAAAGGTAATAGATGGTGTTTGTGATGATGAACTCCTTGCTCTTGTGCTTCAAATGATAATCTCCCCAACACTCAACTCTCCTCACCGATTTGGCTGTGGTGGAAGAAAGGATTGAGTGGAAAGCAACTTGGGAAGGCTAGAAATCAAGTTTCATATGGTGGGAGTGGAGCAACTTGATCTCAACACAAGGGTAGGTAGTTTTCTTCTCGAAATGTAAGGTAGGAGTGGTAGTTCTTTCGATGGCTCTCTCCACGAATGAAGAGGAGGTGGAGGGTATTTATAGCCTCCACACAAAATCCAACTGTTACACACATTTGACCAATCTCGGTCGGACCGAAGTTGACAACTCGGTGAGACCGAAAGTTCAAATCTTGTGAACGTTGGGATTTTCGTGGGACCGAAAATACAATCTCGGTTAGTCCGATTCTTCCAAAGTCTAGGGTTTGCCAATCTCGGTGGGACCGACTTTCTCATCTCGGTGACACCGATTTGAGTGCAGAAGGTTACAGAAGCTTGGCAACACCAATTTCGTAAGACCGAGTTTGGAATCGGAAAATCCAAATTATTAGGGTTTGGCTATATGGTGAGGTGGTTCATCTCGGTGTGACTGAGTTTATGGAATCGGTGGGACCGAGATTACTTATGAGTTTATGTTGGAATGAAAGATTGCTGATAGTTTGAGAGATAAATCACTAAGCACTTTGAGCAACCAGATCATCATCATAACCTCATCCCCTTTAATAGTATTGGCTTTCCTATGGACTCAATGTGATCTTGGATCACTAAACCAAAAATAGAGTCTTGAGCTTTTGCCAATGCTTTCCTTAGCATTTTGAGGGTCCACATCATCAGTCATTGCCATACCCATATCATTGAACTTTCTCAAATATTCTCAAGAAATAATTAGTTCAATGATATATATGTTGTTATTAATTACCAAAACCACCCGGGGATTAGTTGCACTTTCACCGCTGTAGACTGATGTTCATCACTGGCAGAAGGTGTATCTGGGAGACTTGGGATGATGTCCAGTATGAAGCGTACCGTATGAGGCGTCGCAGGGCCCATCTCGCCCTCGCAGCATGGCATACTATGATACTATCGCAATATTTTCTTCTATTTATTTTGTGTGTTTCATCAACTAGTGCAACTATAATGTAATCACGCATTTTCATTATCTGTGCAAATAGGGTTATTCAACCGCATTTTGGTGGAACTGCGCAAATGTACGTATGGAACCGACATATATGCAGAGTGCGAGGTGTGCCAAGTAAAAATTACCGACACCAACCATGCTGCATGCATGCATGCATTGGCATCCACCACCACCAGTGGGATGTGTGGCGCTCTCTGTGGACGGATCTTTCTTGGTAGCAAATCCACTAACCAAATACTAGTAGCTTATATTGGCAGTTTTCTAGGGAGTACTCTTTTCTGAAAGAAGCACCAATCTATTTTTCTTTATTTGTACATTGTGTCACAACTTTGACCCAAAGGTCCAGAGCTATTTTAGGGTGATTGGCGTAGTACTCGGAGACTGATTGTAAGCATGATTTTCATTAGCTGTCACACTGATTGTAAGCATGAGCAGGTGGAAGATTAGGTTAGTGCGAAGCTTACCTTAAACCCTACCGCCGTTGTTGAAACGAGGCGAGTGTCGAGGGAACCGTGGAGAACGGCTGGGAAGCGACGTCGCGCTATCCAGCCTCCTCTTGCGGTGGGAGAACGAATACTCCTGTGGCTCCGGCTGGCTCTGCACCCTCACGAATGGCACACCATACTCAATCGATTCGTTATCCTCTGGGTGCTCGACCTTCGACCTGTACGCCCACCACCTCCGCTCGATCGTCGCCTCGGGCGAATCTGCTCGCTTCCATCGCCTATAGGAGATACTCGATGAACTCGGAGGATCATGGGCGTGATCGCCGCCGAGGAGTACATGTACATTGCCGCCCTCATCGCCGCCGTCTCGCTCTTTCGCATACATTGCCACATGGCCCGCACCGTCCTTGAAATCTCCCACTCATTGTCAAACCAACTAAGGATCTCCTTCAACCTGGCTAACGTTGTCTGGTCACCGCCGGCGATCTGCCTGATTCCCTGCTGCATCCTCTCCATAGATGTCCTTCTGAGTGGTCTGGTGCTAGATTTGGAAGATGGGAGGAGAGACGGTGGTCTTGCAATAGAGAAGAGGGAGAGGCAAGACGGTGGTTTTGGAATGGAGATGATGGAGAGGAGAGGAGGTGGTTTTGCAATGGAGAAGATCAGAAGAGGTAGAGGCGAGACAGTGGTTTTGGAATGGAGATGATGGAGAGGAGAGGAGGTGGTTTTGGAATGGAGATGATGGAGAGGAGAGGAGGTGGTTTTGCAATGGAGAAGATCAGAAGAGGGAGAGGCAAGACGGTGGTTTTGGAATGGAGATGATGGAGAGGAGAGGAGGTAGTTTTGCAATGGAGAAGAGGGAGAGGAGCGTGCAGCAGCGATTTAGGATTGGGCGAGAGGGCCGGCGCGCTGTGACTGGATCATAATCAAAATCAATTTACCCTTCAATTAAGAAAGCGACCCCACATTAAATAGTCTCCCTTTTATTCTGGGTCATAATTGACCATGATTTTTGTACATAAAATATATGTTATACGTTGCAAAAATAATATAATTTGAAAGTACATTCAGATACGAACCAAACGATACAATTTTTGGTGACATGCATTCACATTTTGCTTGTCAAATACAGTACGTGGTCAAACTTTGACCCAAAATACGCAAAAAAATACTTCCAAGACCGGTTAGCTCTTAGGTCTTCTCCTCTTAAACCACCACCGCCTCTCCTATTCCAATCTAAATCCAGCGCCGCCCTCTCCTCTTCCCTTTCAAAACCACCGCCCTCTCTCTCTGTTCTAGTCCAAAACCAGCGTCGCTCCTCTCCCGTTCTAATCCAAAACCAGCACTGCTCCTCTCCTCTTCCATTCAAAAACCACTGCCGGTGAGTGAAGGTGTTGTGGAGAAGTAGATCGATGGAGGAGTACAACTGATACGTGAGGATCGCAGACGGCGACCCTGTGAAGCTAGCTAGGATGTTGGAGATACAGTCTTGGTTTGACAACAAGGACCAACTAGCGGCGATGGCGACATCCATGGCCAAATATCTGCAACAGAGCGAAAAGGCGGCGATACTCCCGGAGGGAGTCGCGCCGGAGTACATAGAGCTGCTCCTCCGGGCCATGGAGCAAATAGATTCACTGAATCCGATCGTGAGGGAGCGGTGGTGGGAGTATCGATCCCAGAAGGAGCATCCACCAGAGATTGAAGGATCGAGCATCTACAGGGTGCCGTTTGTGAGGGTGTCCTGCCAGAGCGAGCCGGTGGAGTCTTCGTTGACCGAACCCAACTGTAAGAGGAGAAAAGCAGTTGGCCCGACGACGCTTCCCCGCCATCGTCTCCCTCGCCGTTCACATCATCTCACGGGGCGGTTGTCTGCCACCGAGGAATAGGAGGGGGCTGCCCCCCCCAGCCCAATAGTTGGGCAGGTCTGAATTGTCAGGAGGAGCTTTGTGTTGTGTATTTTGAGAGTACTTTCAGATATGAACGTCTTTTGAATTTCAGATTTGCGGTATTGAGCATATGAAGAATTTTATGAATTCTAGAGATCTACTTTTAGCACTTAAAAAATGTAGTTTCATAGGAGTATAAAAGTGCATAATGTGATTCTCGAGAAGAAAGCGCAAGTTTCGAGCCAGATAAGAAAGCGCAAGTTGAGGCCAGATAAGAAATCGCAAGTTCGGGCCAGATAAGAAAGCTGCAACTTTCAGAGGCAGAGCATTTATATTAACACGGCCTTTTCAAACAGGGTTAACATCATGTTGGAAGTTTAATTCATGGTCGAAAATGGAACTACTAGCCAGTTAACATCATGCTGATCAACATTCATGCATAGCACATCTTCATATCATGCACAGTCAAAATGCCGACACAATGTCGAGTGTGCGAAACACAGAGAAAATGAGGGAGGAAGTTTTGGCAAGTGTTGGACGTGGTTTTGGGCTGCCCCGTCTAGGCTTTCATTTTTAACATGCGCAGCCCATGACCTTGGATGGGAGGGCCTGTTTGTATTTTCTTAGGGCCGTCATGTATCGACCGACCTATGGACCTCCCATCCGAGGTTTTATTTTTGGCAGCCCAATTTATGTATTTTTTTGAAGAAAACGCAGAGGTCTGTTCTATTTTTCTATATAAGAATAGGAACGCCAGGTCCAACTTATGTTTCCCTTCTAACCATATTATATATATTTAAATTATTTTATATGTTATTATATATTATTTTTATTGTCATCATATATTTAACAGATACTTACATATGTAAGAAAACAATATCCCACATCTTATTAACTTCTAAAAATAATTTTTTAACAAATAAAATCCTGGATTGTTTTGGCATGAAAATCCTAGTGATTGTGTACAAAAGCTTGGTAAGATTTAAGGACGAATGTAATAATATCACTTATTATTTAAATACATTTATAACAAAATGCTCAGCTCCTTTTTATTTTTTGATAACATTGCTGGCCCAACCCAACATTATAATTAGAATCAGCCCAGCAAAATCGTGTATTTTGAGAAAGTGCAAATGGCCTGTAATTTTTTAGGAAATAAAATAAATGGGCCGCATGGACGCTACATTATTTGTTCACCCAGCCCAGCTAATGGCTGTAATTCAAAAAAAGATCAAATTGACTGTAAATTCTACCGCCAAAAAAAAGACTGTAAATTCTGAAAAATGGGTTGAATACGTGCCACATTTTTGGAGGCTGAAATGTGGGCCAATAGGTCGAAGCCAACGCAAGTCGTTGTCAATTTAGTCAACAAATGATTCTGACATGTTAGCCGTTGGATTTACATCCAACGACCGGCATCCATCTTCAATCTCTCGTCTTCTTCCTCCAGCGCCGCCGGGACCACCTCCCGCCTCCTGCTGCTAGCAGCTCTGCTTAGCACGCTTCGCTATGAAGCGCTACTCCACCGTTGGCCAGGCCATCCCTCCACCCCTCCACACCTCCAGTTCTTCTCCACCAACTGCCGAACCACACCGCACTAGAACCAGTTAACCCTCGTACACCTCTTCATCTACGACTCTACTCCCGCATCTTCCCATGTCCGGCTCGTTGCTGTCCGGGGCCTCGCCGTCGTCCACCACCTTGGATGCGCTCGGCGCGGCATGGTGAACGTGGTCAACGAACGACACCATCGGAAGTAGACTGTGCGTGGAGAGGCTGACAGCTGGGTCCACGGCCGCACACAAAGAAATGCCTCCTTATTACGCGCAAAATAATGATTCCTCCACCTGACATCTAGGATCCATTGGAAGGGCCTCTGTATTTCGCGAAAAATCGTGCCCTTCTGACATGTCGGACCCACCAGCTATCTTCGCACGCAAGGAAGTGCCTCCTTATTATGCACAAAAAAATGAATACCCCCCTGCTAGCTGGAACCCAGCATAGTGGGAGGCTGACTTGTGGGCCTACCAAGTTGACGGGGACGGAGGGCTTTGTCAACTTAGTCAATATGAACGATTCTAGCTCTTGTTACCGTACGATGTTCATCCAATGGCCGTAGTGCTTCTTCAACCTCTGGTGTTCTTGCTCCAGCCGCCCAAACCAGTGCCGGTCGTGCCGCGTGGTTCTGCCTCCCATGGCAGGTTGTGATGCCACGGAGGCCTCACCGCCCCCTACTACTCCCACCGCTGGCCAGGCCATCCCTCTACTCACACACACCCCCTGTTATTCTGTGGCGACAGCAGCCTCACACCGCAGCCGAACCAGTGAACCCTCGTACTCCTCTTCGCATGGGCATCCACTTCTGCGTCTTGACATCTTCCCAGCTCCGAGTCGTCCCCTTCCTAGGCCTCGCCGTCGTCCACCGCCGTGGTGCTCTCAGCGCGGCGTAGTCAACGTGGTCATGGAACGACTTCCATGGGACGTGGACTGTACATGGAGAGGCTGACATCTGGGTCCACGGCCGCAGCAAGGAAGTGCCTCCTTATTGCGCACAAAATAATGATTCCTCCACCTGACAGCGGGGACCCACCAGACGGGCCACCGTATTTCGTGAAAAAACGTTTCCCCCTGTCTGCTAGGACCCACCAGCTACATCTTCGAACGCAAGGAAGTGCGCTCAAAAAACTATTCGCCTCGACCGCTGGGGACCCACCAGCTACATCTTCGCACGCAAGGAAGTGCATCCGGAAAAAAAAACGATTCGCCCCCCTGACTGTTGGGACCCACCAGCTACATCTTCGAACGCAAAGGAAGTGCGTCCGGGCAAAAAAAAATGATTCGCCCCTCTGACTGCTGGAACCACCAGCTACATTTTTGCACGCAAGGAAGTGCGTGACAGTCGGGACCCACCTAGTCGAAGCGTACGTAGCGTTGTCATTTTGGCCGCGAACGTGTACGTACATACTGGTCCTTGTAGAGGCGCGCACGTGTCGTAGTAGAGGCGCGCACGTAGCATGTACATGTATGTACAGCGGCTAGGGTGCAAGAAAGAAAATACGACCACGTATGTGTACGGGCGGGGTCTCGAACGCCTACTCGCGCATACGTACTTGGCTGGGTCAGAACGGAGAAACAACGTCGTCATCGTGTTCATGGGGAGCCAACCGGCTGGGTTGGAATGGAATGCGTGGTCGTGTTCATCGGGAGGGCTTGGACAGAACAGGCGATGGAAACAAGGCCTGGCGTACCGCACAACGTAGGAAATGGACCACCTACGTTCGGAACGGGGTCCTGTTGATCGGGAGTGGTGTGGCGTACAGCAAAACGAAGGAAACGGACCTCCTACGGTCGAAACGGGGGTCCTGTTGATCGGGAGGGGTGTGGCGTACCGCAAAATGGAAGAAACGGACTTATGTTGGAGCGCTACGGTCAAAACGGGGTCCAGTTGATTGGGAGGGGTGTGGCGTACCGCAAAACGGACGAAACGGACTTGTGTTGGAGCGCTACGGTCGAAACGGGGGTCCTATTCATTGGGAGGGGTGTGGCGTACCGCAAAACGGGACTCCACGGGATACTGTTCATCTCCACCGTCGACCTCCTCCAGCCTCCACGAGCTACCGTCGACCTCCTCCAGCCTCCACGGGCTCCTGTTCATCCAGCCTCCACCGCGCTACTCCACCGCCATCGCTCAACCACCCCTCCACCGTCTCATGCTCATCCAGCCCTCCACACCATGGGGTCCTATTCAACCACCCTCCACGGGCACCCTCCATCGCTCATCGCTCATCTAGACCTCCACACCACGGGGGTCCTGTTCATCCAGAGGCAACGCCACCACTCACCGCTCAACCAAACCACTCACCCCCCGCAACGCCATTGCTCATCCAATCGATCGGCTTGATTAGCAGCAATAGCGAAGAATCGCCGATCGGGTTCGATTAACGGCCATCGATCGATCGCCGGGTTCAAGAACGCGTAGCTCGCAAAGGCAATCGCCGAGTTCGATTAGAGCCCAACACCTCGCCGGGTTTGATTAGAGCCAACGCCTCGCACACATGCGCGTACGTGTACAAGAGAAACACGCATCACTCGACCCCCGACCTCCCACCGTAACCGGCAACTCCCCGAAATTTTCCTCCCCCTCGCTTCTACCACGGTTTTTTCCGTCATGGACGGCCCAAAGAATGTCATGCAGCTGCGTATCCGGCCCACCCAGGACAAAAAGCCCATTTTCTGTCATGATTTTTTGTCATAGAAGTAGGATCCCACAACATCTATGATGATACCGGTTTTGTCACAATTATTGTCATAGAAGTGTCATATGTATGATAGAAAAAAATCGTTCGGCCCAAAATGTCACGGATGTGTCGTTTTTTTGTAGTGAGCCCCACGCTTGAGCAGTTACTGAATGAGACCTGTCCAAGGCATGGCACTCAGCAGAAGCCGGCCACTCACCTTTGGAAGGACTGTACGATCATGAAGGCTTTCAAGAATTCCAACATGTTCGACGGTAATCATAGGCCTGGCAGCGGCTCAGGTGGCAGCGGTTTTTATGGCCCGGGCGGCGGCTCAAATTCCAATTTTCCAAACTCTCAGGGTAATCAAGGTGGTTATAATCAGCAATCGGCCAGGAGGGTGGCAAGCAGTTAGGTGGATACCAGAGCCATCCAAAGCAGCTGAATAGTGGACAATATCATGTGTTTACCACCAGTTTGTGCAAGCGGGACCAGAAACTTCATAAGAGGGATGTGAACGCTGTTGAGCCGGCAGTTCCTCGTTATTTAAGATGGTCTGAGCAGCCTATTCTGTGGAGTAGGGAAGATCACCCTCCCCGGGTTGACAATCCGGGTCACTTGGCCTTGGTGGTGGCCCCTCAGGTCGGTGGATATAACTTCACTAAGGTACTTATGGATGGAGGCAGTAGCATCAACATCCTCTACTATGAGACTTTTCGTCGCATGGGTTTGACTGATAAAAGTCTCAAGACTTCTAATACTGTTTTTCACGGAGTGGTCCCTGGTAAGTCGGCATACCCGGTGGGTAAGATCGAGCTGGAAGTGGCTTTTGGAGATGAGCATGATTCTAGGGCTGAGAAGCTAACTTTTGAGGTGGTCAAAATCAAGAGTCCGTATCACGCCTTGTTTGGACGGCCGACTTATGCCAAGTTCATGGCATGGCCGTGTTATGTTTATTTGCAGCTCAAGATGCCGGGTCATAAGGGTACCATCACAGTGCATGGGAGCCGGAAGATAGCCTTGGAATGTGAGGAAGGCGATGCTGCTTACGCTGAATCTGTTTGTGCAACAGAGGAGTTGAAGTTCTACAAGGACAATGTTGACCCGGTGGACATGATGTCTTTGAAAAAACCAACCATAGAGCATGAGCCAGTAATGAAGTTTAAGTCGGCCGATGACACTAAGTTGTTGATTTTGTTCCAGGCGACTCATCTAAGCAGTTCAGTATCAGTGCCAATCTGGATCCCAAATAGGAAAGCGCGCTCATCGAGTTCATCCGTGAGAACTGGGACAACTTTGCATGGAAGCCTTCTAACATGCCGGGTGTACCGAGGGAACTCGCTGATCACACTTTAGATATTGATCCAAAGTTTAAGCCGGTCAAGCAGTTGTTGGGGAACGTAGTAATTTCAAAAAAATTCCTACGCACACGCAAGATCATGGTGATGCATAGCAACGAGAGGGGAGAGTGTTGTCCACGTACCCTCGTAGACCGTAAGTGGAAGCGTTATGACAACGCGGTTGATGTAGTCGTACGTCTTCACGATCCGACCGATCCAAGTATCGAACGTACGGCACCTCCGAGTTCAGCACACGTTCAGCTCGATGACGATACCCGGACTCCGATCCAGCAGGGTGTTGGGGATGAGTTCCACAAGACGACGCAAGGTGGACGATGATGATGTTCTACCGACGCAGGGCTTCGCGTAAGCACCGCTACGATATGACCGAGGTGGAATATGGTGGAGGGGGGCACCGCACACGGCTAAGGAACGATCACAATGATCAACTTGTGTGTCTATGGGGTGCCCCCTGCCCCCGTATATAAAGGAGCCAGGGGGAGGGGTTTGGCCGGCCAGGAGGGGCGCGCCAGGAGGAGTCCTCCTCCCACCGGGAGTAGGACTCCCCCCTTCCTTGTTGGAGTAGGAGAGAAGGAAAGAGGGGGAGAGGAGGAAGGAAAAGGGGGCTGCACCCCTTGTCCAATTCGGACTAGAGGGGGGCTGCACCCCTCCTTCCTTTCGGACTCTCTCATCTATTCCCGTATGGCCCAATAAGGCCCATACACTCCCCAGCGAATTCCCGTAACTCTCCGGTACTCCGAAAAATACCCGAATGACTCAGAACCTTTCCAAACTCCGAATATAGTCATCCAATATATCGATCTTTACGTCTCGACCATTTCGAGACTCCTCGTCATGTCCCCGATCTCATCCGGGACTCCGAACTCCTTCGGTACATCAAAACTCATAAACTCATAATAAAACTATCATCGTAACATTAAGCGTGCGGGCCCTACGGGTTCGAGAACTATATAGACATGACCTAGAACTATTCTTGGTCAATAACCAATAACGGAACCTGGATGCCCATATTGGCTCCTACATATTCTACGAAGATCTTTATCGGTCAAACCGCATAACAACATACGTTGTTCCCTTTGTCATCCGTATGTTACTTGCCCGAGATTCGATCGTCGGTATCCAATACCTAGTTCAATCTCGTCACCGCAAGTCTCTTTACTCGTTCGTAATGCATCATTACGTAACTAACTCATTAGCTACATTGCTTGCAAGGCTTATAGTGATGTGCATTACGAGAGGGCCAGAGATACCTCTCCGAGCAATCGGAGTGACAAAACCTAATCTCGAAATACGCCAACCCAACATGTACCTTTGGAGACACCTATAGTACTCCTTTATAATCACCCAGTTACGTTGTGACATTTGGTAGCACCCAAAGTGTTCCTCCGGTAAACGGGAGTTGCATAATCTCATAGTTACAGGAACATGTATAAGTCATGAAGAAAGCAATAGCAACATACTAAACGATCAAGTGCTAGGCTAAAGAAATGGGTCATGTCAATCACATCATTCTCCTAATGATGTGATCCCATTAATCAAATGACAACACATGTCTATGGTTAGGAAACATAACCATCTTTGATCAACAAGCTAGTCAAGTAGAGGCATACTAGTGACACTATGTTTGTCTATGTATTCACACATGTATTATGTTTCCGGTTAATATAATTCTAGCATGAATAATAAACATTTATCATGAAATAAGGAAATAAATAATAACTTTATTATTGCCTCTAGGGCATATTTCCTTCAGCAGTTTCTTCGGTGATTCAATGAAGAGAGGTATAAAGCCATTGGCGAAGAAGTGGCCTGGCTCTTGGCGGCCGGGTTCATTATTGAAGTTTTTCATCCAGAGTGGTTGGCTAACACGGTGCTTGTGATTAAGACGAACGGCACTTGGTGTATGTGTGTGGATTACACGGACTTAAACAAAGCTTGTCCGGCTGATCCCGTTGCTCTCCATCGTTGTCGGTGTCAAAACCGGCGGATCTCGGGTAGGGGGTCCCGAACTGTGCGTCTAGGCAGATGGTAACAGGAGACAAGGGACACGATGTTTTACCCAGGTTCGGGCTCTCTTGATGGAGGTAAAACCCTACGTCCTGCTTGATTAATATTGATGATATGGGTAGTACAAGAGTAGATCTACCACGAGATCAAGGAGGCTAAACCCTAGAAGCTAGCCTATGGTATGAATGTTGTAACGGAGGTTATGTCCTACGGACTAAAGCCCTTCGGTTTATATAGACACCGGAGAGGGCTAGGGTTACATAGAGTCGGTTACAATGGTAGGAGATCTACATATCCGTATCGCCAAGCTTGCCTTCCACGCCAAGGAAAGTCCCATCCGGACACGGGACGGAGTCTTCAATCTTGTATCTTCGTAGTCTTGGAGTCCGGCGGACGATGATAGTCCGGCTGTCCGGACACCTCCTAGTCCTGGACTCCCTCAGTAGCCCCTGAACCTGGCTTCAATGACGATGAGTCCGGCGCACATAATGTTCGGCATTGCAAGGCGGGTTCCTCCTTTGAATAATCCAGAGAAGATTGTGAACACCAGGATAGTGTCCGGCTCTACAAAATAAATTCCACATTCCACCGTAGAGAGAATAATATATACACAAGTTCAATCTGTTGACGTTTTTTGTGGCATGACGTCACACCACTACCAAGCCTTTACTTAAATCGTTTTTTATCATACCACCTCAGCGCGTTTTGCGAAGCGGTTTCCTTGGCACGTCTTGTCGAAACAGAGATCGTGTTCCCCTTATTCCGGGATTCTCATCAATACGGGCGTGGGCAGCCCAACCGCGCCCGTCGCCACGCCTCCTCTATCGAAGGCGAATCCCGAACGGTCACGGAGACGGCTCTTGGTATTCCCCTTCTTTATAACAGGACCAAGGCTCATTCTTTTCTTCAATCTTGAACCGAATCTTCTCCTTGCTCCAAGTTCCAACACCCAGAGCCCCAGATTCGAGTGCTTCCGACCTTCAACAATGTCCGGCTCCGACCTTCAGGGCCGGTGGATGCCTTTCTCCGTTACGGAGGAGGACATGCTAAAGCTGCGAGAGGCCAAGTACACATGCCCCACGAGATTTAAGACACAGGCTGCCTGCCAAGGGCGGCCATCCCCACCCCCGAGCCCGCGAGTATGTAATCTTTGTATCCCACCTCCGTCGGGTTTAGGCTTCCAGCGGATCCTTTTGTGAGAGGGCTCATGTTCTACTACGGGTTGGAATTCCATGACTTGGCTCAAGTCCATCCTCCATATCTCGCATTCGTTGTTGTCTGCGAAGCCTTCCTCCGCGTCACCCCCCACTTCGGCCCTGTGGTCAAGACCTTCAATGTGGAGCGAAGATGGTGGGCGTGCTGAGCGCGGGCGGGCGGCCAGAAGGGGAGGGCCGATGCCCCGTGGCCTAAGGGCTCCTTCCAAGAGGAGCTCGGCTTATGGCAGTGGGAGTGGTTCTATATCACCGCTCCGAGGGGTAGCAGGCAGAAGCCGCCGCCTCCGTTCCGCTCGGGACCTCCACAACGGTTGATGTCTTGGGTCAACCGAGGGCTCAATTGGGGGCCGTCAAAAGACATGCCCCTATTGCAGGGCCGTATTCGAGACCTCCAAGCGAGGGAGATCGATCTGGTCGTGGTGATGCAAGTGATGCTAATTAGGCGTCTCCTGCCCTGCAAACGCCGTCCTCTCCGGCTATGGGAGTTCAACCCGGAGGGACCACGGATTCTCCAACACTTCATGGGTACGACACCCGTGGAGATGTACAAATTGTTCTTGGACCACAAGTGGCGTGTCGGAATTGACCGAGATGCCGCCTAAGCTGCAATCGCCCGGATACCCAAGTAAGTAGCTCCGTGTCCGGACGCACCATTTGCTTGCTTTTCATAATTCGCTTTTTAACCCGATATCCTCCAACAGGAGTGGACTGCGCAAGCAAAGTTGATAAGGTGTCCGGCTCCACTCCCAGAGACCGCACCGGAGCCCGTGCTGGTCAGAATGTTGGAGGTTGCGCCTTCAGAAAAAGGCGAGGGGGAGAACAAAGGATCTGCAGCCCCACCAAAGGGGGCGCTTGAAGAGGGGGGATCGAGAATCCCTCCCTCCAAGGGGAGAAGAGGACCGCCTCCGAAGACCCGGAGGCCAAAGCCCCTAAGCGGGGTAAGAAATCTTCGCCGGAGGGTCCTGCGTCCGAGGAGGCCCCGGCCGCACAGTCTTCTCTAAAGAATCAGCCCTCTAGCAAGCCGTGAGTAGGAAAAGGGGAATTCATTAATGAAAAACATCCCTATTTGTGCTTCTGAGGATAACCGAAATTTTTACCTTGTAGTTCGGATCTGCAACCTTCTCAGATGAGCTCGTCTTCGGGGGATCTTCGTCCGGAGATGATGGAGAGCGAAACGCCTCCGTCTACTGTGCCGTCGGATAGGGCGGACGAGCCTGAGGTGTCGTCCTGAAGGGCATCCCCGAGCCCAGCAGGGCCGGAGAGTTCGGCGCCGACTAGTGTTCGGCCGGGGGAGCTGAAGGATCTGCTTGAGAGGGCGTCCGTCTCAGAAGATCACCGTGCGTTGATGAACATGGTGATCGGAAGGATTTCGTCCGCCGAAAGCGGATTGCACAATGCCGTCAGGAGTTTGCTGGCGGGGTTTGAGGTACATAGAGACGACGCGCCTTTTTGACAGTTTTGCACATAAAAGTGCGCCCTGTATAGATAGTAGCCCCTGAGACTCGGTAGGTTGTCGAAAGCGACAGCGTGCCGAGGATCAAAACCGCAGCTGTTTGAGTGTCACCTTTCCTATGTAGGTGGCGGATAGTCCGGGGGCTAGCCGGACTGATGGAGTTGCCGAATTAATGCGGCAGCTCGATGTGGCGGATGCAGACATCGCGCTAGTCAACAGGCGACTTGACGAGTCGCAAGGTAAATTAATTCTCCGCAGTCACCTATTAAGGGAGCGAAAGCTCACCTCTTTACAATATTTATGCTTGACGCAGATGGTGCTACTGCTGTGGAGAGCCTTTGGGCGGAACTTGCTCAAGCCAAGGAGCAGGCCAGAAGAAGCAACGCGGCTGCCTCGAGGGCGGCCAAGGAGTTAGAAGCCGAAAGGGCTCCACATTGCCGAAGCAGGGAAGAGGTGGCCGAATTGGCCGCTAAATTGAAGGATGCTACCGACCGCAATGAGGCTCTTGAAAAGGAGCGCCTATCGGAGCGAGAAGACCTGGTGAAGGCCACCGCCGGCTAAGGATGCCCGCTTCAATGCGGGCTATGAAGGAGGAGCTTCGCAAAGTCGGAGACATTGTGGGTGGCAAGCCTTTTCTCGCTCGTCGCAGTTTACGGATTCAAAGTATGCTCGGCTTGGCGGTTGTGGGGTTCGGAGGATCCATATATGGACTTAGCGGCAAGTGTGGCGGATCTTGGTTGTGCACTCGAGTCAGAAGGATCACAAGACGGAAGAGCTGTTTTGGTCTCAATTCCATAGTCCGGATCGTTCACTTCCGGTGACCGATCGGTTGGCCGAATGGGCTGAGCTGAACAGGCTGTCCGGACTTGCCATGACGGATATCGTGGCTCATGTCTGGCCAGAGAGGCCCAAGGTGACGAGCTATTTTGGCTTATTGCAGCAATTTCTTGGGGCGGTGCCGCATATCAAGGAGATGAAGCGGTCGGCCTGCATAGAGGGTGCGCGGATGGCCCTTGCCCATGTGAAGACACATTGGACAGAGATGGATGCCGCCGCTGTAGCAACCCAGGGTTCGGACGAAAGCCGGTTACCCGCCGAGCACTATTTTGGTGAAGTTATGCGTGGTGCTCGTGTAATAGAGTCGCAGTGCTCGAAAAATGTCATGTTCAAATGAACGTTTGTAAAACAATGGTTATGATGTAATCGCTTTTTATACTTGTGCGTTCCAAGTATTGAAATATCTCCTATGCGGCCGTTGATGTATACATGTGTATAACCCGAAGATGGCAGTCTTGACCAGCCCCCATGCACAAGGTGCGGGGTGTTATAAAAATAGCACATTTTCACACTTAATCCGGACGTCTCGGTCCCTGTTGAGGAGGTGGTAGCGAGCAAACGAGGCAATCCGGACTATGATGCTTTATCACTTTCACTTAGCCATTGGAGTTTGAGGGTGGGGCTACGATATAGCCCCTGGGGCACCGCGCTCTCCGAATTCGGGGCGTGTATGTGCCTGGCCGGGAAACGGCCCTTCATCAAAGCGGAGGAATTCTAAACATTCCGTTGGTCGATCGAGTGGTTGACCAGTCTCTCATTTGTATCATAGCGGTCGGTTTTGGCTTTCTCATCGAGGTGCTCGCCAAATTAACTGGGCACAATCGTAGTAGTTCTCCTGGTGTCGCGTTAGCCGATGATACGGAACATAAGGCAGCAAAACACAGGAGCCGGGCAAACCCAACATTTGACCAAAGACATGATCCGAAGCTGATGCATATAATGCCTAACTCGAGACGCCGAACACTCCCTAAGGTGTTCGGTCTTTATAATAATGGGTAGAATAATGCCCTAAGCCCCTAGTGTCCAGGTACGGGCAAGGTCTTCTGACGCGGCTGATGCCAAAACGTCAGGCTCCACTCTGGTTATAATGAGAAGCCAGGGGATTATAGCAACAAAAGACAGTAAAAAAGGTTTACGCAGGGTCTTAATCTGAAAAGAATCCTTGCCACGGGTCCGTACTGCACGTCTGCGCCTGTGTCTCCGTTGTGCCGTTATCCTGGACGGGTATGCACGTTGTTCATCTGTAAAAAGAGAGGAACTTAGTTTGTAAGAAAATCGTGCGAAAGAAAAAAAAGGTATATGAAAATTATTAATAAGTAGAGCAGAGTCTATATTAGCTCGTTGTTGCTTATACGCTCAGCCCCTTGTGAAGGGGCGTGCGGCTAGGGAGCCCCTAGCTTATTTGTGCCGGACTCGTCTAGCCGTGTCCGGGGTCTTTACATGACCCTCGCAATGAAATGATGCCACGTGGACCGGGCATTTTAAGTGTAAGAGACGCGTAATGTGGTATGGCGTTGAAGCGGACAAAGGCTTCACGCCCCAATAGTGCTTGATAGCCAGTTTTGAATGGGGCGACATGAAAGATGAGCTTTTCGCGTCGGAAGTTGTTCGGTGACCCGAACACAACTTCTAGTAATAAGGAGCCTGTGCACTTGGCGTAAGGGCCTGGCGTCACTCCTTTAAAGGAAGTGCGGCTATGTCTAATTTTGGTAAGGTCTATCCCCAATTTGCTGATTGTGTTTGGATATAGCAGGTTTAAATCACTGCCTGCGTCCATCAGGACTTGTGTAAATTGTAGTTCGTTGATTATGGGATCCAA
This sequence comes from Aegilops speltoides, assembly GCA_021437245.1. Taxonomy (NCBI): domain Eukaryota; kingdom Viridiplantae; phylum Streptophyta; class Magnoliopsida; order Poales; family Poaceae; genus Aegilops; species Aegilops speltoides. Next base: position 372,909,674 of record CM038143.1, read on the forward strand.
TATCAGAGCAGTCCATCCTGCATTCTGAATACTTCTGGAGTAGTCCAGGCGGTCGAAAGTGATTGGTTTTGACATCCAATCTCGAGGTGCCGCTGGGGTGGACCGTGCGAGACCCGTCTTAGCGGGTGCCGCATTGTTTTTCCGTGTTATCACATGAAGTGAGTTTACTGCTTTGACTTCTTGTGGAAAGTCTTTTGTTTTCCGGTGCTCTGCTTGTGGGGTTTATCATCATCCTCGCTTGATGCGTCGAGCCCCTTGTGTTCAGCATTTAGTCGGCCGGACTGTTTGAAAACCCAACAATCTCGGTGGGTGTGGTTTGCAGGCCTTCCGGGGGTACTGTGGATTTGACATATCCGACCCAAAATTTTGTGTAAGTTGGATAGCTCATCACCGTTATCCTTAAGAGGTAGTGTTTTGTTGTTTGGTCATGAGCTTTTGAATCGGCGTTGACCGCCGTATTCTTTGGGCTTTTTTCTTTATTCGGCGCTGATCCTTTTTGCCGTGATTTTCCGTTCCATCTCTACTTTCGGATGTACTCGGTCGCTGGTGTGCATCTTGCTAGCCAGCTATCCTCCCCGCAAAAGCGGGTCATGAGGCTTGTTAGCGCGGACATCGTCCTTGGCTTCTCTTGGCGAGGTGTCGGCAAGCCATTCGTCTCGGACGTTGTGTTTAAAAGCTGCTAAGGCTTTGCGTCCCGGACAATGACTATTTGGTTCTTTTTAGTAAGGAACATGTTCCAGAATTTATGCTACCGACTCTCCGGGCTGTTGAGTTATATGACTTAGATCATCTGCATCCGGAGGCCGGACATAAGTCCCTTGAAAATTTGCTCTAAACGCGTCCTCAAGCTCTTCTCAACTTCCAATAGTGTTTTCTGGGAGGCTTTTGAGCCAATGACGGGCTGGCCCTTTGAGCTTGAGGGGTAAATATTTTATGGCGTGGAGATCATCTCCTCTAGCCATGTGTATGTGTAGTATATAATCCTCTATCCAGACTCCAGGGTCTGTTGTTCCATCGTAAGCCTCTATGTTTATGGGTTTAAACCCTGCTGGGAATTCATGATCCAGCACCTCATTGGTGAAACATAGTGGGTGTGCGGCGCCCCTGTATTTGGGTGTGCCGTTGTCTTCGAACACTTGACGTGTTGTGCTGCTTCCTGGGGCCCTCTTTTTTGGCCCGTAAATGGACCTGGCTGGGCCATCTATTTTCCCAGGGTCATTAGTCGGCTTATGTGCGGTGCCGCTTGTAGATTTTGGCCTGCCATCTGGTCGTCTATCCGGCCGGGCGGCCTCTTTGTTTTTTGATTGTGAGGGCTCTATGGCTTCCTCGTCAAATTCTGGCAGCAGCTTGCGCTTCGGATAGCTCTTTGATTGGTGGTCATTGCCATATTTGTCTGCGGTCTTGAGTACTTTGCTCCACCTCATTCTGAGTATGTCTTCCGCTGTTTTTAGCTTCCGTTTTTCCTTCTTCAAGCTTCTTGCGGTGGCGACGAGTCTTCCGTGAAGGTTTTTATGCTTCGGTGGTATGTCCGGCATGAGGTCGTCCGGACTGTTGGTTTCTCCGGGATTGGATTGATTATCTGGTTCACCCTGTTCGGACGGCTGCTTGGTTGCATGTTCGTCATCCACTGGTTTGCCCTGCTCTACCGTTGGGTCATTAGGGGTGCTGTCTTTGTCGAGGCGGGGCTTAGGGCAGCGTTTACGTCGCCGCTTTGGTTGTTTATCGGCGGGATTATCCTTAGCCGCACCCCGTTGTTCCTCGTCGTCGCTTCCTTTTGGGGTATCCACCATATATACATCATGTGCCGAGGTGGTCTTCCAGTGCCCTGTAGGCGCTGGTTCCTGTTCATCTCCGGCATCGTCGTCCATACCGTCGATGTCTTCGGAGTCGTAGTCTAGCATGTCGGTTAGATCGTCGACAGTGGCTACAAAGTGGGTGGTGGGTGGGCTCTGAATTTCTTCGTCGTGCGCATCCCAACCATCCTGGCCATAGTCCGGCCAGGTCTCTCCGGATAGCGAGAGATGCTTTAGCAAATTTAGGATGTCGCCAAAAGGCGAGTGCTGAAAGATGTCCGCCGCGGTGAACTCCATGATCGGCGCCCAATCCGATTCGATTGGCAGGGGCGCAGGAGGTTTGGAGTCCGGCAGGGAGTCCGGCACCTCGGAGTCACGAGCTTTACAAGGGACGAGGTTTGTGTTCGGCTCCATTGTTGTGGAAGGTGCAGCCCCCGAGGCGGTGTCTAGCCACCGGTCCCCGATCTGGGCGATCGGCTCCGGGCTGAGGGCCGGAGCAGATTCATGTGCGGCCACCAAGGCACTGTCCGGCGGCAGAGCTAAATCATGCCCATCGTGACAGTGCGACACGCTCGGCTGAGGCTCGAGTCCGTCGAAGATCAAGTCCCCGCGGATGTCGGCCGTGAAGTTGAGGCTCCCGAACCTGACCTGATGGCCAGGGGCGTGGCTTTCGATCTGCTCCAGACGGCCAAGTGAGTTGGCCCGCAGTGCGAAGCCACCGAATACGAAGATCTGTCCGGGGAGAAAAGTCTCACCCTGGACAGCGTTGTTGGTTGAAGAAGCCATCGAGCCTATCGGTGACGGCACAGAGGAACTCTCAATGAAAGCACCAATGTCGGTGTCAAAACCGGCGGATCTCGGGTAGGGGGTCCCGAGCTGTGCGTCTAGGCGGATGGTAACAGGAGACAAGGGACACGATGTTTTACCCAGGTTCGGGCCCTCTTGATGGAGGTAAAACCCTACGTCCTGCTTGATTAATATTGATGATATGGGTAGTACAAGAGTAAATCTACCACGAGATCGAGGCTAAACCCTAGAAGCTAGCCTATGGTATGAATGTTCTAATGGAGGTTATGTCCTATGGACTAAAGCCCTCCGGTTTATATAGACACCGGAGAGGGCTAGGGTTACACAGAGTCGGTTACAATGGTAGGAGATCTACATATCCGTATCGCCAAGCTTGCCTTCCACGCCAAGGAAAGTCCCATCCGGACACGGGACGGAGTCTTCAATCTTGTATCTTCGTAGTCTTGGAGTCCGGCGGATGATGATAGTTCGGCTGTCCGGACACCCCCTAGTCCAGGACTCCCTCACTCGTATTAATCAAATCATTGATGCTACGACGGGTTGTGAGTGTTTGAGTTTTTTGGATGCTTATTCTGGTTATCATCAGATCAAGATGGCAGTTAAGGACCAGGAGAAGACGACTTTTATTACTCTATTTGGAGCCTTCTACTATGTGTCTATGCCTTTTGGGCTTAGGAGTGCCCAAGCGACTTATCAGCAATGTGTGCAGAACTGTCTTCACAATCAGATTGGACGCAATGTTCATGCTTTTGTGGACGACATTGTGGTGAAATCCAGAGAGGAGACCTTGATAGATGATCTGAAGGAGACCTTTGATAATCTTCGGGTCTACAAGATGATGCTTAACCCGGCCAAGTGTGTTTTTGGTGTGCCTGCAGGCAAGCTTTTGGGTTTTCTAGTTTCGAACAGGGGCATTGAGGCTAACCCGGAGAAGATTAAGGCAATCACCTCTCTGGCTAAGCCGACATGCATCAATGATGTTCCGCGTTTGGCGGGTCGTATTGCTGCTCTAAGCCGGTTCATAAGCCGGTTAGATGAGAAGGTTATACCACTGTATCAAATGATAAAGAAGAGAGGTAACTTCGTCTGGAGTGATGCTGCTAACGCTGCCTTCGAAGATTTGAAGAGACAGCTAGCTGAGCCGCCAGTCCTTGTTGCTCCCATTGATAAGGAGCCATTATTATTATATGTGGTTGCTAACACGCGGGCTGTTAGTGTGGCCATCGTGGTGGAGCGCAAGGAGGCTCGCAAAGAGCATCCGGTTCAACGGCCGGTTTATTACATCAGTGAGGTGCTTATTAAGTCCAAGCAAAGGTATCCACATTGGCAGAAACTCGTTTATGGGGTGTTCATGGCAAGCCGGAAGCTTAAGCAATATTTCCAGCGTCATCCCATCACTATGGTCAGTTCTGCTCCTTTAGGAGATATCATCCAAAATAGAGAGGTCACGGGACGAGTCGCCAAGTGGGCCATTGAACTTGGGCCTCATGGTTTAAAGTATGTACCATGCACTGCTATCAAGTCTCAAGCACTGGTGGACTTCATCAACGATTGCACAGAACTGTAGATGCCTGAAGAGAAGCCAGACAACACGTATTGGACTATTCACTTTGATGGGTCCAGGCAATTGGAGGGCTCGGGGCTGGAGTTGTTTTAGCTTCCCCTCGAGGTGACAAATTTTGTTATGTGCTACGGTTGATGTTTCCCTGTACTAACAATGCAGCTGAGTATGAGGCCTTGCTCCATGGTCTTCGGATGGCTAAGGAGATGAGCTTAAGCCGGGTAAGGTGCTTTGGCGACTCGGATTTGGTGGCTCAACAAGTATCAGGCAAGTGGGATTCCAAGGATCTTCTCATGGTGGCTTATTGCCGTGAAGTTGATGCCATTGCTGGACATTTCAAGGGTTACCAAGTGGAGCACATTGACCACAGAAAGAACGAGGCAGCTGATGCCTTAACCCGGTTTGGCTCTCAGCGTAAGCCAGTGCCGCCTAAAACTTTCTTGGATATTCTGCATAACCCTTCTGTCAAGTTACCTACAGAGGAAACCTTGGTTGTTCCTGACCCGGAAGCACAATTGGTGGCGGCTCTTCATGTCATCCCAGATTGGACAGTGTCATACTTGGCTTACATGACCTGGCGTGAGTTGCCTGAAGATGAAACGTTGGCCAGGCAGATAACCCGGCGGTCTAAGTCAATGACAATTGCCAATGGCGAGTTGCATCATCACAGCATCACTAGGGCATTTCAGCGTTGTGTCTCTCCTGAAGAAGGCCAAGAAATTCTATATGAGATTCATGAAGGGGATTGTGGCCATCATGCCGGTTCAAAATCCCTTGTCGCCAAGGCTTTCCGTCATGGATTTTATTGGCTGACGGCTCATGCTGATGCAGAAGTTCTCGAGACGTGCTCACGTGCCAGCTCAAGAGTTGAGGATGACTCCAATTACTTGGCTGTTTGCAGTCTGGGGGCTTGACATGGTTGGGCCTTTCAAAAGGTCCAAAGATAAAAAGACCCACCTCTTGGTGGCGGTTGACAAATTTACAAAGTGGGTTGAGGCAGAGCCAGTTAGTAAGTGTGATGCATCCACGGCAGTTTAGTTCATGAAGAAGGTGAAATTTCGCTTTGGCTTTCCACACAGCATTATAACTGACAATGGTACTAATCTGTCTAAAGGCACCATGGAAGAATTTTGTCAATGTGAGCATATTCGGCTTGATGTTTCATCAGTGGCGCACCCCCAATCCAATGGTCAAGCTGAGAGAGCCAATTAGAAAATCTTGAAAGGCATCAAGCCGCGGCTTTTGGTCCCTTTGCAACGAACGCCGAGTTGTTGAGTTGAGGAGTTACCCTCTGTGATATGGAGCATCAATACTACTCCTAACAGGTCTACGGGTTATACGCCTTTCTTCATGGTTTACAGAGCTGAGGTGGTTTTCCCTAGTGACATCCGTCATGACTCGCCCCGTGTGGCGGCTTATGTTGAGGCGGACAATGAACAAGCGCGTCAGGATGCCCTTGACTTGTTAGATGAAAAGCGTGACTTGGCAGCAGCTCGCTCCGTGATTTACCAACAGGACCTGCACCACTATCACAGCCGCTCGGTTAAGTCCAGAACCTTTCAGGAGGGTGATTTGGTGCTCCGGCTCATCCAGGATCAAACTGATCCACACAAGTTATCCCCACCTTGGGAAGGGACCTTTGTGGTCAGCAAGAACTTGAACAACGGGTCATACAACCTTATCAATGTTCGAGAGCACAAAGACTCACGTAAGTCGGAGGAGGAGACCCGCCGGCGTGGAATATCGCTCATCTTCGGCCTTACTACACTTGAGCCACCAGCTCTCATGATGTACATATTTTGACGATGTATATACTATGATAAGTAATAAAGCAGTACCTCTGCCTTTTTTCATCCTCAAAGGTAAATATGTCATTGTCATTGTCATCTCAAATGATCACTTGGGGGCTGACGTATCCGAATCTAGCTTGATCCCTTTGATCCGGCTTATGATCGTATTTGAATCTAGCCGTTAAACCTTATGATCATTAGGGGGCTTCCTGTCAAACATAGGTCGTATTCGAACCAAAGAGAACATAGCTGTCGGTACCCTCTTGATTGGCACAATGCCGAGCTCATTAGGGGGCTTATTGATCGTATTCGAATCATAGCTCAACCCCTTTTGGGAACCGACTTTGACTGTATTCGAATCAGAGTCGTTACAAAACTCTCAAGGTCATTAGGGGGCTTCCTGTTCAAACATAGGTCGTATTCGAACCAAAGAGAACATAGATGTCGGTACCCTCTTGATCGGCGCAACACCGAAACCACTGAGGGCTACATGATTGTATTCGAATCCTAGCTTAACCCCTTTGGAACAGTTTACTGATCGTATTCAAATCAGAAGCCTTGAATATCTTACATTCTATTTGGTTTAAGTTTTATTTGAAGGCAGCCTTTCTTTGACTTCAGACTTTTTGTTCAAAAGATTTAAGTACCAGCATGGTTAAATTTAACTCGGCTTGATTTTTGGATGATAAGTCGTCAATATGTGTGAATCATCATATCTTTGGGGATATTGGTTTCCAAAGATTGAGTTGTCTCACCTTTACTGTTCGGGTCATATAAACCGGTAGTACAGATCAAAAGATCACATGTATGATATTATAGTTGTGTTTCAAATTATTTGTCACAACAGACCTATTGTGATTCTTTTTCCATCTTAATGGTTATATACCAGGGTATTATAACCCGCCTTGCGGTAAACCGCCAAGGGACCTTGTGCTCTTTTTTTCTGTGTGCAGATCAGTTCAAAGACTTGGTCAAGCATAAGGAAAACAGATGATAAGTATAACACGGGTTAACATAAGATGCCGGCTTAATAGTATTAAGCACAAAAATGTGCACGATGGCACGGCAAAACAAAGTTATTTCTACTCTATTACATGACTCCCCGAGTCTGGATGGTTAAGATTGTTTTTCAGCACGTTACAGGTATGAGCCGCCTGGCGGATTAATTCTCGTGTTGATCTGAAGCATCTGGGTCCGCCCTCTCCGCTTCTTCGCCCTGTTCCCTTTCCTGGAAGGTTGATGATGACCATTCAATGCCATTCAAAGCTTCAAATTCAGCTTCGTCATCAATTAGTCCGGCCGGGTCAACTTCAGGGGCGAAGGTATGCTTACAGAGTGGGGGGGTTAGGCTGGTCACTTCATAATGTGGTGTGGGAATTCTTCGGTTCTCCGCGTCATAACCCGGCTGGTACTTGGTGAGATCTGCTTCATCAACTATCAGGGTAGCCACGGGGTGTATCTCCTTCACACAAGTGGTGAAATCTTCCTGGTCAAAGGGAGTGTCATCCTCCTTAAAGCTTGGATAACCAGTGACGACGTCGGCCGGGTCTAACTCCGGTACCCAAGCTTTGGCCCGACTTAAGGCGGCCACGGCTCCGGCTCTTGCAGATGATCGCCTCAGTTCAGTGAATCGCTGGGGTAGCACAGAGAGTTTCCTTAGCACATCTACCAGGAGTGTGGGCACTTCATTGGATAGGGCCACTGTGGCTAAGGCACGCTGAGACCCGGTGTAGAGTTGTTCCACCAGCGTGTAAACCGCCTTCAGCTTGATCAGCATATCTTGGTTAAGATTTTAACTTCTAGGGCCTGCATATGCAATGTCAGGTGAGTTAATGACAAGTTATATGATCACTACAAAGATTCACATATTTGACATTTACAGGGCGACTTACCAAAGATTGCTGAGACCATCTGAGAGACATGGCGCTTTAAGCCGGATAATTCGGCGGTCATCTCTTCAAGAGCCGCCTCCGCCTTCTCAGCTCGATTGATCAAAGCAATTCTTTCATCAGCCCAGGCCTTTTTCTTGTTTCAAAGTCTTTCTTCAGTTTCTCTTGTTCAGAAACGTTGAATTTAAACTTAGAGTCGGCTCTTTGGGTTTCCGTCTCTTGGGCTTCAAGGCAGCTCCTCAAATCAGATACTTCTGATTTAAGTTGACTAGTGGTGGCTTGTACAAATGCCGGGTCAAAATCAGGACTATCATGATGCAATATTAAGTCCCAAGCCCTTTGCAAGGAACAACACTTGGCACTTGGGGGCTAATGTATACCGAAGAATTTTACTTAACATGGCGGTTCATGACAGTAAGTCCCAAGCACTTTGCAAGCAAGAATGCTTGGCACTTGGGGGCTAATGCATATTGTTGTTCAAGCTTTTCAACTACTTTATTCTATACAACCACATGAAGGACCAGCTCAACCATGCTGATTAAGCCGCCCCTTGGGGACTACAGAGTAAGCCGGATTTCTTACATATTTTATCCGAATATATATTACTAATGTTATTAAGTTTGTTTCTAACTCTACAGCGTATTCATCATAAGCAATAGACTTGGGGGCTGGCATAGTAAGGATAAATGAGTATAGGGAAAGGATTGTACCTCAAATTTCTGGTGCATTTGCCTCACCATGTCAATTTCGATGTCACGGCTGCTGTGCACTTGGCTCATATAACCAGAAAAGACCTCCCAAATACTCATATGAGTATAATCAGCAACGTCAAGTTTGACCCGGTGGTGTTCCAGAAGCTCCTCCTTGGTGGAACACTTGTCCAGCACAGTTGGTCTCCCCGGCTCAACATAGCCGGTCTTGGTGATCTCGACATCAGGGTCTTGAGGGTCATCCGTCTTGGCCGGGCTAGGGACTTCCAGGTTTTCAGAGCCATCGGCGGCTTGTTCAGCAGGCGGGTTAACAATTGGCGTCGGCGTGTCATGAGCTGGCTGAGGTGGTGTCTCATGAGTAGAGGCTTCAGGTGCAGCCGTTCCAAGTGCCGGCTCTGTCAAGATCGGCTCTTCGGCCGGCATGTTCTTCTTCACCTTTTTGCTGGGCTTTGCTTTTCCGGTGTGTAAGACCAAAAGGTCGGTGCAAATAGAGAATTGAAATGAATATAGGATAAGCAAATCATCATCACCCTAGAACGGTCTTGAAAGCCGGCAAGTTGGACTGCATTGACTCGCCAGAAGAAGGCAAAGTTTCATGATAATTCGAGTCAGAAGAATTGAGTGGTTGATGAGTGAGACCCGCCAAAGGGTAATAGTGATTTAAATCGGAGGTGACCTCGTTCCAATGCTTCCTTGGTGTGTTAGGTAAGTCGAAGGAGAGTTCTGCATCCTTGCTGGTCTGGGTCTGCCTCCGGCTCTCATGAATCTGTCGCTTCAAAAGAAATTGAGGATCTTGATAAGCTAAGGGATGTGAAAAATCTTACTTTCCGGGTTACTCTTTGGATTTTCTGTCTAGGCAAAGGCTCGGAGTCGGAGGAAATGATAGTTACCTCTTCATACTTGCCATGACTTGTTCCTGTGTCCTCCTGCTAATAATCAGTGTCAATAAGATGGTTAAAAAGGAGCCAAGAGAGTCAAGGGCTACCTCCGACTCAGAAGAATCTTCTAGCCGAAGCAAGTCAGAGGCGGTGACATTCTTGCCCTTCTTCCTTGCAGCCTCTTTCCTGTCGGCTCTGTTGGCCTTCCTGGCTTTCTTTGCAGCCTCATGATCGTACTTAACCTTCCAAAATTTATCACCAGCTTGTGAAGATCAGCAAGAGTATGAGTACAGATCAAACATCAAAAGACATAGGTAATTTATTTAGATGGGCGGCGGCTTACCGCTGGAGCCGGGTTAGCTTCGCAGAAGGGGCTTAAGCCCACCTTGCCGCAGTCTGCTAGGCTCTCATTCAGGTGAGACTTGGTCATGTCGTTGATGACGTAGTTGGGCAAATCATCAGAACTATGTCGCAGAGGATCATCATTTTTGCCTGTGTAGGTGCACATCAAGCCGGGGTGGTGGCTCAATGGAATGACCCGCTAGGCGAGCCAAACCCGGACTAAATCGATGACAGTTAACCCGTTCCCCAGAAGAGTTTTGATTTTAGCCAGGGTGGCGGTGAGTGCTTTGCGTTCGGTGGCCGTAATCTTGTCAGGGAGCTGATGGTGGGACTCAAGACGTAGAGCACGAAAACCGGGCAGAGGATTTTCATCAGCCGGAGAAGTGTCTTGGCAATAGAACCATGTCTGGTTCCAGTCTTTGGGATGACTCGGCGGATTGGCATAAGGAAAAATTACGTCTCTCCGACGTTGGATCGAGACACCACCAAGTTCCAAGCTCTGGCCGTTGGCGCATTCATTCTGGCGGTTCAAGTAAAATAACTCTCAGAAGAGTAATATGTTGGGTTCTTCTCCAAGATATACTTCACTAGACACTTGGAAATTGCAAATGTTAGACACGGAATTGGGTCCGATGTCTTGAGGACGGAGGTCAAAGAAGTGCAAGACATCCCTGAAGAATTTTGAGCCGGGTGGTGAGAAACCCTGGTTAATGTGATCTGTGAAAACAATAACGTCCCCCACTTTGGGCTGAGGAATTTCCTCCTCCGGGTTAGGAGCATGATAGGACATCACTTCCTTCTTCGGCAGATAACTGGTCTTCACAAAGTCATCAAGAGTGATGTCTGTGACGATGGATTTAACCCAGTTGCATGAAGTATGTGGTTTGGGTGCCATTGTGATGAAAGCCTAAGAAAGAGTAAAAAGTTCCGGTTCAAATTTAAGCCGGCGAAAAATATTATAGTGTGTATTCAAGATGGCGGCTTATAAAGGGGCCTAATGGTATAAGGATAATTATGTCAAGATTATTTAAGCCACCATGGGCTCCATAAGCAGTTAAAGTTATCTAAACCGCCATGGGTGTTCAAGGTTATCAATTGAGCATTGCTTTTTTTAAGCCGGTGATAAGAGTCACCATGGCTAGGTGGATCTAACAAATACAGTTTTTGCCTAAGTGTTGCACAAACAAGTTTCATAGGCTGCAGATATTATTTTGGATCAAATGGCCGTTCAGAAAAGAAAATATTCTAGACCTAAAAACATGGTACAGAGGAGAACATGAATTCTAATGATGCTTCTTTACAAGAAAAAGGGATCTGCTATTGTCAAAAATGGATGCGAAACAGCTACCGCATGAGTTCTATGCTTCTGTTGGATCAAAAGAGGCTGCGGTAGAAGAACCACGAAGAAACCGAGATGAACTACAAAGAATATAGATGAACACACAAACCCTAATGTGGATCTAAGGTGTGGAAGGCGAAAACTTACAGTGGCAGATTTGCTGCGGAGGGGCGCCGCCGTTCTCTAGATTGATTCAGGTCAATGTAGCGGCCAAGGTCAAGGAAGACGAGGTGTGCGGCGGCGGCGGCGGAGCTCAAGCAGTAGTAGGGTTGCGAGAGGAAGAAGACGAGGAAAGGGGAGAATTAGAAGAGACCTAGTCGTGCCTATTTATAAGGGAAGACTGCTAAGTGGGCGCGAAAAAACAAGGAGGCTGAAAACATAGTTATCCAACTATAAGGACACCTCGATTTTCAGGATGGTCATTAAGATAAAGATCTATTGAGATGTGTTGGACAAAATGTACATTTATGGCAGGTGACGTCATGGCGAGTTACCACAAATCCAAAGGATGATGTCATGGTGGGTTACAAAAATTTCATAAGCAAACAGCGGAAGATTTCTCTTAAGTATCAAAGATTGACATGAACCAGTTCAAATCAATCTGGGGCCTAATGTTGGGGATATAACTATTAGGTATGACCCACCCAGGAGGGTTCGGGTTATACCTATGAGTACTTGTGAAGCCCAAGACAAGGATTGAAGATGGCGGTTCAGTTAAGGGCCCAAAGCTCTTAAGGCCCGTAGAGATAAACTGCCATATGTACATGACTTGTATTGTAAGGCAAGAATAGTTAAGAGACCGAGCCGGACACTGTTTATGAGCCGTCCGGGACTCTGTGAGCCACTGGGCATCGACCTCTGTATATAAAGGGACGACCCGGCGGCGGTTCAGGGCAGGTAGCATCAGATGGAGAGCTAGGTCAATCGATTTCGCTCCCTGGTACTTAAGACATAAGCAATCCCACTCAAAACTGGATCATAGGCCTTTGTCGTAACCTTGACCGTAAGGGGCCAAACCAGTATAAACCCCGTGTCCTTTGTCCCGATTAACCCCTTTAAGCTTCCTAGTTACGATGGCTCCACGACTAAGTCCTTTCACTAGGACATCTAACGTGACAATTCCATGACAGTATGTACATCATTCAACTAGGAAACATGAGGTCATTATCGTATTGCTGGTATGCTATCCAGACCAGTATCACCAAGTTTTGTGATGTGGTTCGTCAGCTGCAGGCAAGGTGGCCATTGCATGCTGTAGAGCACGAGACCGTAAGTTTTGCTTCCTCTTGCTCGACTTGTTGATTGATTCATTCACTCAATGTTGGTCACTTGGTCTATACATTATGTAGCATGCACGCCTTGCCATGGTGTACCACAGGACAGAGGGGCGACCATTTACGCACACACACTGTTGGATGAAACTGAAGGGGGAGTATGTGTGGGGGGAAATGATCTGTTGATGAAAAACTTGTTGGACATCCAGTTAATCTAGTCAAATTTAAGATATTGTTGTACTAGACTTAATTTGTATGCTATGTATGGATGATTTGTACTATTTTCTAGCAGAACTTTCATGAATATCAGCCGGTATGCATGAATTTATTCCGATTAGTTGAAATACGGGTTGAAGTGTATGCGGGCAACATTGGATGGCGGCATCCTGCATTTGTGTCTGCGGACTGGTCCCTCTCTATCTTTGAACGAATGCAGAAGGAAATTTGTGGATCGCTGTTGGAGATGCCCTTATGTTGGTGTAGACATGAAGATAAGAGAATGAAGAGATTACTCGAGAACTTCCTTTGGATGGACGATATACAACTACATTAAGAAGGAACATGTAACCAAGATTAGTCATGAATAAATGATCAAGACATTTGAGGTGGTCCAATTAGAAAAAAAAGACATTTGACGTCGTGGTTGTACAAAAAACTTCAAACTAATAGATATAGTATGTAATTTACATTCATATCAGAGAACAACATGTATGTTTTATTATTTTGTGCATATGCTATTTACCACACCGTTTTTAGAAGGGCTAGAATATATTATAACAGTTCACCATAGGTACAAAGCACGATGGATGACCATTGTCGTAGCTAGAACGGGCCGCTTACGTGCTACTTTCGTCGCTCTCATGCGAGAGCCATCTCACCTTGTCGATGACAACTGAGAAATCTTCATGCATGTTCCCCTAAGGATCAACAAACCGGAGTCGCAACCCTTAAATCGATATGAAGAATTTGACTCCGAACCTCGATGTTGCGTACGCACGACAAGAAACCCTAACCTCGTCGTCCCGATGAGCCGGTAGAAAACTACGCCGAAATTACGTCCAATCCGTCGTGGCAAATGGACTTGGGAGGACCAAAACCTCGAAGACAAACTCAAAGATGAAGGGTTGCCTTTCGCCTGAGCACCGCCACATAAGTGGACTAAAACCCTGACTTATCTACAAGTCGAAGCCGATGCCTTAGGATTCCCCTCTTTCTCATCGGCAGCTAAAGCCATGGTCATAGGTGAAATGAATCCACATGCTCACCAGTAAAAAGTGAGGAGAGGAAGGCTTCACCCTAGCCACCTTACGATGCTTCTACTTATACCCCCTTTCCTTCTAGCTTAGTTGTACCTCAATTTTTTTTGAGGCAACGTCGCGAAGCTTTTATTAATTTGTCACAATGTTTACAGAGACGGAAGGTAAATTCCCGGGATGTTCTAACCAAACATGGCGGCCACCACCAAGAGATAAAGCATGCTTCGCTAAGTTATGATCTTAAAAATTTGAGCTCCTAAACTCATGACTAAAGTTACACAAATCAAAAGCTGAAGAGTGATCTACTATTTCACGAATGATTTCTCCATAGCTCGCCAGACTCTCCTTCTGTATGTCATGTACCACCGTTTTGCAGTCCGATGGAACTTGAATATGTCTCAAATAGAGGTCATCAGCCAATGCGAGGGCTTCTCTGATGGCGAGAGCTTCCAAAGTCAGGGGATCCACAATGTGCCTAAAAGAAAGAGTCTATGCCCCCATGAACATACCTCTATCATCAATGCATATGACCCCAATTGATCCAAAATATCTGGATATAGCAACATCAATGTTAAACTTCGCATTGCGTGATAGCGGGGCTAGCCATCTCTTTGGTCTAGCACTGGTTGGAGTCGCCGTCCTTGATTGCCTGGCATTGCTAAGTTGCAGCTCGCCCAAGTAGTTTGTTATGAAACTATTGATAGAATAAGGTGGCCGAAAAATATCCTCGTGAATGGCCTTCCATTTGGCCGCCCATAGTGCCCATAACGTTACCACTAGGCGATCAAAGAGCTCTTTCGTCAATATTTCATGCATTGAAAATAGCCACTCCTTCGGGCTCTCCTCCTCGCAATCCACCATATGTTGCACCAGCTCCTCTGGCATCAGCGCCCAGACTCTCGCCGCCATCGGGCATAAGATGAGAGCATGTTTCCAAGTGTCAACAGCCCCACATAACAGACATGTATCCTTCGTTGCCATGTGATGATGCTTTAGAAGCAAACCTATCGGCATGGATTGTCGAACTAGCCGCCATACAAACACCTTGAGTTTGGAGGGAACTTGCATGTGCCAGATCATGGACCACTTGTTGGTCTCGTGCTGCTCGTAAGATGTTCTGCCCTCCTCATATAACCAAACCTCCCGGCTATGCTTTGTCTTGAGAATCATACACTAAGCCGACCGAACACTGAAGGTTCCTCGAGGATCTTCATGCCAGGCCTAAAAATCTCCCACTCGACGTGTGCATAATGGAATCCATGGAATCACTTCTGCATCAAATGAGTGAACACAGAATGTACCAAGTTCTCATTCCATGTTGCCATTGTTGCATCTATGAGCTGCGCCACTCTCTCCGGAGGGTTCTGAGCGCGAGCGCTGATGGGCCGTTTGAGTCAATCACGTGGGATCCCGTTATGAAGCCAGATATCCGTTGTCTCTCCATCTCCAATGCACCGTATGACCCCTTGTGCCAGGATGTCACGGCCATCCAATATCGCCTGCCATATCTGGGATGGGTGCGATCCCAGTTCATCTTGAAGGAGAGAACAATGCGGGAAATATACAGCCTTGAGAATACGTGCACTTACGCGATGTGCTATCAGTAAGGGTGCGCCATGCCTGCCTTTCTAGAAGGGCAATGTTAAAAATCTCCATGTCACAAAAGCCTAGCCCCCCAAGTGCTTCGGTAGTGTTATAATATCCCATGCCACCCAAGTGGGCTTTCTCTTTCCCTGTTTGGAACCCCACCAAAACTGCCGGATAATAGACATAATACTCTCACATAAACCACGTGGCAATCTGAAGCAAGACATAGAATAAACTACTATAGCTTGTGCAACAGATTTAATTAAAACTTCTTTACCCGCAGCTAAGAGCAGTTTCTCCATCCATCCTTTGATCATCTCCCAAACATGATCCCGAAGATATTTGAACGTACCGTTCTTTGAGTGGCCAACATCAGTCGGCATGCCCAGGCAACGCTCACTCAGAGACTCATTGTCCACCTGCAAATTGTTCTTGACTATTTCTCTCAACTGCGTCGGGCAGCCCTTGCTGAAGAAGATTGAAGATTTCTCATTGTTGATCTGCTGACCAGAAGCATTGCAATATGTATCAAGTAGGTTTGACACCAAAGCTGAACCTTCCCCCACTTGCCTTGAATAACAACAGGCTATCATCTGCAAACAAGAGGTGGTTAATAGCAGGAGCCGTGGGAGCCACCTGCATACCTGTCAGAGACGACTGCGAACTTGATTTAAGGAGGCACGAAAGGCCCTCTGCTGCAATCAAGAATAAGTAGGGGGAGATTGGGTCTTCCTGTCGACTACCGCGTGTAGGCTTAAAAGAGTCGAGCTTTTCACCATTAAAACAGATAGAGAATGAAACTGAAGAGACCATGCCCATTACCACATCTATCCAGTGATGATCAAATCCCAATTTGTCCATGATACCTCTCAAATAGGCCCACTCCAATCTATCATATGCTTTCATCGTGTCTAGTTTCAAAGCACAGTAACTGTTTGATTTAGCCCTCGACCTTTTCATAAAGTGCAAGCATTCATAAGCACAAATAATGTTATCCGTAATCAACCTTCTAGGGACAAACGTAGATTGTTCCTTAGAAATTATGTTAGGCAATATAGTTTTCAACCTGTTTGCTATCACCTTCGAGGCTATTTTATACAAAACATTGCATATACTTATAGGCTGGAACTGAGCAAGTACCGTGGGAGTCGTTACCTTAGGAATCAAGACCATCACAGTATCGTTGAAGGATTCTGGGCTCTCCTTGCCTTTAACTATTCTAAGCACTATGTTTGTCACTTCATCACCACATACGTCCCAGTGCCTCTAGTAAAAATGAGCAGGAAAGCCATCGGGCCCCGGAGCCTTGGTCGGAAACATCTGAAATAAAGCGGTCTTGACCTCCTCCTTGGTGTATGGGGCACACAGTTTAGAGGTCATCTCAGCTGTTACCTTCCTCGGCACATGGTCCAACACTGCATCCATATTCTGCACTCCTTCAAATAGGTATAAGGACTAATAAAAATCATTAGCTAATACAATTAGTTCTTCTGGGTCAGAGATCTCCACTCCTAGAGAATTCTGTAGTGCTTTGATCATATTTTTCTTCCGCCGGAGACTAGCTCGCAGATGGAAAAACTTTTTATTTTTGTCTCCCGCTGAAAGCCACTCAACCCTAGCTCTTTGCCACCACATAATCTCCTCCTTGTAGTACATCTCTATCAGCTTCTCATTAATTTTTAGCTCTACATGGGAAGGACTTGTTCTCGCTGGGTCGTTCTTGAGTTTGTCAAGCATCTGTTTGAGTTTTTCATCTCTTTTCTGACACTCCCAAACGTATCCTGACTCCACTTCTGCAAACCCTTGGCGAGATCTTGCAGCTTGTGACGCAATTCTGTTGCTGAAGTGCACAGAGGTCTGGCCCCCATCCAGTCGCTATAGTGTCATGGAAAGTTTCATGTGCCTCCCACATCAACTCGTATCTGAAAGGTCACCGTACCCGCTCGGCTGTCCCGGCATCCAGCTCTAGCAAGAGAGGCGAATAGTCTGAAGTGACACCCGATAAGTGCGTGACCGCTGCAAACGGAAATTTGGCTAGCCACAACGCATTAGCTAGAGCTCTATCAAGTCTGCACCTGGTGTAGCTCCCCCTGGTACCTTCTTTTCAAAAGTCCAAAAGTTGCCTCTGTACCCCAAGTCAAGCAACATGCAAACGTCAAGGACTTCCTTAAAGGCTTGGATCTGAGCATTGCTACGCAGGCCAACTCCTTGATGTTCATCTAGACGTAGCACCTCATTGAAATCACCCAAATAGAGCCAAGGAAGATCACTCAAAGTGCTAATGTATTTCAGAGTTGTCCATGTGTGATGCCTCTTGTGTGTTTGTGCCTCCCCATAAACGCAAGTCATCCTCCACTTCTCTGCATCATGTTCCTCAACAGACACATCAAGATGATAAACAGAATAACCGAGAATTTTAACCTTTATTGAATTATTCCAAAACAAGCCAATACCACCACTCCTGCCTTGACTACTGACAGCATAAGAATTATCAAAACCCAACGTTCCAGCTAATGCTTCTACCCTAGAACCTTCAATTTGTGTTTCAACAACGCATAACAGGGTAGGGGCAAATTACCTCGCGAAATCGCGAAGATCATGAACTGTCGCAGCTTTACCCACACCACGACAGTTCCAACAGAAAATATTCATTGGGCCTAGCGGCGCTCCTCGAAGGAGCCCGCCAACAATGAGACAACCTTACCAAGATTGCCATTCTTCTGCAAATCCTTATCCTCTGCTGCTGCATTTGTTTTCGCCCTCTTCGGATCTTGTTTACTGCTCGGGCTAAGGGGATCAGAAGGGGGTCGTGGCAACGCTAGGGTCGCCCCCTAGCCCCCCACACTAGGCACGTGATGAATTGGTTGCGGCACCAGCTGCACCGGTGTCCTCTTTCTGACATGGTCTGCATCTGTCATGTTTGTATCAGATTTAGAGCCATAATCCTCCTTTCCTTCGCCGCCCTCATCTTGATGAAAAAAGGTCCCGTTTCCCCGAGCTCCACGGACTCCTCTATGGCCTCCCCTCCGGCCAAGGCCCCCTCTGGGGCCCTGCTAGTGCGCATGGCCCAGGTGGCATCAACATCTTTGAAAACGAACAATGATGGAAGATGAATACCATTGCCATGTTCTTTGAACAGGTGGCCCAGCATGCCACAAACCGCTCACCAGTCCGGAAGCTTCTCATATGTAACCCTATAAATTTGGCGCTTTTCGGCCCTTATCATAGAAACTACATTCTTCAAAGGCTTGTTGACATCAATCCGGACCCAGACACAATGGAAGTTCCCCACAAAGGCCTGCGATTGGGGTTCGGCATATAAAACTTCTCCAACCTTTTGTGCTAAAGATGGCTGATACGTCTCCAACGTATCTATAATTTTTGGTTGTTCCATGCTTTATATTATCATTCTTGGATGTTTTATAGTCATTTTATGTCATTTTTGGTAATAACCTATTGACATAGTGCCAAGTGCCAGTTGTTGTTTTCTGCATGTCTTTTACATCGCAGGAAATCAATACCAAACAGAGTCCAAACACAGTGAAACTTTTTGTGGATTTTTGAGCGAAGACATCCAAGGGCGGAGAAGCACAGGGGTGCTCCAAGGAGGACAACCCACCGAGTGCGCCTGGGGGCAGCGCGCCAGTGGGTTGTGCCCACCTCGGGTGCCCCCTGAACCGCCTCTTTTGCTCTATAAATACCCCAATATTCCAGAAACCCTAGGGGAGTCAACGAAAATCAATTCCAGCCGCCGAAGAGTCCAGAACCACCAGATCCAATCTACACACTATCACGGAGGGGTGCATCATGTCCATTGGTGCCTCTCCGATGATGCGTAAGTAGTTCTTTGTAGACATGCTACCTCTTGAGCACTGCGTTGGTTTTCCCTTGAATTGGAAAGGGTGATGCAGCAAAGTAGCGTAAGTATTTCCCTCAGTTTTTGAGAACCAAGGTATCAATCAAGTAGGAGGATCCTCAAAAGTCCCACGCACCTACACAAACAAACAAGAACCTCGCAACCAACGTGATAAAGGGTTTGTCAATCCCTTCACCGTAACTTGCGAAAGTGAGATCTGATAGAGATAATAAGATAAGATAAATATTTTTGGTATTTTTATGATATAGATTGGAAAATAAAAGATGCAAATAAAAATAGATGAGAAACTTATATGATAAAAGATAGACCCGGGGGCCATAGGTTTCACTAGTGGCTTCTCTGAAGATAGCATAAGTATTATGGTGGGTGAACAAATTACTATCGAGCAATTGATAGAAAAGCGCATAGTTATGAGATTATCTAGGCCTGATCATGTATATAGGCATCACGTCCGTGACAAGTAGACCGACTCCTGCCTGCATCTACTACTATTACACCACACATCGACCGACTCCTGCCTGCATCTAGAGTATTAAGTTCATGAAGAACAGAGTAACACATTAAGAAAGATGACATGATGTAGAGGGATAAACTCAAGCAATATGATATAAACCCCATCTTTTTATCCTCGATGGCAACAATACAATACGTGCCTTGCTGCCCCTGCTGTCACTGGGAAAGGACACTGAAAGATTGAACCCAAAGCTAAGCACTTCTCCCATTGCAAGAAAGATCAATCTAGTAGGCCAAACCAAACTGATAATTTGAAGAGACTTGCAAAGATAACCAATCACACATAAAAGAATTCAGAGAAGATTCAATTATTTCTCATAGATAAACTTGATCATAAACCCACAATTCATCGGATCTCGACAAACACACCGCAAAAAGATTTACATCGAATAGATCTCCAGGAAGATCGAGGAGAACTTTGCATTGAGATTCAAAGAGAGAGAAGAAGCCATCTAGCTAATAACTATGGACCCGAAGGTCTGTGGTAAACTACTCACAACTCATAGGAGAGGCCTTGGAGATGATGTAGAGGCCCTCCAAGATCGATTCCCCCTCTGGCGGAGCGCCAGCGAAGGCTCCAAGATGGGATCTTGCGGATATATAAGGTTGCGGCAGTGGAATTAGGTTTTCGTGGTGCTCCTTGATGTTTTCAGGGTACGGGAGTATATATAGGTGAAGGAAGTACGTCGGTGGAGCCACGAGGGGGCCACGAGGGTAGGGGCACGCCCACCCCCTTAGGGCACGCCGGGCACCCTCGTGGCCGCCTCGTTTGTTACTTGACGTCCACTACAAGTCTCCTAGTTTGCATTTGTTCCAAAAATATCGCTCCCGAAGGTTTCATCCCGTTTGGAGTCCGTTTGATATTCCTTTTCTTCAAAACACTAAAATAGGAAAAAACAGCAATTCAGGCTGGGCCTCCAGTTAGTAGGTTAGTCCCAAAAATGATATAAAAGTGTAAAGTAAGGCCCATAAACATCCAAAACGGGTAATATAATAGCATGGAACAATCAAAAATTATAGATACGTTGGAGACGTATCAAGCATCCCCAATCTTAATTCATGCTCGTCCTCTAGTAGGTAAATGATAAAAACAGAATTTTTGATGTGGAATGCTACCGAGCATAATTCTCAATGTAATTTTCTTTATTGTGGCATGAATGTTCAGATCCAAGAGATTCAAAATAAAAGTTCATATTGACATGAAAACAATAATACTTCAAGCATACTAACAAAGCAATCATGTCTTCTCAAAATAACATGGCTAAAGAAAGCTATCCCTACAAAATCATATAGTCTGGCTATGCTCTATGTTCATCACACAAAGTATTTAATCATGCACAACCCCGATGGCAAGCCAAGCAATTGTTTCATACTTTAGTATTCTCAAACTTTTTCAACTTTCACGCAATACATGAGCGTGAGCCATGGACATAGCACTATATGTGGAATAGAATGGTGGTTGTGGAGAAGACAAAAAAGGAGAAGATAGTCTCACATCAACTAGGCGTATCAATGGGCTATGGAGATGCCCACTAATAGATATCAATGTGAGTGAGTAGGGATTGTCATGCAACGGATGCACTAGAGCTATAAATGTATGAAAGCTCAATAAAAGAAACTAAGTGGGTGTTCATCCAACTTGCTTGCTCACGAAGACCTAGGGCGTTTTGAGGAAGCCCATCATTGGAATATACAAGCCAAGTTCTATCCAAAATTCCCACTAGTATATGAAAGTGACAACACAGGAGCCCCTCTATCATGAAGATCATGGTGCTACTTTGAAGCACAAGTGTGGTAAAAGGATAGTAGCATTGCCCCTTCTCTCTTTTTCTCTCATTTTTTATTTGGCCTTTCTCTTTTTTTTATTTGGCTCCCTTTTTTTATAAAGTCCGAAGTCTCATCCCTACTTGTGGGGGAATCATAGTCTCCATCATCCTTTCCTCACTTGGGACAATGCTCTAATAATGAAGATCATCACACTTTATTTACTTACAACTCAAGATTACAACTCGATACTTAGAACAAGATATGACTCTATATGAATGCCTCCAGCGGTGTACCAGGATATGTAATGAACCAAGAGTGACATGTATGAAAGAATTATGAATGTGGCTTTGCCACGAATATGATGTCAACTACATGATCATGCAAAAGCAATATGACAATGATGAAGCGTGTCATAATAAGCGGAACGGTGGAAAGTTGCATGGCAATATAACGGAATGGCTATGGAAATGCCATAATAGGTAGGTATGGTGGCTGTTTTGAGGAAGGTATATGGTGGTGTATGGTACCGGCGAAAGTTGTGCGGCACAAGAGAGGCTACCAATGGTGGAAGGGTGAGAGTGCGTATAATCCATGGACTCAACATTAGTCATAAAGAATTCATATACTTATTGCAAATATCTACGTCTTTGAAAACAAGGTACTACGTGCATGCTCCTAGTGGGATAGATTGGTAGGAAAAGACCATCGCTCGTCCCCGACCGCCACTCATAAGGAAGACAATCAATAATAAATCATGCTCCAACTTCATCACAATGCGGTTCACCATACGTGCATGCTACAGGAATCACAAACTTCAACACAAGTATTCCTCAAATTTACCCCACTAGCATGACTCTAATATCACCATCCTCATATCTGGAAACAATTATAAAGCATCAAATTGATCATAGCATCCAATTCACTTCCTATGATAGTTTTTATTATACCCAACTTGGATGCCCATCATTCTAGGACCAATTTTTATAACCATAGCAAATACCATGCTGTTCTAAAAGACTCTAAAAATAATATAAGTGAAGCATGAGAGATCTACAATTTCTACAAAATTAAACCACCACCATGCTCTAAAAAGTATAAGTGAAGCACTAGAGCAAAAACTATCTAGCTCAAAAGATATAAGTGAAGCACATAGAGTATTCTAATAAATTCCAAATTAAGAGTGTCTCTCCAAAAAGGTGTGTACAGCAAGGATTATTGTGGTAAACTAAAAAGAAAGACTAATATCATACAAGACGCTCCA
Organism: Aegilops speltoides; assembly: GCA_021437245.1. Lineage (NCBI taxonomy): Eukaryota > Viridiplantae > Streptophyta > Magnoliopsida > Poales > Poaceae > Aegilops > Aegilops speltoides. The sequence continues at coordinate 372,932,318 of CM038143.1, forward strand.
AGCAAAATGCATATCATGTGGCGAATAAAAATATAGCTCCAAGTAAAGTTACCGATAAACGAAGACGAAAGAGGGGATGCCTTCTGGGGCATCCCCAAGCTTAGGCTTTTGGTTGTCCTTGAATATCTTGGGATCCCATGGGCATCCCCAAGCTTAGGCTCTTGCCACTCCTTATTCCATAGTTCATCAAATCTTTACCCAAAACTTGAAAACTTCACAACACAAAACTCAACAGGAAATCTCATAAGCTCCGTTAGTGCAAGAAAGAAAAACCACCACATAAGGTACTGTAATGAACTCATTCTTTATTTTATTTGTGTTAAACCTACTGTATTCCAACTTCTCTATGGTTCATACCCCCCGATACTAGCCATAGATGCATCAAAATAAGCAAACAACACACGAAAAACAGAATCTGTCAAAAACAGAACAGTCAGTAGCAATCTGTAACTTTCGAATACTTATGGAACTCTATAACTCCTACAAAACTAGGAAGTCCTGTGCAATTTGTCTATTGATCTACATCAAAAAGAATCAACGCAAAAGCATGTTTCTGTGATTTACTAAAATTATTCTCGTGCGCGCAAAGTTTCTGTTTTTCAGCAGAATCAAATTATCTAACACCGTAGGTTAGCCTATAGGTTCTATTTGGCACAAACACTAACAAAAACATAAAACCACATCTAAACAGAAGCTATATGAAATATTTATTATTAAACAGAAGCAAAAGGCAAAAAACTAAAATAAAATTTGGGTTGCCTTCCAACAAGGGCTATCGTTTAACGCCCCTAGCTAGGCATAAAAGCGAGAATAGATCTAAGTTTTGCCATCTTTGGCATTCAATTCTTCAATAGAGCACTTATAATCCTTAAGAGTTTCTTTCTTTTTAGTAATGATTAAACTCATAGGCAAGAAATCAAGAAATTCGTTTGTAGCAAAAGGTTCCTTGATGATAGCGAGAAATTTGGGATGAACACTTATTGATTTAAGATCAGCATTTTCCTTACTAGAAGATTCACCCTTATTTTTAGGAACATACACAAATTTGGCAATTTTGGTAGGGGGAGTTGGAGTATTTTTCACAAAGTAACTCCAACCCTACATCCATATTGGTTAATTTGATTGTGGATCTTCTTATCCAAGTTTTCAATTAACTCAACAATGGCAACTTTACTTTCAATAATTTCAAGCCTTTGCATCACATGTTCCAAAGTTAAAACAGTTCCATTAACCAAAAGAGGGGGTGGACCAAACAAATCTAACATAGCATTATATGCATCAAAAGTATGGCTACCCAAGAAATTCCCTCCGGTAATGTTATCAAGGATATATCTATTCCAAGGAGTAATGCCTACATAAAAATTGCGAAGAAGAACGGAAGTAGATTGCTTCCTATCAGATCTATTTTGAGCATTGCAAATTCTATGCCAAGCATCTTTTAGATTTTCTCCCTCCCATTGTTCAAAATTAAGAACTTCATGATCGGGAGTACTAACGATGATAGGCGGACTAGCCATAATGGAGAGACAAACGAACTAACACACGAGCATGCAAGAGGCAAGTGAAAAAGAGAGGCGAACGAGAGAGAGAGGGCGAATAAAACGGCAAGGGTGAAGTGGGGGAGAGGAAAACGAGAGGCAAATGGCAAACAATGTAATGCAAGGGTGATGAGTTTGTGATGGGTACTTGGTATGTCTTGACTTGAGCGAAGAACTCCGTGGCAACGACGCCAGAAATCCTTCTTGCTACCTCTTGAGCACTGCGTTTCCCTTGAAGAGGAAAGGGTGATGCAGCAAAGTAGCATAAGTATTTCCCTCAGTTTTTGAGAACCAAGGTATCAATCCAGTAGGAGGCTCCTCAAAAGTCCCACGCACCTACAGAAACAAACAAGAACCTCGCAACCAACGCGATAAAGGGGTTGTCAATCCCTTCACCATAACTTGCAAAAGTGAGATCTGATAGAGATAATAAGATAAGATAAATATTTTTGGTATTTTTATGATATAGATTGGAAAATAAAAGATGCAAATAAAAGTAGATGAGAAACTTATATGATAAAAGATAGACCCGGGGGCCATAGGTTTCACTGGTGGCTTCTCTCATGAAAGCATAAGTATTACGATGGGTGAACAAATTACTGTCGAGCAATTGATAGAAAAGTGCATAGTTATGAGATTATCTAGGTATGATCATGTATATAGGCATGACGTCCGTGACAAGTAGACCGACTCCTGCCTACATCTACTACTATTACTCCACACATCGACCGACTCCTGCCTGCATCTAGAGTATTAAGTTCATGAAGAACAGAGTAACGCATTAAGAAAGATGACATGATGTAGAGGGATAAACCCAAGCAATATGATATAAACCCATCTTTTATCCTCGATGGAAACAATACAATACGTGCCTTGCTACCCTTGCTGTCACTGGGAAAGGACACTGCAAGATTGAACCCAAAGCTAAGAACTTCTCCCATTGCAAGAAAGATCAATCTAGTAGGCCAAACCAAACTGATAATTCGAAGAGACTTGCAAAGATAACCAATCGCACATTAAAGATTTCAGAGAAGATTCAATTATTTCTCATAGATAAACTTGATCATAAAGCCACAATTCATCAGATCTCGACAAACACACCGCAAAAAGAGTTACATCGAATAGATCTCCAAGAAGATCGAGGAGAACTTTGTATTGAGATTCAAAGAGAGATAAGAAGCCATCTAGCTAATAACTATGGACCCGAAGGTCTGTGGTAAACTACTCACAACTCATAGGAGAGGCCTTGGAGATGATGTAGAGGCCCTCCGTGATCGATTCCGCCTCCGGCGGAGCGCCGGTGAAGGCTCCAAGATGGGATCTCGTGGATACAGAAGGTCGGGGCGGTGGAATTAGGTTTTCGTGGTGCTCCCCGATGTTTTCAGGGTACGGGAGTATATATAGGCGAAGGAAGTACGTTAGTCGATCCACGAGGGGCTCATGAGGGTTGGGGCGCACCGGGCACTCTCGTGGCCGCCTCGTTTGTTACTTAACATCCACTCCAAGTCTCCTGGTTTGCATTTGTTCCAAAAAGATCGCTCCCGAAGGTTTCATCCCGTTTGGACTCCGTTTGATATTCCTTTTCTTCAAAACACTGAAATAGGCAAAAAAAAATAGCAATTCAGGCCGGGCCTCCGGTTAGTAGGCTAGTTCCAAAATGATATAAAAGTGTAGAGTAAAGCCCATAAACATCCAAAACGGGTAATATAATAGCATGGAACAATCAAAATTTATAGATACGTTGGAGACGTATCAACCTACGGGTCCGTAGTTAGTAGCTAGATGGCTTCCTCTTTGATTCTCAATACAATGGTCTCTTGGAGATCCATATGATTTAACTCTTTTTTCGATGTGTTTGTTGGGATCCGATGAACTTTGAGTTTATGATTAGATCTATCTTTTTATCCATGAAAGTTATTTGAGTCTTCTTTGATCTCTTATATGCATGATTGCTTATAGCCTCGTATTTCTTCTCCGATATTTGGATTTTGTTTGGCCAACTTGATCTATTTATCTTGCAATGGGAAGAGGTGCTTTGTAGTGAGTTCGATCATACGGTGCTTGATCCCAACGACAGAAGGGGAACCGACACATATGTATCGTTGCTACTAAGGATAAAAGGATGGGATCTATTTCTACATAAATAGATCTTGTCTACATCATGTCGTCGTTCTTATTGCATTACTCCGTTTCTCCATGAACTTAATACACTAGATGCATGCTGGATAGTGGTCGATGTGTGCAGTAATAGTAATAGACGCAGACATGAGTCAGTCTAGCAATCTTGGACGTGATGCCTATATAATGATCATTGCCTGGATATCATCATGATTATTTGAAGTTCTATCAATTGCCCAACAGTAATTTGTTCACCCACCATTTGCTATTTTTCTCGAGAGAAGCCACTGGTGAAACCTACGGCCCCCGGGTCTCTTCTTCATTATATTTGCCTTTGCGATCTATTTTCCTTTGCTTTTATTTTTAGATCTATTAAACTAAAAATAAAAAAATATCTTGATGCACTTTATTTTATTTGGCGTTCGATCTATCAATATTTACAACTCTCTCACGTTCGTTTGCCTATATTTGGGGCCGTTGCCCGAATGGGATTGATGATGACCCACAAGTACAGGGGATCTATCGTAGTCCTTTCAATAAGTAAGAGTGTCGAACCCAACGATGAGCAGAAGGAAATGACAAGCGGTTTTCAGTAAGGTATTCTCTACAAGCATTGAAATTGTAGGTAACAGATAGTTTTGTGATAAGATAATTTGCAACGGGTAACAAGCAATGAAAGTAAATAAGGTACAGCAAGGTGGCCCAATCCTTTTTGTAGCAAAGGACAAGCCTGGACAATTCCTTATAATGAGAAAAGCGCTCCCGAGGACACATGTGAATTATCGTCAAGCTAGTTTTCATCACGCTCATATGATTCGCGTTCGGTACTTTGATAATTTGCTATGTGGGTGGACCGGTGCTTGGGTACTTCCCTTTCTTGGACAAGCATCCCACTTATGATTAACCCCTATTGAAAGCATCCGCAACTACAAAAGAAATATTAAGGTAAACCTAACCATATCATGAAACTAGTGGATCCAAATCAGCCCCTTACAAAGTAATGCATAAACTAGGGTTTAAGCTTCTGTCACTCTAGCAACCCATCACCTACTTATTACTTCCCAATGCCTTCCTCTAGACCAAATAATGGTGAAGTGTCATGTAGTCGACGTTCACATAACACCATTAGAGGAGAGACTACATACATCTCATCAAAATATCAAACGAATACCAAATTCACATGTCTACTAATAGCAAGACTTCACCCATGTCCTCAGGAACAAACGTAACTACTCACAAAGCATATTCATGTTCATGATCAGAGGAGTATTAATATGCATTAAGGATCTGAACATATGATCTTCCACCAAGTAAACCAATTAACATCAACTACAAGGAGTAATCAACACTATTAGCAACCCACAAGTACCAATTTGTGGTTTTGATACAAGATTGGATACAAGAGATGAACTAAGGTTTTGAGAGGAGCTGGTGCTGGTGAAGATGTTGATGGATATTGACCCCTCTCGATGAGAGGATCATTGGTGATGATGATGGTGATGATTTCCCCCTCCCGGAGGGAAGTTTTCCCGGCATAACAGCTCCGCCGGAGCCCTAGATTGGTTCTGCCAAGGTTCCGCCTCGTGGCGGCGGAGTTTCGTCCCGTAAGCTTTCTTATGATTTTTTCCAGGGTAAGAGACTTCATATAGCAGAAGATGGGCACCTCAGGGCCACCAAGGGGCCCACGAGACAGGGGGGCGCGCCCAGTAGGGGGGCGCCCCCCACCCTCGTGGCCAAGGCGTGGGCCCCCTCTGGTACTTTCTTTTCTCAGTAATTCTTATTAATTCCAAAAATGACTTTCGTGGAGTTTCAGGACTTTTGGAGCTGTGCAGAATAGGTTTCCAATATTTGCTCCTTTTCGGCCGAATTCCATTCTTTGGCATTCTCCCTCTTTATGATAAACCTTGTAAAATAAGAGAGAATAGCCATAAGTATTGTGACATAATGTGTAATAACAACCCATAATGTAATAAATATCGATATAAAAGCATGATGCAAAATGGATGTATCAACTCCCCCAAGCTTAGACCTCGCTTGTCCTCAAGCGAAAGCCGAAATCGAAAAATATGTCCACATGTTTAGAGATATAGGTGTCGATAAAAATAAAATACGGACATGAGGGCATCATGATCATTCTTATAACAGCAACATATATATATATATATATATATATATATATATTGTCATATGGTTTCTTATGCTCAAGTAACAATCTATTCACAATGTCAAGTATGGTTCATAAACTTCATTAAGAACTAACAAACTATAATCTCAGTCATTGAAGCAATTGCAATTTATCATAACATCGGAAAGAGTCAAGAATAGAGCTTTTCAGCAAGTCCACATACTCAACTATCATACAGTCTTCTACAATTGCTAACACTCACGCAATACTTATGGTTATGGAGTTTTAATCGGACACTGAGAAAGATAGGGGCTTATAATATCGCCTCCCAACATATTCATCTTTGGGTGATGTCAACAATAATAGTTCATGCTAACTTACATCCAGTTGGATATATATATCAGGATCTTTCCAACATGAGGTGCTTGCCAAAGGTTAAAATGAAAAAGGGAAAGGTGAAGATCACCTTGACTCTTGCACAATGTAAAAGACATTTAAATACATTAAAACTGTGCAACTTTCCAGCCCTCCTAGACCATCAGCTCCCATAGCCATCAGATCATCATTTTCATGTGTTTCTGGCCATCAGATTAGCGATCAATCCCACGTCTGTTCACACTAATCACTAGGAACGAGCCCTAACAGTGCTGGGCCGCTACTCCGATGACAATTTCGGACGTCTGGTGTAAATTTGGGCTGAATGGGCTTCCTGTTGTACCACTTTCCATCTAGTTAAACCGCTAAAAAAAACTGTGTCGCTCCTCCTTTCTTCTAAAGAAACGGTGTCGCTCCTCCTCCTTTCGTGACAAGTGAGCAAACCCTAGCGTGGCGGCGCCTCTCCCACGACCTTACCTCTAGCAGGAGATCTACCCATGGCTTGCCAGCTCCCCTTGCAGTCTCTAGGCGAGCTGCCATCAGAGGCAGCCGTGCTTTTGCCCTCTCTCTTACGCAGAGTCTCGCGTTCCGATCCGTTCGTCTCAATCAACCACGTTCACTTTTTCTCCCCTTCTTGTAACCCAGGTAGCAGTAGGTGTTGTTGTTCGTTGTGGGTGTGTGGCGATCAGTCACGCAGGTTGCATTGTTTGTAAGCATCTTGTCAAATCCGCTTCACAAGTTCAGTCGAACTTTTTCTTATTCAGATCAGTTGTCTTTCATAGTGTTGCATACGTGGGATGATCCGATGATGAATCCATCTCGCTGGCCTCTCACTCGTCCTTTGGGGTCCCGTCACCTCCTTCGGCTTCTCCTCCCTTCCGTCTTTGAGTGCTCACGTTCACATCTGTTTACTAGAGGGCAAAGCCTAATTCAACTGTTTCACTTATTAGACTTGAACCTTAGTTTATTATTTCTACAATCATAATTAGTCACTTGGATTGGATTTTGTCCTGGGCGTGATTGGAGTCTGCAGTCAAAATTAGTCGCTTGGATTGATATTTTTTTATCCTGGGTGCGTGCGATTGGAGTTGTAGATGGTTTGCTTTCAGTGCCTCTGTAGTTGAAATTTTTTGTCCGAACATGGGTTGGATAAAAAAATATTAGCAAAATTTTACCCAACTTTGTTGTACATTTACTTGAACAGTAAAACTGGGATGTCCTATTAGTGATCCATGTTTTCACATGGTTTAGATTTTATGTATTTTATTCCTAACCAATGATGCGAGCGGAATGGAGAATATGTACAGATAGTATTTCAATATTAGTTTGTTTAGGGTTCTAATGATATCCGACTTTCTTGGTTTGCAGATGCAAAAATTGCATATGGTTCAAATTAGCAGTCTTGCATCCTTCTGCCATCTCCACGGTGTTGTTCACCAGGTGAAACAAGAGGTAGCTAAGATACCACAGAGTTAGCTATCATGTTAGTATTTTTTACTATGCTTGGGCTAACTTACAAGGTTGAAGAAACTCATACTCTAGAAAGATTGCTCATGGTAGGCACCAATGTGGAAGTGCCCATTGGGTGTTGGTGGGAGAGTAATGTCACATTTGGTAGACAAATGAAAGCTTCATAGAAAGAGGTCTGCCATCTCTTGTTCAAATTTGGTAAAAAATAATATCTCTGTCTGTGTTCTTATTTTCTTGTGTTTTTATCATGTACTTCCTCCATCCCATAATGTAAGAAGTTTTGATATTATAGCATAAGTAAATTGAGTAATGTCAGGCCAGGAAGTATTAATGAGCTAAATCGACCATGTTGATTGTTGGCCAGTGCTATAATATAAGTACAGTCAGTCTATCTGATATTATAGAATTATAGGAAAGCATAACACATCACTATTTTCTGTAAGATCTTTCCCATGATTTTTAATCGCCTGCAATATGGCTGCTATCGTGGCTGCGAAACCACCCCGCTATTTGCCTCCCTAACTATATCACGGGAGATAACCCTCTACCAGAAACATGTGTAAATCCCGTCATCTTGGGAAGTCATTCACACTAGGTTTCTGATACCTTTGTTAAATCTAATTACTAATTTACCTTCACGATTGTCCTTCCTACAGACTGCACCACCGCGCGCGCGCACACACACACACACACACACACACACACACACACACACACACACACACAGAGAGAGAGAGAGAGAGAGACACGCAGACACGCGCGCGCACGCACACACACACACACACACACATGTAGGTTTACTTGTATTTTGATCTATATGCAACTATTTCATTCCCTATGTAGGCTGCTGCGGTTCTTCTATAGACTATCGTCTTAAAAGTAACGTGGTTTACTTTTATTGTGCACAAGACATGGAAATTTTATGGCATTAGTTCGTCGGCCATGATTGAGTCAAAAATGGTGAGAATGAAAAGTAGCAGAAGCATAAATGCATGTGCTCCCTCCCCCCCCCTCTCTCATGGCAAACTATAGCTATTGCATTCAAGAAGAAACTAAACTAAAACCACATTACTCGACGTCAAAAGTGTATTTATTGCAGGGATATTCGTGAAAAAAGTATTTATTGCAGGGACTTTGCAAGAATTCATCAAGGTGATTTAGTTGATACCATATGGTATGCTCTTTTTTTATTGAATTGACACTTGCAAGAATTTCTTACCCTATTTCAATCTAAATATAGGCGCATGAGAAGTTGTATGTCACTGCTAATCAACTATGATGTCATCTCAATGCCCGCCTATTAATGGTGTAATATGATGATTTTTATTTACTCGTGTTGGTTCTACAGTTCACTAATGAGGTGGTTTGACTGATGAAGTGATTTTTTTTCTTTTTCAGAACTTTAGGTTTGTAGATGACTTATGAGGTGGACGCAAGGTGTTCAACGGATTAAAGTACAGCTTAATGTTTGAGCTATATAGGAGACAATTTGACTAACCTAAAAATTCAAATGTAATGTGGTGCTTAATTGTGGAAGAAACGATGAATCATGAATTTTTAGTCCTTATGTTGAACTAACGAGATGTGAATTGATGTCCACATTATCTTTTGTGAATTCTTTGAATGGACGGAATACTATTTCGAATGTCGACTATTACGGCATTTGTCCGTATCTCCATATATTTTTGAAAATTCATATTATAATAATGCAAAAATGGACGGGCGCAGCAACGCGCGCCATCAATGATCTAGTAAAGTAAAAGATAGGCCCTTCGCAGCAGGAAGCAGAGGTTGTCATGTGCTTTTAAGGTTGGATGCACAAAATATTAATGCAAAAGAACGTCACTTTATATTGCCACTTGTGATATGAACCTTTATTATGCCGTCCGTCGCTTTTATTACTTCCATATCACACGATCGTATAAAGCTTATTTTCTCTTCACTAATAAGTCATACATATTTAGAGAGCAATTTTAATTGCTTGCAACATGGCAACTTACTTGAAGGATCTTACTCAATCCATAGGTAGGTATGCTAGACTCTCATGGCAAAACTGGGTTTAAGGATATTTGGAAGCACAAGTAGTATCTCTACTTGGTGCAAGGAATTTGGCTAGCATGAGGGGGAAAGTCAAGCTCAACATGTTCGGAAGATCCATGACAATATACTTTAACTGAGATGTGAGAAAACATAAACCATTACGTTGTCTTCCTTGTCCAACATCAACTCTTTAGCATGTCATACTTTAATGAGTGCTCAAAATGTCGGAGTAATGGGCCATGGGTAGGCTGACCCAGGACCCAAGATCTTTCAGGACATCGGGGCAGGCCGCGCCCCTCAGCCGAGTCCCAGCTGGCGACCTTCGAGAAGGCCGAGTCCCAGCTGGCGACCTTCGAGAAGGCCGAGTCCCAGCTGACGACCTTCGAAGAAGCAGAGTCCTCAGATGGCAACTCTGAAACAAGCCGACTCCGGGCTTGCGACCTCTCAAGGGGCCGACTATGAGAGTCGGCCCGCGACCATTCACGAAGACCGATGCGGAGTACTGCCCCGACGTGGCCGTCCCCTCATGACCCACGGGAGGAAGGCATAGCTCTGATGGCAGCGTCGCCAGGAGATCTCCGGTGAGGCGCGGCACTGTTGCCATGCCTCCCCTGACCTCAGCCACAGTGCACAAGGCATTGTGCCCACGACGGCGGCGCGTACAGCCCAGAGATCGCCGGGCCCCCTGTCAGTGAGATAGAAGAAGGCGGCGGAGAGCGAAGGCGGCCTGCGGAGCCGGCCTCTAGAGTCGGCCGCCTCCGGCGAGGCCCCACAAGCCATAAACCAGATTGGACGGGGAGTGGCGGCGGTGATCGCTGACAGGCGGTGGCACTGTTCCCGACCCCATGGTCGAGCTGCGTCATCGGGAGTCTTTGCATGATGTTACTGCTGTCTGCTGGGCCCGCCGATCGGTGGCCCAGAAGCCGGCGAGGAGGGCGGTGCAAGAGAGATTGACGCCCGGGGCCACGCCCGATCAGATTACCGTTGTACCCCGGGGTAGGCCTATCTAAACCCAGGGCACCCATGCAAAGGTTCGACCCTAGACAGGTTTTAGACACATAGCAAGAGGGAAAGAGCTAGCCTTGCTCCTCCTGCCTCCAAACAGCTCGAGGCGCCTTTGTACTATCATACCATAGTGATCATGCGGAGACCCCGCAGAGCAGCGATGAGGTGTTATCTCCTCGAAGAGCCCCAAGCTGGGTAAGATTCGCCGGCGTGCATGTCTTCGCCTCATCCCGTTTCCAGGCACCGGCGACGTTCTACTCACCCCCACCATGATAAGCCACCCGTTGGCATATGTCGCATCCAACCCCCGACATTTGGCGCCCACCGTGGGGCGAGGTGCACCGTCGTCCGGAGATCTGTTCTGGACGGGAACCCTGTTCCTCCCTGTCAAGCGCAGCCAGCCCGGCTCGCCAGATGGAGTTTGCATCGACACGCTGCGCGGCGCCGAAGCCGCCTGCGCAGCGAGCGGCCTCGCCGAACTCATCGGTGAGGTGCGCCTCTCCGACGAACCAGCTGAAGCGCAGCGCGGTGGCCCCGAGAACCTTCTCGCGGGCCTCCTCGACCAACTTCAAGTCGCGGCGAGCCCGCTGTAGATTTGGAGTCCGTGAGGCTCCTCCGACCCGATCTTTGGTCGACTCGGCGCCGTATCGCTTGATATCTTCCCCACCAGCGTGGTGGTCTCTGACGAACGCTTCCGTGCGAGAGAGCGGCGGAAGCGCCGTCACGGAGGTGCTCGTCGCCGGCACGGCGAGCACTCCGTGTGCGCGCCCAGACCCGCTGCTGCGGCCTGCGACTCTGTCGCGCCCATCGAGGACGCGGACGCAGAGATGTTGGAAAAACGCCGCCTTGAGATCATTGAAGGCGCCAAGAGTTAGCAAGCATGAGGCGCTTGTCCGAAGCATACCAGCGAGATGGGATCTTTGTAAGCGGCTCGCCCGGCTCCGGCCGGGCGAGCCGTCTCGGTCGCGGTCGAGAGCGTGGCGCAGCCATCGCCGATCTGTTTGAGGCGGCGCCCGTGCACGCCACCCTGCGGAGAACATCCGTGCCGCTCAGCGGCAAGCTGAGAGCTGAGGAACCTCGAAGGCAAAAAGCGTCGTGTAATAACGGGCGAGTCGGCAGCTCCTCGATGCGGTTTGCTGCGCGAAGCGCGGCGGTGGCGCACCGGCGTCTGCAGCAGCAGCAGCAGAATGACGACTTACCCCTCGCCGAGATCAAAGCGCGACCTCCGGACGCCCGTGGCGGAGTCGCGGGAGGAAAGAAGAAGGAGCGGCTGCAAGCCTGGCCGGACTCGCATCACCATCAGCGCGACCAAGACGGCCGCCCCCGAGCAGTGGAGCGGCGAGATGATTATCTGCCTCCCCCACCCCGAAGAGAACGGCGAGTCTCTCCGCCGCCTGTTGAGCATCCGACTCTCGGAGGTCGCCTTGGCCGCCGAGAGGGAGTCGGAGAGAACGACGCCCGCCACCGGATCGACCGACTCCACAGATCCTTGGCGTTAGAAGAAGAAGATGAGATGGGTTCGCCTTGCTTCGGGCCCCGCATCAGAGACGAGCCCTTCCCCAAAGGGTTCACGCTCCCCCGAGATACGCCCAAGTACACCGGCTCCGTGAAGCCGGAGGATTGGTTGATAGACTACTCCACAGCCGTCAACGCCATGCGCGGCAACAAGCGGGTTCCGTAAAATATGTTCCCCTCATGCTCCGAGGCACGGCTCGGACATGGCTGAACAGACTGAAGCCCCGCAGCATCAACAGCTGGGTCGACTTCACTGAAGCCTTCATTCGCAACTTCACCAGACGTACAAGCGACCTCCCAAGCGCGCCGGCTCTCCTTGTGCGTGCAAGGCCCGAAGAATCGGCGCGACTATCTCACGCTACCGGGAGAACTCCGAAACTCCTGCGGCGTGCGCACGAGGTGCAGGCCATTGAGTACTACGGCCGGGTGCCGAGAGGGCACCCTCCTCAAGCACAAGCTCCTCTGCGGCAGCCCGAAACCCTCGATTTAACTGCTAATCATAGCGGACAAATGCACGCCACGGCCGACTCCTCTATGAAGGCGGAGATCCAAGTCAACTTGGTGGCAAAGTTACTCCCAGGCTCCCGTAAGAACCCGGTGGAGGCGCCCCGGCGACAACAATGAGAATGACAACAAGCGCCAAAGCCCCGGCCGACTTCCAACGATCGGCGGTCGTAACGATGAAGATCAACAACCGGAGGGCAGCCTCCGCCAAGCGGCGTAGGCGGCAAGTCCAATTGGTTGCGGCCTTCTCCTATGAGCGAGACTCTGGATGGTCCTTGCAAGTTTCAGCGGCGCTTGGCCGTCAAACCACACCACCGAAAGTGCCAGCGGCTCGTCGGGATCGCCAAGGGGACGGCCTCGCCCCGCCGCTGCGAACGCCGCCACCTCCGCCGCCTCCGCGGCAGCGGCTCGGCGTCGGGGCGATCCAAGACGAGTTCCCGGAAGAGCACGGAGCATACGTAGTGTTCACCGATCTGGCAGATGATCGGGCAGCGGCGCCAACAAGCAAGAAGAAGTCAGCTTGATGGCGGCGAAGCTCGAGTTCATGCATTGGTCGAAAGCCTATCAGTTTGAGTCGGGCGGATCACCCGAGAGGTGATGCGAGTCAGGGCTCTTCGCCTTGGTTCTTGGAGCAACCTTGGCCCTTGATAGGCGGGCCGCCCGTTTCTCATGGTCCCGATAGACAGAGGCGGCAGCATAAACATCTGTACAAGGACACCATGGGCTTCGGAATCGGCGGAGGCAGTGCAGAGCAGCCGCACCGTGTTCCATGGAATCGTGCGGCCTCTCCTATTAGCCAATTGGCAAGATTCGATAGGCGTCCTCTTGAGAGACAAAGATCACTTCGCCGAGAGCCGGTCTGGTTCGGTGGTGGATTGGAGAGCCGTACCACGCTGCTGTTAGGTCGGCCAGCCTTGGCCAAATTCATGGCGGTTCTCCACTCGCCTACCTCAAGATGAAGATGCCGAGTTCAAGGGATCTGACCATTGCCAGTGACTACAAGAAGTCGTCCTTTGTCTTGGCCGAGAAGCGATCGGCTGGCGAGTCTTTGGTGATCGCGGCGAAGCGGCTCCTTGATCGTGTCGTGGCGATGGCTGGGAAGCGGCCGGAGATGTCGCTGACCCCAAGGAGTCGGAGGCGAAGGATCATTCAAGCCGGCTAAAGAAACCAAGAAGATACCCTTGGACCCGGAGCACCCAGAAGTCTGCTGTCATAGGCTCGGCCTCGGCGGCAAATAGGAAAGCGAGCTCGTCGATTTCCTCCGTGAGAATCGGGACATCTTCGCATGGTCCCCAAGGACATGCAGTGTGTACCGAGCGGAATTCGCCGAGCACAAGCTACATGTCGGGCGGATGTAAAGCCCGTCGAGGCAGCCTTTGCGTCGCTGTCAAAGAAGAAGAAGAGTCGTCGGAGAAGAGATAGCCCGGCTTCGGCAGCGGATTCATCATGGAAGTGTTTTTTCGGAATGGTTGGCCAACCTGTCTTTGGTATTGAAGAAGAATAAGCGATGGCGGATGTGCATCGATCGCACCAGCCTCAACAAAGCCTGCCGAAGGACCCGTTTGCTCTGCCAAGGATCGATCAAGTGATAGACTCCACGGCGGATGCGAGCTGTTGAGCTTCTTGGATGCATACTCGGGATATCATCGGATCAAGCTGAATCCAGCAGACGGTGAAGACCGCATTCATCACGCCGTTTGGAGCCTTACGCTGCGGCGATGGCGTTTGGCTTGAGGAATGCGGCGCCACCTTTCAGCGTTGCATGCGAAGTGCCTCCTCAAGCAACTCAGCGAAACGCCCATGTTTATGTAGATGATGTGGTGGTAAAAACGAGAAGCGTGGGGCGCTGCTAGAAGATCTCAAAGAGACCTTTGAGAATCTGCGCGATTCGAGATCAAGCTCAATCCGGAGAAATGCGTGTTGGTCGGCCCGCCAGCTCCTCGGTTTTACGGTCTCGAGCAGCGGCATAGAGTGCAACCTGCGAAGATCAAGGCCATTGAGAGGATGGAGGTACCCAGCCATTGTTGGATGTCGCGAAGTTCACGGCTGCTTGGCTTCAATAAGCCGATTCATCGATCGGTGGGGAGAAAGCTCTGCCGTTGTATCAATTGATGAAGAAAACCACTTTTTTAGTGGAACCACAAGGCAGATGAGGCATTTCTCCAAGCTGAAGAAGATCTTGGCGACTCCCCTGTGTTGGCGGCTCCGACTCCCAAAGAGCCCATGCTCTTATACATCGCCGCTACTGGCCGGGTAGTCAACCTGATTATTGTAGTCGAGCATAAGGAGGAAGGCAAAGCGCTCGGTCGAAGACCAGTGTATTACTGGCGAGTCTTGTCGACCTCCAAGCAAAACTACCCTCACTACCGGAAGATGTGCTCTGGCGTGCATTTTGCCGCTAAGAAGTGAAGCCCTACTTTCAAGAGCATCCAATCACGTGGTTTGCACGCTCCCACTCGCCGAGATCATCGAAGTCGAGATGCCTCTGGCCGAGTGGCCAAGTGGGCTGTCGATCTAGCCCTTATACCATCTACTACCAACCTCGCACCGCCATCAAATCGCATGGCGCTAGCCGACTTCCTCGTCGTGGGCGAGACTCAATACTTGCCGCTGCGCCCGACTCTACTCATTGGCGATTGCGCCGGCGGCTCCAAGATGCGCTCCGGCCTCGGGGCGGCGTCGTCCTCACCTCCCCAAAGGCGACAAGCTCAAATCGTCTGCAAATCCGCCGCCGCCTCCAACAACGTCGCCCGAATATGAGGCGCTCATCCACGGGCTCCGGCTTGCCAAAAGCTCGGCATTCGCCGGATCTGTGCTATGGCGACTCCGACTTGGTGGTTCGGCAATCATCCGGCCCGGGGCGCCAAAGACGCATAAACATGGCAAGCTACCGCTTCTTGGTGCAGAAACTCAGCGGATATTTTGAAGGATCGAATTCCTCCACGTGCCAAGCGACAACGATCAAGCGAGCGCATTGGCGCGAGTCGGCTCCACTCGCCGAGCGATACCTTCGGCGTCGCCCTTGGCGCCTCCTCAAGCCGTCTATCAAGCCTTCACGAATCCGACTCCATTTTCGTGCGGCTCCGCCCGCGATAGTCGGATCCGACTCCAAGACCCCAACAAGCGACCTCAAAAGCCACGGTCGGCCGGGACTGCGCCCGGTCGGCAGGGGCTGCGCCGATCGGCGAGGGCTGCGCCCGGTCGGCGGGGCTGCGCCCGATCGGCCGAGAGCTGCGTCGATCGGCGAGGACTTGAGCCCGACCGGGGACTGCGTCGGTCGGCCGGAGCTTCCCGATCGGCCGAGATTCCCTCAATTCAGAAGCGGCAGCGAATCCAACCGCCGCCTCGGCCCAGCCGCCCTTGTCCAAGTCATTGTGGTGGCGGTTGAAGATAGCAGCACCTTCATGGCGCAGCCCATCCTCAAGTTCCTAGTAAACAAGGAGTTACCAGCAGGCGAGACTACGGCTCGGCAAGTACAACGCCGGCGGCAGCCTACACCATAGTCAGCAGAGAGTTAGTCGGTAGCGGCGTTCTTGGTGTCCACCGGCTGCGTAGAATCGAGAACAAGGCCAGCGATCCTCGAGACATCCATCGGGCGAGTCACGGCCACCATGCGGCTTCAAGGCGCTCGTGGCCAAAGCCTTTCGGCCACGGTTTCTTTTGGCCGCTGCCTGGAAGAAGCTAAAGAACTAGTCAAGAAGTGCAAGGGGTGCGGTGTTCGCTCCAAGCCCCTTGGACCCGGCTTCTGGCTGAAGACAATCCCCATCGCTGGCCCTTCGCGGTTTGGGGCCTGGACATGGTGGGACCTTTCAAGGCGGCCGGCGGCCTAACTCATTTGCTCGTCGCGGTGGACAAGTTCACCAAGTGGGTAGAAGCAAAGCCCATCAAGAAATTAAGCGGGCCTGGCGGTGACCTTCATTCTCGACATCACAAGGCGATGCGGCATACCGCGCAAAGCATCATCTGAATAACGGCACCAACCGCCAAAGGCGCCTTGGCTCGTTCTGCGCGACGCGAGGCATCCGGCCCGGACCTAGCGTCCGTTGCCCATCCGCGATCAAGCGGCCGGTGGAGCGAGCCAGCGGCCTCATCTGTCGACATCAAGCCTCGATTGGTCGAACCTCTCGGCGCTTCGGCCCATTGTTGGGTGGAAGAGCTGCTGCCGTCCTCTGAGTCGCACACAACCCGAACAGGTCAACCGGCTTCACGCCGTTCTTCCTCGTCTCGGTGCGAAGCCGTCATCAGCGGATATACAATTCGACTCTCGCGAGTCTCCATGTACACGAAGAGGAGGTGAAGAAGACGTCAAGGCGGCGTCGACCTCTTTGGAAGAGGGCCATTGTTGGCACTCGGTCGGTCCGGCATCTACCAGCGAGTCTGCGCCGATACTACAACCGCAAGGTCAAGCCAAGATCATTCAAGAGGCGACCTTGTGCTCGGCTGATTCAGAGAGCGGCGGCCAGCACAAGTTATCGGCGCCTTGGGAAGGTCCCTTCATCATCGACAAGGTGCTGGGAGCAGCGCCTACTATTTGATCGGCCTTTCGAAGCCTCGGCGTGCAAGAGGGGCGACTCGGCAAAAGCAGGCGCCGTGGGCATAAATCTTCTTGAAGATTTCACGATTGATGCAGTATGTATCACGCTACCCCCTTTGTATTAAGTACTAAGACCTTAGGCCCCCGAGGCGAGCTCGGGACCGCTTTTTGATTATCGTATGATATGGATCACGCTTCGAAATGCTTTCTCCTTTTCATCATCTTTATGCGCACGGGTCCGACTAGTTGGCGGGGACTACCGCCTTTGTGCTATGAAATGCTCCTGAAGTCGGACAAGTAATGTCTTGCACTCAAAACCGTCTCTGCTGAAAGCCGCAGCTCGCAGAAGCGTATCGATTAGGCGGGGATGGAAAAAGCGGCGCACACATGAAAAGCAGCTAAGGACTTAAAGCTACGCATAGCCCAAGCCGGCTCGATTTCCCCTCTTGAGTCGACTTCATGGCGATCGGCTCATAGTCTCAACCTTTATCAAGGGCGGCCGACTTTCGAGAGTCGGCTGTCGACTTTCGACCAAACTTGCTAGGATGTTCTAAGCGACTAAGTACTTGCCTCCCTAAAGTAGCCGGCGCTTGACCGGCGGCGATCCATGAGCGGCTGCCTGGATTGGCAAAGCGGCAACCGAAGGAAGGCGGCAAAGGAAAAACAGTCTAAGAACCAAAGCAAGGAAGGGCAGAAATTTGATAAATATCTACATAAGGCCCTTGGCGAATACACCCAGCTGGTGGAATTGTTGGCCGACAAGTTTTCAAGGAACAAAAGATCTGGTGAGCAGAAGCACTCTAGGGGCGGCCTCGGGCCGGAGGGCGGAGGTGGCGGCGGTGTCGGCGTCAGGCGGTCGGTGGGGCGGTCTCGGCAAGTCGCCTCAGCTGCAGTCGTCTTGTCCCGAGGTTCGTTGTTGGAGGCGCGATCAGGCTGAGGCCGGCCGCCTGCTTTGTTCTCTGGCGCTTCCTCCTCGCCTCCGTCCTCCGACTCGCCCTCCTCTTTGGTGCTGGAGCCGATCACCTTCGCCGAGTCCTCCTCGTACCCCGGGTGCATCCCGTACCACTCCGGCGGAACCTCCTCGCCGCCGTCGGTCCGCTCGGGCACAAAGACACTGGTGTCCGTGTACTCGGCGATGGCCGCCCAGGCATCGACAAGGCGCCTTCCACGACCCCAACTCGGCTGGGCCTCGGCGGAGCAGCGGCCGGTGGTCGAGTCCAGCCAGTACCACCCTTTGGCGAACTCAAGGCGGCGTGCAAGACGCGCCGAGGAGCCCTCAAGCTTCAAAGCGACCGACGGCGACCTCCGGCCCGATCGGCCGTCCGGCTGGCGGTGCGAAGAGCCGGCACCTCCGCCTGTGGCGGCAGCGACTTGGCGCGGCGCGTTGAAAACGCGCAGCAGAGCGGTGGCGGGGCGGCGAGCCCGATGCTCAAGAGCTGCTCGTCGATGGTTGAAGCGTTAGCGGCAATCGCCGCCTTTGCCCTCCGCTCCTCCCAATCCGCCTCGATGGCGGAGGGGCGGCTGCGAGTGGCGGGAAAAAGTCTTCCAAAGACAAGAAAAGGGGCGGTCGAGAAAAACCGAGAACAGTTCGACACGAGTCGAAAGACCAAAGAAGAGAAACTAAGAGTTACCATCGACGATGTCCTCGAGCTCGTGATAGCCGGAGGTCAGCATCGCCTCCCGGTCGGTCCAGGCGGACCGCTCCATCTCGAATTCAGCTAGGAGGGCATCCTCCCGCGACTTGGCGTCCTCCTGCGCCTTCCGAAGCAGTTCCTTCTGCTCGGCCAGCTGCGTCGCCAGCAGGTCGCGCTCTCGGACGAGCTTGTCGCACTCCTCCTCCTTAGTGCGGCCAGGCGGTATTGGCCTCATCCAGCTGCTCTGAAGGCGGCATTGGCGCTGGCTTCGAAGAAAGACAAAGCACCGTCAACAAGGAAGGTCGCGGGGAGATCCGCCCGGCGCTCGGCGATCGGCCGAATCTCGGGACTACTGACCAGTGGTAGCGCAGTGTGCCCAGCGGAGAAGAGAAGGAAGGTCGCCGGGAGATCCGGCCCGACTACTCAGTAGTCGGCCCGAATCTCGGGGACTACAGCCATAGTGCGCTTGTGCCCATGAAGGAAGAATTGGCTCACCTCGACTTTCCGCCGGATCGGCGGTCCGCTTCTCGGCTCCTCAACATTACGGTTGAAGGCGAGTAGCGGAGGTTGTGGTACTCCTGCAAGGCCGGCAAAGTAAAGTCGGTCTTGAGCTCGCTAGAAGGAGTTCGAGCGCGCTGCTTCGGCAGCCGACTCGAACTCGGGACTACACCCGTGGAGTCTTGCTGGCGCCTACGAAAAAAAGACAAGAGACCAAAAAGGAAAAGCGAAGCATACTCGGACGGAGGTCCGCAGGCGAATCGTCTTGGTGTAAAGTTGGGCGTCGCCTTCTTTGCGCAACTTGGGTGAACGTCGAAGAGCACTGGTTCAGTGGTCGGTGCCGCCTTCGCGCACTCCAGCCGGTGGCGCAGCACCGAGGAGGCCTCGGCATCGAGTTCGCCATCTTTGGCGGCGTCGATCTCCCGAGCTCGTGGCACCCGAGCTCGTCCTCTCAATCCGCGCGCGTTGGCACGGCGACTGAAAAAGCAGCAGCAGCGGCATCGTCGTCGCGATCGGCGGATCTGCGAGTCCACGGCTGCTTGCCATGCGGCCTCAAAAGCGAGGCGGCGGAGGTGGCGAGGCGGCGTGAGTATCCGAACCGGCGTAGCCACCGTCCTCCGTGAGAGGGTTTGCGGTGCCGACCTCCCCGGTCTGCCCGTGAACTCGGGGGCGGTCTTGGCGACAGATGGGAACGAGCATCGCCGCTCGGCGGCGAACGGCCTCTCAAGCATCCGCCGCGCGGCGCGGCCACGGCCTCCTCCAGGTGCCGCTGGGCGTTGGCGGCCGCTTTCTCGGCCTCCGCCCTCTCCAGGCGGCCGGCCTCCTCCTCCGCGCGCTTCTCTTGCGCGTTCCATGCTGTCGCCTCCCAGAGGTCGGCGGCGGGGTCAATCCGCCGTGTGTTGGCGGACGTCTCCACCGACCCCATGATGGAAGGGACGGCGGCTCTTTCAAGGGAAAGGGGAGCGCTGGAGAAGATTGGAGGGAAATTAGAAAGATTCAAGCAAAATCCAGAAAAGAAGTAAGGGGTAAGAGACTTACGAAGAAACCCGATGGCGGCCTTCTCACTTCCTTAGGAGGCGGTTGGCCTTGCGGCCGCCTCCTCCCGTTTGTCGCGGCGGCGGTTCCTTAGGCTTCTTTGACCTGCCGCCGGGCCACTCGGCCGCGAACCCTTTCGCCGGCCTGGTTGGAGGGGCGGCTCTCGGCTGGCGGGCGGGGCGACTTCGCGTCGGCGTCGCCCTCGGGCGATCGGCGAAAGGTCGCCCGGCGGTGCGAGGCCGCCGTCTTCCTCCTCTCCGCCGCCTTGGCGTCGGCCTCTGCGCTGCCCCAAGTCGGGGTCGTCGGCGTCGCCGACCTCGCGATCGGGGCGTAGTCCGCTGACTCTCTCGTGGCGGCCGGCAGCGGGCGCCGTGAGGGGTTCTGCTCAAAGATGCCAACAAGATCGAGCTTGAAGTCGGATGCAAGCGAGATTGAAATCTGACGGAAGCAACTTACGACCGAGGAGGGTTGTCGGCAATCTGGCTCCTTGCCGAACTGCCACTCCTCTGTGAACCCGATGGGCGATGTGGTTCACCAAGTTCGCCACTTCTCCCGCGGCATGTCCTTGGTACACGATCGGCTTAGGTCGTGCGGCCGCTCATCGGGACAGATGAGGTGAGGCCCGCCAGAAGCGGAAGAACCCGGCGCGCCACGAAGGCGGCCAGGAGATCGGAGGCGACGAGCCCCTCCGACTACGTCATGACTCGGAGGCGCACCATGGCGCCGACTCCGGAGGTCGAAAGCGACTTCGACCGATGGGACCAACTGGGCGGCCGGCCAATCAGCGGCTCGGGGTCGAAGGCGGCAGATTGACCCGATCGCCGTCGGTGGAGACATTCTTCCGCAATCGTCTTACGCCACATCTTCACCGATTTCACCGGCGGGATGGGCGGAAAAAGGGTTGTCGGCCGTCGTCGCCGCGATGCGATGTAGGTGCCGCCTTGTGCGGCGTCTTGCGGCAACTGAGTGCCGAGCCGAGGAGAAGAACTCCCCACAGCTCGAGGTGGGGAGAACGCCGATGTAGCCTTCGCGCAGGTGGCGGCGAGAGAAGCACCACAGCGTTGGGGTGAGGTGGTGCGGCTGCGAGCTATGAAACTTCGAGGAAGGAACGGAGGAACCCGCTCGCGGGAGCCCCATCAGCGCATGAGAGCGCGGCGGAAGATGACCGCTTCGCCCTCCTCGGCGTGGGCGGATCTCTCTCGCCGCGGCGGGCGGGCCTGCACCAAGTCGCTTCGGGGCGGCGGGTTTTGCGGAGGAACTCGATGTCCTCCGCTCCCACGTCCGAGCCGTCCCACACGCCGGAGCGCGAGGTGGGGGGGCGCGACGGAAGAGGAGCTCATCGCCCGGCGAGGAGGAGCACTGTGCTTTCGCGAGGAATAAAGCAACGGAGCGGGGCGAAGGAAGAAGAGGGGCAAGAGAGCGGGGGAGGGAGTGCGCGTGCTGTGCCGCCGCTCCCCCTCCGCCTATTTATAGCCCAACGGGCTGAGAAGCCGAGGGGGCGACGTGGGGATTAACTGCGCCCATGGCCCCACGACGCCCCACGATTAACCCACGGTTTCGCCCTTGATAACAAGCGTGGGGATGCCAACCGCCCTAGGCGCAGCGGATCCGCTCGGGGCGAGGCCTTGTAGTGGCGAGCCCCACCTGGCGGCCCGTCCCATCACAGCGTGGGCGACGAGCGAGCTACTCGCCTCACGTGGCGCCACGCGACAGACCGTCTCATAGATGGCGAGGCGTAACGTCGCCGCCGGTTTCCGCCACGCCTTGCGGCGGCGGCTCCTTGCGGGGCAGACCGACTCAGAGGCGGCCCAAAGACGCAGCGGCGAATCTCGAGTCGGCACCGCAAAGCTGGCTGCAAGCCCCCGAGGCGGCGCCCGCCGGCTTCCCGGCCGGGACTCTTGTCGGAGTAATGGGCCATGGGTAGGCTCACCGGGACCCAAGATCTTTCAAGACATCGGGGCAGGCCGCGCCCCTCGTAAGTCCCAGTGGCGACCTTGAAAGGCGAGTCCGGCGGGCGACCTTCGAGAAGGCCGAGTCGGTGACGACCTTCAAGAAGCGAGTCCTCAGATGGCAACTCTGAAACAAGCCGACTCGGGCTTGCGACCTCTCAAGGGCCGACTATGAGAGTCGGCCCGCGACCTTCACGAAGACCGATCGGAGTATCGCCCGGCGTGGCCGTCCCTCATGACCCACGGGAGGAAGGCATGGCTCTGATGAGCAGCGTCGCCAGAGATCTCCGGTGAGGCGGCCTTTGTTGCCATGCCTCCCGACCTCAAGCCACAATGCACAAGGCTTTGTGCCGCTGTAAGTGTCACGCCCGAGATCGCATGGCCCCTGTCGATTGAGATAGAAGAAGACGGCGGAGAGCGAAGGCGGCCTGCGGAGCCGGCCTCTCGAGTCGGCCGCCTCCGGCCAGGGTCCCACAAGCCATAAACCAGATTGGACGGGGAGTGGCGGCGGTGATCGCTGACAGACGGCAAGACTTGTTCCCACGACCCCATGACCGAGCCTGCGTCATCGGAGTCTTGCCATGATTCGTTGCTGTCATGAGGCCCTTGATCGGCGGGCCCTGCTGCCAGCAGGAGGACGGTGCAAGAGGATCGACGGCCCGGGGCCACGCCGATCGGATTACCGTTGTACCCCAGGGTAGGCCTATATAAACCCCAGGGCACCCATGCAAAGGGTTCGCCCTAGATAGGTTTTAGACACATAGCAAGAGGGAAAGAGCTAGCCTTGCTCCTCCTGCCTCCAAACAGCTCGAGGAGCCTTTGTACTATCATACCATAGTGATCATGCAGAGACCCCTTGAGAGCAGCAGTAGGGGTGTTATCTCCTGAGAGCCCCGGCTGGGTAAGATTCGCGGCGTGCATGTCTTCGCCTCATCCGTTTCGAGCACCGTGACGTTCTACTCGCCCCCACCATGATAAGCCACCCGTTGGCATATGTCGCATCCAACCCCCGACACACAATCATAAAAGATGTCCAAGATAGTATATTTATATGTGAAGACCTCTCTTTCTTTATTACTTCCTATTAATTGCGACGATGACCAAAACTATGTTTGTCAACTCTCAACAACTTTTAAGCCTCATAGTCTTTATATGTGAAGTCATTACTATCCATAAGATCAATATGAACTTTTTATTCTTTTATTCTATCTATTTTCTCAAGATCATAGCAAGATAGCAAAGCCCTTGACTCAACACTAATCTTTATTATATAGCTCACGGACTCGATTACATAGAGAGATCACAAAGCAAAACGCAAAACTAAATCATACCAAAACTTCAGTCTACTAGATCAAGATATTACTAAAAGGATCGAACTAAGTAAAGCGATAAAGATAGGAGTGTGGTGGTGATACGATACCCGGGCACCTCCCCCAAGCTTGGTAGTTGCCAAGGGGAGTGCCCATACCCATGTGATTATGTCCTCAGAGGTGATGAAGGTGTTGTTGATGATGTAGACTTCTTCCTCAATTTACGCTTGAGGATAGTATTTTTCTCCTTTAGATCATCGATCTCCTGCTCAAGGCTTAATATTCTTTTGCATAGTTCCTTTTTGTTTTCCTGCAAGAGACGAAAAGGGATAAACTCGATCTTTGGCTTCTTTTCTCTATCAGGGAGGCTTGACTTTTTAAACTCCACATGCATGTCCCCAGGTTGAGGTAAAGGGACTTCATCCTCATCTGAGCTCGTCTCCTCCTTTCCCCTAGGCTCGTAGTCTTCCTCTTCTTCAGTGGTCCAGCCAGAATGCTCCAAGTCCTCGTAGACCTTAGGGTCTGCAAGGTAATCAGCCAGATAGCTTTCTCCTTCCGAATCCTGAGATGACATATTGCTCTAATCTGCTACAGAGACAACTCGGAACGAAAACAGAAGATTTTTGCGTGATATGGTGGTCAAAACCTTCGGGAGATTATATAATGAATTTTTACTGACCAAAAGAAGTAACGTGCACGAAAACGGAGTCCGGGAGGCACACGAGGTGCCCACGAGGCAGGGGGCATGCCCTCCACCCTCGTGGAGGCCTCGTGTCCTTCCCGGATTACTTCTAGCTTTCCAAAATTCTTAAATATTCCAAAACGGAAGAAATTGCCATTAGAATTGTTTTGGAGTCGGTTTACTTACCGTACCACATACCTATTCCTTTTCGGAGTCTGAAACATTCTGGAAAGTGTCTCTTATGTATTCCTCCGGGGTTACAGTTTCAATAATATTAGTTTCAACATTTATAGGATTACCTGAGATATAATGTTTGATTCTTTGACCGTTCACCACCTTCGGATTTGTACCTTCGAAGTTGTTGATTTTTATGGCACCGGAATGATAGACCTCCTCGATAATGTAAGGACCTTCCCACGTAGAGAGAAGTTTCCCTGCAAAAAGTCTTAAACGAGAGTTGAATAGCAACACATAATCACCTATGTTAAATTCTCGCTTTTGTATTCTTTTGGCATGCCATCTTTTCACTTTTTCTTTGAACAGCTTGGCATTCTCATAGGCTTGGGTTCTCCATTCATCAAGTAAGCTAATATCAAATAACCTCTTCTCACCAGAAAGTTTGAAGTCATAGTTGAGCTCTTTAATAGCCCAATATTCTTTATGTTCAAGTTTGAGAGGTAAGTGACATGCTTTTCCATATACCATCTTATACGGAGACATACCCATAGGATTTTTATATGCAGTTCTATAGGCCCCTAATGCATCATCAAGTTTCTTGGACCAATTCTTCCTAGATCTATTAAAAGTCTTTTGCAAAATTAATTTGAGCTCTCTATTACTCAACTCTACTTGACCGCTAGACTGTGGGTGATAAGGAGATGCAATTCTATGATTAACATCATACTTAGCAAGCATTTTACAAAAGGCACCATGAATAAAATCTGAACCACCATTAGTCATGAGATATCTAGGGACTCCAAACCTCAGAAAAATAACTTCCTTAAGTATCTTAATAGAGGTGTTATGATCAGCACTACTAGTTGGAATAGCTTCTACCCACTTAGTAACGTAATCAACAGCAACTAAAATATGTGTGTATCCATTAGAGGCAGGAAAAGGTCCCATATAATCAAAGCCCCAAACATCAAATGGTTCAATAACAAGAGAATAATTCATAGGCATTTCTTGACGTCTACTCATATTACCAATTCTTTGACATTCATCACAAGACAAGACAAACTTACGAGCATCTTTGAAGAGAGTAGGCCAATAAAAACCGGATTGCAATACCTTGTGTGCAGTTCTATCTCTAGTGTGGTGTACTCCATATGGTTCGGAGTGACACTTGCGTAGGATCTGTTCCTGTTCATGCTCAGGTACACAACGTCTAATAACACCATCTACTCCTTCTTTATAAAGGTGTGGGTCATCCCAGAAGTAATGTCTTAAATCATAAAAGAACTTTTTCTTTTGTTGGTATGTGAAGCTAGGTGGTATAAATTTAGCAACAATGTAATTAGCATAATCAACATACCATGGAGCAGTACGAGAAGCATTAATGACCGCTAATTGCTCATCAGGAAAGCTATCATCAATAGGTAGTGGGTCATCAAGAACATTCTCTAACCTAGACAAGTTGTCTGCAAAGGGGTTCTCAGCTCCCTTTCTATCAATAATATGCAAATCAAATTCTTGGATCAAGAGAACCCATCTAATAAGTCTAGGTTTAGCATCTTTCTTTCCCATAAGATATTTAATAGCAGCATGATCAATGTGAATAGTTACTTTAGAATCAACAATCTAAGGTCTGAACTTATCACAAGCAAATACAACTGCTAAGAATTCTTTTTCAGTAGTAGCATAATTTCTCTGGGCAGTATCAAGAGTTTTACTAGCATACTGGATAACATTTAATTTCTTATCAACTCTTTTGCCCTAGAACAGCACCTACAGCATAATCGCTAGCATCACACATAATTTCAAAGGGTAAGTTCCATTCAGGTGGCTAAACAATAGGTGCAGTGATCAAAGCTTTCTTAAGTATTTCAAATGCTTCTACACAATCATCATCAAAGACAAAAGGAATATATTTTTGCAATAGATTAGTCAGAGGCCTAGAGATTTTAGAAAAGTCCTTAATGAACCTCCTATATAAACCGGCATGACCAAGGAAACTTCTTATACCTTGAATGTCCTTGGTACACAGCATCTTTTCAATAGCATCAACTTTAGCTTTATCAACTTCAATACCTCTTTCAGAAATCTTATGCCCCAAGACAATGCCTTCATTAACCATAAAGTGGCACTTTTCCCAATTCAAGACGAGACTAGTGTTTTCACATCTCTGCAGAACTCAATCAAGGTTGCTCAAGCAATTATCAAAGGAGGATCCATAAACGGAGAAGTCATCCATGAATACCTCACAAATCTTTTCACAAAAGTCAGAGAATATAGCCATCATGCATCTTTGGAAGGTAGCGGGTGCATTACATAAACCAAAAGGCATACGTCTATAAGCGAAAGTATCGAAAGGGCAAGTAAAAGTAGTTTTTGATTGATCCTCCGCTGACAAAGGTATTTGAGAGAAACCAGAATAACCATCTAGAAAGCAGAAATGTGTGTGTTTGGATAGTCTTTCTAGCATTTGATCAATAAAAGGTAAAGGGTAATGATATTTCTTAGTAGCTTTATTTAATTTACAGAAATCAATTACCATCCTATAACCTGTAATAATTCTTTGCGGAATCAATTCATCTTTATCATTAGAAACGACAGTAATACCTCCCTTCTTAGGGACGCAACGGGCAGGACTTACCCAATCAATATCAGCAACGGGATAAATTATACCTGCCTCAAGGAGCTTTAGTATCTCCTTTCTTACCACTTCTTTCATCTTAGGATTTAACCGTCGTTGAGGATCTCTAACTGGTTTGGAGCCTTCGTCCAATTTAATTTTATGTTGGCATAGAGTGGGACTAATGCCCTTAAGATCATCCAGAGTATATCCAATAGCAGCACAGTGCTTATTCAGAGTTTTCAACTATCTTTCCTCTTCTTGCTCTGAAAAGTTAGCACTAATAATAACAGGATATATCTTCTTTTCATCAAGATAAGCATATTTAAGATTATCAGGTAAAGGTTTAAGCTCAAACACGGGATCACCCTTGGGTGGAGGGGGATCCCCTAGGATTTCAACAGGCAAGTTATGTTTCAGAATAGGACCCTGTTGAAGGAATACTTCATCTATTTCCCTTCTTTCATTCATAAACATATCATTTTCATGGTCTAGCGAATATTGTTCTAACGGATCAGTAGGAGGCACGGCAATAGAAGCAAGACCAATAATTTCATCCTTAATAGGCAATTCTTTATCATGGGGTTGTCTATGAAACTTAGCAAAATTAAACTCATGAGACATATCCCCTAAGCCAATTGTAACAACATCCTTTTTGCAATCAATCCTAACATTAACAGTATTCAAGAAGGGTCTACCAAATATAATGGGACAAAAGTCATCTTGTGGGGAACCAAGAACAAGAAAATCAGCAGGATATTTAACTTTCCCACACAAGACTTCAACATCTCTAACAATCCCAACTAGTGAAATAGTATCTCTATTGGCAAGCTTAATAGTAACATCAATACCTTCTATTTCAACGGGTGCAATATCATGCATAATTTCATTACATAGGGAGATAGGTATTGCACTAGCACTAGAACCCATATCACATAAGCCATGATAACAATGATCTCCTATTTTAACAGAAATAACAGGCATGCCTACAATAGGTCTATGTATCTTAGCATCGGGTCTAGCAATATTAGCAGCCTGTTCACAGAAGTAAATAACATGCCCATCTATATTATCATCCAAGAGATCTTTAACCATAGCAATATTAGGTTCAACTTTAATTTGCTCAGGAGGTGTATATGTTCTAGTATTACTCTTACGGACCACAGTTGAAGCTTTAGCATGATCCTTTATCCTAACAGGAAAAGGTGGTTTCTCGACATAAGTAGTAGAAGAATAGGATCATTATAAGTGATAGTCCTTTCTTCAACTGTAATAGGTGCAACTAATTTTACTTCAGTGGGAGGATTATATTTAAACCACTTCTCCTTCGGAAGATCAATGTGAGCAGCAAAAGATTCACAAAAGGAAGCTACTATCTCAGAGTCAAGTCCATATTTAGTGCTAAATCCATGAAAAGCAACGGTATCCATAAAAGATTTAACACAATCAAACTTAGGTGTCATACCTGACTCCTTACCATCGTGGGAACCCCAATCTTCAGAGTTGCGTTTAATTCTTTCCAGTAAATCCCACTTGAATTCAGTAGTCTTCAACATATAAGAACAAGCACAGGAAGTATCAAGCATGGTGCGATCATTGAGAGAAAGCCGAGCATAATTTTTTTGAATAATCATATCTCTTGAGAGCTCATGATTGGGGCATGAATATAACATTGACTTAAGCCTCCCCCAAGCTTGAGCTATGCTTTCTCCTTCGCGAGGCCAGAAATTATATATGTAATTACGATCACGATGAACAAGATGCATAGGATAGAATTTCTGGTGAAATTCCAATTTCAATCGTTTATAGTTCCAAGATACCGTATCATCACATAGCCTATACCATGTCAATGTGTCTCCTTCAAAGATAAAGGAAAGACCTTCCTCTTAACAACATCATTGGGAATACCCGCAAGCTTAAATAATCCACAAACTTCATCCACATAGATAAGGTGTAAATCGGGAAGCAATGTTCCATCTCCTGCAAAGGGATTAGCTAGCAGTTTCTCTATCATACCCGAAGGAATCTCAAAGTAAACATTTTCAGTAGGTTCAGTAGGTTGAGGAGCAACTCTTTGCTCTACTAGTCGGGGCGAAGATGCCCCGAACAAGCCCCTCAAAGGATTAGTTTCCATAGTAACAAGTGACAGAAAATTTCAGCACACTATATAAATGTTTCCTTACCAAGTTCCACTCACCAAAGGCGCTTCACTCCCCGGCAACGGTGCCAGAAAAGAGTCTTGATGACCCACAAGTACAGGGGATCTATCGTAGTCCTTTTGATAAGTAAGTGTGTCGAACCCAACGAGGAGCAGAAGGAAATGACAAGCGGTTTTCAGTAAGGTATTCTCTGCAAGCACTGAAATTGTAGGTACCAGATAGTTTTGTGATAAGATAATTTGTAACGGGTAACAAGCAATGAAAGTAAATAAGGTGCAGCAAGGTGGTCCAATCCTTTTTGTAGCAAAGGACAAGCCTGGACAATTTCTTATAATGAGAAAAGCGCTCCCGAGGACACATGGGAATTATCATCAAGCTAGTTTTCATCATGCTCATATGATTCGCGTTCGGTACTTTGATAATTTGATATGTGGTGGACCGGTGCTTGGGTACTGCCCTTTCTTGGACAAGCATCCCGCTTATGATTAACCCCTATTGCAAGCATCCGCAACTACAAAAGAAGTATTAAGGTAAACCTAACTGAGGGAGTCCTGGACTAGGGGGTGTCCGGATGGCCGGACTATCATCATCGGCCGGACTCCAAGACTATGAAGATACAAGATTGAAGACTTCATCCCGTGTCCGGATGGGACTTTCCTTGGCGTGGAAGGCAAGCTAGGCAGTATGGATATGTAGATCTCCTACCATTGTAACCGACTTTGTGTAACCCTAGCCCTCTCTAGTGTCTATATAAACCGGAGGGTTTTAGTCCGTAGGACAACAATCATAACAACAATCATACCATAGGCTAGCTTCTAGGGTTTAGCCTCCTTGATCTCGTGGTAGATCCACTCTTGTACTACCCATATCATCAATATCAATCAAGCAGGAGTAGGGTTTTACCTCCATCGAGAGGGCCCGAACCTGGGTAAAAACATCGTGTCCCTTGTCTCCTGTTACCATCCGCCTAGACGCACAGTTCGGGACCCCCTACCCGAGATCCGCCGGTTTTGACACCGACATTGGTGCTTTCATTGAGAGTTCCTCCGTGCCGTTGCAATCAGGAAGGATGCCTCTTCCCGTCTTTAAAGACGGTACTATTTCCAAGGGAGCTTTGGCCACCGGTCAAACTGTCCGGCTAGGTGGTTTTCTTATGACCGCCTGTTCGGCCGCCGTCCCGACGATGACCTCCCGGGTCATCAAAAGCGATCTTCACATCAACTCAGAATTCACCGAGCAGCTGGATCCGATGGAGCTCTCCTCTGTAAACGAGCTCTTGGATCGCTTTGCTGCCCTGGGAGTCGCTACAGACTACGATCAGATTGGGCTTAAAACCGATCTAAGAGAGATCAACTCTCCCCAGGCTACCCACCACGTTGCTATGGTGGAGGAACAGCGCGGAGACTCTTCTTCTATGCTAAAGACCAGTTATGTCCGGATTCCGGATCCCTCCATGCCGGATTCCCGCGGAGAGACGGACATCAACCAAATACTGAACCTAAAGTTAGGCAGCAGACCAGATTCGTTGGACGACATCCAGCAATCCAAACTTCCAAATTCGGAAACTTTTCGGCCCTTGAGCCTCAAGTTGGGCAGGGTTCCGGACTCAACTCCACCCACCCACCCAAACATATGCGATCTATCTCAAATCCGGCAAGAGCCCGCTGAAACAGTACATCATTACTGGGCCAGATTCCTCCTGGTTATGGACAGGATAAAGGACTGTCATGAGGAAAACGCAATTTCAATTTTCTAACAATTGCACGGACAAGGGAATCTTGAATGCTGTAAGTCATCGCGAAATTACACGCTTCGCCGACCTGGCGTCCATAGTACGAAAGTACTGTGCGATGGGGAGTGTCCGGAAAACCGAAACTAAGTTTTGGGACAATCCGGCTCCGAACACAACCCTAGTCCGAAACAAAAGGGTGCATCATGCTCAGGCACCCAGGACAAAAACCAAAAGGCAAAGACCCCATAAAGGCACGGAACCGTACTGGAGGGATGGCTCAGCGGTCCCTGTAAAATTCATAGTACAGAGGGCGCCACTCCAACACATAGCCTTCGAGCATGTTGGATACTGCGGCAGGTGGCCAAAAGTGGCGAAGAGCTTCTAGCCCCGGAGAACCACCCCAACAGTACAAAGATGCGGTACTAACAGTCTTGAGACCTTCGCATCAAATAATATGCGAAGCGAACAATCCGCAGCCTCGCCAAGTCTACCAAGTAGCAACAACAAATCCATGGAGCGACACGGCTATCACCTTCAACGCCGGCGGCGAACCTAAATTCGAACAGCCCGAGCACCAGCCGCATTGGTCCTCAGTCCAATAGTGGACGGCTTTCGTCTTACCAAGGTACTCATGGATGGCGGCAGCGGATTAAACCTTGTCTACGAGGAAACCCTTCGAAAAATGGAAATAGACTGGAGCTGCATTGAGCGAAGCAGCACGACCTTTAGAGGAATAATCCCTAGCCGGGAAGCACGTTGCACAGGAAAAATCACACTTGATGTGGTGTTCGCTCGCCGTACAATTACAGGTCCGAGGAGGTCACGTTCCAAGTGGCCCCGTTCAGCAGCGGATATCACGCTTTATTACGGCGAGAGGCATTCACAATTTTTCAAGCCATACCCCATTACGGGTACATGAAGCTTAAAATGCCCGGGCCTAATGGAACCATCACTCTTGCCAGTGATCCGGACACAGCATTCCACGCTGAAAACAAGACAGCCGCACTAGCCTTAGAGGCACTATCCGAAGCCCTAGCGGCAGAGGAGCTCACGGCGCTGCGCTCTACGGTGAACAGGGACGATGTGATACTCAATAAGAGATCCAAGTCCACCTCTTTTAAACCAGCGGACGAAATAGTCAAATTCCAGGTCCATCCAACAGACCCCACAAAGACGGCCTCCATTGGGGCACAGTTAAAACCTGATGTAGATGCCGCACTACGAGAATTCCTTCGGGAGAATTGGGACATCTTTGCCTGGCACCCTTCAGATATGCCAGGAATCCCACGCAGATCGGCAAAACAGTAGAGGCATACGTAGACGACGTGGTCGTCAAGACCAAACATGTCGAAACTCTAGTAGACGACTTGAGGCTCACATTCGACAACCTTCGAGCATATGACATTAAGCTCAACCCGGAAAAATGCGTTTTCGGCGTACCAGCCGGTAAGCTCCTGGGCTTCATTGTATCCGGTAGAGGAATTGAAGCAAACCCAGCCAAGATCCGAGCTCTGTCACAGCTGGATATCCCAAAGGACCTCGAACAAATACAAAAATTAACTGGATGCGTGGCGGCTTTAAGCCGCTTCATCTCCCGTTTGGGAGAAAAGGCATTGCCCCTCTATCACCTTCTCAGGCGCACCGAAAACTTCGAGTGGACGGATGCTGCCACTGCCGGACTCGAAGAAATAAAGGCCATATTGGCAACAAATCCGGTCCTGGCCGCGCCTAACCTGGGTGAACTGATGTTATTATATATCGCGGCAACACATCAAGTTGTCAGTGCGGTACTCGTCGTCGAACGAGAAACAGAAGGACACAAAATCCCTCTTCAAAAACCAGTGTACTACCTATCCACTCTCTTAACCCCATGCAAGTCCCGGTATCCACATTATCAAAAGATAGCGTACGCGGTGTTCATGGCATCCCGGAAGCTGCGACACTACTTTCAAGAGTGTTCGATAACATTGCCTCGAAGTACCTCTCAACGACATTATAAACAACGCGACGCGACAGGCAGGATTGCAAAATGGGCCATCGAGCTCTTACCATTCGATATAACCTACAAACCACGACGACGAGCTATAAAGTCGCAAGTTTTGGCTGACTTCATTGCGAATGGACGAAGCGAACTCCCTAAAAAGTACGGCGCATACTCCAATTGGATCATGCATTTCGACGCTCCAAAATGTTGGCCGGCTTGGGGGCTGGCGTCGTATTGACGTCCCCAACTAGAGACACAGTCCAATACATACTTCAGATAATGTACACGGACTCCAACAATGCAGCCGAATATGAGGCCCTTCTACATGGCCTCCGGATGGCAATCTCCATGGGTATTCAATGCCTAGAAGTGCGCGGGGACTCAAACCTCGCAATATCCCAAGTAAACAGAGACTTTTACGCCAAGGATCCGAAAATGGCAGCCTATCGTAATGCCGTCTTAAAAATGTCAGCTCGGTTCGAAGGACTCGAATTCCACCATGTAGCCCGGGATAATAACCAGGCAGCCGACGTGTAGGCACGCATCGGCGCAAAACGCGACGCCGTCCCTCCAAACATCTTCCTGGAGCGGCTCTTTAAGCCATCCGTATTATGGGAAGAGGAGTCCGGAAATAACAACCTGAAACCAACCGTACCACCCAACACGGAACATTCTGACACAATCAATGGCTCAGCCAATGAAATAACACCTTCAGCCCACGAAATAATGGCAGTAATTGCCCCGTGGATGGAACCATTCCTAGCCTACTTAATTAGGCAGGAACTTCCCGAAGACCAAAATGAGGCCCGCTGCATAGTTCGGCGATCTAAAGCCTACAAGGTCCATGAGGGAGAGCTTTATAAGAAAAGCACAACCGGAGTCCTTCAAAGGTGCATCTCCGAAGAGGAAGGGCGCAATCTGTTGGCTGAAATTCACGCCGGACTCGGCGGGCACCACGCCGCAGCCCGGGCCCTTGTAGGCAAGGCCTTCCGTACATGATTTTATTGGCCGACGGCCCGAGCAGATGCTCAGGACTTAGTCCAGCGATGCGTTGGGTGCCAGCTTTTAGCTAATCAAAGCCACATGACGCCCACCGCCCTCAAAACCATACCCATCACCTGGCCGTTGGCGGTCTGGGGGCTTGACATGGTTGGACCCCTTAAAGGGGGAACCCATAAAAAAAATACCTATTGGTCATGGTGGACAAATTCACCAAATGGATAGAGGCCAAACCAGTTAAAACGGCCGAATCCGGACCAGTGATAGACTTCATATCCGGGGTAGTACACCGTTATGGTGTCCCCCACAGCATCATCACCGATAACGGCACGAACTTCACGGCCGACGAGGTTAAACTCTGGTGCAAAAATATGGGCATTAAGCTCGACTACGCTTCAGTCTATCACCCTCAAACCAACGGTCAAGTTGAACGAGCAAATGGTCTAATCATGAGCAGCATCAAACCCAGATTAGTGCGGTCCCTTACGGAATCTAACACGCACTGGGTAGGGGAGCTCGACTCCATACTCTGGGGGCTGCGGACCACGCCAAACCGTACTACCGGATTCACACCATTCTTTATGGTATACGGCGCAGAGGCAGTTTTGCCCTGCGACATAATTCATGACTCACCTCGAGTGCGCATGTATGAAGAAAGAGAAGCCGAGTTGGATCGGCAAGACAGCTTGGACGCATTGGTGGAGGAGCGCGACGTGGCAAAGGCTTGTTCCGCATTCTATCAGCAGCAGGCTCGAAGATATCAAAGCAGAGAAGTACGGGCTAAAACTTACAATGTTGGCGAACTAGTTCTACGCCTGCCGGACAAGAAAAAGGACAAACTCAAGCCCAAATGGGAAGGACCCTTCATCATCGACCAAGTCTGACCGCGGAGCATACCGCTCGCAAAACGCATCGGACAACCGACTCGAGCCGAACCCATGGAGCGCAGCCCGCCTCCGAAGATTCTCGCCTAGCGCCGGACTCGAGTTCGTCTCCTTCCTCCGTCCACATCTTATACTTGATTGTTTTTGTTTCTCTCTTTTCTCCCACCTTTTTCATAAAGCCCTCGAGGGCCGATTTGCGCATTGTTCGCACACACTTGACGTGCTACTCGCACTCATTATACCTGGGGGGCTTCTTTAACAGAAGCTTATTTATATGGACTTTATGCCCAACACATGTGTCACACTTCCGCATGTACCTTCCATTCACCATTATATGCATCGATATGACTTAAGTTTTGGCCAAGCTGGGTTGCCTGGTTCCTGTGCTTACCCCTACGTTCCCGATTGTTCGGCTAGGAGGTAAAGGAGCACCTCTGCGATTATTCTTGCCGGTCACCGGATGTCTACCTCAGGTCGGGTGAAGCCGAAAGCTAAGCGTTCTTAAGGGAATATTCGATCGGTGACTTGAAAGATGATTTCTCATTTATTTATTTATCTGCCCCGGATGTTTTCTGCTCTTTTCGCAGTCCGGACATGCACTTTAGGGCATGCCTCCCGAGAAAGGAACCCCTAACGGAACTATTCTCCTGGAAGATGTTTCTTACTAACCATGTAATATAACATAACTAGTTGGGCACTTATGCGATAAAGCACTAATGACCCCTACGCCTGGTCTCCATGCATGCCCGGTTTTTGCATAACGCGAGGTATTCGGACACACTCGGACTGTTGGGTCCCGAGGTTGAAGCGAAAAGGTCCGCAAAGACAAGCGATCTACAATCCGGCTAGACGGCATTATACATGTCATTTTAAAAATACATCGTCACATTGACTGATTGTACTCCTCTTCAATCCCATCTAACAAGCTGTCTAATTTACAGTCCCATTGGGAATACTTAGCGGCCAACTCTACTTGGCCGTACACTAAGCTCACAGGGATCTCCTTCCCATCGGGCCCCATAGGTCCGACCTTGGCCATGTGGTTCGGATCCGCCTTCTTGTACCGCGTCTTCACCATGGCCCAGGCCTCCCTGGCGCCTTGACGACAAGCTGATATCTTCCATAGACGGAAGCGCTGCCGTGCTCCACAAGCTTCTCGCAAGCCCTCCAAGACCCTCGGTAGGGAGGCGGACGGCCATAAGGCACGGGCAGCGCCACTCATCGCATGCGAACACGTTAAATGCGAGCAAAGACTCGGAAAGTTGATCACCCATTGAACCGGGCATTTCCTCCAGAGGCGACACTGTGAGCACACCTCTGAGACACATTTCGTCAATCGACTTCCTCGCGAACCCTCCTTTTCAAAAGAGTTTGCTCAAGCACTTCTTGTAGATGCCGCGATGAAGCCGCCGATTCTCCTTCACGAGCTGCACGGTGGGCCCGAACACCTTTAGCTCTTCTCCAAGATGGGTGTGGGCATCTTGGAGCTTGTTCCTCTCCTGCTGCACCTTCATAAGCACCCTCTCGCCAGCCTTTAGCTGGCGCAGTAGCTGTTGCTTGTCCGGATCAAGTCCGACAACATCTGCAATACTATTGTCAGACTTATACGCAAGCCGAACACTACTGGAGCGGCCAGTGCGGCCTCAAGTTGGGCCTTGCACTCTTGTAGCTCTTGGGACGATTGGGTATTCTTCTCCATAAGATCCTGCATATCAAATGATCCTTAAATCAGTTATTTTAACTACTTTAAGTCTCCGGGGCTACTAGCATACACAACCATTAAATCCCTTACCCGTATGTCTTTCACATACTGCTCCGTGGCTCTGGTCAAACCATCTTGAGCAGCACGGAGGTGCGCGTCTCCCGCGTTGAAGGCGTTCAACACCTCTGGGGAGAAACACGCATCACGAAGAACTGTCCGGCGGCGCCTGTGATTCATGGCGCTCTCCACCTCGGACCTGGTGGCGGACAACCTGTCGGCATCCTCGGCTTGAGGAGCATCCGGGTCGCGCCTTGCGCTCGCCTCCCCCCCCCCCCTGGACCAGGTGTTGGAGCCTGGCTGGCGGAGGCTTGGTTGGCAACCTCTCCGGCGTGGTCCGTGGCCTTTCTCTGAAAAAGTTATGAGCATCAATATACCTTCTGAGGGACTTTTCCTTAAAAGCGGTGGCGAGTCATACCGTTGCGGCGACGTTCAATTCGCACCGCACCTGTTCCGCTTCTTTGGGCCGGCCCGACCCTGGTTGGTCACCGCGCGGATCGATTCCGCCTTGAAGGCACCTCTGCAAGACACCGTTGGTATCGGTGGTCGAAATAAGCAGACGAAGTAATGGTGTCGAGGCTCGGTCATAGTTACAGGAAGCGAGAGATAAACCGGGGTAGTCAGCCGTAATGGCGACTAGAGCATTGTCCATGCTAAGCTGGTGGAACACCCCGTCAATCAGCTCCACCTTTATATCGAGATCCTCTTCGGAGGCCGGATCAAGGGATCTTCCCGGATCCTCGGGTTGTGGAGCCGGACTGTGTATGTCCTCCACATCCCGACGCAGTTCCTGCGTCGAAAATCATAAAGTAAGGCGCTTAACTTTGAAAGCACGGATCGGATGAGCAAGCGTCCGCTTACCCAGCTCCGAGGGTTATTCATGGAGAATCCATTCAATGGGCTCGTTTGGAGGAAGTCCTCCTTCTCCCCCTTGTACAAGCCAGACAGGATCTTCACCAGATCTGCGGCCGATCCCGGCCCCTTGCGGCCATGACGGGTGGCATCGTTCTCCCCGTTAAAATCCCACATGGGGTGGCTCCTATATTGGAGCAGCTGCACCCCTCGCATAATGCATGTGGCCATGACTCCAATCATGGTCAATCCGGAATGGGCCAGCAACCTTATCCGGCCCATCAAATAATGGACGCTCCTGTCTTCCTCTGTTGAGGGCTCATGGCGCCAACTCAGGCGTTTCTTCAGAGGAGCCTTGCTGAACTCCGGGAGGCCGATCCGAATTGGGTCCGGCAGTGGAGCATCTTCCACATAAAACCATTCCGAGGGCCAGTCTTCGGACGCCTTCTTTGGGGTTCCGGATAGATATCCGTCCGGCGATCGCCATATTTCGGCTCCGCCCACTTGATATATTGACCCCTCGTGAGAACGGGGTACGAGGCAAAATAGTCTCTTCCACAGCGCAAAATGGGGCTCGATGCCCAGGAACAGCTCGCAAAGAGCTACGAAGCCCGCGATCTGCAGAATGGAGGCGGGCATAAGGTGATGAAGCTGGAGTCCGTAGAA
This sequence comes from Aegilops speltoides, assembly GCA_021437245.1. NCBI lineage: Eukaryota > Viridiplantae > Streptophyta > Magnoliopsida > Poales > Poaceae > Aegilops > Aegilops speltoides. The sequence goes on from CM038143.1 coordinate 372,970,479, forward strand.
CTCCAGTAGCCCCCGGAGAAACGGATGTATGAGAAATCCGAGCCCCCTTATTAGATAAGGGACGAAACACACCCGCTCTCCTTTAGAGGGACTGGGGGTATTCTCCGCCTGCTTTCCACCTTTGTAGGTGGCCAGCCCGGCTCGAACCGGGACCATAAAGGCCGGAGGAAGGTATCCCTCCGCTTGGAGCGTCACCAGCTCGTTGTGCGGGACTGAACATCTCCTCCAATCTCCTGGCTGAGGGCTGGAAGCGTGAGAGGAGGAGTCGCGTCGACGGTCCATGATGGAGTTGATTATTTGTCAGAAGCGCTCTGATGAGTACTCGCGGAAGGAGGATGGTGTGATTTGGATCTGGATTCCTACCTCTCTTATAGGCAGCTTATTCGCGCAGCTAGGGGGTAAAATGTAAAAATACCCTGGCCTTTCGCATTCGTACGACACGTGGAAGAGGGCCATTATTGGGCGTGGAAGCCAAGGAGCGCAACATTTATAAGGAAGCCGGATACTATTCGGCAAGCACATGGAATTTGAAGGAGAACCCGCCTTGCAACGCCGAAGACAATATACGCGCCGGACTCGTCGTCATTGAAGCTGGTTCGGGGCTCTTGAGGAGTCTGGACTAGGGAGTGTCCGGATGGCCGGACTATCATCATCGGCCGGACTCCAAGACTATGAAGATACAAGATTGAAGACTTCGTCCCGTGTCCGGATGGGACTTTCCTTGGCGTGGAAGGCAAGCTAGGCAGTACGGATATGTAGATCTCCTACCATTGTAACCGACTTTGTGTAACCCTAGCCCTCTCCGGCGTCTATATAAACCGGAGGGTTTTAGTCCATAGGACAACAATCACAACAACAATCATACCATAGGCTAGCTTCTAGGGTTTAGCCTCCTTGATCTCGTGGTAGATCCACTCTTGTACTACCCATATCATCAATATCAATCAAGCAGGAGTAGGGTTTTACCTCTATCAAGAGGGCCCGAACCTGGGTAAAAACATCGTGTCCCTTGTCTCCTGTTACCATCCGCCTAGACGCACAGCTCGGGACCCCCTACCCGAGATCCGCCGGTTTTGACACCGACACTAACCATATCATGAAACTAGTGGATCCAAAGCAGCCCCTTACGAGCAACGCATAAACTAGGGTTTAAGCTTCTGTCACTCTAGCAACCCATCATCTACTTATTACTTCCCAATGCCTTCCTCTAGGCCCAAATAATGGTGAAGTGTCATCTAGTCGACGTTCACATAACACCACTAGAGGAGAGACAACATACATCTCATCAAAATATCGAACGAATACCAAATTCACATGACTACTAATAGCAAGACTTCACCCATGTCCTCAGGAACAAACGTAACTACTCACAAAGCATATTCATGTTCATGATCAGAGGAGTATTAATATGCATTGAGGATCTGAACATATGATCTTCCAACAAGTAAACCAATTAGCATCAACTATAAGGAGTAATCAACACTACTAGCAACCCACAGGTACCAATTTGTGGTTTTGATACAAGATTGGATACAAGAGATGAACTAGAGTTTTGAGAGGAGATGGTGCTGGTGAAGATGTTGATGGAGATTTACCCCCTCTCGATGAGAGGATCGTTGGTGATGACGATGGTGATGATTTCCCCCCGAGGGAAGTTTCCCGGCAGAACAGCTCATGGGAGCCCTAGATTAGTTCCGCCAAGGTTTAGCCTCGTGGCGGCGGAGTTTCATCTCGTAAGCTTGCTTATGATTTTTTCCAGGGTAAGAGACTTCATATAGCAGAAGATGGGCACCGGAGGGCCACCAGTGCCCACGAGGCAGGCGTGCCCAGAGGGTGGGGCCCCACCCTCGTGGCTGAGGCGTGGGCCCCTCCGTACTTTCTTTGCTCAATAATTCTTATTAATTCCAAAATGACTTTCGTGGAGTTTGGGACTTTTGGAGTGTGCGAGAATAGGTTTCAATATTTGCTCCTTTTCCAATTGAATTCAATTTTACCAAGCATTCTCCTCTTTATGATAAACATTGTAAAATAAGAGAGAATAGCCATAAGTATTGTGACATAATGTGTAATAACAGCCCATAATGCAATAAATATCGATATAAAAGCATGATGCAAAATGGACGTATCAATTGACAGCCCCTTTAACACGTCGGGTTGCGATTATTTGTTATTTGTGTGCAGGTGTCGTTCACGTAGTTTTGCGTGATTCTCCTACTGGTTCGATATCCTTGGTCTCATCACTGAAGGAAATACGTACCGTTCATGTGCTGCATCATCCCTTCCACTTTGGGGAAATACTGATGTAGTTCAAGCCAACGTCAAAAGGAATTTCTTGTGCTGTTGCCGGGGAGGCATCAGCAACATCTACCAAGTTCCTAATCACAAATCTCATCTCCTCGCAATTTGTATTATTTTCCATTTGCCTCTCGTTTTCCTCACCCCCACTTCACAAAAAATTGCCGTTTTATTCCCCCTCTTTTTCGTTCGCCGTTTTCTTGTCGGATCTGTTTTTGAGTGTAATCTTGTTGCGTAGTCACAATGACTCAAGAGAACACCAAGTTGTGTGATTTCTCAAATACCAACAACAATGATTTTATTGGCACTCCGATTGCTCCTCCTGCCACTAGTGTGGAGTCTTGTGATATTAATACTGCTTTGCTTATTCTTGTTTTGCAAGATCAATTTTTTGGTACTCCTAATGAGGATGTCGCGTCCTATCTTAACACATTCATGGAATTATGCAATATGCAAAATAAAAAAGATGTGGACAATGATGTTGTGAAGTTGAAATTATTTCCGTTTTCGTTGCGAGATGTGAATTTTATCTCTCGCAATAATTTCAATAACAATGCTTATAGAGGTAATTTTAATCCTAGGTGTTTTCCTAGTAATTCCTCTAATAATGATGGTAATTCCTATGGTATAAATCTTATAATAATAATAGGAACACCTCTGATCTTGAGAATAATATTAAAGAATTTATCAACACTCAAAAAGTTTTCAACCCTACAATGGAAGAAAAGTTGAATAAGATTGATGATTTGTCTAGAAGTGTTGATAGAATTTCTCATGATGTTGAAAATCTCAAGACGAAAATTTTTGTGCGTAAAGTAGAGGAATCAATTAAAGCTCTTTATGTTTCTATGGATGAAAGTAAGAAAAGAACCGCTATGCTTAGAGCTAGAAGAGAATTTTTAGAAAAAACGTTTTCTAGCGATTGCTTTCATAAAAGTGATGAAGATCTTAAAATGATTGGTGTTTCTTCTATTGATTCCTTGTTTAGTAAAATTAAGATTGATGAAAAAGGGACTAGAGAAGAGTCAACTTTAGCTAGAAGGCGTCCCGATAATTTGGAGGGTGAAAATCTTGTTGAGAAAATTGATAAAAGTGGGTTTCAAGAGGTCAAGACTTTAACTAGTGATGTGCCCACTCTTTTGGATTACAATGACTTTAATTATGATAGTTGCTCTTTGATTGATTGTATTTCTTTGTTGCAATCCATGATAAATTCACCCCATGCCTATGAACAAAATAAAACTTTTACTAAACACATTGTTGATGCTATGATGAAAGCTTTAAAAGAAAATTTGGAATTACAAGTTTCAATACCTAGAAAATTACATGATGAGTAGGAACCTACTATCAAAGTCAAGATTAAAAACTATGAGTGTTTTGCTTTATGTGACTTGGGTGCTAGTGTTTCTATAATTCCGAAATTAATCTTTATGTGATGCGCTTGGTCTTACCGATATTGAAGAATGTTCTTTAAATTTGCACATGGCGGATTCTACTATTAAAAGGTCTATGGAAAAAATTAATGATGTTCTTATTCTTGCAAATAGGAATTATGTGCCCATAGATTTCATTGTTCTTGATATTGATTGCAATCCGTCTTGTCCACTTATTCTTGGTAGACCCTTTTTACGCACTATCGGTGCCATGATTGATATGAAAGAAGGCAATATTAAATTTTAGTTTCCACTAGGGAAGGGAATGGAACACTTCCCTAGAACAAGAATTAAGCCACCTTATGAATCAACCATGAGGGTATCTTATGGATCTAGAAACAAATATGACAAAACTTAGATCTTTGATTTATGCCTAGCTAAGGACGTGAAACAATAGCGCGTGTTAGGATGCAACCCAATCAATAAAATTTATTTTTGCTTTCTGTTCTTGAGTGTTTGCATAATTATGCTACTGTTATGATTGTATTTTTTTGTGTTTTAATTAGTGTTTGTGCCAAGCAAAGCCTTTAGGATCTTCTTGGGTGATAGTTGTTTGATCTTGCTGAAGAACAGAAACTTTTGTGCTCACAAAAATAATGTTCAAAAATCACAAAAACGTGATTTTGCTCTGATTGTTTAATTCAAGATTGATATACAAATTACCCAGGTCGTCCAAATTTTTCAGAATTTTTGGAGTTGCAAAAGTATTCGAAGTTTTCAAATTGCTATAGACTGTTCTGTTTTTGACAGATTTTGTTTTCTTTGCGTTGTGTGCTTGTTTTGATGATTCTATGGTTTTTTTATGAGTTTGCCATAGGGAAGTTGGAATATAGTAGATATAATGCAAGAATAAAATATGAATTGGTTTGCTACAGTACTTATAGTAGTGATTTGCTTTCTTATACTAATGGATCTCACGAAGGTTTTGTTGAGTTTTGTGTGATTGAAGTTTTCAAGTTTTAGGTGATGTTATGATGGATGAAGGAATAAGGAGTAAGAAGAGCCTAAGCTTGGGGATGCCCATGGCATCCCAAGCTATTATCCAAAGAGAAGCAAGCAACTAAGTTGGGGATGCCCCGAGCGGCATCCCCTTTTTCTTCTAACGACCATCGGTATTTTACTTGAATCTATATTTTTATTCGTCACATACTATGAGTTTTGCTTGGAGCGTCTTGTATGATTTGAGTCTTTGCTTGTTTTGCTTTGTGTTCTAAGTCATGAATCCTTGCTGGTCACACATATTTAAGAGAGATGAAATTATGCCATGACTTGTTAGAATTGCTCTCTATGCTTCACTTAAATTTTTATGTGATATGGAATTGCTCTAGTACTTCACTTATATCTTATTGAGCATGGGTGCTTTAGTATTTTCTAAAAAATGCTCTCTTGCTTCACTTAGATTTATTTGAGAGAGTAATTTTTTTTAAGAAATTCTCTCTTGCTTCACTTAAATTAATTTGGGAGAAATAAATATTATGCTCATGATCTTCACTTATATTTGCTTGAGCTTATCAAAAGCAACACCTGAAAATTAGTCCCAAAGTGATAGATATCCAAGAAAGATATAATAGAAACTTACATGAAGATCATTGGACAACATAAACTTGGTTCCTTGTAATAGTTTTGAGATATGATGATGTGATATGTGAGTCATGTTGATGAGTAATTGTGCTTTAGTAAGAATGTTGGTGTTAAGGTTTGTGATTCCCTGTGCAAGCATGAAAGTCAATAGTCAAGCAATGAAATTATATCCTACTTGTGGTGCATTATTCAGTGTTAATTATGCTTAATGCTTGCTTATGAGATTATTCGTTTCTTGGTTGGTCGCTTCTCAATCTTTTGCTAGCCTTCATTTTGCATCAAGTATGATCACTACTTGTGCATCCAAAATCCTTTAAACCAGTCTTGCCACATGAGTCCACCATACCTACCTATATGCGGTATTCTTTTGCCGTTCTAAACAAATTTGTATGTGCCATCTCTAATTTTCAAAATAAATTTCTTTTTTGTGTGCTCGTACCGCTCGCGAGGCGGTGAGGGGTGGCCTCTAGATGTGTTATTCGCATGATGAGTGTTTATTCACTTGTCATTATGTGAGAGTAAGGCAAATGTATTAGGACGCCCAGTCCCGAAATGAAAAATGAATTTACTTTATGTTGTCAAAATAATAAATTCCTTGGAAATTGTTGGTATGGAAGGCAACCGTGGATTCGGCTAGCCATGAAAAGTGAAAGTATGGTTGAAAAAGGAATAAACTTTATTTTCTGTTTGGGAACCATCTATGATATATCTAGCATGGAAAGTGTTGGGAGCTCTAAGTCATTTTTGTTGGTGGGAAAAGTATGCCTCTCAAAATGTTTTTATCTATCAATTTTTGCTTTGAGCTCTGGTACCTCTACAAATCCCTACTTCCCTCTACGAAGGGTCTTTCTCTTACTTTTTGCAATTTTTATTTTTAATTTGAGTCTCCATCTTCTCTTATAAAGCACCAACTAGGAGGCACTATGATCGTACTTGAGCATTGGGTGTAGCTAATATGCGAGTGTGTTTCATGAATGGATCTATGATTGAGCATGATGGGCTAGGGATAACTTATTTTAGCGTTGATATTTTGGAAGACATGGTTGCTTGTTGATATGCTTGAGTATTTAAGTCTCATGTCAAAACTAGACTATTGCTTTGAACCATATAAAAGTCAAAATGTCCATGCTATAAAGAAAAGAATATGAGATGACATATTAGGCAGCATTCCACATCAAAAATTCTGTTTGTATCATTTACCTACTCGAGGACGAGCAGAAATTAAGCTTGGGGATGCTGATACGTCTCCAACGTATCTATAATTTTTGATTGTTCCATGTTGTTATATTATCATTCTTGGATGTTTTATAATCATTTTATAGTCATTTTATATCATTTTTTGGTACTAACCGGCATAGTGCCAAGTGCCAGTTGTTGTTTTCTACATGTTTTTTACATCGCAGGAAATCAATACCAAACGGAGTCCAAACGCAGCGAAAGTTTTTGTAGATTTTTTTGGACCAGAAGACATCCGGTGGGCCGGAGAAGCACCTGGGGGTGCTCCAAGGGGAGCACCACCCACCAGGGCGCGCCTGGGGGCCTAGGCGCACCCAGGTGGGTTATGCGCACCTCGGCTGCCCCCTGAACCGCCTCTTTGCTCTATAAATACCCCAATATTTCAGAAACCCTAGGGGAGTCAACGAAAATCAATTCCAGCCGCCGCACAGTCCAGAATCACCAGATCCAATCTAGTCACCATCATGAAGGGGTGCATCATGTCCATTGGTGCCTCTCCGATGATGCGTGAGTAGTTCTTTGTAGACCTACAGGTCCGTAGTTAGTAGCTAGATGGCTTCCTCTCTGATTCTCAATACAATGGTCTCTTGGAGATTCATATGATGTAACTCTTTTTGTGATGTGTTTGTTGGGATCCGATGAACTTTGAGTTTATGATCAGATCTATCTTTTTATCCATAAAAGTTATTTGAGTCTTCTTTGATCTCTTATATGCATGATTTCTTATAGCCTCATATTTCTTCTCCGATATTTGGGTTTTGTTTGGCCTACTTGATCTATTTATCTTGCAATTGGAAGAGGTGCTTTGTAGTGGGTTCGATCTTACGATGCTTGATCCCAGTGACAGAAGTGGAACCACCACGTATGTATCGTTGCTACTAAGGATAAAACGATGGGGTCTATTTCTACATAAATAGATCTTGTCTACATCATGTCATTGTTCTTATTGCGTTACTCCATTTCTCAATGAACTTAATACACTAGATGCATGCTGGATAGCGATCGATGTGTGGAGTAATAGTAGTAGATGCAGACAAGAGTCGGTCTACTAATCTTGGACGTGATGCCTATATAATGATCATTGCATGGATATCGTCACGATTATTTGAAGTTCTATCAATTGCCCAACAATAATTTGTTCACCCACCGTTTGCTATTTTTCTCGAGAGAAACCACTAGTGAAACCTACGGCCCCCGGGTCTCTTCTTCATTATATTTGCCTTTGCGATCTATTTTCCTTTGCTTTTATTTTTAGATCTATTAAACTAAAAATACAAAAAATACCTTGTTGTACTTTATTTTATTTGGCGTCCGATCTATCAATATTTACAACTCTCTCATGTCTGTTTGCCTATCTTTGGCACCGTTGCCCGAAAGGGATTGACGACCCCTTTAACACGTCGAGTTGCGAGTATTTGTTATTTGTGTGCAGGTGTCGTTCACGTAGTTTTGCGTGATTTTCCTACTGCTTCGATAACCTTGGTCCCATCACTGAGTGAAATACCTACCGTTGCTGTGTTGCATCATCCCTTCCTCTTTGGGGAAATACCGACATAGTTGAAGCCAACATCAATGGCACAAGATGAGCATAGAAAGGAGGGACGTCATGAATCTGCACCCAGATCTCAATAGTATCAAGCTGAACTGTTGACGCTTTGCCAAACCATCATATGGGTTAAGGATAACAACGTCTCCTCGGAAGTGCCATGGACCATCACGTGTTACTCTCTCCCAATCTCCCAAACATGAAAATTGGCTATATATAGATTCTCCTCGAGCGGTTTGAACTGGACCTCCTGAGCTAGATCCCACATCGCTCTCATATTCTTAAAGAAGCAGTATTGGCTATATGTTTTGGGCGAGTGCACCCTAACCAGCGCCATCCACCGCACCACCTCCGCGGTGCCTCCTTCTCATCAAACACCACATCGTCAAGGTCCTCCTCTGAAAGACCCAGCTCCCTCATCAGTGTTGTCACGTCCGTCTCGGAAGGCCCTGCAGGGCGCGATCTAGAAGCACCATCTGACACCATGAAATCCGCAAACCCTAAACCGGCTAGAACAACCGGGCCTTGTAGATAACCCTAGATCCTCCCCCTCCCCAGTCCCGCCAGGACTAGAGACGTCGCAGCACCCCCGCTCGATGAGGGGAGGCGGGGAAACACGGCGGAGGTAGGGAAGAACCAGGTCTTAACGACGGCGATCACGATCGCCTCGAGAGGAAAAGAAACCTTAGCGAGAGGAAAAAATTAATGTTCAGTTGTACCTCAATTGCATCAACACGCTTGACTTAATCTGCATTCGCACGATAAACTTGATCATTGGCCAGGTCCGGCCAGGCTTTGAGCCGGGCCTACGATAGCTAGACCTTCGAACTGCAAGCCCGTCATGAAGTTCGAATCGCTCCTTTTACAAGCCCGAAGATGGGCTCAAACGACAGTTTTCGGTATCTCCACATGCAGGCCTAGCCCAAAGCCCGAAATTTCTCCTGAAATCATGAGAAAGATAAGCCCGAAACCCAAACTATTTTTTGGGCTGAAAATGAGGCCTGAATGCAAAGCCCGACCCGGCCCAGGTATTTGGGCCGGGCTGTCCATGCCCAGGTCTATCGCACGAGTCTACGCTTCCCGTGAAAATCTGGTGATATGCCACATTGGCATGATCATAATCTACGTGGTAGGAAATTCTTACTTTGTGCCGCTGCACATTCTACCCGTACTCCAACGGGACAGGACTGCCATTTTTACCGGGCAGGATGGCAGATCGGCGAAGAGATTCCACAAGAGTCAGAAGCCAGTCACATGAAGATATGATTGGTATTGTACGTGTGCTCAACCAGTAACCAGACAAAGCACATAATGCGAGAGCTAATTCTAACGAGCGGCATGCGACCTGCGAGCGCGACGCGGCATGCAGCACCACCGGATAAGCCACACCAGCGCCCCCACGGGCCAGCCACAGCCAGTCTCGAGGCCCCCGCGCGTCGCCGTCAGCCACTGTCGGTGCCGTCTCCTCGCATTTCAAGTCGCTCTCTTCCCCCGTCGGGCAGATCCCATCGCCCTCGTTCCCGTTCGCTCGCCACGCCCCTCCCGCGCTCCTCCCCTCCACAGTTTCCATCTATACTACGTTCCCACGCTCTCACTGCCACTAGCTAGCTCGTCTCACTCTCTCAGTCACTGATGCCTATAACTCCCCGCGCCACGCACCTTTCCCTCCCCCTCCCCGCGTTCCCACACCGCCACGCGCATACAGACTCCACGCCCCCGCACTGTTCCTCGAGCTGGAGCGTGGGCTCGCGTAGCTTCGTTCGTTCATGAGCGGCGGCGAGTCGGCAGCCTCGCGCGAGGGGGATTGTTGGCAATGAGGCTCTACATCACGGCGGCGGCCGCCGACGACGACGTGACGAAGCCGAAGGCGCCGCAGCAGCAGCAGGCGGCGCGGCGAGGATACCGTTCCGTTGTGGTCACGGGGCTCCTGGCCGGCGTGCTCCTCTTCCGCGCGGCGCTCCTCGCCATCGAGACCGGCGCCTCGCTCTGCCCTTCCGCCACCGGTAACTAAGCTCGTTCGCAGTCCGTTTTTCCTCTTTCTCGTCAGTGATTTGTGGCGTGTACACTGGTTAATTGTTCCCCCGTTCTCGTGCGCGAGCGCCTCAGGTTGCTCGGACTGGAGGGCGGGGCTCGGGCGCTGGCTCTACGGCGGCGGCGGCGACGCGATGGAGGTGAGTCCGGCCGACCTGGCTTCTACAGTACTGCCAGTGTAGTAGTGTGTTAGGCCCGTGTCCGATCGTGCGCGTCAAAATGTGTTTGGACTTTGGCAGGCCGCGTTGCGTAATAAGTTAGGCGTCGGGCTTTCTACTTCTACGTGAGCTTTGACATCTTTTTTACCTGCGGCGGCGTGGCGGAAATGGGTGGTGGATGGATGGGCACGGAGATTCTCACGCGCTTCTGCTCCCTGTCAGTAAAAGCGTCGTTCACGGGAACGGGAATGTTAGGGGCAGGCCAGGTCGGCAACACGTCGCTGCGCTCGACCGTGGCCTCCACCACGTGGCCGTGCCCGCCCCGCTGACGGGCGGGGGCCGCGAGCCCATCGCCCGGTCTGATCCGGGCACTGTACTTTGGACTGCCAGAGCTCCACGGTTGACGCCCCAGTTGAGCTACTAGTCGTATTCAATGCTGCATGTTCTGCGGTGCCCTGCGGTTTTATACATCCCAAAAATAAATAGATCAATTAATTAAACAGGCCGTATAGCCGGCCTGTGAGTGTGAATGTGTGATCAGTCCATCTCATCAAGGTCCGACCGAAGTCATCTAAAAAAGGTAAAGTCCGACCGAGGTCAAACACTTTCGCTTAGCTGAAAAGGCGCCGCGCGGTGTTCGCGGCTTGCGTTCTTCAAAGGTGGAGCTGGTACGTGAAACGGTCGTGGATTGACAACTTTTTCTAGTCAATTTGTACCAGAAAAACGGCCTAATTTGACGAGGACGACGAAATTTCTGCATAGTGGTAGTAGATTCGTACGTACGTGCCTGCATTATTCCGGCCTGGCGGGTCCCCGACCCAGTTGGTGGGCTGGGTTTATTTTGTTGCCAGCCGCTAGGGATATATACAAAACCCTTGTGACTTTCTTCTTGTGAATGAGGCGACTTGCTCGCTCGGATTCTCTACTAGTGGCCTGCAATCCAGCGTGGAAATGCTCATCCGACAAGACCTTTGATCCTTTGTGTTTGGAACTACACGTGCATTCACCCTTTGCCAAGCAGTTGCGGCCTTGTGGTTGTGGAGTTGTGGTCCTTTGGCCATCCATGATCCATGCATGCATGCACGCTCATAAATTTTTGTTTTCATGCGCAGAACACGCATGATGGAGTACTTTTTACTGATAAAATGACTGTCAATTTTGATGAATGGAATGATCAGGAATTTATGAAAGAGTGGAAGAGAAGCCACAGGGTAGCTACCCTGTTGGACCCCGTGGTGGTGGAAGCGGCACCGGATTCCTTGGACGATCTCATGGTGGAGATGGACACCATTCTGGCGTCCTATGATCGGCTCGACATGGAAGCCGTGGTGGTCAAGATTATGGCAATGGTACGTCAAATTTAGATGCCATATTCCCACGCACTTTCTCCCGAAAATCCTTGCTGAACTTTTAGCGGTTTTCCAGTAGCATGCCTGCAGCTGCATGTTACTGCCACCTTAGCTGAATTCAGCAACCAAAGTGCTTTCCCCGCGGAAAGGCCTCATCATATGGTCCCTGTGTTGTCCCCTGCTCCTGCCTTCTCTGGCATAGAGATATGATCTGGCGCTTTCATCTGCATGGTCATGCATGGACGCTCCTCGATTTGTCAAAACATGCAAACCTGTAATCATTCACTCATTCTGAATTTCTGGGGCGTGTGATTTGAACCAGCTGCTAAAGATGGATCGGAAGGTCAAGTCGTCGAGAATCCGAACTCTGTTCAACCGGCACCTGGCCTCGCTCGGCATCCCCAAGAGCATGCACTGCCTGGCGCTGCGGCTGGCCGAGGAGTTCGCGGTGAACTCTGCGGCCCGCTCCCCGGTACCGTTGCCGCAGTACGCCCCTCGCCTCACCGACGCCTCTCGCATCCACGTCTGCCTCGTCACCGACAACGTTCTTGCGGCCGCCGTGGCCGTGGCGTCCGCCGTCAGGAGCTCGGCCGGCCCGTCGAGGCTCGTGTTCCACGTCGTCACCGACAAGAAGAGCTACGTCCCGATGCACTCGTGGTTCGCGCTGCACCCGGTCGCTCCGGCGGTTGTTGAGGTCAAGGGCCTCCACCAGTTCGACTGGCGCGACGGCGATGCCATCGCCTCTGTCATGAGGACCATCGACGAGGTCCAGAAGAGCTCCCTGGATTACCACCAGCTGTGTGATGGATCGGTGGAGAGGGAGTACAGGAGGCTTGAGGCCACCAAGCCAAGCACGTTTTCGATCCTCAACTATCTCAAAATCCATCTCCCAGAGGTAAACCAAAAGAACAGGAAGACATACGTATTACTAGCGTCGATGTGTGAAACAATGGTGAGTAACAATTGGCATCTGGCGTGTTTACCATCCTGTGCAGTTCTTCCCGGAGCTCCCGAGGGTGATACTGCTCGACGACGACGTCTTGGTGCGCAAGGATCTGGCCGGGCTGTGGGAGCAGGACCTGGAAGGGAACATCATGGGCGCGGTCGGCGCGCACCGGCCCGGCGCAGACGGTGGGATCTGCATCGAGAGGACTCTCAGCGAGCACCTCAACTTCTCTGACCCTGCAGTGTCGTCGCTAGGCCTCGACGGCTCGCACTGCGCGTGGTCTTGGGGCGCCACCATCGTCGACCTCGACGCTTGGCGAGGAGCAAACGTTACGGAGACGTACCAGCTATGGCTGCAAAAGGCAAGCCCTCCTTTCCTTGAAGTCTCACCATTTTCGTACCACGATCGAGCAATCAACTCTTAGCAGCACCGACAAGACAAGTGAGAAGTGACAAGATTCATTAATTTCTTGTGTCGGGTGCCTGCAGAACCGCGAATCGGGGTTCAGGCTGTGGAAGATGGGATCGCTGCCGCCGGCTCTGATAGCGTTCTACGGCCGGGTGCAGGCGATCGAGCCGCTGTGGCACCTGCCGGACCTCGGCCGGCGCATGCCCGACGCCGAGCTGCTGCAGCTCTCCGCCGTCCTGCATTTCAGCGGGCCGCGGAAGCCGTGGCTGGAGGTGGCGTTCCCGGAGCTGCGGGAGCTGTGGCTCGGGCACTTGAATAACTCGGACAGCTTCCTACGAGGCTGTGGCGTAGTGGAATGACGGTGATGGAACAGGGAGAAGATTTAATCTGGAAAAGGGGGATAAAAGTACAGTGATCCGGTGCAAGAACCGGGTGCGGCGCTGGGTTTGTGAGGAGAGGGAAGTAGGTGCTGCCTTCAGCCTTTCCTCGACCTGGCTCTGCCATGTTTGCTGGTTTAATGCCACTGAAGTAGAAACTACTCATGGCGTATATATATAACTGGGATATTTATTTGTTATTAGTTACAAAACGCAAAGTGGAAATTGCAAAAGTTGTAGCCACGAGATAACTTTTCTTGGCTCCACATGATGAACTCACTCTATGGAACTATGGTTCGTTTACTTAACACGATGAGCTCACTGCCAAAAAGAGAAACTTTTCTTCGCTCCCCGCAAAAAAAATAAAACTTGGTTCATTTTATTGCATTGGGGCTCAATTTTAGACCCATTGCCCTCGTTAACGTGGTTTTCAAACTACTCCATCCGTTCCTAAATGTAAGTCTTTTTGGAGATTTTAAATGGACAACCATATACGGATGTATATAGACATATATTAGAGTGTAGATTCACTTATTTTACTCCGTATGTGGTCACTAGTTGAAATCTTTAGAAAGACTTATATTTAGAAACGGAGGGAGTAGTTGTTAATCTGGTGGAGATCTCTCTCATCTATTCTATGACTAGCTGGTACTATATAAAGGGGCAAACAACTCTCTTTCTTGGTGGACACGAAACAGAGTTGTAGTCATGCTACGTCTAGCACGGTTGGCATCAGTAGTCGGTAGGACTCCATCCGTAGTACAATACTTGTATGGGATTCGGAACACAATAAAAATAACACTCCACCTTGAGACGAAATCCCTTACAATAATCATAGATAGCATCAACTCCTCAATTAAAGTCATCACAAGTAAACCTTGTGCCTGGAAACGTCCATAGAACTAATAAACTTCTCTTGAAGTCATATTGAGCAAATCAATCAGTAGGTCGTCCAGAAAACAGCACAGCTATCAACAAAGCAGACTAACAAAACTTGGTCTCCCAATAAAAGTCTGCCATGTTTGCTGGTTTAATGCCACTGAAGTAGAAACTACTCATGGCGTATATATATAACTGGGATATTTATTTGTTATTAGTTACAAAACGGAGGGTGGAAATTGCAAAAGTTGTAGCCACGAGATAACTTTTCTTGGCTCCACATGATGAACTCACTCTATGGAACTATGGTTCATTTACTTAACACGATGAGCTCACTGCCAAAAAGAGAAACTTTTCTTGGCTCCCCGAAAAGAAAAAAACTTGGTTCATTTTATTGCATTGGGGCTCAATTTTAGACCCGTTGCTCTCGTTAACGTGGTTTTCAAACTAGTTGTTAGAGTTTTCGCCTTAAGAGGATCTACAGCCGCAACCTGTAAATATGACCCCTAAAACATCTGTGGATGTGCCCGCGAACAGTAAATGGATGGGATTAAAATTTTACTATTTGCGACCACAAACCATATTTCCAAAACAGCTAATACATGCAAACACATGTATGATTTTCACATCTATATTGGGTCGATGAGTTTCGGATATTTTTGTCCCACCTGGCCGCATGAGAAGCTAGTCGACCGGCTTAAATAGCCGGGTAGTCCAGAAGCGATAAACTTTAATCATCAATGCATCCTCTGTTAAGGAGATGGACTATCACTATTAATCTTCTCTGCTCATCACAGAGAAGATTAATAGTCATGGTCTATCTCCTTCACATACGGAACATTGATGTTTGCACGACTCCTTTTGAATCACAATGTGTCGAACGGTGCAAGGGTGTAGGTCAAAATAAAATTCGATGAACTATTTAAAAATCTTTTTCATTGCAGTGGGGACGTATATGAACGAGATGAACTTGACACCCAATGAACAATCAATAGTCCATGAAAGCTCCCTCGCTCACACACGAGAATTGATCGACCTATGCAACAAGAGAGAAGCTTGCCGCCATCCGCCGGCGCGGCCATTTAAGCCAATCAGCGTCTGCCTCGCGCGGCAAGGTGGGACTAAAATTTGGGTGCCTCTGTCTTGACCTGGAAGGAGCTTCGGGTAGCTGCAGGTGGGACCGCTATGGCCTGGAGCGGGGTGCCCGGTCGCGTCTGGTTGCCCTCATATGGTTTGATGTCCTGCAAGTCCACATGGCGTTGTAGCACTTTCGTGTGATAAATAGTGTCAAACCCACAGGGAGCGAATACGAAGGCACCACAAACCCCACAGCTATGCTGTCACTTAACGAGCTACGTACGTGCCCAAACCGGAGTTTGAAAATAGCCTATTCTATAAGTTGCTAGGGGAAACAAGATAAAAAAGGTAATTAACTAAACTACTAGCAAGAGAGTAAAAAAAGTAAACAAATATAGGCTACGTTAGTGGTGATGGTGCTTGAGTAATAAAGCGTTCTCGAGGGTTCCAGAATCACTACCACTAATATGAACTATCAAATCCTCTATTCACTCGTCAAATGCGTAAGTGGGCGGAGTCGGGTACATGACACGTTCTACTTGAAGTAGACTTCGTGCCACGCACACCACCATCATAGTCTCCATCATAGGGTTACAACTTATGATAATTAAGGGTCACCCCGTGGACGCGACATTTCTAAGGGTTCTCTAGTATTCCCCTATCAATTGTGATGGCGAGGAACCAAAGTCTTTTGTTGTCATCTTGAATTACCCCAATGCCCCAACCCTTCACAATGACAGTAGTTCCTCTACGACCTATATGTCAATAGTGCGAGCGAGGCCTCCTCTCAACACTCGTGAGAACACTAACTCGAATCATGAATAGAAGATATTGGATCACATCAAGTATCACATAGGGTTCAACCACATCCTCGATAACTATTGTAATTACTCAAACATATGCATGAAGATTAGGGTCAAGTTATAAGTCGGTATCAAGCCGGTGAAGGGACAAGGCATGGTGATGATGGCGGTGGTGCGGTGGTAATGATGATGATGATGGTGGTGGTGATGATTGCACCCGAGGTGATGGAGATTGGGGCGCTACCTTCGATGGCAACGCTGGCGCGATGGCACCGGCCCGAAGGCCGGTGCTCATGGTGGTGAAGCCTCATCCTTCTTCCCTTGGTGGTTGTCCCTCCTTCTCTTGGTGCTGGAGCAGCAATGGAGATGGGGTGTGGATGAATGAGATGTGTTGTGGAAGATGGATGTGATGAACGGCGGTGGCTAGGGTTGAGGGAGACATATATAGAGAGCCTCCTCTCTTGATGGGCTTCATCCAAGGGCTCACAATGAGCCTAATCCTCTCCCAATCTCTTCTCTACGAGCCAAGGATCTCATGGGATCGAACGGGGATGAAATCGGTGAAGGATCCCATCTAGAAGGGTAACTTTCGAAGTTGTCTCCACATCAAACGACCGCCGAAACGACCGCGAGCGGTCGTTTGAAACGCCGTCTTTTGTGTTGTTCTCCAGTAAAACGGCTGTCAAATCTTCATACGAGCTCAGAATTTGATGTTCTTGGGCTCGTTGGATTCATATGATCGACACCGATCCATTTCTGGTCTTAGATCTTTATCTGGAGCAATTTGGAAAAATGACTTTTTCGACCTCCGAAATGGCTAAGTATGCCCTCTTGATGTCTCCATATTGAGCCCCTCCTTGGTTCTTTCATCGTGCTTGGTCCTAGGTTGCTACAAAACACGTGTAGACACAAGAAAACAAAGAAAACTAATAAAACCAAATAAAATACTAAATGTGCATTACTCACAATGAAAAGTGTAGATACTAGTAATCATGCATAATGGACAACTATTTGGTTCAACGGGACATGATATATAAAGAGAACATGCAACAAATGAGCTCTAAAAAAGCGTAAAATATGGAGCCATCATCGTCCCTACATTTAGTCCCGATTTGAGGGGTATCGGTCAGTCATAGCGTATAGAGACTAAGTGAGGGTCCGGCTGGGTCAACCTTTTTGACCGAGCACTGACTGGCGTTCATTGCGGGCGTTTAGGGAGGAAATAGGGGTTCAGTTGTAGATGTTGTATGACTCGTCTTGGTTGCCCAACACATCGTGAACGCATGTTAATCTGCTTTTATTTTGGATAGGTGCATTCTCCAAGGGAGGGATTCATGGAGTCAAAGTTTTAAACACAAGGAAACTTGATTTTGAAAATGCCTATGGCCAAGTTAATTGGCCCTTCCTTCCCCAAGTGCTGATCTGTAAGATTTTCATGTTGCTTGCGTGCATCACATGATGCAACGGGTCTTAGGTGGGAAGACTGCAATCTGTTTCAATGGGGACGCCAGCCCTTTCTTTAGGAAGAAGATGGACCTTAGACAAGGTGATCCCATATCCTCACACATGTTTGATGTTGCTGTGAACTCCTTAGTTACAACAAATCAAAGCGGGAGGGCCACCTTAAGGGTGTAATTTCTCACCTTATGGGAGGGGTGGGGGTCGCACCTATAGTTTGGCACGATCCTCATGAAGGAAATATGCCCTAGAGGCAATAATAAAGTTATTATTTATTTCCTTATTTCATGATAAATGTTTATCATTCATGCTAGAATTGTATTAACCGGAAACATGATACATGTGTGAATGCATAAACAAAACAACATGTCACTAGTATGCCTCTACTAGACTAGCTTGTTAATCAAAGATGGTTATGTTTCCTGACCATGAACAAGGAGTTGTTATTTGATTAACAAGGTCACATCATTAGTAGAATGATCGATTGACATGACCCATTCCATTAGCTTAGCACACGATCGCTTAGTATGTTGCTCCGCTTTTATCCATGACATATACATGTTCCGTAACTATGAGATTATGCAACTACCGTTTACGGAGGAACACTTTGGTGCTACCAAACGTCACAACGAATCGGGTGATTATAAAGGAGTACTACAGGTGTATCCAAAGGCGAGATGTTGGGTTGGCGATTTCGAGATTAGGTTTTGTCACTCCGATTATCGGAGAGGTATCTCTGGGCCCTCTCGGTAATACACATCATTGAAGCCTTGCAAGCACTACAACTAATGAGTTAGTTGTGAGATGATGTATTACGGAACGAGTAAAGAGACTTGCCGTAACGAGATTGAACTAGGTATTGGATACCGACGATCGAATCTCGGGCAAGTAACATACCGATGACAAAGGGAACAACGTATGTTGTTATGCGGTCTCGACCGACAAAGATCTTCGTAGAATATGTAGGAACCAATATGGGCATCCAGGTCCCGCTATTGGTTATTGACCGTGAATAGTTCTAGGTCATGTCTACATTGTTCTCGAACCGTAGGGTCCGCACGCTTAAGGTTTCGATGATGGTTATTATGAGTTTATGTATTTTGATGTACCGAAGAAGTTCGAGTCCCGGATGTGATCACGGACATGACGAGGAGTCTCGAAATGGTCGAGACATAAAGATTGATATATTGGAAGCCTATGTTTGGAGTTCGAATGGTTCCGGTAAAACAGAATTCTACGAGTACCGGAGGTTACTGGAACCCCGGGAGGTAAATGGGCCATAGTGGGCCTTAGTGGAAAGGAGAAGGGCCAGCCCTAGGTGGCATGGCCTCCCCTTCCCCTAGTCCTACTAGGACTAGGAAAGGGGCCGCCCCTCTCTCTCTTTCCCCTCAGGAATCCTAGTCCAACTAGGATTGGGGGAATCCTACTCCCGGAGGAGTAGGACTCCTGGCGCGCCCCTTGGCCACGCGCCCCTCCCCTGCTCCTTTATATACGGGGCGGGGGGCACCCTAGGACACACAAGTTTGATCTACGGATCGTTCCTTAGCCGTGTGCGGTGCCCCTCCACCATATTCCACCTCTCATCATACCGTCATGAAGCTTAGGCGAAGCCTGCGCCGGTGAAACATCAAGATCGCCACCACGCCGTCTTGTGAAACTCTCCCTCGACACTCGGCTGGATCGGAGTACGAGGGACGCCATCGAGCTGTACGTGTGTCAAGAACTCGGGGCGCCGAGTAACGGCGCCGGATCGGTCGGATCGCGAGGAGAACGACGACTACTTCCTCTACGTTGTGATCGCCCGCCCGGTCTACAAGGGTATGTAGACAACACTCTCCCCTCTCGTTGCTATGCATCACCATGATCTTGCGTGTGCGTGAGGAAAATTTTTGAAATTACTACGCTACCCAACAAGTGGCATCCGAGCCTAGGTTTTTATGGTTTGATGTTTTGCACGAGTAGAACACAAGTGAGTTGTGGGCGATACAAGTCATACTACCTACCAAAGATGTCATACTTTGGTTCAGCGGTATTGTGAGATGAAGCGGCCTGGACCGACATTACGCCAGACGCTTACGCGAGACTGGTTTCACCGCCACGAGCACTCGTTGCTTAAAGGTGACTGGTGGGTGCTGTCTCTCTCACTTTAGTTGAACTGAGTGTGGCTACGCCCGGTCCTTGAGAAGGTTAAACGGAGTCTATTTGACGAAGTATCGTTGTGGTTTTTGATGCGTAGGTGAGACCGGTTCTTGCTTAAGCCCGTAGCAGCCACGTAAAATTTGCAACAACAAAGTAGAGGACGTCTAACTTGTTTTTGCAGGGCATGTTATGATGTGATATGGTCAAGACGTGATGCTATATTTTATTGTATGAGATGATCATGTTTTGTAACCGGTTATCGGCAATGGCGGGAGCCATATGGTTGTCGCTTTATTGTATGCAATGCAATCGCCTGTAATGCTTTACTTTATCACTAAGCGGTAGCGATAGTCGTAGTAGCATAAGTTTGGCGAGGCGACAACGATGCTACGATGAAGATCAAGGTGTCGCGCCGGTGACGATGGTGATCATGGTGGTGCTACAAGATGGAGATCATGAAGCACAAGATGATGATGACCATATCATATCACTTATATTGATTTGCATGTGATGTTTATCCTTTTATGCATCTTATCTTGCTTTGATTGACGGTAGCATTATAAGATGATCTCTCACTAAATTATCAAGAAGTGTTCTCCCCGAGTATGCACCGTTGCCAAAGTTCGTCGTGCCCATACACCACGTGATGATCGGGTGTGATAAGCTCTACGTCCATCTACAACGGGTGCAAGCCAGTTTTTGCACACGCAGAATACTCGGGTTAAACTTGACGAGCCTAGCATATGCAGATATGGCCTCGGAACACGGAGACCGAAAGGTTGAGCGTGAATCATATAGTAGATATGATCAACATAAGATGTTCACCATTGAAAACTACTCCATTTCACGTGATGTTCGGTTATGGTTTAGTTGATTTGGATCACGTGATCACTTAGATGACTAGAGAGATGTCTTTCTAAGTGGGAGTTCTTAAGTAATATGATTAATTGAACTTAAATTTATCATGAACTTAGTACCTGATAGTATCTTGCTTGTTTATGTTTGATTGTAGATAGATGGCTCGTCTTTGTTGTTCCGTTGAATTTTAATGCGTTCCTTGAGAAAGCAAAGTTGAAAGATGATGGTAGCAATTACACGGATCGGGTCCGTAACTCGAGGATTATCCTCATTCTTTGCACGTAAGAGTTACGCCTGGATGCACCGCTAGGTGCCAGACTCTTCTTGATGCAACCGACGACGTTAAGAACGTCTGGCGAGCAAAAGCGATGACTACTCTATAGTTCGATGTGCCATGCTTTACGGCTTAGAACGGGACTTCAACGACGTTTTGAACGTCATGGAGCATATGAGATGTTCCAGAGTTGAAGTTGATATTCCAAATGAATGCCCGGATTGAGAGATATGAAGTCTCCAATAAGTTCTATAGCTGCAAGATGGAGGAGAACAGATTACATAGTGAGCATATACTCGAATGTCCGGGTACTACAATCACTTGACACAATTGGGAGTTAATCTTCCGGATGATTGTGTCATTGATGTAATTCTTCAATCAACGCCACCAAGCTACAAAGGCTTCGTGATGAACTATAATATGCAAGGGTTAGTAAAGACTATGCTCGAGCTCTTCGCAATGCTAAAAGGCTGGAGGTAGAAATCAAAAGGAGCATCAAGTGTTGATGGTCAATAAGACCACTAGTTTCAAGAAGAAAGGCAAAGGGAAGAAGAAGGGAACTTCAATAAGAACAGCAAGCAAGTTGTCGCTCGGGAGAAGAAACCCAAGTCGGACCTAAGCTCAAATCGAGTGCTTCTACCGCAAGCGGATCGGTCCTTTGAAGCGGAACTGCCCCAAGTATTTGGCGGATAAGAAGGATGGCAAGGTGAACAAAGGTATATGTGATATACATGTTGTCGTGGTTCTAAGTCTGACAGTAGAAGTAGGGGTAGGTTAAGGAGAGGCGATGTCCTAGCTATGGAGCAGTTGTGGAGACAAAGAATGTACGAGTTCAGGCCCTTCTCGGAGGAAGTAACAGCCCTACGCCTCGGAGCCCTGAGGCGGTCGAGTGGATTATGAGTATGAGTATTACAAGAATCTGAACCCTTCTATCTGTGGAGGGGGGTGGCTTATATAGAGTGCGCCAGGATCCCAGCCAGCCCACATAATGGAGGGATTAAAGTACATTAAGCCAGGGGGGTTACTGGTAACGCCCCTCATAAGGCGCTTTAACTATCATTAAGTCTATTCAATAGCAAACCGTTGCGCTGCGGAGTGCCTTCTGACCTTCTGGTGGTCGAGTGAATCTTCATGGTCGAGTGAGTCTTCCATGGTCGAGTCCTTCCAGTCTAGTCGAGTGGATTCCTCTTTGGTCGACTGGAAGATGATCTCTTCTACGAGTGCCCTTGGGTAGGACGTTTAGGTCAGGCCTATGACCCTACCCTAGGTACATGAATCCATCATTAGCCCCCGAATGGATTGAGGCTTGAGTGAAGGAGGAGTTGACGTTGTTTCCGACTGCCTTTTGCATTCTGGCTACGTGTTGTCTTGGATCAAAATCTTCTCTGTTGATAACAAGAAACTTCTCTTCAGTCGACTTGATCCATTCTTGTTCTTTAGTCGAGTGACTTCCTTTGTTATTCCCGAGCAACCGATCGCAGGAGATCTCGCACTTGACAGGTGATCATCGCTCATGGATCTCGCGGGATCTGAAATTTGGGGTAGTCTTGCGAACGGAACGGATCGCTGGCGCTAGGATGGGACGTTCTGAGGACGCCTCGATCTCCGCGCCGCTTTTTCCGCCACGTATCACGCGAAGGCGGCTGCTCGGGATATGATTGGATTGCTTGGGTCCACCTGTCATCCACTCGGAAGGGACGCTATAAATGCAACTCCGGAGGCTCGTGCACGATACCTTGTTCTTCCTCCTTAGCTCTCTGTCTCCGTTCTCCGCCCGCCGCTGCTCCTCGCCATCTCTCCTTGCGCATTCGCCGGGCGGCCATGGGCAAAGAGAAGACGACGATGTTGGGGCCGCGAAGAAGGCGTCGGTGGCGGAGAAGGCGTCGGCGGCCGAGAAGGCGAAGGAGATCCACCGTCGCGGTGGTTCTTCGTCGAGATCTAAAGCGCCGAAAGGTTGGGTCCAGGAGATCGGATCCGATCGACGATCGAGGAGAAGGATCTCCTCGATATGGCCGACGACGGATTGATTCCCCACGGCGCCGCGAGACTTCCTGGCCGAGAGTGGCAGCCTCAACCAGAAGAGGGTGAGTGCGTGCTTTTGGCCACCCATGTCGACCGAGGTTTTTCGTTGCCACCGAGTGTCTTCTTTCGAGGTTTTCTGAATTTCTTTGGAGCCCAGCTCCACCATTTTACTCCAAACTCCATCGCATACCTTGCCGCGTTTGTGTCTATGTGCGAAAACTTCCTGGGTTGTCGACCGCATTGGGGTTTGTTCAAGTACATCTTCACATGTCGCTCTCAGACTGTGAAGAAGGCAAGCCCTGGTGACGAGAAGACCCAAGTAGTCCAGATGTGTGGTGGTTTAGGAGTCCAGTTGAGGAACAAAAGCACCTTCCCAGCTATGCATTTTCCCGAGTCGGTTAGGGGTTGGCAGTCGACCTGGTTCTATTGCCGGAATGAGACGACGCCGGGCGATCGACCGCCTCCCGAAATTCACCATGAGTCGAGTGAATAGACCCTCCTCCACGAAGGTTGTTCTCAAGAGAGGGCTGAAGTGAAGATGCTTGATGGACCGCGTGGTGCGGCTGGTTAGGGACGGAGGATCGGCATGGACCTCTGGAGGTTTTTCTTGAGGCGAATCCAGCCCCTTGGCCCGAGTCATCAGATGTGGTTGTATTGCGGCACCGAAGACGAAACTCGCGTCCACCCGGAGGCAGTCGACGATGCCGTAGTGGAAAGATGGATGGCTTCGATCACTGGAAACAAGGACAATCCTCGCGGATCCCGGAGGATTTCTCCGCTTGATCGTGACAGCGTTCCAGATAAGGTACACTTGTTCTATTTTCCGTTGTATGTCTGTCGAGTGTGCTTCTGTAGCTTGGTCGACTGAATTCTGCTTTGATACTTCCAGGCCCTCACAGAGCTATACTCAATGCCCAACGGCGCCAGATTCCGGCGAGGAGGGGGAAGCGGTGGAGGTGAGAGCGGAGGAGGTGGGACTCAAATGCTGCGAGGACGCATTTACGACGATGATGACGATGACGAGGACGATGATGACGAGGATGAGGAGGAGGAAGTCGCACCACCGCGCTTGGAAAGGCGGTCAAAACTTGTGCACGACCCTTGGCTGAGCAGCGGTAAGGAGTCGCGATATCTCATGATCGACCAAACGCCTCGGACTGCTTCTCCGGTGCCGACCGAGAAAGTGCCAAAGCAGGCGAAGGTAGTTCCGCCGAGGACAACCAAGCCTCTGCCAAAAATGAAAGTGTCCATCCCCACCATCTCAGGGTAAACATATTGCTTAAATCTTCTTGTTCTATATAAATTTTGTCTCTGGTTGATACTTGAATCGGTCGACTGATTCTTTGGATCTTCAGCGCTGCGACTTCCGAAACTTCAGCTAAGGCTGACGACCATGAGATGGAGGACGCCGCCACCTCAAATCCCGGTACTATATCTTTAATTCTTGTTCTTAGTCGACTGACTCAAGATTTCTGACCTTAACTCTTTTCTGAAGCTCCAACTAATGACATCATCACTCTTCCTGACGACGATGATGAAGATGAGGAGCCATTGAGGACTAGGAGGAGCAGGAAGGCATCTACTGGCAAGGAAGCCCAAGGTGTGACGGTGCCCGAGACCGTGGTGACGGAAGGAGAGGTCGGCACTCGACATACCGTATCCTTCGCGAATCCGTTGACGAGTGCTCGACCCACTTCGTCGAAAGTCTTTGGACAACCTTCGATCTTCACCACGCACCACGCCCCGGAGGACCCGCCGATCTTTGCTAAAGAGGCGATCCGTCAGCAGGGATCATGATGGAGCGGTGAAGATCGCCGAAGCGAGCCAAGCAGCTTACGATGCCAGCTCGCCTTTGAGCAATGTTCAGTCATCGACCACCACATTGCTGTTAGGATATGCTATCAAAACTTTTCTTTCTCGAATTCATAGCAGTCACCCACTAGGTGTGTTGGTAAAAACTCCATGTTAGCGGGGCACGCTGAGTGCACCTACCGGGTGTAGTCCCCAAGGCTAAGGTCGATTGTTGGCGAATGGTCTTAGGCTTACTAAGTAGATGTTGATCATTATCCGAATGGAACGACTAGGTTTACGAGGCCGGTGGGGGCACGCTGAGTGCACCCACCGGTGTAGCCCCGAGATCGTGGTCGATGGCGGCGATTGATTACGATCGAAGAAGCTTTCGATCGATCGGTCGATTTTTTTTTTTTTTTTTGGTCGTCGTCGTCGTCATGTCTTGAATAAGACCAGTGGGGCACGCTGAGTGCACCCACCGGGTGTAGTCCTCGAGACTACGGTCGAATGCTTGCATTCGATCGTAGTCTTTAAACGCACCATTCTTCTTTATTCACTCGAAGTGGATTATCTCGATACTTTTGCAATGACCCTTCAGAGAAATCTTGTGATCTTGCGGCATGCTACATCGAATGGAGCGAAGCATATTCAGCTCGAGTTGGATTTGAAGCTAGTGCAAGAGAATCGACGAAGGCGAAGGAGGAGACCAAAGGTATGTTTGGTGAGATTTGACGACTCTTTTCTCTCCTCATTTGCTTCAAGTTTGACTTTGCTGCGATTCTGAGACAAGGTGAAGGAGGCTCAAAGGAAGAAGGAGCTTGAGCTGTCTCGAGAAGATCAAGCTTGCCGATGAAAAATCGGCCTCACCGCCAAGCTCGAACAGATAACGCCTAATCAAGGCTGCTTTGGCCACCGCCGGCAAGGATGTTGAGCGAATGAAGGCCGACAAGAAGAATCGATCGAGAAGGTCCTCCAAATGGCTGGGAAGAGGAATGAGCTGGAAAGCTTCTTGGGTGGTCTTGCTAAAAATTGTTCCTTAAGCTCAAGGTAACCTTCTTCACTCGACCAATTCTTCCAAGTGTTATGTTTCCATTCGACTATTTTCCGATTCGGGTTTTGTCTTTGCGAATTCGCCGTAACTTTGAAGAAGAAACCAGCCGGTGGAGACGAACCTTGACCTGTCAATTCCCGGTGAATGATGAAGCGCCATGAACATCTTCCGATCGAGTCCCGTGTTGTTGCATTGTCGTGGATTATCTCGCAAGATCAAGGTTGCTACGCCCCGCATTGACTCGACGCTCTGGCCCAATGAGACACTCCAAAATGACCTCGAGTCATTGATGGCTCGACTGAACGCCGTCCCTGACCGAGTGCAAGAGTGGAAGAAATCTTCGGCTCGGTGCGGTGCGGACGTTGCCACAATCCGGCGCGAGTCCATTGCAAGGAAGCCCGAGAAGACAAAGTTGGCGGCTCTCCGAGTGGCCAACACCAAAAAGCACGACTTCGGGACCTTCATGGAGACTTTCATTGCTGCCGCTACGCGGATTGCCGACGGGATTGATCTTGACGAGTTCGTTGTTTCCATCCAGCCCTCCACAGGAGGGGTAAAAACTTTCCTTGACCTTAAATTTGCCTCGGTATGTCGAGTGAAGTCAGAATCGATAAAACTTTAACAGCTTAGCGCTGAGCACTCTCGGTTATTTTAGGTGTCGACCTAAATTTAGATTGATGTTTGGAAATGATTGCTCTCGGCTTGAATTGCTCTTTGCAGGTTAACGTGAGATGCCTACTGCAATGACTTATTTCTTAGGCGAGCACTGAGCTGCAGCTAAGCCTCCGAGTGGAAGTCTGGCTTACCACTCGGTAGAATTTTAATAACTTAGGCGAGCACCGGGCTGCAGCTAAGCCCCCGAGTGAGAGGTTTGCTCTCCACTCGGTAGGATTTCTTATATCTTAGGCGAGCACTGGGCTGCAGCTAAGCCCCCGAGTGGGAGGTTTGCTCTCCACTCGGTAGGATTTCTTTTATCTTAGGCGAGCACTGGGCTGCAGCTAAGCCCCGAGTGGGAGGTTTGCTCTCCACTCGGTAGGATTTCTTTTATCTTAGGCGAGCACTGGCTGCAGCTAAGCCTCCGAGTGGGAGGTTTGCTCTCCACTCTGTAGGATTTCTTTTATCTTAGGCGAGCACGGGCTGCAGCTTAAGCCCCAGTGGGAGGTTTGCTCTCCACTGATAGGATTTCTGTTGTATTTGTGTCAAGCTCGGAGAAGAGGGTCACAATGACCTGCACTTCGCCTTCCTTGCACTCACAAGATCATACTTATGGTGTAGCTCGGAGGAGAGGGTCGCAGTCGACCTGCGCCTCGTTTTCCTTGCTAGTACACTTTATACTTAGGCGAGTTCTTGAACTGCAGCTAAGCCTCCGAGTGGAAGTCTGGCTTACCACTCGGTAGGATTTTAATAACTTAGGCGAGCACTGAGCTGCAGCTAAGCCTCCGAGTGGAAGTCTGGCTTACCACTCGGTAGGATTTTAATAACTTAGGCGAGCACTGAGCTGCAGCTAAGCCTCCGAGTGGAAGTCGGCTTACCACTCGGTAGGATTTTAATAACTTAGGCGAGCAGCGAGTCTGTAGGCTAAGCCTCCGAGTGGAAGTATGGCTTACCACTCGGTAGGATTTTAATAACTTAGGCGGAACGGATTCGCGCCACCCACTGGGGGAGGTGAAAATTTTACTCGATGAAAAATAAAGAGTGACAAAAATTATGAAGGAATTATGACACTATTACTTCAAAGCTCGTGAGCTACAGGAATACTTTATTACAACTCTTCCGAGTGAAAAACCTTAAGTGTAAAACGGGCGGAGCAGATCCGCATTCCAAGCTCGGGGCTCATCGATATCGTGTTCGACATTGTAGAGACGATATGCCCCATTGTGGAGAACTTTTGTGACGATGAAGGGACCTTCCCATGAGGGAGCAAGCTTATGTTGCTTCTTTGATCCACCGAAGGACCAGATCTCCTTCTGGAAGGCTCGACCTCTCACATTTACGCGAGCAGCGGCGCAAGTCTTCTTTGGTAAATGGTCGAGCGGATCGAGCCATTTCCTTTCCTCTTCCAGAGGTCGATTGCATCTTGACGCGCTTGCTCAGCTTCTGTTTCATTATAAAGTTCAATTCGTGGAGCATTGTGAAGGAGATCACTCGGTAAAACTGCTTCTGCCCCATAGACCAGGAAAAAAGGAGTTCTCCCAGTCGACCGATTAGGCGTGGTCCGCAAACCCCAAAGCACCGAAGGAAGTTCGTCGACCCAAGCTCCAGCCGCATGCTTGAGATCTCGTGATCAAACGGGGCTTCGCACCTTGAGGATCAATCCATTGGCTCGCTCGCCTGTCTGCTCGATTGTGGATGAGCGATCAAGCGTAGTCGACTTCGTGTGCCTTGGGAGTTGCGAAATCCTTGAATTCTTCCGAGTCAAAATTCGACCCATTGTCCGTGATAATATCATGCAGGACTCCATACCGAACGCCAACCCTCGACAAAGGAAACAGCGAAGCCAAGATCAAGTTTTTGATTGGCTTAGCCTCAATCCACTTGGTGAACTTGTCGATCGCTACCAAGACATGCGTGAAACCGCCCGACCCGCTCGCAAGGGACCGATCATGTCCAACCCCATACCGCGAAAGGCCGACGAGTGGAATGGTCTTCAAGGTCGACGAGCTTGTGTGACATATTGGAGTAGAACGGCATCCTTCGCACTTGTCCACTATTTCTTTCGCCATCTCATTTGCTCTTGGCAATAAAATCCAGCTCGGTATGCTTTGGCTACAATGGTCCGAGAGGACGCATGGTGACCACAGTCCCCGAGTGGATATCATTGAGTATGACTCGACCTTCTTACGGCGTTATGCATTTTTGTCCGACTCGTTGAGCTTTCTCTATATAACGCCCATTGATAACGGTAAAGGCTTTGGATCGACCGGACGATCCGTCGGGCCTCTTCCTCATCCTCCGGGAGTTCCTTTCTCGTAATATATGCAATGTATGGAATTGTCCAATCGGGAGTGACAACTAAAACTTCCATGACCAAGTGGACCATCGCCGGGACCTCAACCTCGATCGAGTCCGTGGCACTCTTGGGTTGCGGAGCTTCCTCGTGAAGGATCTTCTTTGGTCGACGGAGTGTGTATATGTTCCAAAACACGCCACTCGGAATGGCTTCTCTCTTGGACCCTATCTTCGCCAGATCATCTGCCGCTTGATTTTTCATCGGGGATGTGATGGAGTTCCAACCCTCAAACTTCTTTTCCGGCTTCCTCATTGCATTGCAAGATCCAAATATAGCCGGCTTCTCACGCCCCACTCCTTCATCACTTGATTGACCACTAGATCTGAGTCGCCATAAACCATCAAAGCGACGGACGACGAGTGAGATGGCCATGCGCAATCCATATAAAAGGGCCTCATACTCGCCTCATTGTTGGAGGAATCAAAGTGAATCTGGAGCACATACTTAAGCTTATCTCCTCCGGGGAAACCAGAACAACCCCAAAGACGTAACCATTCAACATCTTGGAGCTGTCAAAGAACATGGTCCAATGCTCCGAGTGAACTTGATCGGTCGTTGTTGTTCAATCCACTCGGCAAGGAAATCAGCTATAGCACGACTTAATGGCTTTCTTTGCCTCGAATTCGATATCAAGGGAAGAAGTTCAATCGCCCACTTCGCCACTCGACCGGTTGCGTCTCTGTTATGCAAGATTTCTAATAAAGGAGCGTCACGACGGCATCGTGATGGAATGATCAGAGAAATAGTGAGCAACCTTCTTTGTGGTCATGTATATACCATACACAAGCTTCGATAATGAGGGTATCTCTCGCTTGGATGGAGTCAAAACTTGGACAAATAATACACCGGCGCTGAACTTTGAAGGCCTTTCCTTCCTCTTCCGCCGACCGTAAGTACGTAGGCCCGACAACTTGTCCGATGGCTGCAATGTAAAGCAACAGAGGCTCTTTGCTGATTGGAGCAGCAAGCACCGGCTGGGTGGAGAGCAGAGCTTTTAGCTCGGCAAACGCTGCATCGACTTCCGAGTCCACTCGAACTTGTCGGCCTTCTTCATCATCGGTAAAGAGGTAATGCCTTTTCACCGAAGTCGTGAGATGAATCGACTTAAAGCGCCAAGCATCCAAGAAGCTTCGGACGTCGTGCACTTTCGCAGTATGCGTTTCATTCGGAGAATAGTGCCGATCTTCTCGGTTAGCGTCGATTCCTCGTCGAAACGAAAACCGAGTAATTTTCCACCGGGAACTCCGAATGTGCACTTTGATGGATTGAGCTTGATATCGCACCTTCCGAGGTTGGCAAATGTTTCGCGAGGTCGGCAAGCAGGTCGGAACCTTTTCGCGACTTAACGATGATATCATCCATATACGCCCACATTCCGGTGATTTGAGTGAGAAGACACTTCAATCATTCACATAAATGTGGCTCCGGCATTCTTGAGGCCGAATGGCATGGTGATATAGCGAAGCACCGAATGGAGTGATGAAAGCTGTTTTATTTCATCGGGTCCATCTGACGGATCGATGATACCCGGAATATGCATCTAGAAAGACAACCTCTCACACCCCGCGGTCGAGTCGACAATTTGATCGATGCGGGGGAGAGGAAAATGATCCTTCGGGCAGGCCCGATTGATGTGCTTAAAATCAATGCACATGCGGAGTGAGTTATCCTTCTTGGGGACCATGACAACATTAGCGAGCCACTCGGAGTGGTAAATCTCTCGGATAAATCCTGCTGTCAGCAGTCGAGCCACTTCTTCACCAATAGCTTTTCTCTTCTGGACGGCGGACCGCCGAAGATGCTCTTTGACTGGTTTCGCTGACTTGTCGACTCGGAGGCGATGCTCAGCCAGTTCCTCAGGTACACTCGGCATGTCACCGGCTTCCATGCAAAAATGTCCCAGTTCTCACGGAGGAACTGGATGAGCGCTTCTTCCTATTTCGAGTCGAGTGTTGTGGAAATGTGGGTCGGGGCTGCATCAGGATCGGTCGGATGAATATGGACTGGCTTTGTCTCACCGGACGATTTGAATGCAGACTCTGTGGCTGGCCTCTTAGATCGTAGCAAATCACTCGGATCTGCGCTTTGCATGTACTCGTCGAATTCGACCGCTGTCACTTGGGAATCGGCAATCTTTGAGCCCTTCTGAAAGCACTCTTCTGCCTTCTTCCGATCGCCGGTGACAGTGATCACTCCCTTGGGTCCTGGCATTTTCAGTTTGAGGTACACGTAGCATGGTCGAGCCATGAATCGTGCGTAGGCGGGCCTCCCCAAAATGGCATGGTATGCACTCTGAAAATCCACAACCTCAAAGGTCAACTTTTCTTTGCGGAAGTGCTTGGAATCACCAAAACCACGCCCGGGGCTATTTGGCCGAGTGAGTTGGCCTTCTTCCCTGGTATGACTCGCGGAAACTCATATTGTTTGGCGCTTAATCGACATCGGAATGCCCATCCCTTTCAATGTATCCGATATAACAAATTCAGCCCACTACCACCATCCATCAAGACTTTTGTCGCCGAGTGCCTTCGATAACCGGATCGACCACTAACGCTTGCGCCCAGGTGGCAATGTGAGTCGGGTGATCGATTGGTCGAATGTGATGGGTGTCCGGGACCACTTCACATAACTTGGCTTAACTAGGGCAACCATATTCACCTCTCGGTTGATGACTTTCGATCGACTTTTGCTTTCCACATCCGCGAAGATCATCGAGTGGAGTTGACATGCGGTATTCCTCCTCCGTCCTCTTTATCTCCGGCCTTGTCCGCTCCTTCTCCTTGTCCTTAGACTGTTTTCCTGGCTTCTTTGGATCAGAGTCGACCTTTGGCAGTGGTGTGCCGGGTAAATAATGTTGCCCTCTTCATCTTTCTTTGTGTGAATATGGCACGGCATATCCATCACGCCATTTCCTTCTTTATCTTTTACTTTCTTGATTCCGGGATCCTTTGGGCTTCCCTTGAACTTCCCCGAGTGACGGCGGGGCCTCTCCAGAGCTGCTTGGCTCGGCTTTTGCTTCGCTTCCGATCGAATTGCCCTTCTCCGATCGACTTGGCTTGTATTTACCGCCGAGTCGGTCTTCTTCCTCGCCATTGGCATACTTGCTAGCAATCTCCATCATTCGACTCAGGTCATGTCCCGGTTCGACCGAACTTGAGACTCAATTCTCTGTTTTTGGCGCGCGTCCTTGAAGGCACAAACCGCCGATGGTCGACACATTTTCCACAAGATTGTGCAAGGTAATCCATCTCTGAATGTACTCTCGGAGAGTTTCATTGGTCTTCAGACACAAACTTGCAGCTCTGTCAAACCAGCCGGTCGCTTGCACGCCCTTCAAAAGTCTGACGAACACTGGGACAAATCTTCCCAAGTATATATGTTTCTTTGTGAGGTAATTGACTCAGCCATGCTCGCTGAACCTTCCAACATGAGGGCAAATGTTTCATGGCCACCTCATCATTCCCACCACCAATCAACAGCCACTCGGTAATCCTCGAGCCAAGTTTGTGCTTAGATTCCCAGTGAACTTGCACACTCCTGCTGCCAATCTGAAATTGGGGGATCACTGCGGCTCGATAGCCTGCTAAAACACTCCGGACCGAGACATGCACTCGATCGCTGGTGGGTGCATCCTCTCGGCCCTCCTCGATGGGCTCTGTCCGGTCGACCAAGCCTTGCACGATAATGGATCGCGATCAAAGCCCGGTTCCACAGGGTCGATTGGAACCCTCCGCCTATCTTGAATCGTAAATCATCATCTTGTCTCCGAGGAGCGTATGACCCTTCCTCGGAGGAAAGGGCATTCGGCGCTGTCATCTCGGTCGAATCGGTCTCCGAGCTGCTCTCGCCGGTTGTCGCGCCCTTCCCGCCGTGGAGGCGATCTGGGCTGTGAGCCGATCGGGCGGTGTTCGCAGCGACGGATCGATTGTGAATCTGTTGCGCGATCGCGACACGGCTGAGTTCAGTCGCTTCGCCGCTCGGAGTAAATCTCGATCTGCTGCAAGCCTCTTCCGACTTCCGACCGACGGCTGGATAGACTCGCGGCGCGAAGGTATTTGCTAAATTCTGAATTGGCGTGCGGTATACCCGAGTCGGTGGGAAGAGCCGACGCCGACCGGATTCGTGGAGTCGTTGCTGCGCATTCGCCGAGTGCTCGCTGAAGATTCTCCAGCGAGCGTTCACCACATTGGCCAAACGTGCTTCCTCCAAGGCACGAGCCTCGTGGGTCTCTCCGCGATAGGAGTATGTAGTGCATCCATGTTCTGCGACAAAGCTCTTCTCTCTCGCAGAGAGTCGAGTGTCTCGGGCGGTACTCCTCGTGTTCTTGCATCGGGTCACCTCCTCGGCCCCCACCACCGTGGGCGGCCGGGGGAGGATCGCGAGGGCCGCCGACCATGAGGATCTCCGCCGTTGGATCACCGCTATCACACTCGGATGCAGCTCTCACTGAGCCGGTCGACAGATCGAACAGCCGTAGAGGGATTCGTCGGGCTCGATAGCGCGACTGGCGGTGGCTGTCTGGCGAGCCACCGCGTGCTTCACCCACCGCTGAAGCCTCGACCACCAGAGCGCTTCTGCGCTGGTGGGAGATGGGCGGGTGACCGATAGGGGAGTCGACCGATCGGAGTCGACGGTTGCCGAGCAAAACGCCGCGAACACATGCGCGAAATCGTCGCCCGCGGACGGGGCGCCTCGATGTCAAGAGGGGCCTCGAGCCATGCGGAGTCGTCGGCGACAAAAGTGAGAGCACCGAGACGGATCTCGTGCCCTCACCCAAAACTCCAAAGAGTCATCATGATGAAGGTACTGAAGTCTGCAACTCCTCCACAAATCGCTAAAACACCGCCCCACGGTGGGCGCCAACCGTCGTGGTTCTAAGTCCGACAAGAGAAGTAGGGGTAGGTTAAGGAGAGGCGATGTCCTAGCTATGGAGCAGTTGTGGAGACAAAGGATGTACGAGTTCAGCCCTTCTCGGAGGAAGTAACAGCCCTACGCCTCGGAGCCCCGAGGCGGTCGAGTGGATTATGAGTATGAGTATTACAAGAATCTGAACCCTTCTATCTGTGGAGGGGGGTGGCTTATATAGAGTGCGCCAGGATCCCAGCCAGCCCACATAATGGAGGGATTAAAGTACATTAAGCCAGGGGGGTTACAGGTAACGCCCCTCATAAGGCGCTTTAACTATCATTAAGTCTATTCAATAGCAAACCGTTGCGCTGCGGAGTGCCTTCTGACCTTCTGGTGGTCGAGTGAATCTTCATGGTCGAGTGAGTCTTCCATGGTCGAGTCCTTCCAGTCTAGTCGAGTGGATTCCTCTTTGGTCGACTGGAAGATGATCTCTTCTACGAGTGCCCTTGGGTAGGACGTTTAGGTCAGGCCTATGACCCTACCCTAGGTACATGAATCCATCACATGTTATTGATGTGTACCTTACTAGAGCTCGCAGAGCACTGGTATTTGATCTTGGTTCTGCTAATATTTGCAACTCAAACAGGACTACGGATTGCTTAACACCGCAAAGGACGAGGTGACGATGCGCGTGGGAAATGGTTCCAAAGTCGATGTGATCGCGGTCGGCACGCTACCTCTACATCTACCTTCGGGATTAGTTTTAGACCTAAATAATTGTTATTTGGTGCTGCGTTGAGCATGAACATTATATCTGGATCTTGTTTGATGCGAGACGGTTATTCATTTAAATCGAGAATAATGGTTGTTCTATTTATATGAGTAATATCTTTTATGGTCATGCACCCTTGAGGAGTGGTCTATTTTGATGAATCTCGATAGTAGTGATACACATATTCATAATGTTGAAGCCAAAAGATGCAGAGTTGATAATGATAGTGCAACTTATTTGTAGCACCGCCGCTTAGGTCATATCGATTGTAAAGCGCATGAAGAAACTCCATCTCGATGGACTTTTGGAGTCACTTGATTATGAATCACTTGGCACTTATGAACCGTGCCTCATGGGCAAGATGACTAGAACACCGTTCTCGGTACTATGGAGAGAGCAACAGATTTGTTGGAAATCATACATCTGAGATGTATGTGGTCCAATGAATGTTGAGGCTCGTGGCGATATCGTTATTTTCTCACCTTCACAGATGACTTAAGCGAGATATGGGTATATCTACTTAATGAAACATAAGTCTGAAACGTTTGAAAAGTTCAAAGAATTTCAGAGTGAAGTTGAAAATCATCGTAACAAGAAAATTAAGTTTCTACGATCCGATCGTGGAGGTGAATATTTGAGTTACGAGTTTGGTCTACATTTGAAACGATGCGGAATAGTTTCGCAACTCACGCCACCCGAACACCACAACGTAATGGTGTGTCCGAACGTCGAATCGCACTTTACTAGATATGGTGCGATCTATGATGTCTCTTCTGATTTACCGCTATCGCTTTGGGGTTATGCTCTAGAGACGGCCGCATTCACATTGAATAGAACACCGTCGAAATCCGTTGAGACGACACCTTATGAACTATGGTTTGGCAAGAAACCAAAGTTGTCGTTTCTTAAAGTTTGGGGATGCGATGCTTAGGTGAAAAAGCTTCAACCCGATAAGCTCGAACCCAAATCGAGAAATGTGTCTTCATAGGATACCCAAAGGAGACAGTTGGGTACACCTTCTATCACAGATCCGAAGGCAAGACATTCGTTGTTAAGAATGGATCCTTTCTAGAGAAGGAGTTTTCTCGAAAGAAGTGAGTGGGAGGAAGCTGGAACTTGATGAGGTAATAGTACCTTCTCCCTTACTTGAAAGTAGTTCGTCGCAGAAACCGGTTTTCGAGACATCTACACCAAGTAGTGAGGAAGTTGATGATGTTGATCATGAAACTTCAGATCAAGCTACTCTGTAACCTCGTAGATCAACCAGAGTAAGATCCGCACTGAGTGGTACGGTAATCCTGCTCGGAAATCATGCTACTAGATCATGATGAACCCACGAACTATGAAGAAGCGATGGTGAGCCCAGATTCGCAAAATGGCTTGAGGCCATGAAATCGAGATGGGATCCATGTATGAAAACAAAGTATGGACTTTGGTTGACTTGCCCGAGGGTAGGCAAGCAATAGAAAACAAGTGGATCTTCAAGAAGAAGACCGACGACGACGGTAATGTTATCGTTTATAAAGCTCGACTTGTCGCAAAAGGTTTTCGACAAGTTCAAGGGATTGACTACGATGAGACCTTCTCACCGAAGCGATGCTTAAGTCCGTCCGAATCATGTTAGCAATTGCCGCATTTTATGATTATGAAATTTGGCAAATGGATGTAAAGACGCATTCTGAATGGATTTACGGAAGAAGAGTTGTATATGATGCAACCGAAGGTTTTATCGATCCAAAGGAGCTAACAAAGTGTGCAAGCTCCAACGATCCATCTATGGACTGGTGCAAGCATCTCGGAGTTGGAATAAACGCTTTGATAGTGTGATCAAAGCATTTGGGTTTGTACAGACTTTTGGAGAAGCTTTGTATTTACAAGAAAGTGAGTGGGAGCTCAGAGCATTTCGATATTATATGTAGATGACATATTGCTGATCGGAAATGATATAGAATTCTGGATAGCATAAAGGATACTTGAATAAGAGTTTTCAATGAAAGACCTCGTGAAGCTGCTTACATATTGGGCATTAAGATCTATAGAGATAGATCAAGACGCTTGATTGGACTTTCACAAAGCACATACCTTGACAAAATTTTGAAGAAGTTCAAAATGGATCAAGCAAAGAAAGGGTTCTTGCACGTGTTACAAGGTGTGAAGTTGAGTAAGACTCAATGCCCCACCACGCAGAAGATAGAGA
Organism: Aegilops speltoides; assembly: GCA_021437245.1. NCBI lineage: Eukaryota > Viridiplantae > Streptophyta > Magnoliopsida > Poales > Poaceae > Aegilops > Aegilops speltoides. Next base: position 373,007,018 of record CM038143.1, read on the forward strand.
GAAAATGAAAGATGTTCCTATGCTTCACCATAGGCTCTATCATGTATGCAATGCTGTGTACCGGACTGATGTGTGCCTTGCTATAAGCCTAGCAGGAGGTACCAAAGTAATCCAGAGTGGATCATCGACAGCGGTCAAGAACATCTGAAATACCGAAAAGGACTAAGGATATGTTTCTCAGATATGGAGGTGACAAAGAGCTCATCGTGAACGGTTACGTTGATGCAAGCTTTAACACCGATCCGGACGATTCTAAATCGCAGACCGGATACGTATTTACACTAAACGGAGGAGCTGTCGGTTGGTGCAGTTCTAAACAAAGCGTCAGCGGGATCTACATGTGAAGCGGAGTACATAGCAGCTTCGAAGCAGCTAATGAAGGAGTCGGATGAAGGAGTTCATATCCGATCTAGGTGTCATACCTAGTGCATCGGGTCCAATGAAAATCTTCGTGACAATCATCGAGCAATTGCCTTAGCGAAGGAATCCAGATTTCACAAGAGGACCAAGCACATCAAGAGACGCTTCAATTCCATCCGGACTTAGTCCGGTGGGAGACATAGAGATTTGCAAGATACATACGGATCTGAATGTTGCGAGACCGTTGACTAAGCCTCTTCCACGAGCAAAACATGATCAGCACCAAGACTCCATGGGTGTTAGAATCATTACTATGTAATCTAGATTATTGACTCTAGTGCAAGTGGGAGATCAAGGAAATATGCCCTAGAGGCAATAATAAAGTTATTATTTATTTCCTTATTTCATGATAAATGTTTATCATTCATGCTAGAATTGTATTAACCGGAAACATGATACATGTGTGAATGCATAAACAAAACAACATGTCACTAGTATGCCTCTACTAGACTAGCTTGTTAATCAAAGATGGTTATGTTTCCGACCATGAACAAGGAGTTGTTATTTGATTAACAAGGTCACATCATTAGTAGAATGATCGATTGACATGACCCATTCCATTAGCTTAGCACACGATCGCTTAGTATGTTGCTACCGCTTTTATCCATGACATATACATGTTCCTCGTAACTATGAGATTATGCAACTCCGTTTACGGAGGAACACTTTGGTGCTACCAAACGTCACAATGTAACTGGGTGATTATAAAGGAGTACTACAGGTGTATCCAAAGGCGATGTTGGGTTGGCGTATTTGAGATTAGGTTTTGTCACTCCGATTGTCGGAGAGGTATCTCTGGGCCCTCTCGGTAATACACATCATCGAAGCCTTGCAAGAACTACAACTAATGAGTTAGTTGTGAGATGATGTATTACGGAACGAGTAAAGAGACTTGCCGTAACGAGATTGAACTAGGTATTGGATACCGACGATCGAATCTCGGCAAGTAACATACCGATGACAAAGGAACAACGATGTTGTTATGCGGTCGACCGACAAAGATCTTCGTAGAATATGTAGGAACCAATATGGGCATCCAGGTCCCGCTATTGGTTATTGACCGTGAATAGTTCTAGGTCATGTCTACATTGTTCTCGAACCGTAGGGTCCGCACGCTTAAGGTTTCGATGGATGCTTATTATGAGTTTATGTATTTTGATGTACCGAAGAAGTTCGAGTCCGGATGTGATCACGGACATGACGAGGAGTCTCGAAATGGTCGAGACATAAAGATTGATATATTGGAAGCCTACGTTTGGAGTTCGGAATGGTTCCAAGTAAAACAGAATTTCTCTGAGTACCGGAGGTTACTGGAACCCCCGGAGGTAAATGGGCCATAGTGGGCCTTAGTGGAAAGGAGAAGGGCCAGCCCTAGGTGGCGTGGCCCCCCTTCCCTAGTCCTACTAGGACTAGGAAAGGGGCCGCCCCCTCTCTCTCTTTCCTCAGGAATCCTAGTCCAACTAGGATGGGGGAATCCTACTCCCGAGAGGAGTAGGACTCCTGGCGCGCCTCCCTTGGCAGCCGCCCCCCCCTGCTCCTTTATATACTGAAAGGGGGCACCCTAGGACACACAAGTTTGATCTACGGATCGTTCCTTAGCCGTGCGGTGCCCCTCCACCATATTCCACCTCGGTCATACTGTCGCGAAGCTTAGGCGAAGCCTCGCGCGGTGAAACATCAAGATCGCCACCACGCCGTCGTCTTGACGAAACTCTCCTCGACACTCGGCTGGATCGAGTACGAGGGACGCCATCGAGCTGTACGTGTGTCAAGAACTGGGCGCCGAGTAATGGCGCCGGATCGGTCGGATCGCGAGGAGAACGACGACTACTTCCTCTACGTTGTGATCGCTTCCGCTTCGGTCTACAAGGGTATGTAGACAACACTCTCCCCTCTCGTTGCTATGCATCACCATGATCTTGCGTGTGCATAGGAATTTTTTTGAAATTACTACGTTACCCAACACCTCATGTTTGAACTTGACCATCACACTATATCATCACTATTAAACGTCTCCTATGTAGGGTCGCACCTATAGTATAGTATGTTGTCAAGCGATGTATGTCATGAAGATCAACTTCAATAAGTGTGAGGTTGTGGGCGTGGGGATGAAAGACACCAAGGAAATGAGAATCACCAACTTGTGGAATGGCAAGCTCTCGTCTTTCCTTGTTTCATACATAGGACTCCCAACGTCTTGCAAGACACTTTTTAGTGTTGACTGGGAGTCGCTCGACATTAGGGTAGCAAAGCGGTAGACCAGTGGGAAGGAAAAGTGATGAATTTTGAGGGAATACAGATTCTTACTAATGTGTGCCTTTTGGACATTCCATCAACAAGGTTTAGTCCCGATTCTTCTGGGAAGGGGTTGATCTTAAGTCATAGATATCACATGGTTTGTTGGGAAGACAATTGCTTGCACGGATCTTAGGAAGGGCTTGGGGTCATCAAATATAAGAAGATGATGTTTTTTGTCTTGTTTTTCATAATTAACTAGGTAATATAGTTTCGCTCGGTTTTCCTAATTAGTTGAGTAACTCTATAAATACAGAAAATCTACCATTTCAAAAAATATAAGAAGATGACCGCGTTCATTCTCAGTAAATGAATTTGGAAGATCACCCAGAATGCTCCAGGCTTTGCCCGTGCACTTTGAAAGTGAAAATACTTCCCCACCACCTTTTTGTTGGCTACCACATACACGTCTGAATATATCTGAAGTCATTTGATAGATTATGGTCGGGTGTACCACTTAGAATTGCCCTAAACAACTATTTTTTTGCCTGGAAACAAAATGCCCCTATAGACGTGTATTCTAAACCATCGAGTACGAGTGAAAACACTAATCCAAGTGAGATTTAGTTTTTACATCATCTATTGGAGATGCTTTTTATATTATACTACAAGAGAAGCTCAGGTAACTAAAGTTTAAAATAGGAAAAGAGAAGATCAGGAAACTCTTACAACGGCCACGCCACTTCTCACCGTGTGATCTGAAACCTGGGTATGGTGCATCGAGGGTGCATAGGGCAAACGTTCCTAATCCGGCCCACTTTTACTTGCTTGGTAGGGTGCATGAGCTCACTTGGGCTATGCCCATCTGATGCAAAAAAAGGGCCCTCAGCCATGCCCATCTCATGCATCTCAGAGAGGGTGAATGGAGGCAACCATGCTGGTCCCGACCCACGTCCCCACCCACCAGACCATGTCTAGATATGTTTTTTTAATGTTCATAATTTCAAATTTTGTTTATTTTTTTTAAATATTTAAACTTCTAAATTTTTTAAATTTTCATAAAAGTTCAGAATTTAAATTTTGTTTATTTCTTTTGAAAATATTCCGATTTTTTATTTTTTTTAAATGCCCAGAACTTTAAATTTTACTTAAATTTTCAAAAAATGTTCAGAATTTTAATTTTTTTTCAGAATTTCGAAATTTGTTTATGTTTAAAAAAATTGATTTTAAATTTTCAAAAAAGTTCAGAATTTCAAAGTTTGTTTTATTTTTAAAAAAATCAAAAATATGTTAAACATCCAAAAAAAATTAGACTTTCAAAATATGTTTAAATTTTCAAAAAATGTTTAGAATTTTAAAAATCCTATTTAAAAAAACAGTAAAAGTTCGGAATTTCAAAATATGTTTAAATTTTTTGTTTGAGTTTTTTTAAATTTTGTTCACCATTCAAAAAAAATATTCAGAATTTTAAATTGCTCAACATGTCTAAACACATGCAGACTGCCAAATAAAATCTCACCTCTGCCTGTCTCAGCGCATACGCTGCCAAACAATAACAAATACTAGCATGTCTACACTCGCCGCTACGTTTGGATGTCTGTATTGGGCTCTCCGTATTGGATTTGGTATTGGGCTACCCCAATTCACGTGTTTGGATGTACTTCGAAACAGCAGACCAAAACGGTAACGAATACACAGCAGTTTTCGCTTGCACGCGCCCACTCCTCATGACAATTCAGAGGGTTGCCCCTCCGATTTCGACCGTATTGGCTCAAGCCCGCAAAAGAAAACGGTTCGGGCCTCTCTTTCGTCCCTCCCCCACGAGAAAGAGGACGACGACACCAGGCAGATCGAAGATGGCGGCGCCCAGGCAGAACGAAGACGGCGGAGCTCCGCAGGTCGAGACCCTCCCGTTTCATTTTTCCTCTGCCGCCCATCCTTCCTCTTCTCCGGCGTCCCTTCCCGTTGTCTCCGGCCATGCTCGCAGTGGTCAAATCCAATCTGACCTCTAATGGCTGATCGCACTCCCTCCAATACTGGCCCTTCCCTTCGTCCACAACGCTGCGATGCGAGCCACCGCCATAGCTCGTGTCCTAGGCCAGGCCTCTCAGGTGAGACATGGCTCCCCTTCTTCCTGGTCCTCCTCGGCTCCCCTTCTTCCTACATTAACACGACTCCCTTATTCCTCCACCATTCTAGAATATTTCATAAAAAAAATGTTGCCATATAATCGTTCAATTGTAGTCAAACATTATATAACTTTTGTTTTGATGCATATACTGATGTTGCTATGCAATTCCATAGTTTGACATCCAAACATGATTCCGTATTGAAACCTCAGTAAGATTCCGTGAGCCAATTCAGTTAACATCCAAACAACTAAATTCATATTCATGTTCATTACAGTTTCTTAGATGAAATGGAATTGAAACTAATACAATACGAAGGTCTTCAATACAGACATCCAAACACAGCGTCAACATGTATGAGTGGAGAACGACTAGGTCCATACATGCTGCGAAACACACCCTTAACCCATCTGGCCCTCGGTAGGCCCTCCGTCCCCTTCCGCTGGCGCCGACCCGCCGCCGCCCCCTTCCGCGACGCCAGTCCCACAAATTGGTCCTCGCCGCCGAGCGAGGCTGTACGCCTCCGGCTATCCTCGTGGTGCTCATCCCCACCACCATCCCCGTGCTGCTCCTCCGGCTAGAGCGGCTCCACCCCCTCTCCAGGTCACCGTCCGCTGGCCACTCCCTTCGGATCCTAGGCTGGCCTTCTCCGGATCCAAAGGTACCAGTGAGCTTTCGCCATGTCGAGGCTGCGGGCGCTCTGGCAAGCTTCCGTGAACGCTACCAAGCGAGGTAGGTTCCTATCACACACCCCAATCTTGTTGATACGCTGTGCCTATTCGTTTCATTTCCTCAACGAAAACCATAATTGTCTTGCCTATGATAATCTTGAACTGTTTGTTCCGTGCGAAATGTTAACTGGAAGAGGTCAACGTAGGAATCATGCCTACTCTCACAAGTCAGTGTGAAGAACTTAGCTTGCTCGCTGGTAGCCTGAAGATTAGTGCGAGGCAGTGCACACAAGGTTATGTCGTACTGACGAATTGGGATAGGAATTAACATGGATATCAGTCCAATACAATAGACCACTAACCAGAGTATATATTCACTATTTCAATTTCATTCCAAACATAAATTGATATATAAACCTTTAGTTGTTGCCTATGGCATCGTAAGCTGATTTTTAAGAACTTACTGCTCATGCATTTCGTTAACTGTATGGTATGGTAAATAAATTTATCATATTTCTATACAAAGGGAAAATAGTGCCGATTTTTCTCCTCTAATTGGCAACATGTATCCAATGAATTTTCACACCCGCCCCTAAGTCATCTGAACAACTCTTTTCGCATATCTAACACCTTATCTCTGTTGGCATTACGCGTGGATTTTGTAACAATAGTACATCACAATATACACATTATTTTGGGCCTATGCATTAATCTTGTACCTATATATACCAAATTGGCAGCTGTTGTATGGAATTCAGAAGATTTATTTCCACCAAGTGAAAGATACATCTTCAATTTCAATTCAAAAGATGAGGTGAAGAAGTGGCACTTGTACTCGGATTCAGAGTATGGAGGTAATGCATCAAGTTGATGTTTTCTTCTTTAAATATAGTTGTCACAGTTTCCCTGAATAACTGATATGATAGAGTAAAGCATGTTTGTACTTTTTTTATTGTGAGATACTCATGAAAGATTTAAGCTCCCAACATTTCTGCCTGGCACCAAAATTGTTATTATCATTTTATTCTCGGAATATGCAAAGAAGGTGACATGTTGAGTTGCTGAAGAATGACGACTTTAGATGAATATGTTACTGATTTAGGCGTCCATGGTATTTCCTTGTGTTGAAAAAATTTGAATTGAAAAACTCTCTTCTTCCGGAGAACATAAAATGATTTGCTATTGAGTTCTGGTACTTAGATAGTGTAGTCCTTCCTAACGGTATGTGCTGCAGTAGAGCATTACTGTCTGTTTCCTTTGTGCTCACCGCAGAGTATTATATCTAATAGTATCTTCCTTGTTTCGAGCAAAAAAGAATGAAGTCAAGAAAAGCTCTCTTCTTCCGGAGAACAACATAAAATGATTTGCTATTGAGTTCTGGTACTTAGAATCTTCCTGATGTATGATCTAGTCCTTCCTAAGGATATGTGCTACAGTAGAGCATACTGTCCATTTCCTTTGTGCACACTGTAGAGTATTATATCTGATACCAATGTATTGTACTAGTTTTCTTTCTTTATAGACGAGTAAAACATCAAGACTGTAGTGCCTCATGGCTTACAATAATTTTCATGGGATTGCTTCTTACGTCTGATGGAAATTTATTAACCTGTTTTCTCCACCACAGATGATTACGTCTGATGATGGAAATTTGATAACCTGTTTTCTCCACCACAGATGATTATCACTCTGACATCTGTATTAAATTTATATACCGTCCCTCTGACACCTTTTTGTAAAACGGAACTAATATCAAACTTGTATTTGCATCTATGAGATAATATGATTGCACGGTGTTGTTCTCCAGGTTTATCATCTGCATCACTGGAGATAACTGATGGTGTTTCTGGTGGAGATACTTCATCAACTGGTACTATGTCTTTGACATACTTAATTTTCCAGCTGGCCCAATCTTTTGAAGTATAGCTCGCACTATTTTCCAGTTCGTATGTGGTATGTAACTGCAGTCATGTAGAACCCTATGAGAAGAAATAAGCTTAATCTCTCTCTAAAAAAGGGAATGCCTTGTATTACTGTTCGTTGTCATTTGTCTCTACTAGTCTAGTTTAGCAGGGAATATCAGCTGCTACTTTTCTATGTACTGGTTAATAACAGTTGAATATAATTATATGAAATATGCAATCCATTTATTCGCTGTCTAAAAAAGGGAATGCCTTCTAGTACTGTTCGTTGTCATTTGTCTGTACTAGTCTAGTTAAGCAGGGAATATCAGCTGCTATCTTTTCTATGTACTGGTTAATAACATAGTTTCAAATAGCCGGCTATAGCCCCGCTATAGCTGTTTGAGCATGTTGCCGCTATAGCCTCGCTATAGCCCGCTATAGCTGTTTTTAAGGGTTGCCGCTATATGTCATAGCCCGCTATTCAAAACATTGGTTAATAACAGTTAAATATAATTATATGAAACATGAAATCCATTTATTCATGACTTCTATAGACCGTTTTCTTATTAGCTCAGATTAATTTTAAGCTTGACAGTTTTTGCAACGATTTAACCAACATGTGCACTCGGGAAGGTGTCTTTTCTGGCAACCTCTCCTTGGATATGTCCGAGGGATCACCATGGAGGATCAGGCGGAGTGGTTTTTGCGGAATGCGATCAAAGAAGGTATATGTTCTGTCTGTACTGAGGGATGTAGCTGGTGAAGGGTGTCTATGGACTTGCTAATCACAATTCTAGTAAAATGATGCTGTTAAATTGAAAAGAATGATCAGTTACTTAAAAAAAAGAGTAGAAAGTATACGTATCTTTAAATAGACACCATAATGCTATCCATGAAATAACAAGGATTTCTAATTTTGAGCAGTCTCGGTATTTAGACACCATTTTGCTGACTTCATGCGATTTCCTTGTTTCAGTTTGATGGTTACATCGATCTTGATTCATATGATACAATAGCAATGAAGCTCAGAGGGGATGGAAGAACCTACATATCTACTGTACGTATCCGACTAGCAAGGATAATGAATAATTGATGTCCAGTCAACATAATGTTCCATAATCTGAATTTGTATACAGATATACACAGAGAACTGGGTGAATTCACCTGGACAAGAGGAAGATAACTCGTGGCAGGCTTTCGTGTACGTGCCTCATGGTAGCTGGCGAATCCTGAAGGTAATTTTTCTGGTCGCAACTGGCAATTATGTGTTTGTTCATGATAGAACACCACTCTGTTTTTCCATCCAGATCCCTCTCGATAGCTACTTGCCTACATGGAAAGGAAATGTGATTGAAGCGAACATGGAAATGAATCCTTCTCGCGTCGTGGGAATGTCTCTCTCGTTAAATGCAGAAGGCGGCATTCCTGGTGCTAAGACTGGGCCAGGCGATTTTAGATTAGACGTTGATTGGATCAAGGCGATGAGGGCACTGTGATTTCCGCACTTTGCCTTTCGGCTTTCAGAGGATGTTTCTGGGCCTGAAATTCCACATGCTCGTTTCCTTCTAGTTTGCTTGCCGAGCTCCTTCACAAAAGAGGATGCCATCCTGTATGCAGCTATTTGTCCTACGGCGATAGATGAGTGTCATCAATAACGAAGAGTATTAGAGGTAAAACTATCATACCACAGATTGTCAAATCCTGCGTCCGTTGTAGATGCATGAAATGTTTCACTTTGTATCAGAGCAGTAACCTTGGAAATAGTTATCTTTTCAGCGCCATTGAATAAAGGTTTTTTCTTCAGGTCATGGAACTTTCCGTGCTAGGTTCTGCATAAACTGTTGCCAGTTTCCGTGAAGCCTAGTTGACGTTTTTCTACTAGCATTTTTGAATTGTCCACCCGCTCTAAATCGCACGTTTTTTGCTCGCTACTTCAACGTATCAGGCTTGCCCTGTTTGGTCAAAGAGTACATTTGGGCCACTAAATGATCAAAAGCCCGTGCCGACATGCCACAGCAACAGAAACTTCTCCGGACTAAGGATGAAAAAATGGACGCTGTTCAATCTGAAGAATCTCATAGTACAAACGTAGATTATTAAAAAAAAAATATCCTAACTCACTACTGGCTGATTTGCATCGACCAATGGATACTAATTAATTTGATTGGTGACGACGGGGAAGATGAGCCGAACAAAATTGACTGGCCAACACCGTCGAGAAACGCGTGATGACCGACTACTTTTCTCGCACATATGCACAAACGACTGGCCCGCCTCGTCACCCTTCGATGAAGCCGGTCATCCGCAGCACGGAGTTGCGCAGGTTGTTGAGGTCCCGGTGCGCCCGCCCGGGCCCCGACCGCAGCGAGAACGCCGCCGCCGCCTTCCCCTCCGACCACCTGCGCGACACCATCAGGTGCGGCGGCACCATGGCGCCGTCCTCCTCCTCCTCCTCGTCCAGGCCAGCACGCCCACGGCCACGGGGTATGTCCACCGGCGCAGAACACTGCCGGTGGTCCCTTGAGGCCCTGGGAGCCGCCGTCGACGACCCCCACGCGCTCCCCGGAGCGCCGTGGCGCGTCTCCGGCCACAGCACCTCGCACTCGGACAGCTCCTCCTCCACCGTCGACATATCTGTGCGGTTTCGTACTCACGCACGTATTGCACTGGTGAGGACTGAGGACTTGGATTGGAAGCTCGATGATCTTTTTGGTCTATCCTGTGACGGGGAAGCGCGTATATATAGGCGGTGTGGCACCATGCCGTGTGTGTAGGTGTAGGTGTAGCTTCCCACGTACGGCGGCAGCCGCGTGGAGGATGAGGCCGGAACCGGATCGCGGGCCTACCGGGCCAGGTCAAATAAAGGCCGATCCAATCCACCGGCTCACACACATAGAAATAAAGTTGTTTCTTAAAAAAAACATAGAAATAAAGTTGGTCGACATGAAGCTGCAATCTGTTTTTTCAGATTTATAAAAAGAAGAAGCTGCAACCTACTCCTATTTTGGTCGTATATACAAGCGCGAGCGATCAGTTTCTCCCTCTATTTTCTTTCTTCCATTTGCTACTAATCATGAATCCGATCATTGGTGGCAGGTGACGAAGGTGCCACATACACCTTCAGATAGGGAATATAAGATTTGAAAACAAGGTGGTGAAATCATTATCTAAAGCACCGCGCGCAGCAGCTCTGACGAGACTAGCGAATACACGAGCGCGAGATCCCATTTTTAAAGCGTGTCAAGATTACGCCGGGCTTGATCCAGATTAATTAATCCTCGACTGCATCACACGCGTCCCCTGCGCCCCTGCGATGCCCTCACGGACCTACTCGTGTAATCTCTGGCCCTCGGCTGGGAAGCAAACGGAATCCATCGGCCTGCGCTTTGCTAATCATTTCGAGGACGCGTGTGCACCATTGGGAGTGTCGAGTGCGATCATTAGTTTCGTCATTGCCGTGTGCACTGCAGGCAAGCTAAAGGATGGGAAGCATCCACGTACGTTCCGCTCGACGCGTGGCTGATACAGGGAAAGAAAGGCGCAACGCGTCGCATGATTTGCTCGCGTAAGCCCGAATGCCCAAATCCGTCCGTTATTTAACGTTGGAAGTTGGGAGAGTTGGTACTACTTCGTGTATAGTTTTGGAAGTCAATGACGACTTGCTACCAAATCTCTCCTCCCACACTAGTAGCTAGTCCAACGTGTTGGGGCCTTGAGCGTTCCAACGGGTATTTCCGTGTTGTACAGAAACTTTTGGCCTAGAACTCACACGAAACTGTTCAAATATCACAAGTAGTACAAGGTAAAATTTTCACATAGCAAGAGAAGTCGAATGAGAAGCGGGCTGCCAGCTGCCTCCTCTCCAAGACAAGTTTAGGGTTTCCTGCCTCCCGCCGCCGCCGGCGGCGGTCCGCTTTATCTCCGGTGGCCTTAGGGCCATGGCGGCACGGTGGATCTCAGCCCTTGCCAGCGGGAGGGCTTTCAGTTGTTTTTTCACGTTTTGTTAGGGTTTGTGTCCTACTCAGAAAGACGAGACGACGGCGGCTCCCTGAAGATGGAATGAGGTTCTCCCCGCCTAGCCCCCGTCTTGATGATGTGTCTCGCATCATCGGTGGCGTGTGGAGGTGTGTCTCCGGCAGATCTATCATTGGTGGATTTGCTCGGATCTGGTTGTAGTTCGTCCACGTTCATGTGTTTTCAGGTTGGATCCTTCCGATCTACGCTACTCTTCCTCGGCGACGGTTGCTATTCTGTTGCGCTGGTCCTACGGGCCTTGGCACGATGACTTTCGAACTGTCTACTACAACAAGTTTTGCCCGACTCCGACGAGGGAGGGGCAATGACGGCGGCACGCCTTTTGTCGTCGCTAAGGTCTATGGATCTGGATGTAATTTTTATTATCTCCGATGTTTGTTGTACTGCCATGATTGAAAATGAATAGATCGAAAGTGTTCTCACAAAAAAAAAAGTCGCATGAGGCATTTTGGCCTTCTTTTGGAAAACTAAAATTTAAAATTTCTAGTTACAAAAAAATCTAAAAAAATATGTACAAGTAAACAAGGATGTTATGCATATGTGTGTAAATTTTAGGATGAAATACCCTGAAATACGATGTGCGCAAAAAAGACAAAATCATACCTGGGAGGATAAATAGTATCATATGTTAAAAAGCTTCAGATTTGTCTTTTTTGCACAACCCTTATTTCAACGAAATTCGTTCTGAATATTTACACACTTCTGCATTATGCCTTCATGTATGTCTATATTTTTTCAGAATTTTTAGAAATATAAAAACATGAATTTTGATGATTTTTAAATTTTTCAAAAACCGATCTCATTGGAGGTCGGCCTCCAAAAGGGATTTTCGCATCTTTTTCTCTCTCTCACCTTTTTTCTCTTTCGTAATAAAAACCGAATAGTAGTAGTACTGCCGGGAGGACAAGTAGTTACAAAATCTGTCATTCTGCCACGCAAGCCAATGGGCGTGTCATCTTGGATAGGGGAATTAATTAGACGCTTCTGGTAATTAAGTCAATGATTGATTGCTGAGTTGTTTATACTGGCACGGTGGCTGTCGCACGAGAACATGAGGCCGCGAGAGTGAACAGGTGGGCTACAAACTGTGAGAAATATAAATGTCACGCAAGGCAAGAAACCGGAGAAGAGTGCTCACATCTCCATTGGCCAGCCAGACCACCACAAGGTCAGCCACAGAATAGTGTCTCTCATGCCACTGGTCACACCTCGCAAGCCAGCTACCCAACAAAATCCAGAGAGGAACTCGTGCACTGCACCAACAATGGCATGCAGACACCTGTACTGACGTGCACATCCGGACGAGTAGGAGAGGTTACTTGAGGGCATTTGCACACGTAATCGAGGAAGATAAGGTTATATACGACGTGTCCAATTGTATGCTACGGAGGAAATGAAATGATATATTATGGTTCGCCGTTGCTTGCGCCCATGTATATGCTTGCCCTCCATGCTTGCCCTCCAACAGCTGTAAATCTTGGGTCGAGGTTTAATTGGAAATGTTCAACGAACATATATTCCTCCCTTCTTGAAGGATAAGTTTGCACTCTACTTAATTATTTCTCGCCGCTGGGAGTGGGGGATTACTTTCCTTTTGCGTCCAAGCATGGTACTGCTCCTGTCCGGAGTTTTCCTTGGTCAGGAAGTAAGAGATACTGTGTTAAACTTGCGTGGATCGAGTTAATAACGTGTAGTATAATATTAACTTTTCATGGAGGTTAATCGGCTATTAAGAGTGGTATTATTGACTGTCTGACAGATGACGTGTTCAAAAGAAGGAAAAACAGATGGCTACCATCTTCTTCTGCCCACACGCATGTGAAAATAAAATGAGTGCAAATAACCTGTGAACGGATAAGCACCGGCAGCAGGCTACCCTTTCAAATAAACGTACGTGTTACCACGTACGCATGCATTTCTACACGTACGTCTTCGGGTTACATGACTCGTTGTACCATTTCGAGGTAAACAGTAGGGGGTGCTCGCTTTCACGTCAATTACACAAAATTATTTGAAATGAAGCGAACATTTCCGCCAAAGACTTTCGGTACGGTGAGGAAAAAAACTTCCGGTGCTACTCGAGCATCACCGTCGCCCTCACTCTCCTGGCCTTGGGCGCGTCGAGGAGCATCAGCATCGCCGTGTCCCTCTTGGCCCTCCGATCGACGATGACGTGCGGCGGCACGAAGACTTGGCTGCCGATCATTACGCTGCCGGCGCCGGCGCCGGCACGGCTCGCGCTGAACTTGCTGAACCCGGCCTGCAGAGCCAGCGATTTTGCACCACCACCAGTAGCCCTGCCGGTCTTCCCGGAGATGTCGATGGGGGAAGACGATTTCTGCCGGTTTGGCGCCTTGGCCGGACGGTCGGGACGTCGGCGGTACTCGCCGGAGTACTCGTCATGGCCTTCGTCGCCGTCGTCGTCAGAGTAGCCCGGATCCTGGGCTAGCTCCGGATCCTGGGCTGCATCTGGCCACAGTAAGTCTGCTTCATGGAATTCTTCATCCTCCTGCTCTTCCCGTTGCATCGTCCTTTGCTTGACTTGACCCCCCTTAGCTAGCTTTGGTGTGTATTTTGGATAGGGTAAGTACGTATTAATAGTAGTATTATTACATGGTGGATGGGGTATATATCTAGGACTCTCTAAGCTGATCACCCAACTAGCCATCGAGCCAGTTTTGTCCTATCCTAGTGCTATCTTACATGGGGATTTCGACAAGTTACCCCATGTAATCCCTCAGCTGATCCAGTAGTTGTTTGAATGAGTCCACTGTCCACATAGATGCTGGTGCAGTGTGCGCGCACGCGTCGCAGTTACTGAATCAGCAGCGAGTCAGCGACGTGTAGATGGAGCGTAGTATCAAGAAACCACATTGCATTTGCAATTTGACCAGATGTATTATATGACACACACACACACACGTACTCACAGAGTAAGTTTACACCAACGGATTAAATTTCATCTCGCTCTTCCCATTCCAACCAATTCACAAATGAGACCGATTGAAGAAAATTCTCGCCCTAGGCTCCGTATCTATCTTATTTACTCTACACAAACTGGATCAACCCAAGAAGACCTTGAGCCCGGCCGCGCGCCGTTGGCGACGAAAGAGACGGGCGGAGGACGGGCTAGCTCTCAATGAAGCCGGTCATGCGGAGGACGGAGTCGCGCGTGCGCGTGAGGTCCCGGCCCTTGAGCGTCCGCCCCTGGCCGGAGCACACCGAGGACGCCGCCCTGCGCCGCGCCATCAGCACGTGCGGCGGCTCCACCTCCCCGCCGTCCTCCTCCTCGCCGCGGCCCCTCCGCTCGTCCGGCGCGCCGGAGGCCGCCGGGATCTCGATCGGGTGCGTGAACGGCCGCCGCTCCTGCGCCCACGCCGCGCATTTCGCCGACAGGGCCGCGCTCTGCGTCGTCGTCGACATGACCGGCCGGCAGGCAGCACGAGCTCGTAGCTAGCTAGCTGTGAATGAGGCGACCAATGACGAGAGCTTGTGCAACACGACGGACAGGCAGACAGCTCGCCGAGATATTCCCTCCGCAGCTCGCCGCGGCGCGAGGGATTTATAGGGCCCGGCAGGCAGCGGCCTAGGTAGGCGAAGCTAAGCTAGGCACGTTCCGTGTGGAGCTGCACCGCCTTGCCCCGGTGTGACAGATAAGTATGCGGTTTTGAGCTTTGACGGGAAGGGAAAGGAATAATTCCATAATCCCGTCCGCGATCCAGCTCCAGTGCCCGCCTGGCTTGGGCGGCTGGGCTTGCTACGCAACAAAATTAAGGCACTTCATATTCCCCCGTACGTTCACGTAATCGCGTTGCTCAATTAGTAGGATCGATGTGGCCGGTTGGCTTTGCCTTTCAGGCTCGACCACTCCACCTCCTGATTTTGATTTTGATCTGATCGATCGTTTCGTTTTGGTGCTTGCTTGGATGAACCCGGACGTGATTTGCGGCGATCATGCGTTTTGTCGCAGTGCCAAGAAAGCCAACCGGCTAGACCGTTTCTTGATTGGTTGTGTTGCTCGTCTGGCATACCCCACGTGTTGTTGATCTGCGTGTCTGCGTGCTGCGTGCACGTGCACGTTTGTGGATAACACTGACGTCCGGGGAAGGATTTGCACTCGTGGCACGCGCCAGTAGGCCAGGATCTGTGGGTGGACGCGCCCGCAGAAACTCTGCCTCACTTGGCAGTGGCACATGCATCATGCATGTTTATTCGGTCGCTCTGAGCGATGCATGTAGCATAGCCAGCATCAAAAGGACCACTTTATCGGAAGATTGATCTTCACTCGCTGCTATACTTTGGTACGGTAGCATCAGTTAGGACGATGCCCACATGCAACGGGAAACGGTGAGGAAGTAGACGTCCAGAGGGCTAGGTTCGATGAACTTGAGAACGGCTCGTCACATGATTTTTCGCATCGGCGTGCTTTCGGCAACTCCAATGGGCTGACCCATTTTGTCCGCGCGTGTTTGTTTTTGTTCGTGCAGAAAATACTACTTCCTCCTTTCCGGTTTATAAGGCTCAAATCGCAAATCTCATCAACCAAGGCATTTTGTGAGTGGAGGAATGTATCTCATACTTTACAAAACTACCCAAATTAAACTCATGCATTAATGTGGATTAATTGCAGTGCATGCATGCTTGGCCACTAGATGAGTAGGAACATTACATGCATTGGTGTGTTCCTCTTTAATACTTGCATGCAAAGATTTAATGCGCATTGGAAACTAAAAATGAGATGGAGATGAGCCCTCTAAATTGAAAAAACAAAAAAGTTGAAATAAGCCTTATAAACCGGAAAGGAGGGAGTATGGCCCAACGCGTTGATGCAAACGGATCGTTGTCCGTTTTCATGTCTACTTCGATTCGTTTCCAGCTTAAATTTTGACCGTTGCGTGGACACGTTGCGGATGTCTGTGACATCCTTCCATGACTCGCCTCTCGATGACACACATGCCAACACCCCACCCCAAAACCCTTCAAGCTCGACCTCTCGGCCTCTTCACCCTTGTCGCTGCCACCTAGACTCCATCCGCTCCGCCACCCTGGCGCCCCCACCCAGGCCCAGCTACCACCGATGCCCCACCACCGACGTTGTTTCCGCCTCTTTGCCGTCGACGGTGTAGCTTGCATACCGCACCCTGCTCAGGGGTCATCGCCGCCCCTCGACACGCCACCACCGGAGGCCGTGGAGTTCGACGGCCCTGCTCTCGGAACTGGAAAGGACGGGGCTTCACCGGCCGAAACTCGTGCATGCTCGTCGCCATCGATGCCTACTAGGTGTTCGGTCGTTTTCCCGACCTATTTGTGAGGTACAGATTCGTCACTTTGAACGATCATGATGGATAACTTGGATGAGTTTTTCTTTACAATAACATCATATGTTAATCATCGTCCGAAGAATCCCCCGACGATGAGAGTGATGTTGTGGGTTTGTGAGGCACCGTCCAATGTTCAGGGGTCGATCGAGGGCCACGCACCTGCGTTGAATCAAGAACAGGGCCATGTCCTACTCTTTAACAATTATTTCCATCGCACAAATCCACTATTCCCTGCCAAGTTTTTTTCGACGATGCTTCCGGATGGCGAGACCATTGTAAAACTGTATTCGCCAAGGAGTGGTGAGTTATGATGATCGCTTCAAATGCAAGTATGATGCCCCTGGAAAGGTTGTACTCTCCTCTTATCGGAAATGTATTGCAGTTGTTCGGGTGCTTGCATAAGGAGTTCCCGGTGATCTAGTTGATGAGTACGTACACATGAGTGAGTCCACAGGCCTTGAGTCATGGTACATGTTCTGCAAAGCCGTGGTTAATGTGTTTGGCCTGGAGTACTTGAGAGAACCTAATGATGAGGATACAACTAGGTTATTATCGATCAATGCTTCAAGAGGCTTTCCAGGGATGCTTGGAACTATAGATTGTATGCACTGGGAGTGAAAGAACTATCTATTTGCTTGGCAGGGGCAATATAAGGGACATGTTCATGGTTGCACAGTATACTTGAAGTTGCGGCATCACAAGATATCTGGATTTGACACTCCTTTTTCGGCATGCAGGTTCTCACAATGACATCAATGTACTTCATTGCTCTCCCATGTTCTTGATAGTTTAGAAGGCAATTCCCCAGAGGTCAACTATGAGATCAATGGACGCAAATACAACAAAGGATACTACCTAGTTTATGGTATCAATCCTCCTTGGTCCAAATTTGTGAAGACAATCTCTGAGCCGGAAGAGGGTTAGGTTTCACAAAGAACAAGAGAGTGCTAGGAAGGAAGTGGAGCATGCTTTTGGTGTGTTTCAATCTCGCTAGGCTATTTTTCGACACCCTACTACAAATGGAGCGTTGAAACTATGTGTGGGAGGTAATGACTACCTGTGTGATCATGCACAACATGATTGTAGATGATGAGCGTGATGACAATATCTATGACCAATGGGTGGGATTACCAGGGTGATTTGGTTGAGCCGGTGAGTTGAGGGCAACGTTTGCACATTTCATCCAATTTCATCATGAACTGCGTGATCGGTCATTGTTGGGTAACGTAGTAATTTCAAAAAATTTCCTACGCACACACAAGATCATGGTGATGCATAGCAACGAGAGGGGAGAGTGTTGTCTACGTACCCTCGTAGACCGAAGCGGAAGCCTTGACGCAACGTAGAGGAAGTAGTCGTACGTCTTCCCGGTCCAACCGATCCAAGCACCGTTACTCCGGCACCTCCGAGTTCTTGACACACGCACAACTCGATGATGCACCGGGCCCGATCCAGCAAAGCTTGGGAGGAGCTCCACAAGACGACGGCGTGGTGATGATCTTGATGTTCAACCGTCGCAGGGCTTCGCCTAAGCACCGCTACAATATGACCGAGGTGTAATATCGTGGAGGGGGGCACCGCACACGGCTAAGGAACGATCACGAAGATCAACTTGTGTGTCTATGGGGTGCCCCCCGCCCCCGTATATAAAGGAGCAAGGGGGGAGGCCGGCCGGCCCCTTGGGGCGCGCCAAGGAGGAGGAATCCTCCTCCTAGTAGGAGTAGGATTCCTCCTTTCCTACTCCTACTAGGAGGGAAGGAAGGGAGAGGGGAAGGAAAGGGCGCGCCCCTCCTAGTCAACCGGACCCGGAGGAGAGGGGCGCCCGGCCCACCCCCGCCTCTCTCTTCCCACCAAGGCACATGTGGCCCATTAACTCTCCCGGGGTTCCGATACCCCCAAGACTCGGTTTTCTCGAAATCACCGGAACAATTCCGGTGTCCGAATATAGTCGTCCAGTATATCAATCTTTATGTCTCGACCATTTAGAGACTCCTCGTCATGTCCGTGATCACATCCGGAACTCCGAACAACCTTCGGTACATCAAAATACATAAACTCATAAAGAAACTGTCATCATAACTTTAAGCGTGCGGACCCTACGGTTCGAGAACAATGTAGACATGACCGAGACACGTCTCCGGTCAATAACCAATAGTGGGACCTGGATGCCCATATTGGTTCCTACATATTCTACGAAGATCTTTATCGGTCAGACCGCATAACAACATACGTTGTTCCTTTGTCATTGGTATGTTACTTGCCGAGATTCGATCGTCGGTATCCAATACCTAGTTCAATCTCGTTATCGGCAAGTCTCTTTACTCGTTCCGTAATACATCATCTCGCAACTAACTCATTAGTTGCAATGCTTGCAAGGCTTAAGTGATGTGCATTACCGAGAGGGCCCAGAGATACCTCTCCGACATTCGGAGTGACAAATCCTAATCTCAAATCGCCAACCCAACAAGTACCTTTGGAGACACCAGAGAGCACCTTTATAATCACCCGAGCCACGTTGTGACGTTTGGTAGCACACAAAGTGTTCCTCCGTAAACGGAGTTGCATAATCTCATAGTCATAGGAACATGTATAAGTCATGAAGAAAGCAATAGCGACATACTAAGCGATCGGGTGCTAAGCTAATGGAATGGGTCATGTCAATCGATCATTCAACTAATGATGTGATCCCGTTAATCAAATAACAACTCTTTGTCCATGGTTAGGAAACATAACCATCTTTGATTAACAAGCTAGTCAAGTAGAGGCATACTAGTGACACTCTGTTTGTCTATATATTCACACATGTATTATGTTTCCGGTTAATACAATTCTAGCATGAATAATAAACATTTATCATGATATAAGGAAATAAATAATAACTTTATTATTGCCTCTAGGGCATATTTCCTTCAGTCTCCCACTTGCACTAGAGTCAATAATCTAGATCACATCACCATGTGATTAACATCGATAGTTCACATCATCATGTGATTAACACCCATAGTTCACATCGCCATGTGACCAACACCCAAAGGGTTTACTAGATTCAGTAATCTAGTTCACATCGCTATGTGATTAACACCCAAAGAGTACTAAGGTGTGATCATGTTTTGCTTGTAAAAGAATCTTAGTCAACGGGTCTTTCACATTCAGATCCGTTATGTATTTTGCAATTTTCTATGCCTACAATGCTCTGCACGGAGCTTACTCTAGCTAATTGCTCCCACTTTCATGTATCTAGATCGAGACTTAGAGTCATCTAGATTAGTGTCAAAACTTGCATCGACGTAACCCTTTACGACGAACCTTTTGTCACTTCCATAATCGAGAAACATATCCTTATTCCACTAAGGATAGTTTTGACCGATGTCCAGTGATCTACTCCTAGATCACTATTGTACTCCCTTGCCAAACTCAGTGTAGGGTATACAATAGATCTGGTACACATCATGGCATACTTTATAGAACCTATGGCCAAGGCATAGGGAATGACTTTCATTCTCTTTCTATCTTCTGTCGTGGTCGGGTTTTGAGTCTTACTCAATTTCACACCTTGTAACACAGGCAAGAACTCTTTCTTTGACTGTTCCATTTTGAACTACTTCAAAATCTTGTCAAGGTATGTACTCATTGAACAAACTTATCAAGCGTCTTGATCTATCTCTATAGATCTTGATGCTCACCGAGGTCTTTCTTTGAAAAACTCCTTTCAAACACTCCTTTATGCTTTGCAGAATAATTCTACATTATTTCCGATCTACAATATGTCATTCACATATACTTATCAGAAATGCTGTAGTGCTCCCACTCACTTTCTAATAAATACAGGCTTCACCGCAAGTCTGAATAAAACTATATGCTTTGATCAACTTATCAAAGCGTATATTCCAACTCCGAGATGCTTGCACCAGTCCATAGATGGATCGCTTGAGCTTGCGTATTTTGTCAGCACCTTTAGGATTGACAAAACCTTCTGGTTGCATCATATACAACTCTTCTTTAAATCCATTAAGGAATGTAGTTTTGTTTATCCATTTGCCAGATTTCATAAAAATGCGGCAATTGCTAACATGATTTGGACAGACTTAAGCATCGCTACGAGTGAGAAAATTTCATCGTAGTCAACACCTTGAACTTTGTCAAAAACCTTTTTCGATAAGTCTAGCTTTGTAGATAGTAACACTACTATCAACGTCCGTCTTCCTCTTGAAGATCCATTTATTTTCTATGGTTTGCCGATCATCGGGCAAATCCATCAAAGTCCATACTTTGTTCTCATACATGGATCATATCTCAGATTTCATGGCCTCAAACCATTTTGCGGAATGTGGGCTCATCATCGCTTCCTCATAGTTCGCAGGTTCGTCATGGTCAAGTAACATGACCTCCAGAATGGGATTACCGTACCACTCTGGTGCGGATCTCACTCTGGTTGACCTACGAGGTTCGGTAGTAACTTGATCTGAAGTTACATGATCATCATCATTAGCTTCCTCACTAATTTGTGTAGGAATCACTGGAACTGATTTCCGTGATGAACTACTTTCCAATTCGGGAAAAGGTACAAATTACCTTATCAAGCTCTACTTTCCTCCCACTCACTTCTTTCGAGAGAAACTCCTTCTCTAGAAAGGATCCATTTTTAGCAACGAATATCTTGCCTTCGGATCTGTGATAGAAGGTGTACCCAACAATTTCCTTTGGGTATTCTATGAAGACGCATTTCTCCGATTTGGGTTCGAGCTTATCAGGATAAAACTTTTTCACATAAGCATCGCAGCCCCAAACTTTAAGAAACGACAACTTGAGTTTCTTGCTAAACCACAGTTCATATGGTGTCGTCTCAACGGATTTAGATGGTGCCTTTTTAACGTGAATGCAGCTGTCTCTAATGCATAACCCAAAAACAATAGTGGTAAATCAGTAAGAGACATCATAGATCGCACTATATCCAATAAAGTGCGGTTACGATGTTTGGACACACCATAACGTTGTGGTGTTCGGTGGCGTGAGTGTGAAACTATTCCACATTGTTTTAATTGAAGACCAAACTCGTAACTCAAATATTCGTCTCGCGATCGGATCGCGAAACTTTATTTTCTTGTTACGATGATTTTTCCACTTCACTCTAAAATTCTTTGAACCTTTCAACTATTTCGGACTTATGTTTCATCAAGTAGATATACCCATATCTGCTCAAATCATCTTGTGAAGGTCAGAAAATAACGATACTTGCCACGAGCATCAACACTCATTGGATCGCATACATCGATATGCATTATTTCCAATAAGTCAGTAGCTTGTTCCATTGTTCCGGAGAACGGAGTTTTAGTCATTTTGCACAAAAGGCACGGTTCGCAAGCATCAAATGATTCATAACCAAGTGATTCCGAAAATCCATCTTTATGGAGTTTCTTCATGCGCTTTACACCGATATGACCAAAACGGTAGTGCCACAAATAAGTTGCACTATCATTATTAATTTTGCATCTTTTGGCATCAATATTATGAATATGTGCATCACTACGATTGAGAGCCAACAAACTATTTTCGTTGGGTGTATGACCATTGAAGGTTTTATTCATTTAAATAGAACAACAATTATTCTCTGATTTTAAATGAATAACCGTATTGCAATAAACATGATCAAATCATATTCATGCTCAACGCAAACGCCAAATAACATTTATTTAGGTTTAACATTAATACCGAAAGTATAGGGAGTGTACGATGATGATCATATCAATCTTGGAACTACTTCCAACACTCATCGTCACTTCCCCTTCAACTAGTCTTTGTTTATTCTGTAACTCCTGTTTCGAGTTCCTAATCTTAGCAACCGAACAAGTATCAAATACTCAGGGGCTACTATAAACACTAGTAAAGCACACATCAATAACATGTATATCAAATATACCCTTGTTCACTTTGCCATCCTTCTTATCCACCAAATATTCAGGCATTTCCGCTTCGGTGACCATTTCCTTTGCGATTAAGCACTCGGCCAGAGCTTTGGTCCAGCTTTGGTCTTCTTCACGGGAGTGACAACTTGTTTGCCATTCTACTTGAAGTTTCCCTTTCTTTCCCTTTGCTCTTTTCTTGAAACTAGTGATCTTGTCAACCATCAACACTTGATGCTCTTTCTTGAATTCTACCTTCGTTGATTTCAACATCACGAAGAGCTCGGGAATCGTTTTCGTCATCCCTTGCATACTATAGTTCATCTCGAAGTTCTAGTAACTTAGTGATGGTGACTAGAGAATTCTGTCAATCACTATCTTATCTGGAAGATTAACTCCTACTTGATTCAAGCGATTGAAGTATCTAGACAATCTGAGCACATGCTCACTAGTTGAGCGATTCTCCTCCATCTTTTAGCTATAGAACTTGTTGAAGACTTCATATCTCTCAACTCGGGTATTTGCTTGAAATATTAACTTCAATTGCTGGAACATCTCATATGGTCCATGATGTTCAAAACATCTTTGAAGTCCCGATTCTAAGCCATAAAGCATGGTGCACAAAATTATCAAGTAGTCGTCATATTGAGCTAGCTAAACGTTTATAACGTGCAGATCCGCTCCCGCAATAGGTGCATCACCTAGCGGTGCATTAAGGACATAATTATTCGTGCGGCAATGAGGATAAACCTCGGATCGCGGATCCAATCCGCATCATTGCCACTAACATTTTTCAACACAATTTCTCTAGGAACATATCAAAATAAACATATGAAAGCAACAACGCAAGCTATTGATCTTACAACATAATTTGCAAAATACTACCAGGACTAAGTTCATGATAAATTTAAGTTCAATTAATCATATTACTTAAGAACTCCCACTTAGACAGACATCTCTCTAGTCATCTAAGTGATCACGTGATCCAAATCAACTAAACCATAACCGATCATCACGTGAGATGGAGTAGTTTTCAATGGTGAACATCACTATGTTGATCATATCTACTATATGATTCACGCTCGACCTTTCGGTCTCTGTGTTCCGAGGCCATATCTGAAGGAAATATGCCCTAGAGGCAATAATAAAGTTATTATTTATTTCCTTATTTCATGATAAATGTTTATCATTCATGCTAGAATTGTATCAACCGGAAACATGATACATGTGTGAATGCATAGACAAAACAACATGTCACTAGTATGCCTCTACTAGACTAGCTTGTTAATCAAAGATGGTTATGTTTCCTAACCATGAACAAAGAGTTGTTATTTGATTAACAAGGTCACATCATTAGTAGAATGATCGATTGACATGACCCATTCCATTAGCTTAGCACACGATCATTTAGTATGTTGCTCGCTTTTATCCATGACTTATACATGTTCTGTAACTATGAGATTATGCAACTCCCTTTACGGAGGAACACTTTGGTGCTACCAAGCGTCACAACGTAATCGGGTGATTATAAAGGAGTACTACGGTGTCTCCAAAGGCGGATGTTGGGTTGGCGTATTTGAGATTAGGTTTTGTCACTCCGATAGTCGGAGAGGTATCTCTGGGCCCTCTCGGTAATGCACATCATCGAAGCCTTGCAAGCACTACAACTAATGAGTTAGTTGTGAGATGATGTATTACGGAACGAGTAAAGAGACTTGCCGTGCGAGATTGAACTAGGTATTGGATACCGACGATCGAATCTCGAGGCAAGTAACATACCGATGACAAAGGAACAACGTATGTTGTTATGCGGTCCGACCGATAAAGATCTTCGTAGAATATGTAGGAACCAATATGGGCATCCAGGTCCCGCTGTTGGTTATTGACCGTGAATGGTTCTAGGTCATGTCTACATTGTTCTCGAACCGTAGGGTCCGCACGCTTAAGGTTTCGATGGATGTTATTATGAGTTTATGTATTTTGATGTATCGAAGGAGTTCGAGTCCGGATGTGATCACGGACATGACGAGGAGTCTCGGAATGGTCGAGACATAAAGATTGATATATTGGAAGCCTATGTTTGGAGTTGGAATGGTTCCGGTAAAACGGAATTTGGGAGTACCGGAGGTTCTGGAACCCCCGGAGGTAAATGGGCCTCGATGGGCCTTAGTGGAAAGGAGGAGGGCAGCCCAAGGCTGGCAAGGCGCCTCCCCCTTCCCTAGTCCTACTAGGACTAGGAGAAGGGGCCGCCCCTCTCTCTTTTCCCTCAGGAATCCTAGTTGGACTAGGATTGGGGAATCCTCCCTCCAGAGGGAGTAGGACTCCTGGGCGCCTCCTTTGGCCTGGCCCCCCTCCCCTGGCTCCTTTATATACGAGGCAGGGGGCACCTTGGAACACACAAGTTGATCGTGAGATCGTTCCTTAGCCGTGTCGGTGCCCCTCCACCATATTCCACCTCGGTTATCGTCATGAAGCTAAGCGAAGCCCCTGCCGGTGAAACATCAAGATCGCCACCACGCCGTCGTCTTGTGGAACTCTCCCTCGACACTCGGCTGGATCGAGTACGAGGGGCGTCATCGAGCTGTACGTGTGTCAAGAACTCGGGCGGAGTAATGGCGCCGGGATCGGTCGGATCGCGAGGAGAACGTCGACTACTTCCTCTACGTTGTGATCGCTTCGCCGGGTCTACAAGGGTATGTAGACAACACTCTCCCCTCTCGTTGCTATACATCACCATGATCTTGCGTGTGCGAGGAAAATTTTTGAAATTACTACGTTCCCCAACAGTGGCATCCGAGCCTAGGTTTTTCTATGGTTTGATGTTTTGCACGAGTAGAACACAAGTGAGTTGTGGGCGATACAAGTCATACTACCTACCAAACATGTCATACTTTGGTTCAGCGGTATTGTGAGATGAAGCGGCCGGACCGACATTACGCAGACGCTTACGCGAGACTGGTTTCACCGCTGTGAGCACTCGTTGCTTAAAGGTGGTGGTGGGTGCTGTCTCTCTCACTTTAGTTGAACTGAGTGTGGCTACGCCGGTCCTTGAGAAGGTTAAAGCGAGTCTATTTGTGAAGTATCGTTGTGGTTTTGATGCGTAGGTGAGACTGGTTCTTGCTTAAGCCCGTAGCAGCCACGTAAAATTTGCAACAACAAAGTAGAGGACGTCTAACTTGTTTTTGCGGGGCATGTTGTGATGTGATATGGTCAAGACGTGATGCTATATTTTATTGTATGAGATGATCATGTTTTGTAACCGGTTATCGGCAATCGGCGGGAGCCATATGGTTGTCGCTTTATTGTATGCAATGCAATCGCCTGTAATGCTTTACTTTATCACTAAGCGGTAGCGATAGTCGTAGTAGCATAAGTTTGGCGAGGCGACAACGATGCTGCGATGGAGATCAAGGTGTCGCCGGTGGCGATGGTGATCATGGTGGTGCCGCAAGATGGAGATCGTGAAGCACAAGATGATGATGACCATATCATATCACTTATATTGATTTGCATGTGATGTTTATCCTTTTATGCATCTTATCTTGCTTTGATTGACGGTAGCATTATAAGATGATTTCTCACTAAATAATCAAGAAGTGTTCTCCCGAGTATGCACCGTTGCCAAAGTTCGTCGTGCCCGGACACCACGTGATGATCGGTGTGATAAGCTCTCGTCCATCTACAACGGGTGCAAGCCAGTTTTGCACACGCGAGAATACTCGGGTTATACTTGACGAGCCTAGCATATGCAGATATGGCCTCGGAACACGGAGACCGAAAGGTCGGCGTGAATCATATAGTAGATATGATCAACATAAGATGTTCACCATTGAAAACTACTCCATTTCACGTGATGATCGGTTATGGTTTAGTTGATTTGGATCACGTGATCACTTAGATGACTAGAGAGATGTTTTTCTAAGTGGGAGTTCTTAAGTAATATGATTAATTGAACTTAAATTTATCATGAACTTAGTACCGATAGTATCTTGCTTGTTTATGTTTGATTGTAGATAGATGGCTCGTCTTTGTTGTTCCGTTGAATTTTAATGCGTTCCTTGAGAAAGCAAAGTTGAAAGATGATGGTAGCAATTACACGGATCGGGTCCGTAACTTGAGGATCATCCTCATTGCTGCCTGTAAGAGCTACGTCTGGATGCACCGCTAGGTGCGAACTTCTTCTTTGAGCAACGCCGGATGTTATGAACGTCGGCAAAGCAAAGCGATGACTACTCTATAGTTCGATGTGCCATGCTTTACGGCTTAGAACCGGACTTCAACGACGTTTTGAACGTCATGGAGCATATGAGATGTTCCAGAGTTGAAGTTAATATTCCAATGAATGCGGATTGAGAGATATGAAGTCTCCAATAAGTTCTATAGCTGCAAGATGGAGGAGAACAGTTACATTAGTGAGCATATACTCGGAATGTCCGGGTACTACAATCACTTGACACAATTGGGAGTTAATCTTCCGGATGATTGTGTCATTGATGAATTCTCAATCACGCCACCAAGCTACAAAGGCTTCGTGATGAACTATAATATGCAAGGGTTAGTAAAGACTATGCTCGAGCTCTTCGCAATGCTAAAAGCTGCGGAGGTAGAAATCAAGAAGGAGCATCAAGTGTTGATGGTCAATAAGACCACTAGTTTCAAGAAGAAAGGCAAAGGGAAGAAGAAGGGAATCTCAAGAAGAACAGCAAGCAAGTTCTTTGCTCAGAGAAGAAACCCAAGTCGGCCCTAAACTGAAATCGAGTGCTTCTACCGCAAGCGGTAGTCCTTTGGAAGCGGAACCGCCCCAAGTATTTGGCGGATAAGAAGGATGGCAAGGTGAACAAAGGTATATGTGATATACATGTTATTGATGTGTACCTTACTAGAGCTCGCAGATAGCACTGGTATTTGATCTTGGTTCATTGCTAATATTTGCAACTCAAAGCAGGACTACGGATTGCTTAACACCGCAAAGGACGAGGTGACGATGCGTGTGGGAAATGGTTCCAAAGTCGATGTGATCGCGGTCGCACGCTACCTCTACATCTACCTTCGGATTAGTTTTAGACCTAAATAATTGTTATTTGGTGCTGCGTTGAGCATGAACATTATATCTGGATCTTGTTTGATGCGAGACGGTTATTCATTTAAATCGAGAATAATGGTTGTTCTATTTATATGAGTAATATCTTTTATGGTCATGCACCCTTGAGGAGTGGTCTATTTCTTATGAATCTCGATAGTAGTGATACACATATTCATAATGTTGAAACCAAAAGATGCAGAGTTGATAATGATAGTGCAACTTATTTGTGGCATCGCCGTTTAGGTCATATCGGTGTAAAGCGCATGAAGAAACTCCATCTTGATGGACTTTTAGAGTCACTTGATTATGAATCACTTGGCACTTGCGAACCGTGCCTCATGGGCAAGATGACTAGGACACCGTTCTCGGTACTATGGAGAGAGCAACAGATTTGTTGGAAATCATACATACTGAGATGTATGTGGTCCGATGAATGTTGAGGCTCGTGGCGGATATCGTTATTTTCTCACCTTCACAGATGACTTAAGCGGATATGGGTATATCTACTTAATGAAACATAAGTCTGAAACATTTGAAAAGTTCAAAGAATTTGAGTGAAGTTGAAAATCATCGTAACAAGAAAATTAAGTTTCTACGATCGATCGTGGAGGTGAATATTTGAGTTACGAGTTTGGTCTACATTTGAAACAATGTGGAATAGTTTAGCAACTCACGCCACCGGAACACCACAGCGAAATGGTGTGTCCGAACGTCGAATCGTACTTTACTAGATATGGTACGATCTATGATGTCTCTTACAGATTTACCGCTATCGTTTTGGGGTTATGCTCTAGAGACGGCCGCATTCACCTTGAATAGAACACCGTCGAAATCCGTTGAGGCGACACCTTATGAACTATGGTTTAGCAAGAAACCAAAGTTGTCGTTTCTTAAAGTTTGGGGATGCGATGCTTATGTGAAAAAGCTTCAACCCGATAAGCTCGAACCCAAATCGGAGAAATGTGTCTTCATAGGATACCCAAAGGAGACAGTTGGGTACACCTTCTATCACAGATCCGAAGGCAAAACATTCGTTGCTAAGAATGGATCCTTTCTAGAGAAGGAGTTTCTCTCGAAAGAAGTGAGTGGGAGGAAAGTGGAACTTGATGAGGTAATAGTACCTTCTCCCTTACTTGAAAGTAGTTAAATCGCAGAAACCAGTTTACGAGACACCTACGCCAAGTAGTGAGGAAGTTAATGATGTTGATCATGAAACTTCAGATCAAGTTCTCGCAGAACCTCGTAGATCAACCGAGTAAGATCCGCACCAAAGTGGTACGGTAATCCTGTTCGGAAGTCATGCTACTAGATCATGATGAACCTACAAACTATGAAGAAGCGATGGTGAGCCCAGATTCGCAAAATGGCTTGAGGCCATGAAATCGAGATGGGATCCATGTATGAAAACAAAGTGTGGACTTTGGTTGACTTGCCCGAGGGTAGGCAAGCAATAGAAAACAAGTGGATCTTCAAGAAGAAGATCGACGACGACGGTAATGTTATCGTTTATAAAGCTCGACTTGTCGCAAAAGGTTTCGACAAGTTCAAGGGGTTGACTACGATGAGACCTTCTCACCGAAGCGATGCTTAAGTCCGTCCGAATCATGTTAGCGATTGCGCATTTTATGATTATGAAATTTGGCAAATGGATGTAAAGACCGCATTCTGAATGGATTTACGGAAGAAGAGTTGTATATGATGCAACCGAAGGTTTTATCGATCCAAAAGGAGCTAACAAAGTATGCAAACTCCAGCGATCCATCTATGGACTGGTGCAAGCATCTCGGAGTTGGAATAAACGCTTTGATAGTGTGATCAAAGCATTTGGGTTTGTCTGAGACTTTTGGAGAAGCCTCAGATTTACAAGAAAGTGAGTGGGAGCTCAGAGCATTTACGATATTATATGTGGATGACATATTGCTGATCGGAAATGATATAGAATTCTGGATAGCATAAAGGGATACTTGAATAAGAGTTTTTCAATGAAAGACCTCGGTGAAGCTGCTTAC
The DNA here is from genome assembly GCA_021437245.1 of Aegilops speltoides. Lineage (NCBI taxonomy): Eukaryota > Viridiplantae > Streptophyta > Magnoliopsida > Poales > Poaceae > Aegilops > Aegilops speltoides. The sequence continues at coordinate 373,036,725 of CM038143.1, forward strand.
ATATTGGGCATTAAGATCTATAGAGATAGATCAAGACGCTTAATTGGACTTTCACAAAGCACATACCTTGACAAAGTTTTGAAGAAGTTCAAAATGGACCAAGCAAAGAAAGGGTTCTTGCACGTGTTACAAGGTGTGAAGTTGAGTCGACTCAATGCCCGACCACCGCAGAAGATAGAGAGAAAATGAAAGATGTTCCTATGCTTCAGCCATAGGCTCTATCATGTATGCAATCTTGTGCACAGACTGATGTGTGCCTTGCTATAAGCCTAGCAGGAGGTACCAAAGTAATCCAGAGTGGATCATCGGAGCGGTCAAGAACATCTGAAATACCGAAAAGGACTAAGGATATGTTTCTCGATATGGAGGTGACAAAGAGCTCATAAATGGCAGTTACGTTGATGCAAGCTTTGACACCGATCCGGACGATTCTAAATCGCAGACCGGATCGATTTACACTAAACGGAGGAGCCGTCGGTTGGTGCAGTTCTAAACAAAGCGTCGTGGCGGGATCTACATGTGAAGCGGAATACATAGCAGCCGGAAGCAGCTAATGAAGGAGTCGGATGAAGGAGTTCATATCCGATCTAGGTGTCATACCTAGTGCATCGGGTCCAATGAAAATCTTCGTGACAATCTTCGAGCAATTGCCTTAGCAAAGGAATCCAGATTTCACAAGAGGACCAAGCACATCAAGAGACGCTTCAATTCCATCCGGGACTTAGTCGGATCGGAGACATAGAGATTTGCAAGATACATACGGATCTGAATGTTGCGGAACCGTTGACTAAGCCTCTTCCACGAGCAAAACATGATCGGCACCAAGACTCCATGGGTGTTAGAATCATTCTTGTGTAATCTAGATTATTGACTCTAGTGCAAGTGGGAGATCAAGGAAATATGCCCTAGAGGCAATAATAAAGTTATTATTTATTTCCTTATTTCATGATAAATGTTTATCATTCATGCTAGAATTGTATCAACAGGAAACATGATACATGTGTGAATGCATAGACAAAACAACATGTCACTAGTATGCCTCTACTAGACTAGCTTGTTAATCAAAGATGGTTATGTTTCCTAACCATGAACAAAGAGTTGTTATTTGATTAACAAGGTCACATCATTAGTAGAATGATCGATTGACATGACCCATTCCATTAGCTTAGCACACGATCATTTAGTATGTTGCTACTTGCTTTTATCCATGACTTATACATGTTCTGTAACTATGAGATTATGCAACTCCGTTTACGGAGGAACACTTTGGTGCTACCAAACGTCACAACGAATCGGGTGATTATAAAGGAGTACTACAGTGTCTCCAAAGGCGGATGTTGGGTTGGCGTATTTCGAGATTAGGTTTTGTCACTCCGATAGTCGGAGAGGTATCTCTGGGCCCTCTCGGTAATGCACATCATGAAGCCTTGCAAGCACTACAACTAATGAGTTAGTTGTGAGATGATGTATTACGAACGAGTAAAGAGACTTGCGTAACGAGATTGAACTAGGTATTGGATACCGACGATCGAATCTCGGGCAAGTAACATACCGATGACAAAGGAACAACGTATGTTGTTATGCGGTCCGACCGATAAAGATCTTCGTAGAATATGTAGGAACCAATATGGGCATCCAGGTCCCACTGTTGGTTATTGACCGTGAATGGTTCTAGGTCATGTCTACATTGTTCTCGAACCGTAGGGTCCGCACGCTTAAGGTTTGATGGCGATGCTTATTATGAGTTTATGTATTTTGATGTATCGAAGGAGTTCGAGTCCGGATGTGATCACGGACATGACGAGGAGTCTCGGAATGGTCGAGACATAAAGATTGATATATTGGAAGCCTATGTTTGGAGTTCGAATGGTTCGCGAAAACGGAATTTCTTGGAGTACCGGAGGTTACTGGAACCCCGGGAGGTAAATGGGCCTCGATGGGCCTTAGTGGAAAGGAGGAGGGCAGCCCAAGGCTGGCTGGCGCCCCCCTTCCCTAGTCCTACTAGGACTAGGAGAAGGGGCCCCTCTCTCTCTTTTCCCTCTCAGGAATCCTAGTTGGACTAGGATTGGGGAATCCTACTCCCGGAGGGAGTAGGACTCCTGGCAGCGCCCTCCTTTGGCCGGCCCCTCCCCTGGCTCCTTTATATACGAGGCGGGGGGCACCTTGGAACACACAAGTTGATCGTGAGATCGTTCCTTAGCCGTGTCTGGTGCCCCTCCACCATATTCCACCTCGGTTATACTGTCATGAAGCTTAGGCGAAGCTCCTGCGAGTGAAACATCAAGATCGTCACCACGCCGTCGTCTTGACGGAACTCTCCTCGACACTCGGCTGGATCGAGTACGAGGGACGTCATCGAGCTGACGTGTGTCAAGAACTCGGGCGTCGGAGTAACGGCGCCGGATCGGTCGGATCGCGAGGAGAACGTCGACTACTTCCTCTACGTTGTGATCGCTTCCGCCGGGTCTACAAGGGTATGTAGACAACACTCTCCCTCTCGTTGCTATACATCACCATGATCTTGCGTGTGCGTAGGAAAATTTTTGAAATTACTCGTTCCCCAACAATATCTCGCATATGCTAGGCTCGTCAAGTTTAACTCGAGTATTCCACGTGTGCAAAGCGGCTTGCACCCGTTGTAGATGGACGAGAGCTTATCGGACCCGATCATCACGTGGTGTGCGGGCACGGCGAACTTTGGCAACGGTGCATACTCGGGAGAACACTTCTTGATAATTAGTGAGAGATCATCTTAAAATGCTACCGTCAATCAAGGCAAGAATAAGATGTATAATAGATAAACATCATATGCAATCAAAATATGTGACATGATATGGCCATGATCATCTTGCGCCTTTGATCTCCATCTCCAAAGTACTGTCATGATCTCTATCGTCACCGGCACGACACCATGATCTTCATCATCTTGATCTATATCAATGTGTCATCACATGGTTGTCTCACCAACTATTGCTATCGTATAGCGATAAAGTAAAGCAATTATTTGGCACTTGCATCTTATGCAACAAAGAGACATCCATAGGGCTTCTGCCAGTTGCCGATAACTTCAACAAAACATGATCATCTCATACAACAACTTATATCTTATCACGTCTTGACCATATCACATCACAACATGCCCTGCAAGAACAAGTTAGACGTCCTCTACTTTGTTGTTGCAAATTTTACGTGGCTGCTACGGGTTGAGCAAGAACCGTTCTTACCTACGCATCAAAACCACAACGATAGTTCGTCAAGTTAGTGTTGTTTTAACCTTCGCAAGGATCGGGCGTAGCCACACTCGGTTCAACTAAAGTTGGAGAAACTGACACCTGCCAGCCACGTGTGTGCAAAGCACGTCGGTAGAACCAGTCTCGCATAAGCGTACGCGTAATGTCGGTCCGGGCCACTTCATCCAACAATACCGCCGAACCAAAGTATGACATGCTGGTAAGCAGTATGACTTGTATCGCCCACAACTCACTTGTGTTCTACTCGTGCATATAACATCAACGCATAAAACCTAGGCTCGGATGCCACTGTTGGGTAACGTAGTAATTTCAAAAAAAATCCTACGCACACGCAAGATCATGGTGATGCATAGCAACGAGAGGGGAGAGTGTTGTCTACGTACCCTCGTAGACCGAAGCGGAAGCGTTGACGCAACGTAGAGGAAGTAGTCGTACGTCTTCCCGGTCCAACCGATCCAAGCACCGTTACTCCGGCACCTCCGAGTTCTTGACACACGTACAGGTCGATGACGCACCCCGGGCTCCGATCCAGCAAAGCTTCGGGGAGGAGTTCCGTTAGCATGACGTCGTTGTGACGATCTTGATGTTCAACCGTCACAAGGCTTTGCCTAAGCACCGCTACAATATGACCGAGGTGTAATATCGTGGAGGGGGCACCTGACGGCTAAGGGCGATCACGAAGATCAACTTGTGTGTCTATGGGGTGCCCCCGCCCGTATATAAAGGAGCAAGGGGGAGGCGGCCGGCCCTTGGGGCGTGCCAAGGAGGAGGAATCCTCCTCCTAGTAGGAGTAGGATTCTCCTTTCCTACTCCTACTAGGAGGGGAAGGAAGGGAGAGGGGAAGGAAGGGGGCGCCGCCTCCTAGTCCAGTCGGACCAGAGGAGAGAGGGCGCGCCCACCCCCGCCACCCTCTCTCTTCCCACCAAGGCCCATGTGGCCCATTAACTCTCCCGGGGTTCAGTAACCCCGGCACTCGATTTTCTCCGTAATCACCGAAACAATTCCGGTGTCGAATATAGTTGTCCAATATATCAATCTTTATGTCTCGACCATTTCGAGACTCCTCGTCATGTCCGTGATCACATCCGAACTCGAACAACCTTGGTACATCAAAATACATAAACTCATAAAGAGATCATCGTAACTTTAAGCGTGCGGACCCTACGGTTCGAGAACAATGTAGACATGACCGAGACATCGTCTCCGGTCAATAACCAATAGTGGGACACGGATGCCCATATTGGTTCCTACATATTCTACGAAGATCTTTATCGGTCGGACCGCATAACAACATACGTTGTTCCTTTGTCATCGGTATGTTACTTGCCCGAGATTCGATCGTCGGTATCCAATACCTAGTTCAATCTCGCACGCAAGTCTCTTTACTCGCTCGTAATACATCATCTCGCAACTAACTCATTAGTTGCAATGCTTGCAAGGCTTAAGTGATGTGCATTACCGAGAGGGCCAGAGATACCTCTCCGACATTCGGAGTGACAAATCCTAATCTCAAATACGCCAACCCAACAAGTACCTTTGGAGACACTGTAGAGCACCTTTATAATCACCCGATTCACGTTGTGACGTTTGGTAGCACACAAAGTGTTCCTCCGTAAGCGGAGTTGCATAATCTCATAGTCATAGGAACATGTATAAGTCATGAAGAAAGCAATAGCAACATACTAAACAATCGGGTGCTAAGCTAACGGAATGGGTCATGTCAATCAGATCATTCAACTAATGATGTGATCCCGTTAATCAAATAACAACTCTTTGTCCATGGTTAGGAAACATAACCATCTTTGATTAACAAGCTAGTCAAATAGAGGCATACTAGTGACACTCTGTTTGTCTATATATTCACACATGTATTATGTTTCCGGTTAATACAATTCTAGCATGAATAATAAACATTTATCATATGATATAAGGAAATAAATAATAACTTTATTATTGCCTCTAGGGCATATTTCCTTCAGTCATCTCATATTCTTCGCCTTCCACCTAAGCTGCGCATGAAAGGCCCAAAGCACCCTTTATCTCCAAACCTATAAAAACTTCGTAATGATTTGGCCGAGTATATGTGAATTCCCATAGGAAACAATTAGTTGTATCGTTTTTTTATTTAATTTATTTGCTACATTTTAAATTCATATGTTTGTAAACTATGTGAATTTCTATTTGATTGTAAATCTATAGACCCCGTTATTTCTTCAGAATCATGTTTCTCATATGGAAACTCTTCTTTGAAAACCATGTCATTAATTTGGCACCAAAAGCTCATTCTTTAGAACTTAAGGAAGGGAGAAGAGCTTGGGGATGGAGGCTTAATAACATTGTGAAACCTGATGTCAACAAGGCTCTCCTTCGATATCATGTGTTCCTCTATATATATTTGCAGATACTTCAGTAGCTGGATTTCTTGATTTTGCTCATTGTCGACCAGAGCTATGGTTATGCAACAACTACAAATTCAGTTGCGCCTTTGGCAATAATTTCAGGTCATATAGTCATAGTTGTTCATTTTTGAGTCATTTCTGTACTTGTGGGTTCATTTACTCTGTATCTGGTTGTATGCAACATTATACTAATGTAAGATAAACTAGATTTAACTAAAAAACCAGATCTAATACAAAACTGATTTGAGTAATCTAACATATAAAGCTTGCTGTACTACCCGCATAGCCGAGGCAACTGCGTCGGGCGATGATTTTCGTTCACACGATCTACCACCGTCGTACGTTTCTACCATGCTGTCAAATATCCGCTCGTTGGTTTTTTTACACGCTATGCTTCCGCGCTTCAGTGTATGACGAGTGGGCCTCCTTTGCCCGCGGCCCTAACTCTGCGTTGTGTCTCGAGTAAGTCTTGGGTGAGAAAAGAGGTGGGATGCGGGCGGGCGTGGGATTGGGTGAGTGGATTGAGGCAGAAATATCTACCTCGTCAGCCCCTCTCTTTCCTTCATCTCTTCTTCATCCTATTCCTCTTCTATAGGCAGCCGCCGGCGCCGCTTTCTCCCTCCCTCTCGGCTGCCTCGTCTCCTCTGCCTCCACCACTTCCTCCCCTGTCTCCTCACTCGACCTCCCCTGCCTCCTCACCCGACTAGCACGGATAGGACGACGTGCAGGCAAAGGGAGATGGCGGCGGCGCTCGATCCGATCTGTAGGAGAGAGAAGATGAGAGGGAGAGATAGAAGGAAGGAGAGAATGGATGGTGTGGCCTTCATGACGCGTGTGGAGGAGTAGGAGAGAAGATGAGAGGGAGAGGGAGAGGATCTTGAGGAAGAGTATAGAACAAGGTGCAAGTGCTTCAGAAAATCTGTGCTGCTTACTGGAATCATGTTGTTCAAGGTAAAACCAGCAAAGTTCTCTTTGATGTTCTTTATATTAGATTAACCTATTTCTTGCAATATCCCAATTTTTTTTGACTATTTTAGTGCAGTATTTAGAACTGTACTAACCGCAGATTCAGTTTAGAATTTGAACTATGTCCCGTCGTTTATGTTTGAGACGCTCGAACATCCAGAGGCTAGCCAATACTGCATCACCATATGTTGACATCTTTTGATCCGAGCAAATGTTGAAGTAAAAAAAACACCATTAGTAAGAGAGTATATATGTATATTTCAAGGAAGGATGGGTGAAATAGCAGGTCAGAGATGCTAGGGGTGGTCGGTCGACTCAAGGTATGAGCAGCTCCTGAGCTTGATGGCTGGATGTGTGCACACATGTAATGGGGTATCATGGTCACGTTGCTTGGTGTGCAGAGGCGACCCGGCACCGGCGCATGCCCGGCGGTGGGACTTCGGGTGTAGGTTAGGTGAGGCTGATGGTTGGGTGAAGGAGTAGGGGAGGCGGGCGACGAGGACAGGAAGAAGCCGGCCGTCGTGATGCAGTGGGGCTGCCGGGAAGGAAGAGGTCGGCTGCGTCCCCGGCGGTGTCGGTGGAGCTGCTCCTCAACGAGATTCGGCCATGGAGAGGACCGTGGTGCCAGCGCAGCCTCTCCCCCTCTAGCGCAAGAGATCAGCACACCATCGAACTGAGGTGAGCCGCCACTAGCCCCGACCCTTCTCTTTCCGCGTCCCTTTCTATGCTGTGTGCACTACTGTCCTACAAAACATTCATGCATACACACTGGGTTCAGATTTCAGTGTAAACTGAAACATGAGATTAATCATTGTGTTGTGCCATGTTTCAAACTAGAAACAGGGAAAAGTGGAGAAATGAAATGAACGGATAGCTGATATACATACCTTCAGGAACATTTATTTTTGTTTGCTGACTGCACAATCTGAACTATATATCTGACAAATATATTTGACTCTTGCTCTTGACAGATTAGGCTTCTGTGGTGTTGCTTTGTATGCAGATGACATGCTCGCCTCTTGGTTTAATTTAGGAGTGTATTTAGAAGCTAAAACTAAACAATAATATCAGTTTAGAGATGCAGTTGACCATTTTTCACAAATTCGATGTGTTGTCGCAGCAGTAGCACACGTGCAGTTCTTTCTGGCCATTTGACTGTAACAAATTGCTTACAAGACCACTTGTACATTGAGAAAAGCCTTTGTACATCGTTTCTTAGTTACATATGAGTGTTAGTTTTGAACAAATGCTGAAACACCTCTGAATTGGGAAACGACAGTGTGCACCTTTACTGAAACATAAAACCAATTTGCTGATGCTCTGTTTGCAAATGTCTTGTTGTACGCCTGCCAAAATAAGAAAATAGGTAGGAGTCAAAATATTGTAGGACAAGGAATAGGCATGTACGGAAAGTTGTATCAAATAAATTATAAATAGTTGCACTACAGTCTGCAATTCAGTTTAGCACTGAACCAATATTTGATAGAAGTACCTATATTCATTTTCACTGAACGAGGTGAAAACTAATTAAAAAATATTTCAGAGAAGCACTACAGCCTACAATTCAGTTTACAGTCCTGCACGAGGTGGCGGGTAGCGAGTCGGCCCTTGGAGGTATAGATTAGCCATGGACATAGGGTGACTGGGGGAGGATGAAAGGAGAGAACCCATAAAAAGTTCAAATGACGAGTCGATGCTGGAGTAAGCAGAAGGGGCAAGGAGAAAGAGGCAATGATCTCTGATTGATATAATTTCTCTGATTTTGAGGCAAGCTATATTAATCAAGAGACTCTCCCAAATCAATGGGAGATTTGATTTTGTTTTTTAATAAAGAGGAAGGAATGGTAGACTCAGCCGGGTGAATCTCCTCCTTTGCATAGCTGAATATTCCTATCAGATACGATCACACAAGCGACCTTTTTCTTTTCCACTTCCCAACGACATAGGGGGAGAGGTTCATGAAAGCCTACTGAAACTGATTATTTGGTTACACTCGCCACTTGCGGACAGAAGTTGTTCTCTGAACGTACTGAACATTGTGTTATGCAGTGTTGGTCTATACTTTAATGCACCTGTGATCACGCATGGCCAGCTTTATGTAGCAGTGTCGCATGTGACCTCAAAAACGGCTTTGAAAATCCTGATTGAAAATGAAGATGGTACTACTGATTCTCAGACCAGGAACATTGTGTTTCGTGAGCTCTTCCAGTCCATTTCTTAGAATCCATGCTGGTGGTGTCTTTTACAATATGTGCATTATTCTATTTACCCTGTTCGCTATGGCCGGCCAGTCTGTTCTAGTTGTTTCATGTGGTCGTTCGATATATGTGGTGCCAACTGCCATTTCTTTGCTAGCCGATGTCAATAGTCTTTTGGTTCATACAGCTTAGTGCCTCATATAAGAATGCTCTTTCTGGGTTCTTCAATTTCTCTTCCCCCTATCTTTTGCTGACTACACTGATTATATGACTGTTCTACACCGATGCTCTTTTTTTATGCTGGTCCTATGCCATGGGTGTTAATATCTACTACCTATTTAATTACTGCTTGTTGTGCAAAATCTTTTGGTTATTGTAAATCATTCCCTTCTGTATAAAGTTTGGTTTTAGTCTGTAGCATTTTGTTGGTTCCTATCTTGCCAATGTCTACAACAATATGCTTTTTTGGTGGTCTTTTTTGCTTCACATTTTTTGGGTATGCCACTTCTCTAATGAGTGGGTGCATCTCTTCTTTGTTTTATCATTCTATATTTTTTTCCTAACCTTTTTGGTATTCTGCTTTCTCCTTGCAGATTGCAAGCACCATTTTGTTGGTTCCTGTCTTGCCAATGTCTACAGCAATGTGTTGTCCTCTGTCTCATCTGTGGGGCAACTCATAATGGGCCTATCAAGCATACTGACCTTGTGATGATAGATAAAGAGGTTGATTTCAGTGCCATTCAGATAAATATATTTTTAGCCCTGTGAATTGAAAAATGAGTGCTTCTTGGTTGTTTCTTTTGTTGGTGGCACTTCTTGGTGTGTTAACTAAATGGTTTAGTCCTGCGCTTCATAGAAGCAGTTTTAACTAAATGTAATGAACTAATTAAGTGCCTTCTTTTATTGTTGGCTAATCCTTTAGTTTTATCGCATGCTACATTCTATATGATGATATGCTACCACTCTAATAAGTCCAGGCACTATAAACCCTATGTCAGCTATGTATGAATTTGGAATCTATATTGCAGAAGTATTTGCGACTGTTGTATAAATGCTATCTCAGCTTCCCAATGAACGATGTATGGCTTCACCTTCAGGCACAAGGCAAAGCGTGTCCGCCTATGAGGACATCATCATAAATTTTCAGTGTCACATATATGCCTTGTGTATCAGATTTATGTTTATAATGCTCCTATGCTATCTCCACATTGGTTTATCTTTCTTATGGATTACTAACATCACTTTCTTACTCACTACTAACATTGCATCTAACTAGCTTCTTGCGCCATTGGCGCAACCGGGTCATCTAGTAAGAAAACAGGTGTCAGCAGGTCGGATTTGCACAGCCCTCGGTGCAACATACCAAAACCAAACACGCAACTTTCTGATGAACAGAGTGGTGATTATGACAGGAACACTTGTTCTGCTGCACTTCACACGCCCGCCTAGCTGGAACGAACTTAACGTATATCAAGTGTCAATCAACCAGCTAACTGCAAGTAAGGCAAAGAGACACGTCAATATCCAAGGCCGAAAAACAAAAGCAAAAGGATCGCGTCACGCTGCTTGGCTTGACGTACGGACCTACCAAAACTGCAAGCCACTGCACGTTAGGCTTGCCCCGCGGGACATACCTGTGCTTTATTTTGCTTAACTAGTTCAACAAAAGTTCCAGGTGCTGGCAAGCCTGTGTAAGCTTGTTATTGATGGGTTCAGACACAGTGAGAAATCCCCACACCAAATCATCGCGCCGAAAGTTTCTGGCAGCTCTCTTTTTCTTTCGGAAATTACACTTAAGGACCATGCATGTTACTGCAGTACTAGGTATGTAAACTTGGTAAAAATCTTTGTGCAAATGAATACAAAGTGGAGCGTCACTCTTGCCATCGTTTTCGCGAACTTTATGTCAACAGCGAATATCCAAGCAGCCCCAGAATTTTCAGCGCGCGTTGGAACGGAAAAAGACAAGCTACCAGCGGTCCGTACATGCGTGGGCTCGTGGTATATATCCTGCGATCCTGGGCTCTAGCGAGGACTCCCGCGTCGACGGCTTTCTACTGTGGCAGCATGCACGAAAGCACGCGGACTGTGTCGTGTTGGCGTGAACTACCGCTGCCGGTCATACACCTGTAACGCCGCCGGGTTTGGACAATGGGTGTGGCTGGCCTGCAGGCCACGGGCGCCGGTGAGGACTGACGGTGGCGCACGCACGGCGTGGATAAGGATGCGGATGCGCGCAGCCATTGGCATCCTGAGACTCCAGAACGGGACACGAACCCACCATCCTTCTGGCGTACAGCACGTGCACAACGAGGGGGTAGTTTTGGCTCGTGACCCGCATAGATTTCACAATTCACAATAGTTTTGTACGTGTTCATCTATTCTTCAATCTGGCCAGTACTGGCAAGAACGAACGATCACGCGACGAGAACCACGACGGGGCTCCTCACAGCATGGACTCCGTCGCTCCACGTGTACGAGCCTGCGAGATATTTCCTCTTCAGGCGCCGACTTCTCTTCCCCGTCGCTGCGATCTTTATCGTGAAGGTCTTCTTCTCCCCGGCGCGTGCGAAGGCGAGGCTCGTCGGCGAGACCATCACGGAGAAGCCCACGGGCTCGACCACGGCGACGCTGTAATGCGCCCCGTGCTCGCCGACGTTGGTCACCGTCCGGCGCACGGTGGTGGACCCGTTGAGGCCGTGGATGGAGACGGAAGGGTAGTTGAGCTCGTGCGGAAGCGGCGGGCTCGCCGGGCACGGGAACGAGCGGTCGAGCTGCGCGCCGCCGCTGGCGCAGGCGTAGAGGAGGTAGTCCTGGAAGGACGCGTCGTACACCAGGCCCGGGTCCAGCGCGTGCCTGGGCCTGATGTGGCCTGAGCCGTAGTCCATGGGCCCCGCCACCGTTCCGTCCGCGTTCATTATTGGGCCGCCTTCCGCGTTGTCAGCTGTTGCTGTAAGAACGACACACACAGCACACAAGTTGCATTCTCGATCAAAGAAAAGAAAAGCAGAACCCGGCCCAATACAAAGCAATCGAAACAATTCAAAAAAAAAATGGCGTTGCGTATTCGTAAAAAAAAAAGACATTACCGGTGGTCATGATGGCTGATCGGATTGCGGCGGCGCTCCAGTCCGGGTGGGCAGACTTGAGGAGGACGGCGGTGGCGGAGACGTGCGGGCACGACATTGATGTCCCCGAGATGATGTTGTACTTCACCACGCGATTGTCGCCGTCGAGCTTTGTGGGCGACGATGCCTCGCTCCACGCCGCCAGGATGTTCAGGCCCGGCGCCGTAACGTCAGGCTGCACGCACACATCGCATGCGGTTAGCACAGATAGATAACTAATAACATATCCGTCTGGAGAAGATGCAAATACAAATGCATGCCGTTTGCGCACGGGAGTACGTACCTTGAGAATGCTGGGCTCGAGGACGTTGGGGCCACGCGACGAGAACTGCGCCATCACCGGCGACGGCTTCACGTCCACGACTGTCCTCGAGCGCTCCAGGTAAGCGGTGGGGTTCGTGCTGGAGTTAATGTACTTTAGGATGGTGTTGACGTCGGCCATGGAGACTGCCGTTCCGGGGAGCACGTGCGCGTCGACGGGCACCTCGCTGCCGTACATCGGCGGGTTGCCGAGCACGATCGCCGCGCCGCCCGCCCGCTTCACCTCCAGGCCTTTGCCCACCCTCAGGCCGCTCCCCCTCAAGCACACCACGATTTTGCCTCGCACCTTCTGCGGCGACAGTGAGTTCGGCAGGCATTGGCTGCGTCCAAATATAAAATTTGAACCTTGTTCGATTAGCAAGGGTGACGTACTTGTGCTGTACGTATATTTTTAGAGATTTCAGTAAAGTTGGTTTGTTAATTACTTGGTTACGTTGGCGGGAGTGCCAGGAACCACGGCGTGTGCTGCATAAACCATTGGATACGTTCTGTTCGCCGGCAGCTGATATGGTGTTACCGTTTGTCCCTGGTATGAAAGTACGGTAAATCACGCGTCAGTCCATTTTACATACAGTATTAGTAAGAAAACTAGAATAACGTACGTTACGCGACATGCAAATTCCTTAGGCGCTTACCATGATCACCATGCCATTGCCAAGCCTGATCGGGGAGTTGAAAGAGCGGTCGATGCTGCTGGCGCCGACCGTGAGTATCCACGGCGCAAGGTTCGACACGGTGGCCGGCGCGGGGCCAGAGTTCCCACCGCTGCACACGACGACCACGCCGCGCCTGGCGGCGTGCAGCGCGCCCACGGCGATGCCGTCGTCCGGTAGCCGGGCCGGCTTCCCGGAGGACCCGATGGAGACGCTCATCACGTCGACGCCGTCGCCGACCGCGTCGTCCATGGCCGCGAGCATGTCGGCGTCGAAGCAGGTGTTCTCGATGTTGGGGTTGGGCCCCGGGATGGGCCAGCACACCTTGTAGATGGCGAGGCGGGCGAGCGGCGCGCCGCCCGAGGCCGTGCCGGCCGCGAACCCGCCGAGCGCCGCCACGCCCGGCACGGTGCGGCCCGCGACGGTGGACGCGGTGTGGGTGCCGTGGCCGTCGTGGTCGCGCGGCGAGCGGTACGCGTTGGTGGCGTTCAGCCTGCCGTGGTGGGCCTCGTACGCCTTGAGGTAGTACCGCGCGCCGATGACCTTCCTGTGTACGTACGTATGATTATCACTATATCTCAAAAAAAGGTGTACGTACGTATGGACAAGCACAGTGTCAGTGACGCAAATCGAGGTTAACAATCATCTGATTTGGACTATGCTTACAGCATGTGATTAAACAAGTTTGCATGATATCACGACGGTTTTTCTGCAACTCTGGAGGGAGTAACGTCTGACACTGTCAGACTGACAGGGATCTCGTTTTACACGGACTGCGAGGAAGGCGTCACGGGGTTCTACTTTTTTTTTTGCATCGAATGGGGGATTTATTCAAGCAACAATGGTTCGGTTACAATCAGCCCGAAGGCTACTAATCAAAAAGTCTGGGCTATGATCAATCCAGCTATCAGTAACCTCCAGCGTACAGGCACGCTGAGCACAAAGATGAGCCGGAAAGTTTTGCTCCCTGCCAATATGACGAACCAAAAACGAAGAGAAACTAGGTACAATATCCTCCAGTTCATTCAAGATAGGCGCTGCAATCGAACGAGAGTTGCGGCGCGAATTCCATAGGTTGACAAGCTCCATGCAATCAACCTCCATTATCACATGTGAGTAGCCTCGTAGTTGTGCAAAGATCACCCCTTCGCGGAGAGCTAAGAGCTCGGCAACAAAGGGGTCGGACACACCTGGCAGCGGCTTGCTCCATGCTCCAAGGAACTCTAAGTGAGATCGGGCCACTCCACCAGCGCCGCCTGTTGAGGAATCCGTGAAAACAGAGCCGTTGGTGTTTATGGTGATCCAGCCCGCCTCAGGCGGCTGCCAACCCTGCACTCCCTGTGACGTACGGCCCTTCGGGATGTCAAGGATGGAAAGAGTTTCATGTACCCACTTAATGGCTTGAACCGGATTGAAGCCATCCCGGTCGTGAGTCCATCTGTTGCGCGAAGACCAAATGGTATGCATAATGGTGATGATCTTGCATCTTGCGTCCTGTGAGAACATCGGGTCCAGCAAAATGTCGCGAGCCCAAGTGTGTGGATGCAGTCGCGGGAGGTGAAGATCAAACCTCTGTTGGGCTGCCCTCCAAAACTGTTTTGCATGTATGCATTCGATGAGTGCATGCATCAAACTCTCCTCCATTGCTTGGCATACACCGCATATGCCAATTGGTTTTATATGTCTGTACTTCAAGGTCATCGAGTCCGGTAGGATGCCGTGAAGAACCCTCCACCAAAAGACCCGTACTTTCGGTACAACATGCAATTTCCATAGGGCAGTCCACACCTGCTTATTTGCCGATGAAGATTCTCAGAATCGCCCCTTCCTCATAAGCACGAAGCTCGTTTCGAGTCACGAGAACGATCGCCGATTTAACAGCAGTAGTTGCCCGATTTTTCTAGAGCCCAAGCGAGGTGTCTTCTCCACCATGTGCACTCAACGGGATATTGAGGATTGCTTCGCATCGGGTGGAGAAAATTTTGCCGTATTAGCTCAATGTTCCATGATCCTGTATTGATCAATCAAATCAAACATGTGGCAATGGTGCGGTCCCTAGTCGCCCACCGGGCTTCAGAGTTGCAGTATTAGGGATCCATGGATCAGTCCAAGTGGAGATGCTTGTACCGTCGCCGATCCTATGGATCAATCCTTGCTTCAATGCCTCTCTGCCCGCTACAATGGCCTTCCACGTCGCCGAGGCCCTCGCCGGAATAGTGGCATGAAGAAAATCTGTGTTAGGGTAATACTTCCCCTTTAACACACGAGCACAAAGAGATTGTGGGTGTGTCAAGAGGCGCCACCCTTGTTTGCCAAGCATAGCTAGATTGAAGAGTGGGAGATCTTTGAAACCCATCCCACCTTTGATTTTTGGTGACGCTAGTTTGTCCCAAGACAGCCAGTGGAGAGCCCTTTTGTCGATCGAGCTTGACCACCAGTACTTTGCCATGCAGGATGAAATACTCGTGCAGACTTTTTTTGTCAGCTGAAAGCAGCTCATACTATATGTTGGAATTGATTGAACAACTGATTTCAGTAGTACCTCTCGTCCAGTGCATGCCAGATTCCTCTCAGACCATCCGCGGACCTTGCTGCGAATGCGTTCATTTATATGCATGAACGTTCCACTTGTTATTCTTCCAATTCTTTGCCGGTAGCCCCGGATATCGCTCGAGAAAGCTTCACCGAGATCCCAAGAACAAGTTTCAGAGAATCTCGGAGGGTGTGCCCGCATTAGCATCAAGAAAATCGAACTCTTCTCCTTGTTTACCGCTTGGCGGAGCACTCGGCGATATGCGAAGGATTTCATTAAGCCGTTCGCACTTTGGGTCTTTGCACTAATGAAGATAAGGCGTCGTCACAAATAATAAGTGATTAACCCATGGTGCATGGATACTCACCCCGATCCCTCTGTCGATTTGCGCCCACCATAGTTGTTGAGAAGGATGTTAGTCCTTGAGCACATATGAGGAAGAGATATGGTGAGATAGGACATCCCTGATGCAACCCTCTCGAAGGGTTGAAAAACGGAAGAAGTTCACTGTTCACCTTGACCGCGAACCGCACCGAAGTGACGATTTCATAATCACCGATGAAACGATCGAAGCCCAATCTAGTCAAGATCGCTCGAGATAATGCCACTCCACCCTATCATATGCCTTGAGCATGTCAAGCTTGATTGCACAACATGGATTGTCGCCTTTTCCTCCTCTTGATAGCATGGATAGTCTCATAAGCCACCAAGACATTATCCGTGATCAAACGACCGGGACAAATGCACTTTGCTCTTCTCCAATAACTTCATCCAGATAGTCCGAGCCCTATTTGCTATAGCTTTGACAAAGAATCTTGTAGAGCACCGGACAAAGCGCAATGGGCCTATCTTGTGAAATTTTACGTGGGTGACGGACTTTGGGTATCAACGTTATAGCCGTGTCGTTTCGGTCGAGGGTAGCTCACCCCATTGAGAAAACCCAGACCGCCAGAGTTACATCCTCCCAACCACATCCCAGTGTCGTTGGTAGAAACCCGCTGTAAAGCCGTCCACGCCCGGAGCCTTGGACGGCGCCATATCAAATAGTGCCTTCCTCACATCTTCAGCCACATAATCCTTCTCGATAAACTCGTTCATGGCCTCGGAGACACGAGGTTGCACACAATCTAGAAGTTCTTCCATCGGAGAAAAGCCTTGCGTTTGGTACAACGCCTGATAGAAGCTCAGTATTTCATGTTTTACCTCCCCTGGATCGCTGCATATCTCTCCATCCGCTTTTTCCAGGGACGTAATTACATTTATGCGCGCTTTCGATGGGCAACTGGGCCCGAAGTATCCGGTGTTCGGCCGCCTCCTTGAGCCATGTCACGGGATCATTGCTAAGCCATATCTCCTCTGCTCGAGTGCTTCTCATGGCGTGATTCCACCTTTCTCTTCCTCCGCTGCCCACGGCCCAACGAGGTACATCAGAACCGATCAAGACGCTGCTGAAGTTTGCGTACTTTCTTCGCTAGGTTTCGAACTCACGCCGACCCCAAGTGCCCAAATCATTACGGACTATGCGAGAGCATCAATCAACCCTTGAAGTCTACCTTGCCCGGCTCACGCCGCCATATTCTCGACGACTGATCATCATAGTCGGTGAGATTGCCATACATTTTCATAACGAAGGAGCGCCGAGCACGTGACCATCCCGGCCATTGTGGCCTTTAGCTCCGCCACTAGGAAGCAATGATCCGACTCAACACCGCCGATGTGCTTGACACATGAGTATTCAAACAAATCAAGAAACTTTTGGTTCACCAAAGGCACGATCCGGCCTAGCCTTGACGTTTGATCTCCTTGTCGCTTATTGTCCCACGTAAAGGGACTCCACGCCACCCCAGCTCTGGAGTGCACAATCAGCTACCACATCCGGAAGGCACACATTTGTCCTTCCGGTCTTGGATAATCCCAAAGCGCCGTCGTCACCAAGGATTTCGTTGAAATCACCCATGCATATCCATGCTTCATGCGGGCAACAAATAGAGGCGATGAAGCGCCAACCGTGGTGTCTATTTTCCACCCGTGGCTCGCCATAGAAGCCCGTGAAACGCCGAGTTTTATTTTCTTGTCTCACACCACATCAATATGGGAAGCACTATAGTTCAAAGAAAGTTACATTGACATCACTTGACCAAAAGAGGCCAATACCTCCACTAAGCCCGTCGCTATCGACGGCAAAACAACTTGAGAATCCTAAAGAAAGTTTCAGATCCTCAACTCTCCTACCCCTGATCTTTGTCTCCATGACAAATAACAGGGCGGGTCCTTCTTGCTTCACAAGCTTGCGAAGCTCACGAACTGTCCAGGGTTCCCAAGCCCCGGCATTCCATGACAAGGTGCTCATTGATTCAGCGGTGACTAGCAGCTCCTGCCGATGCTTCAGATGATGGGGGGGGGGGTGGGCTTCTTTTTCTTCTGTTCCCTCTCGGGGAAGGCCTCCTTGAGGTCTCCCACGTCCGTCCCTGTCCCAGTGAGCGTCGCCTCCCCCGCCTTCTGATCCATATGTGCTTCTCCATGTTCAGTGATGGCAAGCTTCGGGGTCATCACCTTGCGATAGACTTGAGTGGGTTGAGGCCCTCCTTTGCGCTTGTTCTGCTGGATATTCTTGACAGGTGAAGTGACCTCTGTACCGCTCTGCTGTTTGCTGTTGGACGAGCGAGACTCACATGTGCTACGCTGTGAATCCGATCTCTCCTTCGTCGGTTGCTCTCCTGAATTGGCTTTTTTCCTGTCCTCTGGCGCCCTGAGACTAGATTTGAAAGGTAGATCCCCCTTCTCATCACGTGTCCCCGGCGTAGGGCAGAATAGATCTGCATGTCCCAAGCAGCCACACAAGAAGCAGAAGTGCGGAATATTTTCATACTGGATGTCATAGCAATCCGTGCTTTTCCTCTTGGCCGACTCGATCAAAATCCATCTGCGGAGGGGTTTGGGCACTGCGATGGTTACCCGAGCTCTGAGAAAACCCCCCACAGGATCGATCTCCACCATGGTGGCCTGCTGATCAATCTGTTTTGCAATGGCGGGCCCCAAGTGTTATTCTTCGATTGTAAGGAGATTTACAACCCTAGCCCACACCATCACCGATCGAACTTGAGTTCGATGGTCGCATGTGCGATTCAAGTCCTCCGAATCACTGCGTGTTTGCCGATATGCCATGGGGATCCTCCCGAGATGCGATCCCGATCTCTCTTAGACTCAAACTCCGCAGCGAACATATTTTCCCCCAATGGACGGAAAGCCAAGCCCCTAGGGTTTCCCCATGCTGGACGAAGGGCGTTGGATATGGTGTTGATGTGGAATAAGTTTCGGTGCAGGACCTTGCCCGCGAGTAGCCACTTGGGTGCCGCACCGTCATCTGTGTCGTCGATCACCAGAGGCGTCGCCTCCTCCTCTGAGATGTCGAGCTTGCCGAGTGCCTCTTCCATCTGCGCCCGCGCCGAGCGCGGAGAGAGAGAGCCGCTCCCTTGCTTCCCCTTGCCCGCGCCTGATGTCGCCATCGTCGCCGGGATCACGCGAGCGCCCCGCCGATGGGATCAGCGGGCGCCGTCAGAGTCACCTAGCCCTAATCCTCTGCTGCAACTGTGAGGACAAACAGCAGGCACACGGCACGGGGTTCTACCTAATATGCTGCCGCAGCTGCATCAGAGAGAAAACTACTCTACGGCAGTTTGTACGTTTGCTACTGTTAAGAGCATCTCCAACCGTTCGGTTCCCAGGGCGCTGAAAAAAGCGGCGGGTGGGTGAGCCGGCGGTATACTCGGCGCTTGGACGGTTGGACACCCAGCCGTCGCCCCAGGTCGTCCCAGGCGCCGATTTTGACCCAGTATTCGGTCCAATTGTGTTAAAAAAAGGCCGATATATGCGTGAATCGGCCCATATCCGGCGCGATTCGACGTGATTTTCCGCAAACAAATACACATAGTTTGGCATGGTTTAACGTGTTTTATCACATAAATCAAATAGTTTAACAAATAGTTCAATACAAATTATATAGTTTAACAAAGAAAAACTCAAATTTCAGCACACGTCATTCCCGCGTCGCCACGGCCTCACCTTTGAGCCTCCATAGGTGCTCCACCAGATTGTGTTGTAGTTCTTGATGCACCTGTGTGTCTCGGGGCTCCTGACGCATATTGAGGTAGTCACCCAGTTCTTGGTAGTGGTGATCAACTTGGGCAAGAAGACCCGCTCAGTAATATGGTTCGATGTCAAACACGGCTCTTCTGCCGCTCTCAATGATCATGTTGTGCAAGATGACACTGACAAGTCATGATCTCCCACATTTGATCTTTCGACCAGTGTCCGAGCAGGAACCGACAACAAAGAAATCGAGATTAAAGCACACCAAATGCCCGCTCGACATCCTTCCTGCAAGCCTCCCGAACCTTCACAAAGAAGGCGTTCTTGCCTCCTGGCACAGGGTTTGAGATGGTCTTCACAAATGTTGACCATCTCGGATAGATGCCATCAGCTAGATAGTACCCCTTGTTGTAGTGCCGCCCGTTGACCTCGAAGTTCACCGGAGGAGAATGACCTTCAACAAGCTTGGCAAATCAAGGGAGCACTGCAGGACGTTGATGTCATTGTGAGTACCTGGCATCCCAAAGAAAGAGTGCCAAATCCAGAGGTCCTGTGTGGGCACAGCCTCAAGTACCACACTGCAACCGCCTTTGGCGCCTTTGTACAATCCCTGCCAAGCAAATCGACAGTTCTTCCATTTCCAATGCATGCAGTCAATGCTTCCAAGCATTCCAGGAAATCCTCTTGCTGCATTGTGTGCTAGGATCCGAGCAGTGTCTTCCGCATTGGGTGTTCGCAAGTATTGCAGTCCAAACACTGCCACCACTGCCCTGCGGTACTTGTAGAAACACTCAATGGTGGTGGACTTGGCCATGCGCCCATAGTCGTCGAGTGAATCACCGGGAGCTCCGTATGCAAGCATCCCCATAGTTGTCGTGCACTTCTGGATTGAGGTGAATCCAAGTGTACCGGTGCAATCCATCTTGCACTTGAAGTAGCTGTCGAACTCTCGGATGGAATTCACAATCCTGAGGAAAAGCTTTCGGCTCATCCAATAACGGCGCCGAAATGCTTTCTCACCGTGCAATGGAGCGTCGGCGAAGTAGTCCGAGTAGAGCATGCGAGAGCCTTCCGAACGATGTCGGTTCTTTGCTTTCACCCGCGCCGAGCCGCCGAGCCGCGCTGGTTTTCACCGCCGCGAAAGAAGCCGACGAGGGCGGCGAGCACCATGAGATGCTCCGCTCACGGACGCCGGCTTTGGCTTCCTCCAAAGCAATGCCGCGAAGCGCCTCCTCTTCTTGAGTCCATCGCCGGGCCGGCAAATCATCAACACCTTGCGGGTGAGGTGGCGCAAACCCTTGATGTACAGCCTCGCGCGGCAAACGTCTTAAAAGTCGCCGGACGGCGGTGGAGAGGCTGCCTCGGCGAAACCTCTTCTTTTTTCCGGTGGGGTTTGATCTATCTAACTGCGGTGGACGGTGGACGGCGCCGGGATCGACAGGGTGGCGGCCGAGCACGCGCGCGGGGGGGGGGGGGGTCGGAGGCGAATCTGGACGGGTGGCTCGACTTTTCGCCTGACAGTGTGGCCCCAAGAGCGCTTTTCCCTTGCGCCGGAGCCCCCGAGCGCCCCCTAGTGCACCGAGTTCGGCCTGCGCTCGTCGGGCGCAAAATCGGGCCGAGTTGGCGGAATTCGACATCCTGGAGGCGTGACTGGGGCGTTTTTTCTGCGCCGGCGCGAAAAAATGCCTAGGGTGGGCCTGTTGGGGGCGCGGCTGGAGATGCTCTAATAAAGCATCTCCAGCCTTCCCAAGACGACATAGGTCCTTTTTTATCGCCGGCTCTAGAAAAAATAGATCAGTCGTGCTCTGGAGAGCCCAAATTTTGTCGGTTAGGGCCGAAATTGGTGCCGATGAACCCAAATCAAACACAACGTGCTCGGGGGCGCCGGGGGAAAGGAATTTGGCGCGAAAACAAATTCCTCTCGCGTGGACCCATCGAGTCCCGTGCCGTGCCGGTTTCCGTGGTCTGGCGGCGCAGTGATGGCGAGCCGCCGCGCATCCCGCCCTTTCCCATCGTGTGGCAGCACCGCTCCTGCCCTTTCCTGGATATAAAAAGCCGTGCCTCTGCCACCGGTCGCCGCATAGTCGCGTTGCCGGAACCCCCCTCTCTTGCCTCAATCCCCATCGCCGGAAGCCTCCCCCTCTCCCCCCACCCTGAGATGACGGAACGATTCCCTGGCGACAGAGCGGCGGCCAATGGCTCGGCCGCCGGTAGCTGCATGAGTGGGAGGCACGCGTCCTCCACGAGGCGGACCCGGCGCCGCCCAACATGCGCGTGCCGGGCGCATAGAGGCTCAGCGTCGGTGGCATCCTCGTGCCCCCGCCGCCCGCCGCCGCCGAACGCCACGGCGAGATCGCACGGATCCGGGCGTCCTTGCCGGAGGAAGCGCGACAGCAGCAGAAGTATGTCCCCGACAACCACACTTTGTGCACGGCGTACTACCAGCGCCGCCACGCCGACCAGCTCGCGTCCACCAACGGCGCTCCGGTGCCAAGGGGGTGCCACAACTTCGACGGCCGGCGTCAGTGGTAAGGTGTCCTAGGGCGCACGCTCCACGCTGTCCTCGAGCACATTGAGGGTGGCAATGAGCCGCCGTTGGAGTACCCGACGCCCTCGTTCTCGCGCCTGAGCGGCATCTCGTGGCTGCTGAGGCGCATGGCAGGGCATCCTCCTCTTTCTCCGGCTCCATCTCCTCCAGCACGACGTCGCTCGCCGTCGTCAAGCCCGAGCCCCTGGAGACGCAAGAGCGCTAGCGCAGCCGCGGCGGCAACCTCGTCATAAAACGAGGGCCGCCACCAACCTTCACCTCCTCCCCGCAGCCATCTTCGTCTGGTCAGGCCGAAGACGGAGCCGGTGACACCCGTGGTCGTCAAGCAGGAACCCGTCGAGATGGCCGCCGACCTCGACACCAGCCTAAAGTGGTCCCGGGACGACTACGTGTGGGAGGAGATGGAGCGCTAATGCCACGCTCTGGAGGAGATCGTCGCGCGGCGCCGCGGCCGCGACGAGGGCGACGTCATCGTCCTCCCCGACAGCGACGAGGAGGTGCCGCGCCGACTAACCCCATCAGCAGCGGCGATTCGCAGTAGTATTGCAAAGAAGGACGGCGGCGCGGCGGCGGGGCAGCGATACGCCGCCGCCGCCGACTTCACCGCCTTCTACCAGCTCCTCGGCATGAAGTAGGCTCGGGGCGACGGCGGCGGCGTAGTTTTTTTTAATGTTTTTATGTATTTTTTAAAATTTGTACAAATATGAACGAAGACGCCTAAATTTCGTCTAAATCGAGTTATTTTGTTCATATTTGGACCCAATTTGACTTGAAACAGCGTCTGGGGCCAACTTGGGACGGCGGTTGGGAATTTGAGCGTTCCCACAACAAATAAATCGCCGGATAGCCTCCACACAGCTCAATTTGATTTCAGGGGCGCCAAACGGCTGGAGATGCTCTAACCCATGCAGGCAGAGATTACAAAACAAGCTGTGCACTGCAGTGAATCGAGAAGGCGCCAAGCTGGAGTCTTGCTCCCGAGCTGGCCCACCATCTCGGGTTTTTGTTGGGACGTGCACGGTCTGGTCCTGGTTGAAGCCTGCAGGCACCCACGCCGTAAGATTCTAGTTTGGGTACATCGACATCGTGGACCGGCTAGGCGCGTGTGTGGTGGTGGTTTCTCCTTTGGTCGTCAGTCGTCACTGTCTTGTCATCTCAATCATAGGTTGATGCACTGCATGCCTGCCTTTTGTTTTGTAAGTTGCCTTAGTTCGATATTGTTATGATTTTTAGTTTGACGAAGTGGTCGATCGATATGGTCACACGATGGAAGATGGCAAGACGCCACGGGATACGACCCCTATTTTCAGCAGCAGCAACACACCCAAAATACTAGCCTGAATAGACCGACTAACCAATGTTCCAGCAAGGCGTCCATGGAATCTCACGGAAAAGCAGGGCCACGAATGCATGACGCGGTGCGCACAAGTACGTATGAATGCGGATTATCTCGTATTAACTACCAAGAGCTGATTATACCCCGAATAAACTCACAAGCAGCCGTTTTAATTACCTATTGCAGGAGGAGGAATTGAAGGAATCTCCCCCTTGACACGCTCCCTTCCACCGCGGGGGCACTGGTCCTAGCCCCTCGTCGCTGAAGCTCCTCGACTCCGGCCAGATCCCTGCAGCGTCAAACAATCGCTTCTTGTCATAGCAGTTGAGTTTCATTCCCCCTGTTTTGCCAAAGCAGTTCAGTAGTACTGTATTCAGCAGAGCCTTCTCACCGGAGTCCAGCATGCCTACGATGACATTCTCGCCGGCGTGAGCGCCGGACGGCAGCCAGCCCTTGCTGAGCCCTTCCTCCAAGCCCACAAACTCCCAAGACCTCGTGGTGTGGGGGGACCACCTCCCGTCGCTCCGAAAGGTAGACACTACCTCAGTCCTCTCTGCAGAATACGCCACATGCATGAGCCAAACGCACGCACAAAGACAATAACAGGCAACAGTGGTGGATTAATCAATCATAGTATTATCATTTATCGTGTTTGGATTTTTGAGAAAATCCCTGGTGTCGCCGTAGACAGTCACTGCCTCAATCCTCTCAAGACAGGGCACTACCTGAAAGCTTCGTGGCTTCATCATCGGAGAGAAGAGCCGCGAAGCCATTCAGGCTGTGCTTGTAGCTGTACAGCAGCGACGCCCGCGCCTCCTCCTCGCTGGTGAACCACAGAGAGAGGGCCTGAATGATTAGCTGCGGCTTGTACACGAAGCCAGAGTGACTCGCTAGCATCCATTTATCAGCAAGCATCACACAGCAAATGTAGAGGACGATCGGTGTATGAGCAGTGCACGGCGGCGCCATGTATAATATGCATATGGATTAATGGACGTGTACGTACCTGCCCTTCACGGAGAGGAGGAGGCCATGGTGATCATCAAGGACCGCCCCCTTCGACTTCGCTGCGGCCTCCTCGCCCAGATACACTATATAGACCTATATATATCCACAACGGCGACATGGAAGTTCACGGAAAAATTAAGCATAATAAGGGAGCTAAACCAAACAGCAGCATCATGAAGGGTAGCACTGCCGGCCATGAACTAATCAAAGTCAAACTGGACCCGTGAGAAATCTGTTGATTAACATCGAAAAATAGAATGATCGATCGAGATGATGACCTGGCCTTGCTTGGCAGAGGCAGAGGCAGTGAAGATGGAGAAGAGACAGAGGAAGAGGAAGAAGGGAAGTCCGGACATGGCTCCTCCTGTCGTCTTCATCGGAACGCGGTACCTCGCTCTGTGTCTCGACGGCTGCTTGGAGGCTGTTTATATATACACTATACAGATTCTGTGGCGAGGCGATGGATAGGGCGAAAGGGACACGGTGGAATAGTTTGACTGTCTCTACCCCTCTCAGACGATACCATGTTTTGCTTCTTGTATTTTATCATTTGTATATATATAATTTCCTGCTTTCTTCCCAGTATTCTTTTTTTCCTTTTGGCGAAAGAATCTTTCCGGTATTCGTCCTAGTGTCTAGCTTCAGCTTGAAGCTGTGATGACTTAATTAACTTAGATATTGTGGTCCGTATTGAATACATAAACTCTGCACCCTTGGCATTTTCACCAACAACAAAAAAAACTAGTCTGGCGCTGATATCGCATCCACTAGTATCTTATTTTCAGACAAGAATAGTGTCTTTCACCTCGTGTAATGAAAAAATGCACTTTTTTCGTGAATACGCAAAGGGTTGCGTATCATTTCGTTAATACAAGGAGAGTTACAGCATGAGATTACAAGCGCTCATGAGGCCTTGAGTTGGAAAGAATTGTTCTGTCCTTGATTGAATCTGTTACATGGGGTTGCCTAATATACAGCAGAGAGGGAGAGAGGCGCCCAAGAGAATAGGCACGCAGACCAGGGCGTTAGAGATCCTATATACATGGAACTACAAGTGTACACACACGTTACAATTTAACTCCCCCCCCTCAACCGGAACGCCATTGGGTAGGACGTTCAGGTTGGAACGAAACTCGTGAAACACGATAGACGGCAACCCTTTGGTGAACAGATCAGCGAACTGGGAGCTCGATGGTACATGCAAGACACGTGCTTCGCCCAAAGCCACCCTGTCACGTACAAAATGAAGGTCGATCTCAATATGCTTCATGCGTTGGTGCTGGACTGGATTGCTAGCCAGGTAAGAGGCACCGATGTTGTCGCAATAGACAATGGTAGCCCGAGGTGGCGGACACTTGAGCTCATGGAGAAGTTGTTGCAACCAACAGGACTCAGCAACACAATTTGCAACGCCACGGTACTCAGCTTCTGCACTTGAGCGGGAAACTGTTGGCTGCCGTTTGGATGACCATGACACCAGGTTGGATCCAAGATAGACGCAGAACCCGGACGTGGACTTGCGTGTGTCCGGGCAACCAGCCCAATCTGCGTCGGTGTATGCCACTAGATCCAAGGACTGTGACTGAAAGAACTGAAGACCATAGTGTGAAGTACCACGCAAGTAACGAAGGATCCGCTTGATCAACTGCATGTGGGTGTCGCGTGGAGCTTGCATGAACAAACACACCTGTTGCACGGCATAAGAAATGTCGGGCCTTGTGAGGGTGAGGTACTGTAGTGCTCCAGCAAGGCTGCGATAAAATGTTGGGTTGGACAGTGGGTGACCATCGGCAGCAGAAACCTTAGCGGTGGTGTCAATGGGAGTGGAAACCGGTTTGCAGTTCAACATTTTTTGCACGCTCAAGGATCTCAAGGGTATATTGCTGGTGACATAAGAATACTCCAGAGCTGTTGGGTGTGACGTTGATGCCCAAGAAATGATGGAGCTCGCCAAGATCTGACATGGAGAACTCTGACTTGAGGGAGGCGATGACGGCATGCAGCGTGGCAGAGTTGTTGGCAGTTAGGATGATATCATCAACATACACCAATAGGTAGGCGATGGAGTTGCCACGATGCATGATGAACAAGGAGGAGTCACTCTTAGAACCAGAAAACCCAAGTGACAACAGGAATGTTTTGAACCGAAT
This sequence comes from Aegilops speltoides, assembly GCA_021437245.1. Classification (NCBI taxonomy): domain Eukaryota; kingdom Viridiplantae; phylum Streptophyta; class Magnoliopsida; order Poales; family Poaceae; genus Aegilops; species Aegilops speltoides. Next base: position 373,063,305 of record CM038143.1, read on the forward strand.
GAACCATTGGCGAGGAGCTTGCTTCAACCCATATAGTGACTTGTGTAAGAGGCACACATGATCCGGACGAGATGAATCCACAAACCCGACTGGTTGAGAGCAATAGACTGTTTCCTTGAGATCACCATGGAGGAACGCATTTTTGACGTCGAGTTGATGGACGGGCCACGAATGTGAGGTGGCTAAACTGAGAACCACGCGAATAGTTGCTGGTTTTACCACTGGACTGAATGTCTCGTCATAATCCACACCCTCACGTTGAGAGAAACCGTGGACGACCCAACGTGCCTTGTAGCATGCCAAAGAACCATCAGCGTTAAATTTATGCTGAAAAATCCACTTCCCGGTGACTATGTTGGCTCCTGCAGGCTTAGGCACCAAAGACCACGTAGAGTTAGTTGTTACAGCATGAAACTCATCTTGCATAGCACGTAGCCAATTGGGGTCTTTGAAGGCCGACTTGTAAGTGGCGGGTAGAGGGGAGGGAGATGTGGAAGTGGAATGAGCAAGAAAAAGGCGCCGAGGCATACAGTAGCCGGTTTTTGCACGAGTAGACATGCGGTGTGCGTTACGGGGGGGGGGGGGGTTCAATGGTCGCTACATGGCACGGAAGACGTGGCGGAGGGGGAGTGGAGGGCGCAGGCTGCGAGGTAGATCCGTGGGGCAGGCCGACCGTGGCAGAAGGGCCGACAGACGTGGATCGCGAGGTGGATCGCGGGCCAGGCGAATCGGGCACGGGTGGCAAGGGAGGCCCTGATTGGCCGGAACTGGAGGAGGAGGGAGCGGCAGTCGAGGGGGATCGGGCGTGGGATCCGTGCGAGGCGGGCGAGCCGATCGTTGGCGAACGCGTGGATTGCGTGGGCGTGGTAGTGTGGCTGTGGGACCCAGGGGAGGGGACAGGCGAGGCAAGAGGGCGGCGGGGCCCATCCGAGGTAGGTGGGGGTGCGGGATCCGAGAGATCCGCTGCAGGCTGGATCAGGGGGGCGGGATCTGGTGTGGCTGGGGTAGATGTGGGCGAGGGTGTGGGCGGAACGTTGGGAAAATAGTCTCGTCGAAAGTAACGTGCCGAGAAACGATGACGCGGCGAGTGGTAAGATCGTAACAACGGTACCCCTTATGCTCTAGTGGGTAGCCTAAGAAGATGCATCTAGAGGAGCGAGGGAAAGCTTGTGGGGCATGGTGGAGTATGCGTTAGGGAAGCATAAGCACCCGAAAACACGTAAGTGATCGTACGTGGGGTGAGAGCCAAACAAAAGAAAGTAGGGTGTGTAGGGATGGATGGCACGCGATGGTCGACGGTTGAGGAGGTAAGTGGCCGTGTGGAGAGCTTCCACCCAAAAAGGTGGTGTGAGATGGGCTTGTTGGAGAAGTGTACGAACAATGTCGTTCGTGGTACGTAGGAGGCGCTCGGCCTTGCCGTTTTGTGGTGATGTATGAGGACAGGAGAAGCGGAAGACGACACCGTTTGATGAGAAGAAAGAGCGAAAGGAATGGTTGATGAACTCGCCACCATTGTCACATTGCATCGCTTTGATGACTACATTGAATTGAGTGTGGACATATGTGAAAAAACGTTGTAGTATGGTGGATGTATCTGACTTGGCACACATGGGAAAAGTCCAAGAGTAATGAGTGAAGTCATCTAGAACAACCAAATAATATTGAAAGCCCGAAAAACTTACAACCGGAGATGCCCACAGATCACAATGAATTAAATCAAACGGTGCATAAGTTTTACTAGTGGAAGAGGAGAAGGGAAGGCGAGGCTGCCGGCCAAGCTGACACGCACTACAGGGCGTGTGGGCGGGCTTATTACAATCATTGAGAAAATCCTTAGACAAAGAAGCTAGGGTGTGGGCACTAGGATGCCCAAGGCGACGGTGCCACAAATCCAGGGAGGAGGTGTGTGACGCCTGGATAATTAAGCTACAGTAATCCCTTGCTAATGGTGCCACGTCACTTCGATTACTGTTGCTAATCTCGCGTTAGTTCGAAACTGATTCAAAGTCAAATTCAAAATCAGGCAAACATCAAAAGTTTTCAAACCATAGAACTAAAATGTTCGGATTGTGCCAAATAATGCATAGGTAATTATGATAGAGAACCCACACTTTTATAAAATATTTATATAATAAAAGATGAATAAAACATCAACAAAACTATTATTTAAATGCTTTTAAATATTAAACCGTTACCAAAACTATTTCTAGTTTGGGTAGAAAATTGATGTGGCATTGCATAATTTGTAACCCCAATTTAGGTGCCACTTTCGAATATTATTGAAACTATAATAGATGAAAAAAAAGAAAAGTATAAATAAAAGAAAAGGCCAAGGGAAAAGGAAAAGGGCCCCCTGCCCCAACTGGCCCAGCTGGCCGATGAACCGGCCGGCCCAGCCGACGCCTCCTTATCCTCCCCTGCCCACTACCAAACCCTAACCACACCCACTCCCTCCCCCACGAACCCCACTCACTCCTCTCTCTGCTCGCGATCTGGATCGGGAAAACGGCGCCCCGACCCCCATCGCCTCGACGTGCATCACTACCCCCACCGCGCCTCGGTCCTCCACGGCGGCGCCGCACCTACCGGCCTCCTTCATCTCCCTCGTGCACCGCCTCGTCCTCACCCCCGCCGCGCCGGACTGCCCTGTCCCCGCCTCTCCTTCGTCGGTCCTCACCGCGCCCTCGCCGCCCGGAACGCCGCCTCGCCGGACTTCCTCCACAACATCGCTGTCGTCCCCGACCTCCGTCAAGCCCATTGCCCCGACCTCTGCCTCCCCCTGTGAGCGCCATGCCAATTCTCCCTCTCTCTCCCCTCACAGGCGTTACATTATGCGCCTGCGGAGTTCGCCGATGGCCATGATCACCGCGACCGTGCCCGCCTCCTCGACCGTCGTTGTCTTTGCCGCCCGATCGACGCTCGCTTCGCGCCAGCGCCCGTGGCGATCGCGCGCCCTTCCTCAAGACGCCACACCGCCGCTCGCTCGCTTCTACTCGCTGCGTCTGCCGTCCATCGTCTGTCGCGGCGACCCTCTTCTTAATCGCCGCTGCTCGCTTCCGGCGGCATGGCCATGGCCACCGAGCAGCCGCGCGCCCTTTTTGCCGCTCTGCAAGCACTGCTCGGCCGGGCGCTGTCGCCTGTTCCGCCCCGGTGCCAAGAATCAGGCGCCCGCCAAACCCTCGCTTATGACGTTGGGGCCCCACGCCCAGAAAAAAGGTTTAAAAATAATAATAATAAAATTAATTAATTAATTAATCAATTAAATTAATTAATCCTGTTTAGTTAATAATTAACTCTAATTAACCTGCTAATTAGATGTTAACAAATTGTTAGTCTTCAGCCTATGACATGTGGGACCCACCGTCAGTTTGACCAGTCAACACCCCTGTTGACTGCTGACGTCATGCTGACGTCAGCATGCACTATTCTGGATAATGTTAAATTAAATTAATTAAATAAATTCTAAAATGATCTAAATCTTTTAAAATTAATATAAAATAAACCGTAGCTCGGATCGAAAAACTTTGTACATGAAAGTTGCTCAGAACGACGAGACGAATCCGGATACGCAGTCCGTTCGCCCGCCACACATCCCTAGCATAGCAAACCTGCAACATTTCACCTCCGGTTCATCTGTCCGAAAACGCGAAACACCGGGAATACTCCCGAATGTTTCCCCCCTTCGCCGGTATCACCTACCACTACGTTAGGTCACCCCTAGCACCGCATATTGCCGCGTCTTGCTTTGTGTTACATTTGATTGCTCTGTTATTTATTGTGTTCCTCCGTTACTTCTTTCGGTAGACTCGAGACCGGTGCGGTGTCTGTGTGTTCGACTACAATCAAGATGACCCCTCCTTCTTGCCGAGCAACCAGCAAGCCCCCTTGATCACCAGATATCACCTATTCTTCTCTATCTCGCTTTCGCATTAGAGTAGTGTAGCATGTTACCGTTCGGTTACTCCTATTCATTGCATAGCTTTGTCATTGTTGCTACAATATTGATACCTTACCCGCAATCCTAAATGCTTAGTATAGGATGCTAGTTTATCATCATTGGCCCTACATTCTTGTCAGTCTGCCTTGCTATACTATTGGGCCGTGATCACTCGGGAGGTGATCACGGGTATATACTATACATATATACATACTACAGATGGTGACTAAAGTCGGGTTGGCTCGAGGAGTACTCGCGAGTGATTCACGGATTGGGGGCTGAAAGGACCTTTGTCCCGACGGCTCTCTGCGTGGATCTTTGTGGCGGAGCGACAGGGCAGGTTGAGACCACCTAGGCGAGAGGTGGGCCTGGCCCTGGTCGACGTTCGCGGTTGCTTCATAATAACACGATTAACAAGATCTTGGTATTTGATCTGAGTCTGGCCACTTTCCTATACGCACTAACCAACTACGTGGGAATGATATGGGCACTCGACATCGTGGTATCAGCCGAAGCCTTCGTGACGTCAGCGACTGAGCGGCGTGCGCCGGATTGGACTGTAAGCCTGCTCTTGTATTAAGGGGGCTAGGTCTGCTTCCGGCCGCGTACGCAACATGTAGGTGTGCAATCGGCGATGGGCCCAGACCCCTGCGCGCGTAGGATTTAGACCGGCGTGCTGACCTCTCTATTGTGCCTAGGTGGGGCGGCGACGTGTTGATCTTCCGAGGCCGGGCATGACCCAGGAAAGTGTGTCCGGCCAAATGGGATCGAGCGTGTTGGGTTATGTGGTGCACCCCGCAGGAAGTTGATCTATTGAATAGCCGTGTCCCTCGGTAAAAGGACGACCGGAGTTGTACCTTGACCTTATGATAACTAGAACCGGATACTTAATAAAACACACCCTTCCAAGTGCGGATACAACCCGATGATCGCTCTCTAACAGTATGACGAGGAGAGGATCGCCGGTAGTATTATGCTATGCGATGCTACTTGGAGGACTTCAATCTACTCTCTTCTACATGTCAGAAGACGGAGGCTGCCAAAGAGCGTAGTCTTCGGCAGATTAGCTATCCCCTCTTATTCGGCATTCTCGCATTTCATCCACCGATATGGCCCTTTACACATATACCCATGCATATGTAGTGTAGATCCTTGCTTGCGGGTACTTTGGATGAGTACTCACGGTTGCTTTCTCCCCTTTTCCCCACTTTCCTTTCTTTACGGTTGTCGCAACCAGATGTCGGAGTCCAGAGGCGACGCCACCACCGTCGGCGGCGACTCCTACTACATCGGAGGTGCCTACTACTACGCAGGCTGCCGGCGGCGATCGGGAGAAGTTAGGAGGATCCTGTGCGGGAGGCTGCGCCTCTTTCGATCAGATCCCGGTTTGTGCTAGCCATCTTATGGCAACTTGTTTAACTTATGTCTGTACTCAGATATTGTTGCTTCCGCTGACTCGTCTATGATCGAGCACTTGTATTCGAGCCCTCGAGGCCCCTGGCTTGTAATATGATGCTTGTATGACTTATTTATGTTTTTAGAGTTGTGTTGTGATATCTTCCCGTGAGTCCCTGATCTTGATTGTACATGTTTGCGTGCATGATTAGTGTACGATTGAATCGGGGGCGTCACAAGGTGGCGGCGATGAGAGCAGACGCCGGTGTCGGTTTATTGCCAATGAAGGGGTAAAGATCGCCATGGCTAACGGAGATCATGAGAACCCTCCGGGTGCGAAGATCCTTCACAAGAAAACCATAGGGGTAAAACTCAATAGAGCAAGAATTATCTTTAGTAAAACGACGAACATAAATGAGGCTAGTGACAGCATGTGGTGAGACGAGTATATAATTGAGACGAAAGTCGGAGGGAGATAGTGTGGTGGAACCAGTGGCGGTGACAGGTAAGTGGTGACCATTGCCAACGACCATGCTAGATGGAACATGCAATAATGAAGAACTAGATGTTGTCAAGTTACCTTGGTTGCCTGTCACATGGGAGGATGTGCCACTGTCGAGGTACCACTCCGGGGCGGGGTTGGAGGGAAACCCGCCATTGCTGTTGGCGGCGTTGAGCATGGCAAAATGCTCCCAAGATGGTGGCTGCTGCTGGTACGCCGCTGGTGGTGGCGGAGGAGCTGCCTGGTACACGGGGTAGGCATGGGCGTGCGAGCCGGGGCGCAGACCGAGGATGCCGGCGGCGTTCGGTGGCACCCAGCCCGAGCATGGAGAAGGAAGCGCCATGCCGTAGGGCGCGAAGTAGCCGGTGAAGGGTGGCAGGGGGAGCGGTGAAGGTTGGCCCCAACCACCGTTGTCGCTGCGACCACGGCCGCACTCGCGCCCGTGCCCGCGACCACGTCCACCGCCATCAGAGGTGCGGTCACCGCATACAGGGGGTGGTTGCTGGGGAGGACCCTGGGAGCAATCGGGAAGGCGCTCACCAGCGCGATCGCCCGAGCCACGCGCTCCTGAGCCTGAGCCGCTGCTCTGGCCGCGGTCACCACCGGAGAGAGCGAACACCAAGGCACCCTCCTCGGCGGTGCGCTGAGCCTAAGATTCCTCGGCAAGGATGACGCGGGAGAGGACAGTGTCGAAGGGGAGCTCCTGATCGCCGAGGACGACACGGATAGTGTCAAGGCGCTTGTCGAGACCGTGGAGGAACTGGGTGCGGAGATCGACCTCGGTGACGATGTGCTTGATGTCGGCGAGGGCATCAGTGAGCTGTTTCATGCGCCGGGCATAATCAGCGACCGATAGATCACCTTGCTTGAGGTTCCGATACTGCCGGTTGAGGATCATGAAGCGAGCGGCGCGGTTGGCAAGGAAGTAATCCTTGATCTTCTTCCAGAGGGCAAAGGTGGAGGTGGCACCGACGACGTGGTCCACCATGGGATCCGCAAGAGTTGCATAGATCTAGAGAGCAACATGGGCATCGAGCTCAAGGTATTGGGCAATAGCATTGGGAGGGGGAGGGTGTTCAATGAGAAAGGAGACGCCGTAGCGGATGAGCACCATGAGGAAAAAGGATTTCCATTTGTGATAGTTGTGATCAGCTGGATTAAGGAGAAACTTGATGTGGTTGGTTATGTGGTCTTGGAAGATGGAGGTGCGAGGAGTGGGTGCTGGCGGCGCTGGCGGCGCCGGGGAGGAGGAGGCGAAGAGAGGAGCAAAATGAGATCCGGTGGCATTGGTGCTGCCACTGAGGAGAGAAGGGGTCGTACCGAAGATGAACTGTGGTGTGGTGGCAGAGGAGGTGGCTTGGGGGGAGTCGACGGCCGGTGCCGTCGAGGAGCTGGTGCTCGGCGAGGTGACGGAGCCCATGGCAGCGGAGGAGGAGGGGGATTGGGTGTCGGACATGGAGTTTCTGGCGACTGATACCAAGTTGGAGAGAATTGTTCTGTCCTTGATTGAATCTGTTACATGGGGTTGCCTAATATACAGCAGAGAGGGAGAGAGGCGCCCAAGAGAATAGGCACGCAGGCCAGGGCGTTAGAGATCCTATATATATGGAAATACAAGGGTACACACACGTTACAATTTAACTCCTTGTACACAAAGAGGCATGGTAGCGAGCGTTGGAGCATATAGCTAGGGATTGCTCATCCCTGATCGGATAGAGGCTAACTCTCGTGGATGATGTTTTTGATTTCGGTTGAGCCGGCCTTTGCCCAAAGGCGAGCCTCGTCTTTGACGGTGGTGGAGAGACGGGTAACCGATGGCCACTCGCTGTCGAGGATGCAGCCGTTCCGGTGCTTCCAAAGTCACCGAGCAGTGAGGATGATGAGGGACGCCAGACCCTTGCGAGCAGAAGCGGGTGTGTGGGCGCAAGATGTAACCCACAACGTCTGGAAAGCCGTGTCGTCATGCGGTAGATCAGAAGATGTTCTAGCCCAACCAAGAATGTCGTGCCAAACCTGCATAGAGAATGAGCAGGTCGCCAGCAGATGTTGCATGGTTTCCTCCTCTTGGTCGCAGACGGCGCAAGTGGACTCGTGGGGTAGGCCATGACAAGCAAGAATCGGTCATCCGACAACGGTCCTGCATTGCCAGCCATATGAAGAATTTGATGCACAACAGCACCCACAGTTTCCAAGTCAGCTTCCAGTGGGGGTCTTCGCAAGCACCAAGGACGAGTGCCTGGTAGCACGAGCTAGCCGAGTAGGATGTCGATGAAGTCCGGGAAAATGCAATTATTAAGTTATTACTAACATATGCCCTGCGTGTGTTGCAATGAGCATTTAAGAAAAAGGTGTTTCAAAAATACTAGATAAAAGAAAAACAACCACATCATTCGTGTGATGGAGAAATAGTGATAGTAAATGTATAAATTATGTAAACAATGTGAGTGGGAGTGTCAATTTAGTGTGAACGCTTGGGTTACTCCAATTTTAAGTTAAAATGCTTCATTGTTCATATCAAACTTTTGGTACGTGTTGCAAAAGTTGCTATAATTTAATATGATAAAATAGTCGCTTGAATAAAGGCAACTGACATATTAAGATTATGATAAAGATATTTTGGTGATGACTATGTATTTTTTTAATCACAAGAGCCATTTTAAAACCATTGTCGCTTCCTCCTGTTCCGTATAAAGGTCAAAGGGGAAAAAACTGCCAAATGAGAAATAAGCTGACCTAGCCACATGAACGTCAATATACTGGTGTCTGCAAATCTGAAGTATAATCAGTAGTTTGCAAATTTGAACATTATTTGCAAATTTGAACATTATCGCGTGCCTTATGTCTCTAATTCAGTCCAAATATTGTAGAAGATATCAGCGAGACGTTACCTGAGTTTGGATCTCTGGCAAAAATAAATTATTATCAACATTAATGTAGGGGAAAAAATAAACACATAAACCAGACTTCCTCTAGCTGTTATATGTGTCTCCATATTTTGTTTTCTTATTGTGCTAAAATATGTTAGTACAAATAAATAATGAAAATAGGCAGTGCATACTTGGAGCCTTGTATAATATTTGTGAGCAACAACAAATGATCAAGACATTTGTCATGGAAGATGCTGGAGAAAGGATTCATGGCATAGATAAGAAGCTTCTGAAAATATCTATATTATAAGAGAGTGGATACTTGTCATGAAAAATAGCTAATATCCGTCATCCTTCATGACAAGCTATAGAAACTCCAGATATGAGATATATCAAGGTAGTTTCCAGTTGTGGTGCAGGGTCTGGATGGTTGCCACATGGCGCTAATCAGGATGCCATCTCTCTCATGTAAGGTAAGCAATATAAGAAGGTAGCGATCATTGAAGTGAGAGGAGTGTGTCGGCGTTCTGGGAACGGGGGTCCCCAGACTTGCCTGCCTGCGGCCTGCGGCGTGGCTCAAAGGGGGCCCAGCACGGCCCATCTTCATCAACACAAGCTCAAGACCCTCGTGAGGGGCCAAGCCTCGCGGGGCGGACGACAAGGAGCTTCCTCAGGCATGGCCTCATCAGGCTGGCTCACGAGGAGGCGGAGAGATCAAGGCGGGGTACCTCACGAGGTGCCCATGACGCAAGACATCACGACCAAGGGCGCCAGGCGGGCGCCAGCCGTGCAGTGTCCTCCTTTCCTCTTTGGTGCAAAGGGAGCAAGCGCAAGCGAGAGCATCAAGCAAAGGCATCCATTTCGGTGCAACAAGACCAAGACCAGCCCAACGGCAGGAAGGAAGTCATTGTGGAGCCCAAGCAGGCGTCACCACCAGAGCCTTTTGAAAGTGCAACTAATCCCCGGGTGGTTTTGGTAATTAATAACAACATATATATCATTGAACTAATAGTTACTTGAGAATCATTTCAGAAAGTTCAGTGATATGGGTATGGCAAGGACTCAAGAAGTGGACCCTCAAAATGCTAAGGCAAGCATTGGCAAAAGCTCAAGACTCCATTTTTGGTTTAGTGATCCAAGATCACATTGAGTCCATAGGAAAGCCAATACTATTAAAAGGGATGAGGTTATGTTGATGATCTGGTTGCTCAAAGTGCTTAGTGATACATCTCCTAAACTATCGGCAACTCTCACCGCAATATACACTCATAAGTAATCTCGGTCCCACCGATTTTCCAAACCACCACACCGAGATGAACCACCTCACCACAAAGCCAAACCCTAGAAATTTCGGATTTTCCGATTCAACTCGGTCTCACGAAACTTGAGTTGCCAAGCTTCAGAACCTTCATCATCAAATCGGTGTCACCGAGATGATGAAGTCGGTCCCACCGAGATTGGCAAGCTCTTGTCTTTGGACGAATCGGACTAACCGAGATTGTATTTTCGGTCCCACGAAAATCCCAACGCTCACATGATTTGAACTTTCGGTCTCACCGAGTTGTCAACTTCGGTCCCACCGAGATTGGTCAAATGTGTAACGGTTGGATTTTGTGTGGAGGCTATAAATACCCTCCACCCCTCTTCACTCGTGGAGAGAGCCATCGAAAGAACTACCACTCCTACCTTACATTTCGAGAAGAAAACTACCTACCCTTGTGTTGAGATCAAGTTGCTCCACTCCCACCATATGAAGCTTGATCTCTAGCCTTCCCAAGTTGCTTTCCACTCAATCCTTTCTTCCACCACAGCCAAATCAGTGAGGAGAGTTGAGTGTTGGGGAGATTATCATTTGAAGCACAAGAGCAAGGAGTTCATCATCACCAACACCATCTATTACCTTTTGGAGGGTGGTGCCTCCTAGATTGGTTAGGTGTCGCTTGGGAGCCTCACGAGATGTGGAGTTGAACCAAGAAGTTTGTAAGGGCAAGGAGATCGCCTACTGTGAAGATCTACCCGAGTAAGGCTAGCCCTCCGTGGGCGAGAGCCATGATGGCATAGACAAGGTTGCTTCTTCGTGGTCCCTTCGTGGGTGGAGCCTCCGTGGACTCTCGCAGCCGTTACCCTCCGTGGGTTGAAGTCTCCATCAACGTGGATTGACGATAGCACCACCTATCGGAACCACGAGAAAAATCTCCGTCTCCAAATTGCGTTTGCTCTTCTCCACCTCTCTTTACTACATGTGCAATTTACTTTCCGCTGCCTATACTCTAGAATTGCATGTGTAGGGTGATACTTGACTTGATCATAATCGTGAATCTGCCAAAACTTGTCTTTATCAAAAGGCTGAATTTTTATATTGTCAAGTAGTCTAATCACCCCCTCTAGACATACTTTCGATCCTACAAGTGGTATCGAGCTTTGGTCTCCATTGTATTGGTTTCCATTGCATTGACTCCATAAGCTTGGTTTCACAACCTAGGAGAGTATGGCGCCTAGTGAGGGTAATTTTAAGAGAGGTCCTTACTTTGATGGTACAAACTTTGCTAGTTGGAAGCATAAAATGAAAATGCATATTCTTGGCCATAACCCAGCCGCATGGGGCATTATTTGTGTTGGTATGCAAGGTGAATTCTTCGAGGAAGGAAAAGTTCTGGATCGTGAAGCTACAACGGATGAATTGCGGATGTTGCAAAACAATGCTCAATCTTGTGACATTCTCTTCAATGCCTTGTGTCCCGAGGAGTTCAACAAAATCAGCCGTCTTGAGAATGCAAAAGAGATTTGGGATACTTTGGTCGAAATGCACGAAGGTACCGAGTCCGTGAAGGAATCAAAGCTAGATGTTCTTCAAGGTCAACTTGACAAGTTCAAGATGAAGGAAGGTGAAGGAGTCGCTGAAATTTACTCTAGGCTTGCTCTCATTACAAATGAGATTGCCGGCTTAGGAAGCGAAGAAATGACCGATCGATTCATCATCAAGAAGATTCTCGAGCTTTGGATGGAAAGTATGACACCGTGTGCACTTTGATCCAAATGATGCCAAACTACAAGAATCTCAAGCCAACGAAGTCATTGGAAGAATTGTTGCTCATGAAATGACACTTAAGGATAAGGAAGAGCTTCACAACAAGTCAAGTGGTGCTTACAAAGCTACAAGTGATGCTCCCACAACCTCAAGTGACAAGCTAGTTTCCAATGAAGAGATAAGCCTAATGGTGAAGAACTTCAACAAATTCTACAAGAGTAGAAGCAAAGAGAGAAGCTCAAAGTCTAGATCATATGATGAAAAGAGATCCTCTAGTCGTGATCGAAGCTGCTACAATTGTGGAAGACCGGACACTACTCAAATGAGTGTTGGCTCCCCACAAGAGAAGAGAAGAATCTCCAAGAAGAAGAAGCTCAAGAGAAGAGTCACCTCGAAAGAGAGAAGGAGTAGAGATGATCGTTATGAACGAAGACCCTCTCGGAGAAGCAAGGATTAGGAGAAGAAAGACAAGTCATCAAGGAGCTACACAAGAAGAAAACATCAAGTTCATGTAGGTGAATGGGTCTCCGGCCCGACTCAGACAATCAATCCGAAAGAAGCTATCACTCCAACTCCGACTACAGTCAAGATGAAGGTGTTGCGGTCTTGCTCTCAGATCCTCCAACTCCAACTCCTATGACTTATTTGATTCACCAAATGAGGGAATTGGAAGATGCTTCATGGCTAAAGGCCCCAAGGTATCACACCCTGAATTCATTGACTTTGATAGTGATGAGGATGACTTGCTTGGTGAAGATGAGCTTTTACATGACAAATCTAGTGAGCCTAGTAATGATGAACATGCTAGTAGTCTTTATAGTCGAGAAGAGTCGAATGACAATGCTATGAAGGAGATTGAGCGTCTAACTAAAGAACTAAACACTCTTAAGTTAGCTCATGAAACAACTCAAGAAGATCATAGAGAGCTCCTAAGATCTCATGAGAAGCTACGCTCGAGAAGCTCAATCTAGAGCAAGAACATGAGTTTCTAAAAGCAATCAATGACGATCTTCAAAGAAGAGTTCTTCATATCTTGCCAAACGACTTCTCTTGTCTAATTTCTTGCCACCTATTAAAACTAAGCATGACAAGCATAAGAAAAATTCTTCATCTAGTAGTAACAATAACCATGCTAAATCCAATATTGTTGCTTCTAGTAGTTCTCTTGATTCCACTAACAATGTTTCAAGCCAAGTTACACTTGAGCAAGAAAATAGTTTATTGAAAGGGATTATAGAGAAAGGTGTCTACAAGAGCCTTGCGGAAGCAAGAACTTTGAGGAAATTGTTCTTAAGCAAGGAAGGCACGGAAGAATCAAGGAATTGGTTTTGAGCGAAAGTTCAACGCCGAAGGTGTTGAATGGGAAGAAGGTCAATATCCCACTCCACAGTTTATTCCTCAAAAGGAGAAGTACAATCCTACTTCTTCCAATGTGGAACAAGCTCAAGATGACCTTCCACCACAAGACCACAAGCTAAAAGGCAAGGACAAGCTTCAAGAGGAGATTGATGCATTTATTGAAGCACCTAAAGCCATGGTCAAGTGGGTTCCCAAGGAAACGTCAAGTTCTACTTTGTCAAGCTCAACTACAACCCCAAGGATTCCCATCAAGATGATGTGGATCCCAAGAAGAAGAACTAGAGAGTTCTTGAGGGTGACTCGCCAACATACTTCACTCACATTCATTTTGGCAAAAACTTGTGCAACCAACTTCCACATCTTGCACTAGTTCATGGAGTCACAAACCCTCTTGTTGTAAGTCAAGGACAAGGTAATCATTGCTTTCATGGACATCATCTATTGTGAACTTCAATCTATGTCCATGGATATCCTTGTTTGTTCCTTGTGGGACTAACCCATGTAGGTATTGAAAGTGCCCGAATCCAAAGGATTGCTCCCAACTCTTGATGATCTTCATCAACATTGAGCATCCACATCTTCAACATCTACATGAAGTCTTCTACGACAACCCAAGGTTAGTTTGACCCTTTAAAAGGGTTCTCACATCTAGGGGGAGCTTTGCTCTAAAGAATTGAGCTAAAGCATCTTCAAATGATGTGAACACATCAATGCTTTATGTAAAAGTGGTAACCCCACTTGTGCTTAAACGATGAGTATGACCTATGATCAAATGTTCTCATTTGACTCCTAAGTCAATATACTCATATAAAGATGACCTAGTCATCGACAAATTGTGTGATAGTAGCTAGAGTTTTGTTTGTGCATGTTTGACACATATTTCATTTGCTATCTTATTGTGTGAGCATGTTGGATGCATGATTTTATCCATTCGAGGACATCCATTTGTTGCTTTGGTCGTTTTGATTTTTTTGACCAAATGGATGGACAAGAATGCCTAAGTACCTCCCCTAGCTATCTATGCTTTCTTGTCTCAAATTCTATTCATGCTTACATCACAAACTTTGAACAAGTCATTTTCGGACCCTCCGAGTGAGGAGCACTCGGAGCCACCGATCCGTCAAGGGCTAACTTCCAAAACCTTCTAAGTGATTTCGGACAGACCAACCCACTCAAACTTGGTCAAAGCGAAAGCATTTGGATTGATCTAGGTTTTCACCTCGGTGAAACCGAGTTGTAATTTCGGCGTGATCAAGTGCATATAATCTGCGAGTTATCCATCTCGGTGCCACCGAAGTTTTACAACTCGGTCCCACCGACAACAAAGGGGTATATATACTCGAGGGGGCGCGTTGATTTCTACTTCAAAACGCCCGCCCCCCACACCCTTGCTGCCGCCGCCGTGGTCTCCGGATCGTCTCCGTTGCCGTCAGGCGCCCCGCCCATGAGTCTCCGTCGCCGTCAAGCGGACATCTTCTCCAAGCGCAAATGTCGCCAGAGAGAAACTCCACCAAGTTAGGGTTGTCAGCCATGTCGATGCCAAAGTGACAGCGAGAATAGGTCGAGTCACCTATTGCTGATATTCGAGAGGCAGCACTAGTCCCGATCCCAAAGAGCTCATCAGATGATGGTGAGAGGAGTACACCAAGTGGTTTGCCTCCTGCAGCCACCAGGGCCAGAAAGAAGAGGAACTCAGATGAAGAAGATTCTGATTTCATTGTTGAGGAAGAGGTCTCCTCCAAGCCCAAGAGAAAAGTTGTTGCCAAAGAGCCCACAGGTGAGCAAACCAAGAAAGGCACCAGAAAAGTCAAGCAGTCCACTGTTGCCAAGAAGCTGAGTTTGGAAGAGGAAACTTCAAGCAAGGTGAAGAAAACTTCCAAGAGGAAGAGGATTGTGCATGATGATGCAGCAGAGGAAGATGATGATGAGGAAGCACCCCAGCCTCCTCCTCAGAAGTCTAAGTTCATGGGTGATGCCATCGGTGGAGCCACTTCAAGCCCAAGCAATCTGCTCCATCAAGGCAGCTCCAAGAAAGCCTTCTTTGCCAAGCCCAAGAAGACAGTCAGGAACATTCCAGCATCTGAGAAGAAGAAAGATGATGTGCCACCAGCTGTGTCAGATGATGAAGCACCAGTCTTGCTGAAACTTCGACAGAAACTGCCACTACACAATGATGCTCATCCTCAAGCTGAGAACATGAAGGAAAGGAAAGATAGAGGTCTCAGGCTATGGAGACAAGCTGATCCATATGCTGTGAGGAGAAGAACTGCTGTTGATCCAAGATTCCACACCAGAGAGCAGCAGGACTTCTATGAGACTGTGCTGATGGACAAGAAGCCCATAGTTGTAGACACTCGATATGTTGACTGGGCATACATTGACAGTGAAGAGCACAGAGACTTCTTTCCACATGTGCATGAGAGCTTCACTGCATGTGGTGTTGCAGACTTTGTGGGTCAGAAGTTGACCAGTTGGAATGATGAAATGATTATGCAATTCTATGCCACAGCTCATTTCTATCCAAATGGAAAGATCACATGGATGACTGAAGGCCAAAGATTTTCTTCAGCTGTTGAAGAATGGGCAGAATCGCTGAATGCTCCAAAGTGCAAGAGAGGATGATGTTGATGTGTATGGTATTCCCAAGAAGAACCATGAATCCATGAAGAATATGTACAAAGAGGTTCCACAAAGGATTTAGGAATCTGGAAGCTCGGCTCGATTGTACTATCTCGAGCAGGTCTACCTACCACAAACACTATTACGAGGCATACCTTGATGCCCAAGTCCGAGATCATCGCATGATCGGAGGATACTCTATCAACATGCTGCATATACTTGATGAGAAAGCACCTTTCAAGGTGATGGACTTGATAGTTGAGACCATCAAGAGGACTGCGGTGACCGTAAGAGGTCATGTGGATTTGCCCGCATATTCAGATGCTTATCAATGCCAAGTTTGGCACGGGCACATACTTGTTGGATAGACCACACTTGCCATCGCAGCCCGAGCATGAGGACAATGTTGTTGTGATGGATGAGGAGGATCCAACGTCGGTTGAAGGTCAAGCAAAGATTGAAGCTGCCAAGAAAGCCAAAGCTGAGAAGGAAGCGAGCAGCAGCAGCTAAACCCAAGAGTGTTGGAGAGCAGCTCCTTGAAGCTACCCAAAGGATTGAGCAACGCCTGCCAGCATTATGCAGCCTCGGGAGAGTCTTGAGAGGATTGTTGAAGACAAGATCCATGCTCGATGTGAAGTCGATCAAGTGCAAGTGCTTGTCAACAAGCTTGAGGCAGATATTGAGGAAGCGAAGAGGAGAAGGAAGAGCTCATGCGTGAGATGCAGGATGACTTAGTCCAGATGATTATCAACAGATCGCTCCGGTTCCCACAAGACCCGATCATTGCTATTCCAAAGGATGACACGGGACTACAGCTTCAAGACCTCCACAGCTCCATCAGTTGCTCCAGCTCCAGCTCCAGCTCCAGTGACCACTCCTCCAGCTCCACAGACATCAGCTGAAGTCTTCGCCGATGCTACCATCTCAACTCCAACATCAACCCAGACAGGAGCCGCCAGCAGAGTCCCCAGTGACGCTTAGCTCTATGCCTTTTCGAACTTTTTGGTAACTTGTTGCCAAAGGGGGAGAAATTGTATAGATCATAGGACTTCGAGAGAGAGAGAGTGCTGTCGCTTTTGCTCTTTCGTTCATTTGCGGTTTCTTTGAGATACTTTTGATTTTTGAGACATTCCGTGTGTTTGATACTACGTTTCATTCTACCTTAATGAGTGCTTGGTCGTACTATGCCTTAATGTGTGCTTAATGCTTATCATATGCTATTCATATCTTGTATGACCATTTACTCATGTCTTGGTGATTGGGTGCATGCTGTTCATTCTTATCATTTTGTGCGCTCCACCAAGATGTATGTGACATGGAAGAGTGACCCATGATCTAATCGATTGTGCATTTGCATTCAAACGCAAATCTTAAATAATGCACAAATTTAGGGGGAGCTCTTGCTTATCACATACTTCTCAAAGCGACGATATTATTCATTGATTATATCCTTTGTCGAAGCTTTGATCTATATGTTGTCATCAATTACCAAAAAGGGGGAGATTGAAAGTGCAACTAATCCCCTGGTGGTTTTGGTAATTAATAACAACATATATATCATTGAACTAATAGTTACTTGAGAATCATTTCAGAAAGTTCAGTGATATGGGTATGGCAAGGATCAAGAAGTGGACCCTCAAAATGCTAAGGCAAGCATTGGCAAAAGCTCAAGACTCCATTTTTGGTTTAGTGATCCAAGATCACATTGAGTCCATAGGAAAGCCAATACTATTAAAAGGGGAGAGGTTATGTTGATGATCTGGTTGCTCAAAGTGCTTAGTGATACATCTCCTAAACTATCAGCAACTCTCACTGCAATATACACTCATAAGTAATCTCGGTCCCACCGATTTTCCAAACCTAGTCACACCGAGATGAACCACCTCAGCCACAAAGCCAAACCCTAGAAATTTCCGATTTTCCGATTCTGAACTCGGTCTCACCGAAACTTGAGTTGCCAAGCTTCAGAACTTACGTCATCAAATCGGTGTCACCGAGATGATGAAGTCGGTCCCACCGAGATTGGCAAGCTCTTGTCTTTGGACGAATCGGACTAACCGAGATTGTATTTTCGGTCCCACCAAAAATCCCAACGTTCACATGATTTGAACTTTCGGTCTCACTGAGTTGTTAACTTCGGTCCCACCGAGATTGGTCAAATGTGTGTAACGGTTGGATTTTGTGTGGAGGCTATAAATACCCCTCCACCCCCTCTTCACTCGTGGAGAGAGCCATCGAAAGAACTACCACTCCTACCTTACATTTTCGAGAAGAAAACTACCTACCCTTGTGTTGAGATCAAGTTGCTCCACTCCCACCATATGAAGCTTGATCTCTAGCCTTCCCAAGTTGCTTTCCACTCAATCCTTTCTTCCACCACAGCCAAATCAGTGAGGAGAGTTGAGTGTTGGGGAGATTATCATTTGAAGCACAAGAGCAAGGAGTTCATCATCACCAACACCATCTATTACCTTTTGGAGGGTGGTGCCTCCTAGATTGGTTAGGTGTCGCTTGGGAGCCTCCGTCGAGATATGGAGTTGAACCAAGAAGTTTGTAAGGGCAAGGAGATCGCCTACTTCGTGAAGATCTACCCCGAGTAAGGCTAGCCCTCCGTGGGCGTAGGCCATGATGGCATAGACAAGGTTGCTTCTTCGTGGTCCCTTCGTGGGTGGAGCCCTCCGTGGACTCTCGCAGCCGTTACCCTCCGTGGGTTGAAGTCTCCATCAACGTGGATTGACGATAGCACCACCTATCGGAACCACGAGAAAAATCTCCGCGTCTCCAAATTGCGTTTGCTCTTCTCCACCTCTCTTTACTACATGTGCAATTTACTTTCCGCTGCCTATACTCTAGAATTGCATGTGTAGGGTGATACTTGACTTGATCATAATCGTGAATCTGCCAAAAACTTGTCTTTATCAAAAGGCTGAATTTTTATATTGTCAAGTAGTCTAATCACCCCCCCTCTAGACATACTTTCGATCCTACACCTTTGACAGGCGAAGACCAACTTTAGTCAGGATAAGTGTATCAGATGTTCCCCTTCAAAATGGCCAATTGTTGGCGCCCTTCCCGCTCAATATTTGGGGAGAGGCCCAGGGCCTTTGCCCATAAATAGGACTAGCCACCCTCATGGTAGAGGCATCTAGCAAGGAGCATCTAGAGCCCAGGAGCGAGAATCAAGAACGGGATCCTCACCAGGAAACCTGTAGAGAGAGAGCGACTGAACTCCCCCTAGCAGTTCATCATCCCTGCCAAGACCAGACCCTCGCGAGGCTGTTCTTCCTTATATTGTCAATCATCAGCCCAAGAGGCAATCCACTAGACCACACACTGGAGTAGGGTATTACACCGCAACGGTGGCCTGAACCAGTAAAAACTCTGTGTCTCTTGTGTTGTTCCTTCCATAGTTTAGACCTTAGCGAGGCGGTGAGGAGCAGGTAGGTGGAGGGCGAAATCTCCGCGCGCACCCCAGTGTTCGAACCTCAAGGGTCTGTCGGAACCCGAAATCCGACATTTGGCGCGCCAGGTAGGGGTGCACCGGAGTTTCCCTCTCCGCCACCGACGCGACCCTCCTCGCGATGGGCAAGACGCCGCCGCTCGTCGTGCATGGCGCCTTGGCCTTTGGGGCGGGGCTCGAGCCCGCCCCAGCTTTGCAACGGTGCGGTGGCGGACAAGTTCAAGCCGACGGCGCCGCGCGCCTTCTAACGCGCGCGACCGATCCGCCGCTTTCTGGCTGGCGACGGGAGGCCATTCTCAAAATTGAAAAGGTAACGACGGGTCATGGCTAACTGGCTTCCCATGGCCCTCACCGGCGCTCCGCTCGCATGGCCGCTCCACCTGCCGGCGGCCGCCGTGGCCTCTTGGGAAGAGCTGCGCGGCCTCTTCCTCGTCCACCACGCCACGCCGGCGCCCCCGGTCATCGCGGCCCTCCTGGGCGGCTCGCAGGCGCCGCCCTCCAGTCACCACGTCAAGCCATTCATCCGCCGGGTCGGCGCCGCCCACGCTGGCGGGATCCCCTCGACGATCGGAGCCATGAGCCGGTCGGCCTTCAGCTCGGAGGACCACCCCTCCAACTCGGCCTGCTCGGGTGCGCTCCCCATGCTGTGCACCCCCACCATCTGCCAGGTGGCCGTCACCAGGACTCTCATCGACGGCGGCATGGGCCTCAGCGTGCTCTCAGTTGAGGCCTTCAACCTCCTTTGCATACCTCGGGAGTGGCTGCGGCCCAGCCGACCCTTCTCGGGCGTCGGGGGCGGGTCATCCAGCTCCCTGGGGCAGATTCGGCTCCCAGTAACTTTTGACACCTACGACAATTTCTGCACAGAGCTCGTCGATTTCGATATCGCCCCCATCGGCCTCCCCTACAACGCCATCCTCGGCTATCCAGCTCTGGCCCAATTCATGGCCGCGACTCACCCGGCGTACAACCTTATGAAGATGCCCGGGAGTAGCGGTGTCCTCACCGTGCCTGGGGACACGGAGATGCGCCATGGCGCCAAACTTCGCCTTCAAGACAGCGGCGTCAGCACAGCCCGCCGACGCGGGGACCCCCGAGCCCAAGGGGGCTGCACCAACCAAGAAGAAACAGTTGTTCACCCAAGACAAGGCAGAGACCAAGCAGATACCCATCGACGAGGACGGGTCCACTGATGCCACTTTCACCATAGGCGCCAACCTCGAGCCCGAGCAGGAGGAAGCCCTGGTCAAGTTCATGCGCGCAAACAAGAAGGTATTCGCCTGGGAACCTGATCAGTTGGCAGGGATCCCACGGGGCCTAATCGAGCACCACCTCAACGTGTGCCCCAACATGCACCCCGTGAAGCAGAAAGCGAGGTGGCAGTCCACTGAAAAGCAGGCCTTCATCATCCAGGAGACCCGCAAGCTAGAAGCCTCAGGGGTCATTCGCGAGGTTCGATATCCAGATTGGTTGGCCAACCCTGTGGTTGTGCCAAACAAGGGAGGGAAGGAGCACATGTGTGTTGACTTCACCAACCTCAACAAAGCATGCCCGCAAGATCCGTTCCCGCTCCCTCGCATCGATCAGATCGTCGACTCCACCGCTGAGTGCGACCTGTTATGCTTCCTGGATGCCTTCTCCGGGTATCACCAGATCAAGATGGCGGTGGAAGACGTGGAGAAGACGGCCTTCCTGACCCCGTGTGGGGTGTACTGCTATACATGCATGCCGTTTGGACTGCGCAACGCTGGGGCAACCTTCCAGCGGCTCATGCACATCACCTTGGGCCCGCAGCTCGGGAAGAATGTGGAAGCTTACGTCGACGACATTGTGGTGAAGTATCGCGAGGCCAAGACCCTGATACAAGACCTGGAGGAAACCTTCGCAAACCTCAACGCAGTGAACCTGCAGCTCAACCCGGAGAAGTGTGTGTTTGGAGTCCCCACGGGCAAGCTCTTGGGCTTCCTCGTGTCCCACCGAGGCATCGAGGCCAACCCAGAAAAGGTCAAGGCGGTCGAGGACATGAGCCCGCCAAAGACCCTAAGGGAAATGCAGAAGCTCACCGGGCGCGTGACTGCGCTAGGGCGCTTCATCTCCAAGTTGGGGGAGCGAGCGCTGCCTTTCTTCTAGCTGATGAAGAAAAAGGGGCCCTTTGAATGGACGGAAGAGGCCGACAAGGCGTTCCAAGATCTCAAGAGATACCTAACCAGCCCTCCGGTGATGGTGGCCCCGCGCCCTCAAGAGCCCTTGGTGCTCTACCTTGCCGCCACTCCCTACTCCGCCAGCGCAGCTCTGGTGGCGGTTAGGGAGGAGCGTCGGGCCAAAGCCGTGGTAGCTACCCGTGTCAAGGCGAAGCTGGACCAAGAAGGACTCGCAGAGATCACTACCACGGCTGAGAAGGATCAGCCGCCGCAGGGGAGCGCACTGGGAACGGAAGAGGCCCCTCTCCCAGGCAACCAGCTTCTGGAGGCTCCACCGCCTCAGGGGGCGTCACGGTCTCCGGAGGACACCACCAGCACCGACGCTCCAAGCCTCGTCGAGCACCTAGTGTACTTCGTCAGCACGGTGTTGCGGGATGCGAGGGCACGGTACCCCATGCCTCAGAAACTCCTCCTCGCACTACTGGTGTCCTCGCGCTACTGGTGGCCTTGCGCAAGCTGCGGCATTACTTTCAAGGTCATCCTATCAAGGTTGTATCAGCATACCCCTTGGAAAGGGTGCTCAGGAGCCCTAACTCAGCCGGAAGGGTCGCCGAGTGGAACATTGAACTGCAAGCGTTTCAGCTCAAATTCAGCACGACAAGAGTCATCAAGGAGGCCGCGCTAGCGGATTTCGTGGCCGAATGGACGGAGGCACCGGGCCTCAAGGCCGACGAGGATCGATCCCTCTCCCCCGGAAGCGAGACGCCAGAAGGCTGGGTCATGTACTTCGACGGGGCGTTCTCCAGGCATGGCGCTCGGGCTGGGGCGGTGCTCATATCTCCTACTCAGGACAAGCTCTATTACGCCGTGCAGCTCTGTTTCCAGCAAGGCGAAAAGGTCTCCAACAACATAGCGGAGTATGAAGGTCTAATAGCAGGCTTGAAGGCCGCGGCTGCCCTAGGGGTAAAGCGCCTTACCATCAAAGGCGATTCGCAGCTCCTCGTCAATTTCTCCAACAAAGTGTACGAGCCAAAAGATGAGCACATGGAGGCCTACCTTGCGGAGGTCCTCAGGATGGAAAAGCAGTTCTGGGGGTTGGAGTTGCAGCATGTGCCTCGTGGCACCAATCAGGAGGCCGATGACATTGCCAAACGAGCATCCAGGCGGTTACCTCGGGAGCCTGGCGTCTTCGAGGAGCGGCTCTTCAAGCCCTCGGCCGTG
Organism: Aegilops speltoides; assembly: GCA_021437245.1. Lineage (NCBI taxonomy): Eukaryota > Viridiplantae > Streptophyta > Magnoliopsida > Poales > Poaceae > Aegilops > Aegilops speltoides. The sequence continues at coordinate 373,085,834 of CM038143.1, forward strand.
CCACCACTATCAAACATGGCGCAACCTCGGGAGGAGCTCCCCCAGCCACCTGCCTCGGGAGCCCCGGTCTGTGGCCCAGCCTCAGGAGCGCGCCTGCTCCTGACAATGGAGCCTCGGGAGGGGTGCTGGATCACAGAGCTCCGGAGTTACTTAACGCAAGGGACCCTGCCGGAGAAGGAGGAGGAAGCGGAGCGTGTGGCGCGGCAAGCCATAGCGTACTGTATCAGGGATGGAGAACTCTACCGGAAGCGACCAAATGATGTGTCCCTACGCTGCATATCCAGGGAGCAAGGGAAAGAGCTGCTGGAGGATATACATGGTGGAGACTTTGGGCACCACTCGTCATCACGGACCCTCGTGGGCAAGGCATTCCGCAGCGGCTTCTATTGGCCTACTGCGCTCAATGACGCTGTCGAACTAGTGAAGGCTTGTGAAGCCTGCCAATTCCATGCCAAGCAGATCCATCAGCCGGCAGGAGGTCTGCAAACTATACCCCTCTCATGGCCATTCGCAGTCTGGGGGCTGGATATCCGTGGCCCGTTCCCTCGGGCGCCGGGGGGCTATCGCTACCTCTACGTCGCCATGGACAAGTTCACCAAGTGGGCCGAAGTGGAAGCCGTCCGCACCATCCCTGCGGGTTCAGCGGTCAAGTTCATCAAGGGCATCTTGAGCCGGTTCGGGGTGCCGAACCGCATCATCACCGACAATGGTTCGCAGTTCACCAAGAACCTCTTCAAAACATCTTGTGCTAACCTTGAACGCAGATATGCTATGCTTGGTGGTGCACCGGCAACGGCCAGCCGGGCGGCGGGTTAACGCGAGGTCCGAGGGCCTCAAGACCGTAACATTCAAGAAGAAGTGGAAGCTCGCGGCGAAGGTTGGTACGATGAGCTTCAGTCCGTGTTGTGGTCCATCCGCACGACCGCAACCAAGCCGACTGGAGAGATGCCGTTCTTCCTGGTCTATGGAGCCGAAGTGGTCCTCCCGCACGAGGTCAGACGTTGTTTCACACGGGTCCTGGCGTTCGACGAGGCGCAGTAGGACGCCATGCGGGGGATGGACCTCGTGCTGGGGGAGGAGCGTCGCCGAGAAGCCAAGTTGCGAGCGGCGAGATACCAACAAGCACTGCAGCGATACCACTGCCGCAACATCCTTCCCAGAACTCTTGAGGTAGGGGACCTCCTGCTCAGGCGGGTTCTCTCCAGGGAGGGACTGCATAAGCTCTCTCCCATGTTTCCGCGCGCTTGGAGACTCAGGAGGGGGTGCTAGTCCAGAATGCGTGGAACATCCAGCACCTCCGGAGGTCTTACCCCTGAAAAGGCCCAGAGCCTGTGAAGAAGGCGAATGCCTGTGAAGATCATCTTTTTGGAAAAGGCCCAGAGCCCGTGAAGAAGGTGAATGCCTATGAAGATCATCTTTTTGGAAAAGGCCCAGAACCTGTGAAGAAGGTGAATGCCTGTGAAGATCATCTTTTTGGAAAAGGCTCAGAGCCTGTGAAGATCATCTTTTTGGAAAAGGCCTAGAGCCTGTGAAGAAGGCAAGTGCCTGTGAAGCTATCACGTTTTGGAAAAGGCCCGGAGCCTGTGAAGAGGGCAAATGCCCGTGAAGCTTGCTCCCCCCAAGAAAGGCCCAGAGCCTGTGAAGAAGGCCAACGCCTGTGAAGCTCACCGCCCGTGACACTCTCACGTAATAATGAGTTGGGGCTGTACACGCCCCGGAGTCTCAGGAGCGCCGGCCTCAGGCCCTGGGGCTCCCTCCCACGCCCAGTGGCAGCACTTAGCTCCGCACTGGTGAGAAGACGTCGAAGACTAGACTAGGTGCCGGACGCGGCTTTTTCATTTGGTTTCTGCAGTTGGCTAGTTCATTCTCATTTGAAGTTTTATTGAAACTGTCGCCGTCTTTTAACTTATGGCTCTTCGACTTTTCGCCCTCCTGCCTCGATTTCTCTTGCGCAAGGTCTCGCGAGGAGGCAGCCCGAGCGTCCTCGTGAGAGTTTCTGTCCTTATCGTTCGAGGTTTCACAACCCGGTCCGCTTCTGAGCACACCCTCCATCCGTGCCTCACGTGCACCACGACACCTAATACAGACTGGGTGGTCGCCCCACACCGAGGCTGGGAACCACCTACGCGCGGGCGTGCGGCCGGAAGGCACAATACCGAAATAACGGAAACAATGCAATGATTAACAGCGGTAACCCAAAACACGCCCCCATGGGGCCCCACACTGTTGTCCTTTTTTACGCAGGAAAAAGAAAAAGAAAGAACAAATCAGGCGCGGCTCACCCTACACCGGCCCTCAGGGAAGACTCGAGCCGCCTCCGGGGCTCAAGCGGACTCCCTCTCGCACTTCATCAAGGCGCGACGGCGGGCAGACCCGCTACCACCCTCCAAGCGGGCACGACGGCATGGAGGCTGACCGCGGCCGCTGCTAGAAGAGTTGCTTCCCGAAGAAGAACCAGTGAAGCTTGAGGAACCCTGGGCTCCGCCAACCACGCGCCACGCCGTACTTAAAGCCAGAGGAGGCCAACCGTCGACCTCCGCGATCGCAGGTAATCATGACCCGCTTTGCATGCAGGGACTTGTTGATTCGTGCAGTTGCCGAAGCGTCGTGGGGGAGCGGAGATGCCCGCGTCCCATCAACCGCCACGCGGCACCCAAGGCCGCAGGCTGTTAGGGCCCGCGGCGCTTCACACTTGCCCTTTCGCCTCTCGCCGCCAAGTCCGGCGCGCTTTGGGCACTGGGGGGCTCTGTCGGCGTTCGGGAACGGGGTCCCAGTGCACTGCTCTGCTGCAGCTGCGGCGTGGATCAAGGGGCCCAAAGACGCCCGCCTTCATCAACACAAGCTCAAGACCCTCGCGAGGGGCCAAGCCTCGTGGGGCGGACGACAAGGAGCTTCCTCAGGCACGGCCTCATCAGGGTGGCTCACGAGGGGGCGGGGAGATCAAGGCGGGGTACCTCACGAGGTGCCCATGATTCAAGCCATGACGACTAAGGGCGCCAGGCGGACGCTAGCCCGCGCAGTGTCCTCCTTTCCTCTTTGGTGCAAAGGGAGCAAGCGCACGCAAGAGCATCAAGCAAAGCATCCATTTTGGTGCAACAAGACCAAGACCAGCCCAACGACAGGAAGGAAGTCATTGTGGAGCCCAAGCGGGCGTCACCACCAGAGCCTTTGACAGGTGAAGACCAACTTTAGTCAGGATAAGTGTACCAGATGTACCCCTTCAAAATGGCCAATTGTTGGCGCCCTTCCCGCTCAATATTTGGGGAGAGGCCCGGGGCCTTTGCCCATAAATAGGACTAGCCCCCCTCATGGTAGAGGCATCTAGCATCGAGCATCTAGAGCCCAGGAGCCAGAATCAAGAATGGGAACCTCACCAGGAAACCAGTAGAGAGAGAGCGACTGAACTCCCCCTAGCAATTCATCGTCCCTGCCAAGAACAGACCCTCGCGAGGCTGTTCTTCCTTGTATTGTTCATCATCAGCCCAAGAGGCAATCCACCACACCACACACTGGAGTAGGGTATTCAACCGCAATGGTGGCCTGAACTAGTATAAACTCTGTGTCTCTTGTGTTGTTCCTTCCATAGTTTAGACCTTAGCGAGGCGGTGAGGAGCAGGTAGGTGGAGGGCGAAATCTCCGCGCACACCCCAGTGTTCGAACCTCAAGGGTCTGCCGGAACCCGAAATCCGACAGAGTGAGCTACCAGGTTGAGAGGGGATGAATGACCTTAAGAACATATTAGTGTCCAGAGGACGCCACCGATAGAAGTGTACCAAGTTGAAGTATTATTATTGAACAAAGATTTGAGTCAAGCCCTTCAGAGAGTAAGTATGAAGGCTCTCATAAAAGAGTAGAAAATGTTTAAAACAATGAATTTTGAATTGTTCAAAATTTGGGCTTCATGGAGCGCGGGACCCATTAGCAATTTTCGCAGAAATAGTGCTTGAAAGGATAAAAAGAGTAGGTAACATGAGAGACCGTTTGGATACCATGAAGGAAAATGCAGGAATATTGTGGATACATGCGGAAGGAAACATGTGATAAGACTCCATGCTTGTTTTCTTCCAAACAGTTTATGGACAACCTCATTTATAGGAATTTCATAGGATCTTGGTCAGCCATTCATTTGTTCAAAATGACATATTGATGATGTATTGTTAGTGTTAATATACTTTTATAAACTTGATCAAACTATAAATAATTTCACTTTAGACAAATCTAATTCACGGAGTAAAAAGAAACGAAGAAAGTACGATAGGACATGACTAGTGATGCGCTGGTGTTCACAGATTGTCTATACCTATGAATAAAGAGAGAAACATTTATGCCCATACATTGGGCTTTTTTTAAAAAAACTAACTTTTCTTGAAATCACGCATGATCTTGTTTAGCGATTATAAAAAAACATTTTGTGTTTTGCAGAACCCCCCTGATCTTTCGGTAAATCACCATGTAGTCATGTTTTAAGTGAGTCCAAAAATTGTTTTCCTTTTTTCAGGAAATCCCCAAGTATTCCGGTTAATAAACTCGTAGTCCATCTAGATAATAACAATAGTTTTCCCAAATAATAAGTGTCACACGTGTGGCACGAAGCAACATGCTCCAAACGCCTCCGTTACCATCTATTTTGCCACATCAAACATATGACATCAGGAGAATCTTTTTAGTTTCTCGGACTTAAAAATGTTTAATCTCCTAAATAAAAATTCCGATTGAACATCCGTTTTCATCATTAAATCCATCTCGACGAGATCTTCAAAACTAGATCCATATTGATATGTTTCGACGACTCTTTTTTGCGTCAAAAGTTGCCATCATGTTACACTGAAGTTGTCATAGTGTTTACACTAAAACTGTCATGATATGTTTAATCTATTTTTCCTTCTAGATTTAAACTACCATTGAATTTCAACTACTTTTCATGACAAATTTTATTAGTTGATCATGGCAATTTTTAGTAACTAACCATGACAAACTTAATTCATGGATCATAGAAATTTTGAATAATTCATGATGGCAATTTTGGTTTATAGATCATGGCAATTTTAGTATTTTGACCATGAAAATTATTATTTTTTGAACCATGGCAATTTCTGTGCATGTATCATGGCAAATTTAAGTAATTCACCATGGCAATTTTAGTTTTTGGTTCATGGCAAATTTGAGTAATTGACCATGCATTTTTAAGTATTTGACAACAAATTTCTTTTCAACTATCGACCATGTCAAAATTATTTCATGGATCATGGTAAATTTTAGTAATTCACCATGGCAAGTTTAGTTTCTTAATTTTTTTTATAACATGTCAAAATTTACTTTAATCGTAGAAGAAAAAGTAGTTGAAACGTATCATGACAACTTTAGTGTAAACACCATAGCAATTTGTGTAGAATAGACATGACAACTTTTGAACGCCAAAAAATATCGTCAAAATATATCTATATGGGAACTAATTTTAAAGTTCTCCTCGCGACGGATTTAATGATCAAAACGGGATTTCATTCTGATTTTTCATTTAAGAGTTGAACACCCAAAAGATTCCTGCCAACATCATCAATTTACTTTTCTATTTGCATGCATGTGTGGAAAAGAGAAAAAGACTGATGTATCACAACGGGTGGCTAGAATGCCGTGTGGCCCGGCCTCCTCCAAAGCAAATTTCAAATAGTGCACAAATTTAGGGGGAGCTCTTACTTATCACATACTTCTCAAAGCGACGACGTTTTTCAATCTTATTATCATTTGTCGAAGCTTTGATCTATATGTTGTCATTATTACCAAAAAGGGGGAGATTGAAAGTGCAACTATCCCTGGGTGGTTTTGGTAATTCCTAACAACATATAGCTCATTGAGCTAATACTATTTCAAGATAAATATTTCAGGAAAGCTCAACGATTGGCATGGCATGAATGAGAAAAGTGGATCCCTCAAAATGCTAAGGACAAAAGGATTGGCTCAAGCTCAAAGCACAAGACTCTATATTTTCTATTTTAGTGATCCAAGATCACATTGAGTCTATAGGAAAAGCCAATACTATCAAGGAGGGATGAGGTGCTGCTTAATGAGGCTCTTGCTCAAAATGCTTAGTGATATGCTCCAAAGCCTTCAACTACTTTCTCATATCCACATATGACCCAAACCAAAAGTCTAACTCGGCCCTACCGATTCTTTCTATCCGGCGCCACCGAGTTCAGATGTCATAGCGACTACCACAAACCCTAGTCAAATCGGTCTCACCGATAGGGATCTCGGTCTCGCAGAGATGGGATTGTAATCTCTCTGTTTCCCTTCGTAATGTGTCGGTCCAACCGAGATGTGCGATTGGTCCCACCAAGATTGGAATGCAAACTCTCTATTTCCCTTTCGTAATGTTTCGGTCTCACCGAGATGAGCGAATCGGTCCCACCGAGTTTGCCTGACCAACTGTCTGGTTAGCTTATTACTAAAATTGGTCCCACCGAGTTTGTGTAATCGGTATCACAGAGATTACGTTATGCCCTAACCCTAACCATATCGGTCCCACCGAGATGACATGTCGGTCCCACCAAAAATCCTAACGGTCACATTATTTGCTAAATCGGTCTGACCGAGTTTGACGATTCGGTTCCACCGAGATTGGTAAGTTGTGTGTAACGGTTAGATTTTGTGTGGAGGCTATATATACCCCTCCACCCACTCTTCATTCATGAAGAGAGCCATCAGAACATTCCTACACTTCCAACATACATTTTCTGAGAGAGAACCACCTACACTTGTGTTGAGGTCAAGATATTCCATTCCTACCATATGAATCTTGATCTCTAGCCTTCCCCAAGTTGCTTTCCACTCAAATCTTCTTTCCACCAAATCCAAATCCTGTGAGAGAGAGTTGAGTGTCGGGGAGACTATCATTTGAAGCACAAGATCAAGGAGTTCATCATCAACACACCATTTGTTACTTCTTGGAGAGTGGTGTCTCCTAGATTGGCTAGATGTCACTTGGGAGCCTCCGACAAGATTCTAGAGTTGAACCAAGGAGTTTGTAAGGGCAAGGAGATCGCCTACTTCATGAAGATCTACCCTAGTGAGGCAAGTCCTTCGTGGGCGACAGCCATGGTGGGCTAGACAAGGTTGCTTCTTCGTGGACCCTTCGTGGGTGGAGCCCTCCGTGGACTCTCGCAGTCGTTACCCTTCGTGGGTTGAAGTCTCCATCAACGTGGATGTACGATAGCACCACCTATCGGAACCACGACAAAAAAATCCGTGTCTCCAATTGAGTTTGCCTTCTCAAACTCCTCCCCTTTACCTTCATATGCAATTGTTTTACATTCCGCTGCTATACTCTTAGAATTTCATGTGTAGGTTGATTGCTTGACTTGTGCTAAGTTGCTAAAATCTACCAAGAACTAAAATTGGGAAAAGGCTAGATTTTTATTTGGTCAAGTAGTCTAATCGCCGCCCCTCTAGACATACTTTTGATCCTACAAGTGGTATTAGAGCTTTGGTCTCCATTTGCTTTGATTTCCATAGCTTTTGGTGGTCATAGCCTTGGTTTCACAACCTAGGAGAGTATGGCGTCTAGCGAGGGAAATTACCACCGTAGAGGTCCTTACTTTGATGATACTAATTTTGCTAGTTGGAAGCATAAGATGGGCTATTGTGTGTATTGGCTTGCAAGGTGAATTCTTTGATGGGAGAGAACCGAACCGTGAAGCTACCGCGGAAGAGTTGAAGATGCTGCAATACAATGCTCAAGCTTGTGATATCCTCTTCAACAGATTGTGCCCCGAAGAATTCAACAAAATCAACCGTCTTAAGAATGCCAAGGAAATTTGGGATACTTTGATTGATATGCACGAAGGTACCGACTCCGTCAAGGAATCCAAATTGGATGTGCTTCAAAGCCAACTTGACAAGTTCAAAATGAAGGATGGTGAAAGCGTCGCCGAGATGTACTCTACGCTTGCTCTTATCACAAATGAGATTGCCGGCTTAGGAAGCGAAGAGATAACCGACAAATTCATCATCAAGAAGATCCTAAGAGCTTTGGATGGAAAATATGATACCATGTGTACATTGATCCAAATGATGCCCAATTCCATAGATCTCAAGCCAACGGAAGTCATTGGAAGAATTGTTGCTCATGAGATGTCACTCAAGGATAAGGAGGAGCTCCACAACAAGTCAAGTGGTGCTTACAAAGCCTCATATGAAGCTCCCACATCATCAAGTGAGAAACAAACCTTCAATGAAGAATTGAGCCTAATGGTGAAGAACTTCCACAAGTTCTACAAGAGTAGGAGCAACGAAAGAAGCTCCAAGTCAAGGTCCTACAATGACAAAAGATCTTCTAGTCGTGAGCGTAATTGCTACAATTGTGGAAGACCCGGACACTATTCCAATGAGTGTACGACTCCCTACAAAAGTAGAGAAGATTCTCCAAAAAGAAGAAGTAGAAGAGAAGAATCACCATCAAGAGAGAGAGAAGGAGTAGAGGTGATCGTTATGAACGAAGAACATCCTGGAGAAGCAAGGATTCGGAAAGGAAGGACAAGTCATCAAGGAGCTACACAAAACAAATACATCAAGCTCATGTTGGTGAATGGGTATCCGGCTCCGACTCTGACAATCACTCCGAGTGAAGCTATCACTCCGACTCCGAATATACTCAAGATGAAGGTGTTGCCGGTCTAGCACTTGTGTCAACCAACTCCTACGACATATTTGACTCACTAAATGAAGGACTTGGAAGATGCTTCATGGCTAAAGGCCCAAAGGTAACATACCCCGAGTATGTTGATTTCAATAGTGATGAAGATGACTTGTTAGGTGATGATGATTTACTTGTTGACAACTATAGTGATGAATACTATGATGAAACGTCAAATAATCATGCTAATCAAGATAAAAGAATGACAATGATAAGGATAAGATTGAGCTCCTAGCTAAAGAACTAAACACTCTTAAGTTAGCTCATGAAACTATCTTAGGAGATCATCGAGAACTTTTAAAGACTCATGAGAAGTTACGCTTTGAAAAACTCAACCTTGAGCAAGAAAATGAGTTTTTAAAGGCAATCAATGATGATCTTCGCAAGAAAAGCTCTTCTTACATTGCCAAGCATTTACTCTTATCTACTTACATGCCTCAAGTCAAGTCTAGTAACAAGAGCAAGAAAGATTCTTCCTCTAGTAGTAACAATAATCATGCTAAATCCAATGTTGTTGCTTCTAGTAGTTCTCTTGATTCCACTAACGATTCTCTTAGCCAAGTTACACTTGAGCAAGAAAATAGCTTATTGAAGGGAATTATAGAGAAAGGTGTTTACAAGAGCCTTGCCGGAAGTAAGCAATTCGAGGAAATTGTACGCAAGCAAGGAAGGCACCGGAAGAACCAAGGTGTTGGTTTTGAACGAAAGTTCAATGCCAATTGAGTTGAGTGGGAAGAATATCAATACCCCAAGACGAAGTTTGTTCCTCAACAAGAGAAGTATGATCCTACTTCTTTCAAAGTAACACAAGCACAAGATGATCTTCCACCACAAGACCACAAGCAAAAAGGCAAGGACAAGCTTCAAGAGGAGATTGATGCATTTGAAGAAGCTCCTAAGGCCTTGGTCAAGTGGGTTCCCAAGACTACATCAAGTTCTACTTCATCAAGTACAACTACAACTCCAAGGATTCCCATAAAGATGATGTGGATCCCGAAGAAGAAGAACTAGAGAGTTCTTGAGGGTGACTCCGCCAACATACTTCACTCTTATCATTTTGGCAAGGACAAGTGCAATCAACTTCCACATCTTGCACTAGTTCAAGGAGTCACAAACCCTCTTGTTGGTAAGACAAGGGACAAGGTAACCTAATGCTTTCATGGACATCATCATGTGTGTGCATCACTCTATGTCTATGGATATCCTTGTTTGTTCCTTGTGGGACTAACCCATGTAGGTATTGAAATTGCAACTCACTCCAATGGATTGCTCCAAATGATCTACATCAACATTGAGAGTCTACATATTCAACACCTACATGAAGTCATCATTGACAAAACCCAAGGTTAGTTCATCCCTCTTAGGGGGGACCTCACATTTAGGGGGAGTTTTACTCTAAGAATTGAGCTAAAGCAACTCTAATGGTGTGAACACAACAATGCTTTATGTAAAAGTGGTAACCCCACTTGTGCTTAAACGATGAGTATGACCTATGATCAAATGTTCTCATTTGACTCCTAAGTCAATATACTCATATATAGATGACCTAGTCATCGCCAATTGCTTGATAGATGCTAGAATTGTGTGTGCATGCTTTGTCACATGTTTCATTTGCCATTTTATTGTGTGAGCATGTTGGTTGCATAATTTACTCATTCGAGGACATCCACTTGTAGCTTTGATTGTTTGGTTTCTTTTCTTTTGCCAAGTGGATGGACAAGAATGCCTAAGAACCTTCTCTAGCTATCTATGCTTTTCTTGTCTCAAATCTATTCATGCTATATCACAAAGTTTGATCAAGTCAGATTCGAACCGCTTTGTGTGAGGAGCACTCGGAGTCCCCGATTCGTTATAGACTTAAACTTCCAAAACCTCTTTGTGCATTTCGGTCTGACCGATTCATCCATTTCGGTTATACCGAGATCACTAAGTTGATCTAGGTTTTCAATCTCGGTGCAACCAATTTGAACTTTTCGGTCACATCGAGTTGCAGTAACCGCTTGCAGTAATGCATCTCGGTGCTACCGAGTTTTCCACTCGGTCACACCGACAGGGTCAGGCTATATATACTCACAGGTCAAATTTTGGAAAATCTCCCGAAACCCTTCGCCCGTGCACAACCTGCTCTGCCTCTTCGGGTCTCCGGATCGTCCTCCTTGTCGCCAGCGACCTCCCGCTGCTGGTGTCCGCCGCCGTCAATGGGATTCTGCTCCGCCATTGTCGCCGTAGCAAGTCCATCGCCGCATTAGGGTATGGATTTGAACTTTGTGCTATTCTTAACTCCGATTCCTAGCACATTGCATTGCCATGAATCTTGCCACGTTTGAAACCTTCCAATCCAGCAAAACTACTCTGTAGATTAGTCTTGGATTGAAAATTTAGGGTTAGGTTTCCGTCGAATTCATCTCGGACCGACTGAGTTGTAGAAATCGGTCTCATCGATTTGGCTTAGGCCATTGCACATGTGATTCTCGGTCTGACCGAGAATTGCAAATTGGTGTGACCGAGATCGATTCTTTGTGAAACCCTAGCAGTCTCGGTGCCACCGAACTGTGACTCGGTCTGACCGAGTTCACTAGTTTAGGTTCCAAAAGCTACTTCGGTATCACCGACTTTACAAATTGGTAGCTCCGAAATGCTTTCCGTGGAAAACTAAAACTAAGTTTTTGACTCAATTTTTTTGCAAAAACCTCTATGCTTTGTGATGCTCATCTACTCTACCTCATCTACATCTATTCACAGGGTCTGCTGTCAGAGTTTGCATCATGTCAGATCAGAGTGACAGTCAGAACAAGTCTGAGGAGCATGTTCATATGAGTGAGGGCACTAGTCCCTCCAGTACCTCAGATGATGGTAGCAGGAGCACACCCAACAATTTGCCCAAGGCAGCCACCAGGGCAAGGAAGAAGAAAACCTCAGATTCTAAAGATGAGGACTATGTGGCTATTGAAGATGAGGCCACTTCTAAGAATAAGGTGCTGAAGAAGGAGTATGGCACAGCTGCTACCACCAAGCCAGGAATGAAAACAAAGATTCTAGGAAGAAGAGTTCCTATGTCAAAGGCCAGAGCATCCACTCAAGAAACTTTGGGATCTAAACCCAAAAAGGCTGTTGCAGAGGGAAAGAAGAAGGAAAGAAATAGAGGGAGATGGTGCAAGAAAGTTGACCCAATGGCAGAATTTGAGAAGCACTCTTCCGATGAAGAAGAAGAGGAAGAGGTTGCTGCACCAGCACCTAAAGCTCAGAAGCTGATGGGAGATGCCATAAAGTCAGGGGCTGCTCCATCTAAGCCCAAGTCTGCTCCCAAGGTTGCTGCTCCTAAGCCCAAGTCTGCACCTAAGAAGAACACTAGGAGTATTCCAGCTGAAGAGAAGAACAAGGCCCCAGTGCCTGAAGCTACTGAAGAAGATGAAGATTCACTTGTCTTGAGAAAGTTGAAGCCCAAGATCCCTGATGACAATGATGCTCATCCAGTTGCAGAGGATATGAAGCTCAGGAAGGATGCAGGACTGAGACTCTGGAGACAAACTGATCCCTATGCTGTCAGAAGAAGAACTGCAGTGGACTACAGGTTCCACGCTACGGAACAACAAGATTTCTATGAAACAATTTTGCTTGACAAGAAGCCCATAGTATGTGATATGAGATGGGTTGACTGGGAGTACATCAAGAAGAATGAAGAGCATCCAGGAGTGTATGACAGCTTCAATGCTTGTGGAGTAGATGATTTTGTTGGCCAGAAGCTCACCAAGTGGAATGATGAGCTCATCATGCAGTTTTACTCCACAACTCACTCTACCCATATGGGAAGATTTTCTGGATGTCTGAAGGTACTAGGTACCAATCCACAGTTGAAGAATGGGCTGAGTTGATAAATGCTCCAAAAGAGAATGAGGATGACTTGGATGTCTATGCCAAGAAGAAGAAAGACCACAACTCTGTGGCTCACTTGTACAGAGAGATCCCAGATGCTGCACTAGAGACACATAAGTTTGGATCTGTACACTACCTATTGCCAGGATTGCCTACTATCAACTGGATGTTAAGACACACTTTGTTGCCCAGGTCAGGTGATCACAAGATGATCAGAGGCCATGCAATCAACTTGCTACATATATTTGATGTGCCTTAGAAATTCAAAGTCATGAGTCTGATTGTGGAAACAATCAAAAGGACTGTTGTTGATCAGAAGAGATCTTGTGGATATGCCCCACACATTCAGGAGCTCATAAAATCCAAGATGGGCATAGGCACATATCTTTTGGACAAGGAGCACCTGCCCATCTACCCTGATTTTGAGGACAACACCATTGTGATGGATGAAAATGAACCATCATCTGTGCAAGCACAAGAGAAGAAAGAGAAAGCAAGGGCTGAGAAAGCTGCTAAGATGCCAACTGCTGAAGAGGCATCTCAGATTTTCCTGAAGAGCAAGCAAGAACAACTTGGCTACTTGATTGCCTCCACCTTGAGGATTGAGAAGGGCTTGGCCACCCTGAGTCAAAACCAGGAGAGCTTTGAGAGAATCATAGAGCAGAAGATTTATGCTCTTGATGTCAAAGTTACTGAGATCCAAACTGCAGTTGAGCAACTTCAGGAGGATGTGGAGGAGAAGAAGGGCAAGTCTACTACAGATGCTTTTGCTAGAGTGCCCAGAGGACAGAGATCTGCTATAGTGCATGTTCCAGACACTAGAGCTACATCATCTGCACCAGCTACAGCTTCAGTGCCACCAGCTCCAGCAGCCACTCCACCAGCTCCAGCTACATCAGAAGCTTTCGTCCTTGTAGCCATCTCTACACCATCACATGAAGACCAAGCCTGAGAGTCGTTTAGCACTATGCATTTTTGTGAACTTTTTGGTAACTTGTTGTCAAAGGGGGAGAAAAATGTATAGATCATAGGCTTCGAGAGAGAGTGTTGCTTTTGTTCTCTCTTGTATTTTTGTATTTTTGGTGGTTGAACTTCATTTTTCATGTGTTTGCTTGATACATTATGCCTTTTGTGAGATACTTGGATGATCATGTGTTTGATCATATGCTATGCTACATTAATGCTTGTTGGATGATATTATCTATTATATCCTCATATGATCATTCACTTTGCTTGGTGATGAGTGCATGTGTTTAATTATTACCATTTTGAGAGCTCCACCAAGATGTATGTGACATGGAAGAGTAACCCATGATCCTAACTCATTGTGCATTTGCAGTCCAAAGCAAATTTCAAATAGTGCACAAATTTAGGGAGAGCTCTTACTTATCACATACTTCTCAAAGCGACGATGTTTTTCAATCTTATTATCATTTGTCGAAGCTTTGATCTATATGTTGTCATCAATTACCAAAAAGGGGGAGATTGAAAGTGCAACTATCCCTAGGTGGTTTTGGTAATTCCTAACAACACATAGCTCATTGAGCTAATGCTATTTCAAGATAAATAATTCAGGAAAGCTCAATGATTGGCATGGCATGGATGTGGAAAGTGGATCCCTCAAAATGCTAAGGACAAAAGGATTGGCTCAAGCTCAAAGCACAAGACTCTACATTTTCTAATTTAGTGATCCAAGATCACATTGAGTCTATAGGAAAAGCCAATACTATCAAGGAGGGATGAGGTGCTGCTTAATGAGGCTCTTGCTCAAAATGTTGGGGAACGTAGCAGAAATTCAAAATTTTCTATGCATCACCAAGATCAATATATGGAGTAATCTAGCAATGAGGGAAAGGGGAGTGCATCTACATACCCTTGTAGATCGCTAAGTGGAAGCGTTCAAGTGAACGGGGTTGATGGGGTCGTACTCGTCATGATCCAAATCACCGATGATCCTAGTGCCGAACGGACGGCACCTTCGCGTTAAACACACATGCAGCCCGGTGACATCTCCCATGCCTTGATCCAGCAAGGAGAGAGGGAGAGGTTGGGGAAGACTCCGCCCCCAGCAGAAGACGACAGGCGTGGTGGTGGTGGAGGAGCGTGGCAATCCTGCAGGGCTTCGCCAAGCACCGCGGGAGAGGAGGAGGACTTGGGAGAGGGGAAGGGTTGCGCCAGAACTTGGGTGCGGCTGCCCTCCCTCTTCCCACATATATATAGGGGCATGGGAGAAGGGGGTCGGCCCCCTCAGATCCAATCTGAGGAGGGGGCGGCGGCTAGAGGGGGTTGCCTTGCCCCCCAAGGCAAGGGGGCGCCCCCCCTTTAGGGTTCCCCCAAACCCTAGGCGCGTGGGCCCTACGGGGGGAGGCGCCCAGCCCACTAAGGGGCTGGTCCCTTTCCACAAACAGCCCATAGGGCCCTCCGGGGCAGGTGGACCCTCCCGGTGGACCCCCGGAACCCCTTCGGTGGTCCCGGTACAATACCGGTAACACCCCGAATTATTCCGGTGACCATATGATGACTTCCCATAGATAAATCTTTACCTCTAGACCATTTCGGAACTCCTCGTGATGTCCGGGATCTCATCCGGGACTCTGAACAACATTCGGTAACCACGTACATCTATTCCCTATAACCCTAGCGTCATCGAACCTTAAGTGTGTAGACCCTACGGGTTCGGGAGACACGTAGACATGACCGAGACAACTCTCCGGCCAATAACCAACAGCGGGATCTGGATACCCATGTTGGCTCCCACATGTTCCATGATGATCTCATCGGATGAACCACAATGTCGAGGATTCAATCAATCCCGTATTCAATTCCCTTTGTCTAGCGGTATAGTACTTGCCCGAGATTCGATCGTCGGTATCCCGATACCTTGTTCAATCTTGTTACCAGCAAGTCTCTTTACTCGTTCCGTAACACATCATCCCGTGATCAACCCCTTGGTTACATTGTGCACATTATGATGATGTCCTACCGAGTGGGCCCAGAGATACCTCTCCGTCACACGGAGTGACAAATCCCAGTCTCGATTCGTGCCAACCCAATAGACACTTTTGGAGATGCCCGTAGTGCACCTTTATAGCCACCCAGTTACGTTGTGACATTTGGTACACCCAAAGCATTCCTACGGTATCTTGGAGTTGCACAATCTCATGGTCTAAGGAAATGATACTTGACATTAGAAAAGCTTTAGCATACGAACTACACGATCTTTATGCTAGGCTTAGGATTGGGTCTTGTCCATCACATCATTCTCCTAATGATGTGATCCCGTTATCAATGGCATCCAATGTCCATGGTCAGGAAACCGTAACCATCTATTGATCAACGAGCTAGTCAACTAGAAGCTTACTAGAGACATGGTGTTGTCTATGTATCCACACATGTATCTGAGTTTCCTATCAATACAATTATAGCATGGATAATAAACGATTATCATGAACAAGGAAATATAGTAATAATAACTAATTTATTATTGCCTCTACGGCATATTTCCAACAGTCTCCCACTTGCACTAGAGTCAATAATCTAGTTCACATTGCCATGTGATTAACACTCACAGGTCACATCGCCATGTGACCAACATCCAAAGAGTTTACTAGTTCACATCATCATGTGATTAAGACTCAATGAGTTCTGGGGTTTGATCATGTTTTGCTTGTGAGAGAGGTTTTAGTCAATGGGTCTGCAACATTCAGATCCGTATGTACTTCACAAATCTCTAGGTCATATTGTAAATGCTGCTTCCACGCTCCACTTGGAGCTATTCCAAATGGTTGCTCCACTATACGTATCCGTTTTGCTACTCAGAGTCATTCGGATATTTGTTAAAGCTTGCATCGATGTAACCCTTTACGCCAAACTCTTTATCACCTCCATAATCGAGAAACATGTCCTTATTATTCCAAGGACAATTTTGACCGCTATCTGGTGATCCACTCCTTGATCACCTTTGTACCCTCTTGCCAGACATGTGGCAAGGCACACATCAAAGCGGTACACAAAGATAGCATACTATGGAGCCTACGTCTAAGCATAGGGGACGACCTTCGTCCTTTCTCTCTATTCTGCCGTGGTCGAGCTTTAAGTCTTAACTTCATACCTTAAAACTCAGGCAAGAACTCCTTCTTTGACTGATCCATCTTGAACACCTTCAAGATCATGTCAAGGTATGTGCTCATTTGAAAGTACTATTAAGCATTTTGATCTATCTTATAGATCTTGATGCTTGTTGTTCAAGTAGCCTAATCTAAGTTTTCCATTGAAAAACACTTTTCAAATAACCCTATATGCTTTCTAGAAACTCTACAACATTTCTGATCAACAATATGTTAGCAACATATACTCATCAGAAATTCTATAGTGCTCCCACTCACTTCTTTGGAATACAAGTTTCTCATAAACTTTGTATAAACCCAAAATCTTTGATCATCTCATCAAAGTGTACATTCCAACTCTTAGATGCTTACTACAGTCCTTAGAAGGATTGCTGGAGCTTTGCATACTTGTTAGCGTCTTTCAGGATTGTCAAAACCTTCTGGTTGTATCACATACAACCTTTCCTGAAGAAATTGTTGAGGAAACAATGTTTTGACATCCTATCTGCAAGATTTCATAAATAATGCAGTAACTGATTATCCAATTCCAACAGACTCTTAGCATCGCTATGAGTGAGAAAGCCTCACCATAGTCAACTCCTTAAACTTGTCGGAAAACATCTTAACGACAAGTCGAGCTTTCTTAATGGAGACACATACCATCATTGTCTGTCTTCCCTCTTAGAATCCATCTGTACCCAACAGTCTTACGACCATTAAGTAGTTCTTCCAAAGTCTACACTTTGTTTTCATACATGGATCCTCTCTCAGATTTTATGGCCTCGAGCCATTTTGGAATCCGAGCCCACCATCGCTTCTCCATAGCTCGTAGGTTCATTGTTGTCTAGCAACATGACCTCCAAGACAGGAGTACGTACCACTCTGAAGTAGTACGCATCCTTGTCGACCTACGAGGTTTGGTAGTGACTTGATCCGAAGTTTCATGATCACTATCATAAGCTTCTACTTCAATTGGTGTAGGCGCCACAGGAACAACTTCCTGTGCCCTGCTATACACTAGTTGAAGTGACGGTTCAATAACCTCATCAAGTCTCCACCATCCTCCCACTCAACTTTCCGAGACAGACTTTTCCTCGAGAAAGGACCCGATTCAAGAAACAATCCCTATTGCTTTCAGATCTGAGGTATACCCAACTATTTTGGGTGTCCTATGAAGATGCATTTTATCCGCTTTGGGTTCGAGCTTATCAACCTGAAACTTTTTCACATAAGCATCGCCGCCCCAAACTTTTAAGAAACGACAACTTAGGTTTCTCCAAACCATAGTTCAAACGGTGTCGTTTCAATAGAATTACGTGGTGCCCTATTAAAGTGAGTGCGGTTGTCTCTAATGCCTAACCCATGAACGATAATGGTAATTCGATAAGAGACATCATGGTACGCACCATATCCAATAGGTTGCAACTATGATGTTCGGACACACCATCACACTATGGTGTTCCAGGCGGTATTAATTGTGAAACAATTTCCACAATGTCTTAATTGTGTGCCAAAGTTCGTAACTCAGATACTCATCTCTATGATCATATCATAGACATTTTATCCTCTTGTCACGATGATATTCAACTTCACTCTGAAATTACTTGAACCATTCAATAATTCAGACTTGTGTTTCATCAAATAAATATACTCAATATCTACTCAAATCATCCGTGAAGTAAGAACATAACGATATCCACTGCGTGCCTCAGCACTCATTGGACTGCACACATCAAAATGTATTACTTCCAACAAGTTGCTTTCTTATTCCATTTTACTGAAAACGAGGCTTTCCGTCATCTTGCCCATGTGGTATGATTTGCATGTCTCAAGTGATTCAAAATCAAGTGAGTCCAAACTGTCCATCTGCATGGAGTTTCCTCATGCGTATATACGAATAGACATGGTTCACATGTCTCAATCTTTTCAAAAACGAGTGAGTCCAAAGATCCATCAACATGGAGCTTCTTCATGCGTTTTATACCAATATGACTTACATGGCAGCGCCACAAGTAGGTGGTACCATCATTACTATCTTATATCTTTTGGCATGAACATGTGTATCACTACGATCGAGATTCAATAAACCATTCATTTTGGGTGCAAGACCATTGAAGGTATTATTCAAATAAACAGAGTAACCATTATTCTCCTTAAATGAATAATCGTATTGCGATAGACATAATCCAATCATGTCTATGCTTAACGCAAACACCAAATAACAATTATTTAGGTTTAACACCAATCTCGATGGGGAGCGTGCGATGCTTGATCACATCAAGATTGGAAAACATTTCCAACACATATCGTCAGCTCACCTTTAGCTAGTCTCCGTTCATTCCGTAGCCTTTTATTTCAAGTTATTAACACTTAGCAACCGAACCGGTATCTAATACCCTGGTGCTACTAGGAGTACTAGTAAAGTACACATTAACATAATGTATATCCAATATACTTCTATCGACCTTGCCAGCCTTCTCATCTACCAAGTATCTAGGGTAATTCCGCTCTAGTGACTGTTCCCCTTATTACAGAAGCACTTAGTCTCGGGTTTGGGTTCAACCTTGAGTATCTTCACTAGAGCAGCAGCTGATTTGCCGTTTCATGAAGTATCCCTTCTTGCCCTTGCCCTTCTCGAAACTAGTGGTTTCACTAACCATCAACAATTGATGCTCCTTCTTGATTTCTACTTTCGCGGTGTCAAACATCGTGAATATCTCAAGGATCATCATATCTATCCCTGATATGTTATAGTTCATCACGAAGCTCTAGCAGCTTGGTGGCAATGACTTTGGAGAGACATCACTATCTCATCTGGAAGATCAACTCCCAATCGATTCAAGTGATTGTTGTACTCAGAAAATCTGAGCACAAGCTCAACGATTGAGCTTTTCTCCCTTAGTTTGCAGGCTAAGAAAATTGTCGAAGGTCTTATACCTCTTGACGTGGGCACGAGCCTGAAATCCCAATTTCAGCCCTCAAACATCTCATATGTTCCATGACGTTTCAAATCGTCTTTGGTGCCTCAACTCTAAACCGCTTAAGCGAACTATCACGTAGTTATCAAAACGTGTATGTCGATGTTCGCAACATCCATAGACGACGTTCGAGGTTCAGCACACTGAGTGGTGCATTAAGGACATAAGCCTTCTACGAAGCAACGAGGACAATCCTCAGTTTACGGACCTAGTCCGCATAATCGCTACTATCAACTTTCAACTAAATTTTCTCTAGGAACATATCTAAACAGTAGAACTAAAGCGCGAGCTTATGACATAATTTGCAAAGATCTTTTGACTATGTTCAGGATAATTAAGTTCATCTTATGAACTCCCAGTCAGATAGACATCCCTCTAGTTATCTAAGTGATTACATGATCCGAGTCAACTAGGCCGTGTCCGATCATCATGTGAGATGGACTAGTTATCATCGGTGAACATCTTCATGTTGATCGTATCTACCATACGACTCATGCTCGACCTTTCGGTCTCTTGTGTTCCGAGGCCATGTTTGTACATGCTAGGCTCGTCAAGTTAACCTAAGTGTTTCGTGTGTGTAAATCTGGCTTACACCTGTTGTATGTGAACGTTAGAATCTATCACACCCGATCATCACGTGGTGCTTCGAAACAACGAACTTTCGGAACAGTGCACAATTAGGAGGAACACTTTCTTGAAATTTTAATGAGGGATCATCTTATTTACTACCATCGTTCTAAGCAAACAAGATGCATAAATATGATAAACATCACATGCAATAAAAGTGACATCATATGGCTAATATCATCTTGCGCCTTTGATCTCCATCTTGAGGGCTCCATGATCATCATCGTCACCGGCATGACACCATGATCTCCATCATCGTGTCTCCATGAAGTTGTCTCGCCAACTATTACTTCTACTACTATGGCTAACGGTTTAGCAATAAAGTAAAGTGATTACATGGTGTTGTTCAATGACACACAGGTCATACAATAAATTAAGACAACTCCTATGGCTCATGCCGGTTGTCATACTCATCGACATGCAAGTCGTGATTCCTATTACAAGAACATGATCAATCTCATACATCACATATCATTCATCACATTCTTTTTGGCATATCACATCACATAGCATACCCTGGAAAAACAAGTTAGACGTCCACTAATTGTTGTTTGCATGTTTTACGTGGCTGCTATGGGTTTCTAGCAAGAACGTTTCTTACCTACGCAAAAACCACAACGTGATATGTCAATTGCTATTTACCCTTCATAAGGACCCTTTTCATCAAATCCGATCCGACTAAAGTGGAGAGGCGGCACCGCTAGCCACCTTATGCAACAAGTGCATGTCAGTCGGTGGAACCTGTCTCACGTAAGTGTACGTGTAAGGTTGGTCCGGGCCGCTTCATCCCACAATACCGTTGAAACAAGATTGCACTAGTAAAGGTAAGCATATTGAACAAAATCAACGCCCACAACAACTTGTGTTCTACTCGTGCATAGAAACTACGCATAAACCTGGCTCTGATACCACTGTTGGGGAACGTAGCAGAAATTCAAAATTTTCTACGCATCACCAAGATCAATCTATGGAGTAATCTAGCAACGAGGGAAAGGGGAGTGCATCTACATACCATTGTAGATCGCTAAGCGGAAGCGTTCAAGTGAACGGGGTTGATGGAGTCGTACTCATCGTGATCCAAATCACCGATGATCCTAGTGCCGAATGGACGGCACCTCCGCGTTCAACACACATGCAGCCCGATGACGTCTCCCATGCCTTGATCCAGCAAGGAGAGAGGGAGAGGTTGGGGAAGACTCCGTCCAGCAGCAGCACGATGGCGTGGTGGTGGTGGAGGAGCGTGGCAATCCTGCAGGGCTTCGCCAAGCATTGCGGGAGAGGAGGAGGACTTGGGAGAGGCGGAGGGCTGCGCCAGAACTTGGGTGCGGCTGCCCTCCCTCTCCCCACATATATATAGGGGCAAGGGAGAAGGGGCCCGGCCCCCTCAGATCCAATCTGAGGAGGGGGCGGCGGCCAGAGGGGGTTGCCTTGCCCCCCAAGGCAAGGGGGCGCCCCCCTTTAGGGTTCCCCCAAACCCTAGGCGCATGGGCCCTAAGGGGGGAGGCGCCCAGCCCACTAAGGGGCTGGTCCCTTTCCACAAATAGTCCATAGGGCCATCCGGGGCAGGTGGACCCTCCTGGTGGACCCCCGGAACCCCTTCGGTGGTCCCGGTACAATATCGGTAACCCCCCGAATTATTCCGGTGACCGTATGATGACTTCCCATATATAAATCTTTACCTCCGGACCATTCCTAAACTCCTCGTGACGTTCGAGATCTCATCCGGGACTCCGAACAACATTCAGTAACCACGTACATCTATTCCCTATAACCCTAGCGTCATCGAACCTTAAATGTGTAGACCCTACGGGTTCGGGAGACACGTAGATATGACCGAGACAACTCTCCGGCCAATAACCAGCAGCGGGATCTGGATACCCATGTTGGCTCCCACATGTTCCATGATGATCTCATCGGATGAACCACAATGTTGAGGATTCAATCAATCCCGTATTCAATTCCCTTTGTCTAGCGGTATAGTACTTGCCCGAGATTCGATCGTCGGTATCCCGATACCTTGTTCAATCTCGTTACCGGCAAGTCTCTTTACTTGTTCTGTAACACATCATCCCGTGATCAACCCCTTGGTCACATTGTGCACATTATGATGATGTCCTACCGAGTGGGCCCAGAGATACCTCTCCGTCACACGGAGTGACAAATCCCAGTCTCGATTCGTGCCAACCCAATAGACACTTTTGGAGATACCCGTAGTGCACCTTTATAGCCACCCAGTTACGTTGTGACATTTGGTACACCCAAAGCATTCCTACGGTATCTGGGAGTTGCACAATCTCATGGTCTAAGGAAATGATAATTGATATTAGAAAAGCTTTAGAATACGAACTACACGATCTTTGTGCTAGGCTTAGGATTGGGTCTTGTCCATCACATCATTCTCCTAATGATGTGATCCCGTTATCAACGGCATCCAATGTCCATGGTCAGGAAACCATAACCATCTATTGATCAACGAGCTAGTCAACTAGAAGCTTACTAGGGACATGGTGTTGTCTATGTATCCACACATGTATCTGAGTTTCCTATCAATACAATTATAGCATGGATAATAAACGATTATCATGAATAAGGAAATATAGTAATAATAACTAATTTATTATTGCCTCTAGGGCATCTTTCCAACACAAAATGCTTAGTGATATGCTCCAAAGCCTTCAACTACTTTCTCATATCCACATATGACCCAAACCAAAAGTCTAACTCAGCCCTACCGATTCTTTCTATCCGGCGCCACCGAGTTCAGATGTCATAGCCACTGCCACTAACCCTAGTCAAATCGGTCTCACTGATAGGGATCTCGGTCTCACGAGATGGGATTGTAATCTCTCTGTTTCCCTTTGTAACGTTTTGGTCCAACCGAGATGAGCGATCAGTCCCACCGAGATTGCAATGCAAACTCTCTATTTCCCTTTCGTAACGTTTCGGTCTCACCGAGATGAGCGAATCGGTCCCATCGAGTTTGCCTGACCAACTCTCTAGTTAGCTTATTACCAAAATCGGTCCCACCGAGTTTGTGTAATCGGTCTCACCGAGATTACGTTATGCCCTAACCCTAAGCACATCGGTCCCACTGAGATGACATGGCGGTCACATCGAAAATCCTAACGGTCACATTATTTGCTAAATCGGTCCGACCGAGTTTGACGATTCGGACCCACCGAGATTGGTAAGTTGTGTGTAACAGTTAGATTTTGTGTGGAGGCTATATATACCCCTCCACCAACTCTTCATTCTTGGAGAGAGCCATCAGAACATGCCTACACTTCTAACATACATTTTCTGAGAGAGAACCACCTACAGTTGTGTTGAGGTCAAGATATTCCATTCCTATCATATGATCTTAATCTCTAGCCTTCCCCAAGTTGCTTTCCACTCAAATCTTATTTCCACCAAATCCAAATCCTGTGAGAGAGAGTTGAGTGTTGGGGAGACTATCATTTGAAGCACAAGAGCAAGGAGTTCATCATCAACACACCATTTGTTACTTCTTGGAGAGTTGTGCCTCCTAGATAGGCTAGGTGTCACTTGGGAGCCTCCGATAAGATTGTGGAGTTGAACCAAGGAGTTTGTAAGCGAAAGGAGATCGCCTACTTAGTGAAGATCTACCCTAGTGAGGCAAGTCCTTCGTGGGCGACGGCCATGGTGGGATAGACAAGGTTGCTTCTTCGTGGACCCTTCGTTGGTGGAGCCCTCTGTGGACTCGCGCAGCCATTACCCTTTGTGGGTTAAAGTCTCCATCAACGAGGATGTACGATAGCACCACCTATCGGAACCACGACAAAAACATCCGTGTCTCCAATTGCGTTTTCCTTCTCAAACTCCTCCCCTTTAGCTTCATATGCAATTGTTTTACATTCCTCTGCTATACTCTTAGAATTGCATGTGTAGGTTGATTGCTTGACTTGTGCTAAGTTGCTAAAATCTGCCAAGAACTAAAACTGGGAAAAGGCTAGATTTTTATTTGGTCAAGTAGTCTAATCACCCCCCCTCTAGACATACTTTCGATCCTACAGTGTGACTATGAGTGCTCCTCCCCATGACACTGCTATAATACCGCACCTGGTCGCCCTGGACGCCGACACATGCAGCCTGCTTCCCCTGCGTTCTTGTGCTATTATGTTGGCATGGTTACATTGTGTGTCTACCCTCTCATTATATAAGAGTACTAGTATATAAGTGTCCTACTTAGACATGACTCCATATCCTATCTAAACACAATGCAACTCCGAGTCCAAGTGTAACCTACCTTGTACACTATATTCGACCCAACTCTAACAAACTCCACCTTGGCGAATATTCTTCACCACCTTGAATTCGTCCATGCGTCAAACTTCCATGTACATTGGACTTGAGCTTACCCGATGAGTACCGCTGCTACTCCAAAGACTCCATGTGACTCTACCTGCTTTTTGTAGTCCTTTCTTTTCTTGATCACAGTCAAAACTCGAGCAAAATTAAGTTCCTTGTTACTCTAGTTTATGCTCCCAACTTCCAGAGTATTCGTCCATCGCAATCACACACTGATCACTAACCTGCATGAAACTGAACAACTCACATATTGGGTGTAACACATTAGAGTTATGAACTGAACATCACAACTCCTTTCTTGACCGCTCCTCTGAAACTTGAAGGAATTTCATCATTGCTTGTAGTCACCTCGAGTCATATTCGCAGTTTTCTCACCACATGTATGACCACCAGATCCCTGGCCCGTCTCCATGTGTGTGTGTACCGCACGCCTCGCCGCTAGTACTGTGTCGAGCCTCTGCTATCCAGGTCAAGTCTCAAGGGTCGTGAACCCACATCACTCAACCCCCACTACAGAGTACCATCGATCATCACTGACTGATGACGAGTTTCATGTTTTATTCAGACCACTGGGCTCCAGTCCAAACTACATGCCTCTCGCTTTCCCCCCTGCTGAATAGACTTTGACTCCGTCGACTTACGACGTAGCCCCTCAATCAACACCGAGTGAAGTCTTTCGTCAGACTCCAACTCCACCTTCAACATGATCCCATGGTAGATGATCAGTCCATCCTTGTGCCCCGCAAACTCCAAGCTCCATGTGTATATCACCTTGAATCAACCCTCAGGATCGCCCACATATTTCCATGTCTTAGAAGTCGATCACCATCAACATTACGCTCCTATGTCATTGTCATTGATCCTGCCACTGTCTTCTGTACCAGCCGAATCACGTCGATCCATCAGATTTTCTAATCCAACCCAGCCAAACTTATCTGACTGTATGACACGCTCGAGGCTCCCAACTCATCTTCTGTGAATTTCTATCAGTCACATAATAGTTCCATCTTAGCTAACATGACTTCCCGCAATGCCTTCAAGCATCATTATTGTGCCAACAATTTTTCACCACTTTCTGCCATAACCCAAGGCTTTCAGTTCCACGAACTTCTCCACCTCAAACCTCATCCATTGACGCCATGGTTCTTTGTATGGCTGACCTTGTGAAAAATACATGAGCAATCTCCATGCGATGCACAAGTACACGACAGAACATCCGTGTACTCCACAGTCCGATGTAGACTCTGCGCCGAAGACATAAGGTAAGAAGCTTAAACTTCGAAAACACGGGCAGAACCCTTCGAGGTGTTCGCTTACCCATCCTCTGGGGTAGTTCATGGATAACCCTCCGGAGGATCGGGCGAAGAAGTCCTCCGTCTCCCCTTGTACAGACCGGACAGATCTTCACGGATCCTCGGTCGATTCCGTCCTTACGGCCGTGTCGGGTGGCATCGTCGCCCCATTGAAATCCCACATGGGTGGCCTTCAGATTGCAGCGGCTGCACCCCCGCTGATGCACGCCGCCATGACTCCAATCATGGTCAAGCCGAATGAGCCATTAATCTTATCCGCCCATCAAGTAATGGACGCTCTTGTCTTCCTCCAAACGGGGCTCATGGGCGCCAGATGAGGCGTTTCTTCAAGGGAGCAAAGATCAAACTCCGGAGGCCAATCCGGACTGGGTCGGGCAACGGAGCGTCTACGATATAAAACCACTCCGAGGGCTAGTCTTCGGACGCCCTCTTGGGGGTGCCGGATAGGTATCCGGTCCCAGCGATGCGCCATATTTCGGCGCCGCCCACTTGATATATGGTCCCCTGGTGAGAACGGGGCACGAGGCAAAACAGCCTCTTCCACAATGCGAAATGGGGCTCGATGCCCAAGAATAGCTCACAAAGAGCTACATAGCCTGCGATGTGCAGCACAGATGCGGGCGTGAGGTGATGGAGCTGGAGTCCGTAGAACTTCAGGAGCCCGCGGAGGAAAGGATGTATTGGAAATCCAAGCCCCCTTATTAGATAAGGGACGAAACACACCCGCTCCCCCTTGTTGGGGCTTGGGGTGTCCTCCGCCTGCCTCCCACCTTGGTAAGTAACCAGTCCGGCTCGGACCGGGACCATGAAGGCCGGAGGAAGCAACCCCTCCGTCTGGAGCTTTACTAGCTCGTTGTGCGGAACTGAGCACCTCCTCCAATCCCCCGGCGATGGGCTGGGAGCGCGTGAGGAAGAGCCGTGTTGACGATCCATGGTGGAATGGATTTCAGGGTCAGAGGCGCTTCGATGGAGTATACGCGGGAGGAAGATGGTGCGGTTTGGATCGGATCCTTGCCCTTTAATAGGCGGGTGACCCGCACGATTGAGGGTAAATGTAAAGAGCTCCTGGCTTTTCGATTCGTGCGACGCGTGGAAGACGGCCATAATTTGGTGTAGAAGCCAAGAAGCATAGTATTCGAGGTGAAGCCGACCTCGCTCGGCAGAACATGGAATTTGAAGGAGAACCCGCCTTTGCAACGCCAAGACTACAAGCACGCTGGACTTATCGTCATTGAAGCCTGGTTCGGGCTACCGAGGAGCCCCGACTAGGGGTATCCGGACAGCCGGACTATCAATATCCGCGGACTCCCGGACTACGAAGATAGAAGATTGAAGACTCGGCTCATGTCAGGAAGGTACTTTCCTTGGCGTGGAAGGCAAGCTTGGCGTCACGGATATGTAGATCTCCTACCATTGTAACCGACTGTAACCCTAGCCTCTCCGGTGTCTATATAAACCGGAGGGCCTTAGTCCGTAGGGACACAACATTACATCTCAACAATCATACCATAGGCTAGCTTCTAGGGTTTAGCCTCCTTGATCTCGTGGTAGATCTACTCTTGTACTACCCATATCATCAATATTAATCAAGCAGACGAGGGTATTACCTCCATCGAGAGGGCTCAACACAGGTAAAAACATTGTGTCCCTTGTTTCGTTACCATCCGCCTAGACGCACGTTCGGGACCCCTACCCGAGATCCGCCGGTTTTGACACCGACATTGGTGCTTTCATTGAGAGTTCCTCGCGTCGCCACCGATAGGCTCGATGGCATCTTCGACCATCAACGCTGTCGTGGTGAGACTTTTCTCCCGGACAGATCTTCATATTCGGCGGCTTTGCTGCGGGCCAATTCTCTTGGCCATCCGAGCAGATCAAAGCTACGCCCGCCGTCAGTCGATTCGAAGTTTAAACTTCACGGCCGATGATCGCGGAGACTTGATCTTCGACGGACTCGAGCCACAGCCAAGCGCGCCAAGACCGCAACGATGGGCATGATCTAGCTCGCCACGGACAAGGCTTTTGGTGGTCGACTCGAACCCGCCCGCTATTAGCCCGAATCGATCGCCCAGACGAGGGCGGTGGATTGACGCCACTGGGGCTTCAAAGATCTATGGCGATGGAGCCGAATACCAATCTTGTCCCTCGTGAAACTCGTGATCCCGAGGCGCCGACTCGCCGGACTCCGAGCCTCCCGTGCCCTCGCCAATTAAGCGGTTAGGCGCCGTTATGGAATTCATCGCCGCGGACATCTTTCAACACTCGCCTTTTGGCGATATCCTGAATTCTCTGAAGCATCTCTCGCTATCGAGAATCTGGCGGACTATGACCAGGGCGGTTGGAGTTCTGACGACGAAGAAATTGAGCCCACCCACCACCCACTTTATAGCCATTTGGCGAGGATCTAACCGACATGCTAGACTACGACTCGAGGACATCGACGCTATGGACGATGATGCAGGAGACGATCAGACCCAAATACCACGGACACCGGAAGGCCACCTCGTCATACGACGTCTACATGGTGGATACCCCAAAAGAAGGGGACGGCAAAAAACCAGCGCAGGAAGATTCTTTGAAAAAACAGCCTAAACGCCGGCGTCAGCGGCGCCGCTCTAAATCCCGCCACAACAAGAATGGAGATTCCGACACGGGAGATAATAACACTCCGGAGAGTGCCGAAGACGACCCCCTCCTGCGAGATTCAGCGCAGGAGGACGCAGAAGCAAGCCCCCACAATAGGGTGGCAAACAAAGGGGTTGAGGACGATAACTATATGCCTCCCTCCGAAGACGAAGCGAGCCTCAACGATGATGAATTCGTCATACCCGAGGATCCCGTCGAACAAGAGCGCTTCAGTCGCAGGCTCATAGCCACGGCAAATAGCCTAAAGAAAAAGCAGCAACAGCTCCAAGCTGATCAAGATCTGCTAGCCGACCGATGGACCAAGGTCCTCGCGGCCGAAGAGTATAAACTCGAACTCCCCTCCAAAATTTACCCAAGACGCAAGCTGCTCCCCCGATTAGAGGAGGAAGCATACATACCTTTATCACCAACGCACGACATGGCTGACCGCCTGCCCCACGGTCGCGACAGAGAGGCATTCAAGGCCCAGCCAAGACCGTACCCGACATCGATCCAGAGTACGGCCAAAAGGAACGCTACGGACTTGCGAGACATCTTGGAGGACAAAGCAAGGCAATCTAGATCCATCTATGGATCACGTGGGCGCCCTACGACCCACGACGAATACGGTCACGCCGGACATAACGCCGGCCGGGCCGAACACAGCAGACAGCGCTCCCTCGAGCTGCGTCGCGATATTGCTCAATACAGGGGCGCCGCACACCCGTTATGCTTCACTGATGAAGTAATGGATCACCAGATCCCCAAAGGGTTCAAACCCGTGAACATCGAATCTTACGATGGTACAACAGACCCCGCGGTGTGGATCAAAGATTATCTTCTCCACATCCATATGGCCCGCGGCGACGATCTGCACGCCATCAAATATCTCCCACTCAAGCTTAAAGGACCAGCTCGGCATTGGCTTAACAGCCTGCCCGCAGAGTCGATTGGGTGTTGGGAAGACCTGGAGGCCGCATTCCTTGATAACTTCCAAGGTACATACGTGCGGCCACCAGACGCCGATGACCTAAGCCACATTATTCAGCAGCCAGACGAATCGGCCAGACAGTTCTGGACACGGTTCTTGACGAAGAAAAATCAAATCGTCGACTGTCCGGATGCGGAGGCCCTTGCAGCCTTCAACTACAACATCCGGGACGAATGGCTAGCCCGGCACAGGGGGGAGAAGCCAAATCCATGGCAGCCCTCACATCGTTAATGACCGCTTTTGCGCGGAGAGGATAGCTGGCTAGCCCGCAGCAATAATCTCCGCAAAAATTCGGCAGTCCGGACACCAAGGACAATCACGCGGTCAAGTCGAATCAAAACAAACGCCGACTAACGGCGGCGACAAAGAGGATCTGATAGCCAATGCCGGATTCCGAGGCTCCAAACCCGGTCAACGGAGGAACCCATTTAAAAGAACAACTCGGGCCCGCCCAATCTGGACAAAATACTCGACCGCCATGCCGATACATGGCACCCCGAAAAGCCGCTAATCACACCAATAGAGATTGTTGGGTGTTCAGCAGGCTGGCAAGTTAATTGCGAACACAATGACAAGGGGCTAAATAGCGACGATGAGGAAGAGACCCGCCGCCGAACAACAAAGGACGAAGTGTTTTCCCAAGTGCGGACGGTGAATATGATTTACGCGACCCATATACCCAAGAGGGAGAGGAAGCGCGACTACGGACGCGTCTATGCGATGGAGCGATCGCCCAAGTTCAATCCATGGTCCTCTGTCCGATCACTTTTGATCGACGAGACCATCCGACTAGCATACGCCATGGCGGATTCGCCGCATTGGTCCTAGACCCAATCGTCGATGGATTTCACTCACAAGAGTCCCGATGGACGGCGGCAAGCAATCGAACTCGCTTTACTAGGACACAGTCGCAAAATGGGCATAGACCCATCCAGATCAAGCCTACTAAGACAACCTTCAAAGGTGTCATCCTGTGAGTGGAAGCCAACCATGACAGCTCCGTCACACCGAAGTGGTCTTCGGATCCTGGATAATTTCGGCTTAAGAGTTAATCTTCGATATAGTCCCGCTCAGAAGCGGCTATCACGCCCGCCGGACGAACCGTGTTTGCAAAGTTCAACGCAGTGCCGCATTATGCATACCTAAAGCTCAAGATGCAGGCCCTCGCGGAGTTATCACGGTCAATGGGAATACGGAACGCCCTCCGAACGGAGGAACATACACGCTCGCGCGGCGAAATACTGAGCAGCCTTCACGGCAATTCTCTAGTCCGCAATTAAAAAGCCGGATGCATCAAAGCGCCGAGCAACACTAACCAAGACCACAGCACGATCGAGCATCGCCAGAGTAATGCGGCCCCACCCTCGCCCAGCAGATGATCACAAGAATAACACTCTGCAGACATCATTACGCTTTGGAGATACCATGGGCGCAGGGAGGGCTAAACCTCAAGGATTGAAGAGTGTGGCTCGACCGCATCAGGGCTCGTGCTAGCGCCCCCTTGGTTTTATTTTTATCTTTTCTTTTATATATACAGACTCTACCAAATAGAAGCCACCTGACGGCGAACTTGCGAACTCACGATACAACAATCGAGGGATTAAAGAAGGCTGCATTTAACACTCGTGTGGTCTCCGTTCATGAGCATTAAATTCAATTACATACACCAAGTCTGCAGCTTATCCTCGAGGGGACATGTTAATTTTGTCCTAATCCCTTGCTTATCAAGACTATTTGTATCATCCGCCTATTAGCAGACCTTCTTTCATAAATAACGCAGCATTTCCTTTTGCAAGTACATTACTTTTTCATTGCAATTATGCTATCTTTACATGTGTTCATTATATGACATCTTGCACCCGTATACTTTGGTACGGCCGAATACACCAGGGGTTTTGTTCCCCATGCTATGGTGTGATTAAGACCGAACACTTTCACAAGTGCGGCACCCCGAACTTATAGCATTATATGAATCAGCTCCGAATCATGTCTTGGGTCAATAGTTGGGATTGCCCGGCTCCTATGTTTTGGTACCTTACGCCGTTCCGTCGGCTAAGGTAGCACTGGGAGAACCATCGCGATTGCGCCCGGTTGAGCCGGTTAACGCCTCGGAGAAAGCTAAAACCGACGGCATGATAAGGCGAGAGATCGGTCATTGCTCGAGAGGTCTTTTCGGGTCCCTAAAGACTCATGCCGCCGAGCGAAGTTCGGATGATGTCCGATCGGACGCCTCGATTCAATCGTACACTAATCATGCACGCAAATGTGTACGATCAAGATCGAGACTCACGGAAGATATCACAACACAACTCTAAAACATAAATAAGTCATACAAGCATCATAATACAAGCCGGGGGCCTCGAGGGCTCGAATACAAGTGCTCGATCATAGACGAAGTCAGCGGAAGCAACAATATCTGAGTACGAGACATAAGTTAAACAAGTTTGCCTTAAGAAGGCTAGCACAAACCGATACAGATCGGAAGAGGCGCAGCCTCCGCCTGGGATCCTCCTAAACTACTCTGGTGTCGTCGCCGCCGCCCGCACGTAGTAGTAGGCACCTCCGAAGTAGTAGTCGCTGCCGACGGTGGCGCTCTGCCCTGGTTCCGAAGATCTGGTTGCGACAACCGTAAAGAAGGAAATGGGGAAAAAGGGGAGAAAGCAACCGTGAGTACTCATCCAAAGTACTGCAAGCAAGGAACTACACTACATATGCATGGGTATATGTGTAAGGAGGCCATATCGGTGGACCGAGCTGAGAATGCCGTAATAAGAGGGGATAGCTAATCCCGTCAAGACTACGCTCGCAGCCTCCGTCTTGCTGAGATGTAGAAGAGAGTAGATCAAGTCCTCCAAGTAGCATCTCCAAGTAGCATCTCCAAGAGCATCGATAGCATAATCCTACCCGCGATCCTCTCCTCGTCGCCTGTTAGAGAGCGATCACGGGTTGTCTGTGGAACTTGGAAGGGTGTGTTTTATTAAGTATCCGCTTCTAGTTGTCATAAGGTCAAGGTACAACTCCAAGTCGCCCTGTTATCAAGATCACGGCTATTCAATAGATTAACTTCCTGTAGGGTGCACCACATAACCCAACACGCTGATCCCATTTGGTCGGACACACTTTCTCGGTCATGCCCGCCGCGGAAGATCAACATGTCGCAGCCCCACCTAGGCACAAGAGAGGTCAAGACGCCGGTCTAAACCTAAGCGCCAGAGGGGTGCAGGCCCATCGCCTCGAGCACACACAAGACGCTATGAACGCTGCCGAAGCGTAACTAGCCCCTTAATACAAGTGCAGGCTTACGTTCCAATCCGGCGCGCGCCACTCAGTCGCTGACGTCAAGAAGGCTTCGGCTGATACCACGACGTCGGGATACCCATAACTACTCCCACGTAGATGGTTAGTGCGTATAGACCAAATGGCCAGACTCAGATCAAATACCCAGATCTCGTTAAGCGTGTTAAGTATCCGCGAACGCCGAACAGGGCCAGCCCACTGCCTCCTACGTGGTCTCAACCTGCCTGCCGCTCCGCCACAAAGTAACGTGATCGGGGTCCGTCGGGAACCCAGGCCCACCTCTACCGGGATGGAGCCACCGTCCTTTCAGCCCCTCATCGTAATCACTTGCGGGTACTCAATGAGCTGACCCGACTTTAGTCACCATCTGTATAGTATGTATGTATGTATAGTATATACCCGTGATCACCTCCCAAGTGATCACGGCCCGATAGTATAGCAAGGCAGACTGACAAGAATGTAGGGCCAATGATGATAAACTAGCATCCTATACTAAGCATTTAGGACTGCGGGTAAGGTATCAATGATTGTAGCAACAATGATAGGCTATGCAACAGAATAGGAGTAATCAAACAGTAACATGCTACACTACTCTAATGCAAGCAGTATAGAGTAGTCAGCATGATGTCATGCTGACATGAGCAGTCAACAGGTGTTGACTGGGTCAATCTGATGGTAGGTCCCGCATGTCATACACTATTTATTTAGCAGGTTAATTAAACAGAGTTAATTAGTTTACCTAATGATGAGGTTAATCTAAACAGAATTAATTAAGTTAATTAAATAATTAATTAATTATTATTTTAATACTTATTTTTCTTAAATCTTTTTTTATAAAATGTTCTGGGGCGTGGGCCCCCTAGTCAGTGGTTCTGGGGGAGCATTAGCGGGTGAGCGGGTAGCGGGCGACGGGCGCCTGAGCGTCGGCGCACCACTTTGGCGTCGAGGAGCCGCGCCAGAGGTTGAGGTCATGGCGACGGCAAGGCGTGGTGGTGCTTGACCCGGCGTATGAGGTGGCACTGCGGCAGAGGCCGAGCGGCGGAGGGCGCAACGGGGCGCGGAGACGAAGCGGGGGAGGCGCGAACGGCGCAGGATGTGGGATGCGCCGGCGAAGCATTGGCAGCCGCTGGAGCGCGACGGAGAAGGGGGAAGGGCGAGGCGCGGGCGAAACGGCAGCAGCAGCGGACGACGAGGGAGGCGCGGCGCACGCTGCCGAAGCGGGCGCGGCGCCATGCTGACGACGCGAGCGCGAAAGCGGGGGACGGGCAGGGAAGGGGGAAACTGGGCGCGTGAGCGCGCTGTGGGCGCAAGGCGCCCAGCGCGAAAGGGGCGTGCATGGTGAGGAGAGAATCAGAGGAGGGTTCTCACATGGGAGCTGCAGGGGATGGCGATGGGCTCGATGGAGGTCGGGAAGTCCGACGAGGAGGGGGTCGAGGTGGCGTTCGCGACGGGCGGGTCGAGGCGAGGAGCTCCGGCGAGGTTGTGGTGGTGACGACAGGCGATGGCGCTGGTCGGTGACGTGGCGAGGCTGCGGCTTCAAGCGGGCGTCGCGAGGGAGAGGAGAGGCGAGGAGTCCGAGAGGGCGGCGCTGGCGCCGGCCGGGCGGCGGTTTTAGCGGAGAGCGGCTTGCTTCGGGCGCAGCGTCTGGGATCGAACAGGCGCCCTCCCCCTTCGTTCGTCGGGTGTGCGTGTGTCGTGGTGTGTGTGGCTTGAGGAGGGGTGAGGGAGTGATGGGGATCGATCTAGGGTTTGCCACGATGGGGGGTTAAGCAGGTGTGAGGGGCCGGCTGGGCCGTTGGCCCAGTTGGCCAGGGAGCCTTTTTTTGTATTTTAGTTTTCTATTCTTTTATGTATTTTATTTCTTTTTTTGTTTTATTTTGTTCCTCATTGCATTTTAGTTTTGTAAAGTACAAAAATGATCCCTAAATTGGTAATAGGAATTATACCACTGCCACAATTAACTTGGCACCTAAATATAATAGTTTGTAATTGCTTATCTTTTTAAAAGCATTTAAATAATTGTTTTTGCTACTGTTTAAATCGTTTTAGAGTATTTGAACATTTCATAAAAGTGTGGTTCCTCCGCCATCATTACCTATGCATCATTTGCTCACTCTGAACATTTTAGTTTTAATATTTGAAAACTTTTATTGTTTGCTTTTAATAAAAATTTGAATTTGAATCATTTAGAACTAACGTGAGTTTAATAACAGAAATTGAGGTGACGTGGCATCATTAACACTTCAATTACTGTAGCCTAATTACCCGGGCGTCACAATTCTCCTCCACTACAAGAAATCTCGTCCCGAGATTTAAGCGGTGGAGTAAGGGGGAAGGGATTTGGTTACGGAAAATCTAAGGGATCTTCTCGGTCTTGGTTGCTCTTCTCGAAGAGGTCAATCCATTACATTGATGTCTTCATTTCTCTGCTTCAGGTCATTAAGATGAAGTCGCATCCTTTCTCCGGAAACTCCATCGTACTTACGAAAGAATAAGGGGGAGCATTCTGGGAGAACAGACTTCTGCAAGTTCAACTATCTGGTCAATAATATCGAGGAAGGTGGCAGAAGTAACTCTCCAATTGAAATTTAAGAAAATATCGAGAGCAAGGTAAGGAGGTATCATGGGAAGTTTCGAGCGAGCAGACAACCGTTCGATGCCTGAACAAGGCTTGAAAGGGGCTCAAAGCAATCGGGACTAAGTATTGCGTCCGGTAACGGATTTGGTGATCTCTCGAAAGGCGGCTCGTGAATTACATACGAGGCCACACGCGAGGAAGAACCTTGGGAACAGGGGGTGCAGGAGAGTCAAGTTTCGATCCTGTGGAACTGTGGGTTATGGGCCCACCATGTGGTTTAAAGGTAGGAAGGGGGGGCTGACATCTTGCACGGTCACAATAGTAAGGCGTGTCAGAGGGTAGCCTATCAGTTATGTCGGCAACAACAGCGATACCAAGGGCGAGGGACGAAGAGAACCATTTTCCTGCTCGTTGAACAAGGCGGGCCAATAGGCAAGGTTCTCGTCCATCGGTGGCTACCGGAATGTCATCAACAATAGTAACAGGGTCTTACTGACAGAGCGGTACCACGAGGTGTTTGCATAAGCAGGAGAATATTACTGCTTAGGTCATATAGATCACAAGAAAGGTTAAACCAAACAATGGAAAGGAAAATATGGCTATCAGATTAAATAGACAAATGGAAAGGAAAATGTGTTAAAACACATATCTCAGGGGTATTTCCTTCCCAAGGACAAACAGAGCATGATATCCATGACATGATAGAAAGTAGAAAACCATTTATGTAAGGGGAGAGGAATTTCATGACATTACCCATACAGCGGTGTTTGGATAATTGAGCAGGAAACATTTAGCATTGGGCTTCAAATGTTCTTGTTGAAAATCAGAGTACCACAGACATGCTTCGAGATAGCATTGCCATGGTCTTTAAGCAAAGGTCAGACTTGGATAGACAAAGGATTCATCAGGAACAACTTATAGAATAAGTCGTACAAGTTTCTCATGGAAGAATGGTTAACCTTGTTAAAAAGGGAACCATAACAATAGGCCTCCGGCCAGGTGTGCTAGGCACGACAGCACCTTACTGGGTCACATAAAACCATTGTTATAACTCTTGGAAATATGTTCCAATCATCATATCTGACCGAGATTCAGATCTGATTGGTGTCAGGATATCTCAGACTCGGGGAATGAACTATGGGAGTGAGTTCCGAAATGAGAGTTCATCATTAAACTAAGGAGAGGATGTGGAGGTGGCTGATGGACTCCGCGACAACTCATCGAGATTTCCAAAAAGATGTATTTCCACAATTATGTGAACAAGGAGATATCATTTGTCAGATCAAATGATATAATGATTTATGCTCGAGCAAAACATACATATTTAAACATTGGTTGAAAGTTGCACCCGAAATATGGGCTCGATAGCACGATCAAGGTTAGAATGGTAATTTGATAACCATTGGTCTAAGAATGAACTGTCGATCATTAACTTCAAAGCATTAGGGTTGCCAGAAGTACAGAATCCAAACAGCACCGTTCACTTGTTGGTACCCCGGTTAGAATCAACACGGGAACCAAGAAAGAATGGTGATGGTGAGAAGTATCACTATACCAAGAATTCTTAAGAGGTGGAGCAATTCTCACAACATTCTTGACATAAAAGATGGTAAAACTTCCAAGGTAAAGAAGAACAAATGCTGGGTAGCAAGGATCTCAAGGTATAACACAAAACACGAACAAGTTTGTGTTGAGAGGGAAATCAAGGATGTTGTCGATGATAACACCAATCATCAAGGGGCAAGGATGGTATTTCCCATCATGAATTCAGTTGATATCCTGGAAGAGCTCGGAATGTTGATGATGATCACGACACTATTGTGGAAGAGATTTCATGAAGGTGTAATCGATCGGCGATGACATCAAGTCAAAGGAATGATGAAGCAAAAGGTTATTGGAACCACGGGTACATCACGTAATCCAAAGTTGTTGTTCAAGGCAAAATGATATGACGAGGAAAGTCAACATAAGCAGCTCATCGTCGAAATTTGTGCTCCGGGAAGAAGGGCCCGATAGCACAATGAAAATTAGCACGGTAATGATGTAGCCGAACAGGCTAGGAATGGCGTGATCGGGTACAAACTTCGTAAGTAAGGAAGATTACTAAAAGTTGTTGAACCGTAGTGCGGACTCGGTTCAGTTATCGGTGTCTTTGAGTGTTTAATAACTCAGAGCCCGTGAAAAATTGGAATCAGTGAGAATGTAGCACTTGATGAAGAACTCATAAGAAGTTATGCAGTTCCATTATAATCTCGAGACACCAGGGGTAATACTCGACGTCAGATCAAAGTAGAGGTTGGACTGGGGTATTGCTCTACCGAAGACAAGTGCTTAAACTTGCACGAGAAATGGTATTTAAAGGAGAACATGGTCGGAACCACGATTGCAAAAGATCAATCCACCGATACCAAAAGGATAATATATCAAGGAAATAGTTACAAGAAGCTTCCATGATAGGATCTACATCGTGTCCATGGGCATGAACACAAAGTTCAAGGTCGACTCCCACTTTTCCAATGCATAACCTTTCATTCACTTCTCGCGTTCGATGAAGTTGCAGTGTTGAAATTTTATCCGGCGAAACATCAGAAGAGTATGGCTCATGAAAACTTTCGAGTTCACAGATATTAAGGAAGGCATAGGTTCAAGCCATCGGGGCTTCTTAGAACATATACCACGAACTTTAGGAGTAATTAACACAAACTCGATAGTAGAGCAAGTTCAAAAGCAGATGATACAATTTACCAAAGGCATTATATACCCATGGAAAGGTTCTCAAGGTTATTCAATATGAAGGACACTGTCGGATAGAATCCAACAAAGGAACCGATGGTCCACAAGGGATCGATGTGAGCATCGATACTCAACCAGAGGAAGAAGAATGCACGGCATCATATTATAGAACATCTGAACAATTCGATGCTTAGATAACAAAGGAATTATGATTTCCAAAACAAGGGATCAAGCGACGCCCGATCAAGGATGGATAAGTTGGATAGACCAGAGGCACAATTGACGACAAATAGTTTGGTCGAGAACCAGCTCATGTTCAAAAATGATGTCCGAGCGGAAAGATAATTTAAAAGGATCAATCGATGATTGCGTGCTTTCACACACATGTTGAATCGATAGGATCAAAATGATCATGTCAAAGGATACTAATGAATATTGCTACACATATGGAAAGCATCCATATTGCAAGCGCACAAGTATTTGCCGAGCAATAGTTTGAAGAGGATACTCGGAAGATCGGGTAGTATTTCCAAGTAATTTGAAAAGCATATGAACAAGCTGGGGATAAGCGGATACCGATAAGTGCGAGAATTATCCGTAGGGGTATTCAGTGACAAAGAACAGCAAGGCAATAAGCTCAAAGGATTATCGAAACAATGGCCGAGTATTTCGGGGTATCTTGTAATAACAAGACTAGCGGGGATGAATGTAAGAATAACAACCGCAAGTAGTTATCCATAAGGGTTGACGGTGGAAGGGGAATTGCAAACGCGATGAAGACAAGTTCTCGGGTTAACCGCGGTGAGTATGTTCAGGGTCTTCATGTGCAGCTGACGATCCTTAGTAATAAGGGGCTCTCCGGGTGAAAGTGATAACGAGATCCTAATGTTAGATTTAGCAAAATTCATTTAACCCGAATAGAAGAGAGATCAGAGTCCCAGAGTAAAGGTCGAGGAGTAAAAGATCCTAATACCACCCAATGGCGACGTGTGCCCGTAAGACACACAGCCATGTTAGTAAAAGTTTTGTAGTGACTAGACTCGACTTCGGCCAAGGAGTGTGGAAGGGGAATTCCTACAGGCAGTCGGCTCTGATACCAACTTGTGACGCCCCCGATTCAATCGTACACTAATCATGCACGCAAATGTATGCGATCAAGATCGAGGACTCACGGAAGATATCACAACACAACTCTAAAATGTAAATAAGTCATACAAGCATCATAATACAAGCCGGGGGCCTCGAGGGCTCGAATACAAGTGCTCGATCATAGACGAAGTCGTGGAAGCAACAATATCTAAATACGACATAAGTTAAACAAGTTTGCCTTAAGAAGGCTAGCACAAAGCGGGATACAGATCGAAGAGGCGCATGCCTCTGCTGAGATCCTCCTAAACTACTCACGGTCGCCGCCAACGGCCCGCACGTAGTAGTAGGCACCTCCGGTGTAGTAGTCGCCGCCGACGGTGGCCTCTGGCTCTGGGCTCAAAGATCTGGTTGCGACAACCGTAAAGAAGGAAATGGGGAAAAAGGGGAGAAAGCAACCGTGAGTACTCATCAAAGTACTCGCAAGCAAGGAACTACACTACATATGCATGGGTTTATGTGTAAGGAGGCCATATCGGTGGGTGAATCTGCAGAATGCCGAGAATAAGAGGGGATAGCTAATCTCGTCGAAGACTATGCTTCAGCAGCCTCAGTCTTGCAAACATGTAGAAGAGAGTAGACTGAAGTCCTCCAAGTAGCATCTCCAAGTAGCATCTCCAAGTAGCATCTCCAGTAGCATCGCATAGCATAATCCTACCCGGCGATCCTCTCCTCGTCGCCCTGTTAGAGAGCGATCACCGGGTTGTCTGTGGAACTTGGAAGGGTGTGTTTTATTAAGTATCCGGTTCTAGTTGTCATAAGGTCAAGGTACAACTCCAAGTCGTCCTGTTACCGAAGATCACGGCTATTCGAATAGATTAACTCCAGGGTGCACCACATAACCCAACACGCTTGATCCCATTTGGCGGACACACTTTCTGGGTCATGCCCGCCGCGGAAGATCAACACGCCGCAGCCCCACCTAGGCACAATAGAGAGGTCCGACGCCGGTCTAAACCTAAGCGCGCAGGTGCAGGCCCATCGCCTCGAGCACACTCGCACGTTCTAACGCAGCCGAAGCGTAACTAGCCCCTTAATACAAGTGCAAAGCTTACGTTCCAATCCGTAGCGCCACTCGGCCGACGTCAAGAAGGCTTCGGCTGATACCACGACGTCGGGATACCCATAACTACTCCCACGTAGATGGTTAGTGCGTATAGACCAAATGGCCAGACTCAGATCAAATACCCCGATCTCGTTAAGCATGTTAAGTATCCGCGAACGCCGAACAGGGCCATGCCCACCTGTCTCCTAGGTGGTCTGAACCTGCCCTGTCGCTCCGCCACAAAGTAACAGTCGGGGGCCGTCGGGAACCCAGGCCCACCTCACTCGGGATGGAGCCACTGTCCTTCGGCCCCCTCATCGAGAATCACTTATGGTACTTAATGAGTGACCCGACTTTAGTCACCATCTGTATAGTATGTATGTATGTATAGTATATACCGTGATCACCTCCCAAGTGATCACGGCCCGATAGTATAGCAAGGCATCGACAAAATGTAGGGCCAATGATGATACACTAGCATCCTATACTAAGCATTTAGGATCATGCGGGTAAGGTATCAATGATTGTAGCAACAATGATAGGCTATGCAATGTAATAGGAGTAATCAAACAAGAACATGCTACACTACTCTAATGCAAGCAAGTATAGAGAAGAATAGGCGATATCCGGTGATCAAGGGGGCTTGCTGGTTGCTCGAGACAAGAAGGAGGGGTCGTCGGACGAGCGCCCACAGGGCATCAAAGATCGCCACGGGCTACCGGAGAGAAGAGGGGGAGAAACAGTAAATACATAGCAAGCAAGTGCATAACAGACAATGCATGTGAGCTAGGCGTGTTCTAACGGTATGAGGTGATACCGTGAAGGGGGAAACATTCGGAAACTATCCCGGTGTTTCGTGTTTTCGAACAGATGAACCGGAGGTGAAATGTTGCAGAGTTCTCTATGCTAGGGGCGTGGTATGATTTAACGGGCTGCGTTTCCGGATTTGTCTCGTCGTTCTGAGTAACTTTCATGTAGAAAGTATTTTCATCCGAGTTACGGATTAAAAGATATGATTTTCTAAAGATTTAAATCATTTTTAGCATTTATCTAATTATTTTAATTCGAAATTTGGTTTATGACATCAGCATGATGTCATGTCGACATGAGCAAATCAACAGTGTCGACCGGGTCAATCGATGGTAGGTCCCGCATGTCATACACTATTTATTTAGAAGGTTAATTAAACAGAGTTAATTAGTTTACCTAATGATGAGGTTAATCTAAACAGAAATAATTAAGTTAATTAAATAATTAATTAATTATTATTTTAATACTTATTTTCTTAAATCTTTTTTATATAAAATGTTACAGGCGTGGGCCCCTAGTCGATGGTTCTGGGGAGCATTAGCGGGTGAGCGGGTAGCGGCGACGGGCGCTGGCTGGCGCAAGACCCTTTGGCGTCGAGAGCCCGCCCAGAGGTTGAGGCTGGCGACGGGCGCCCGGCCGTGGGTGCCGGACTGGCAAGCGGTGGGTGGCACAAGGCAGAGGCCGAAGGGCGGAGGGCGAACGGGCGCGAGACAAGCGGGGAGGCGCGAACGGCGCAGGGACGTGGGATGCGTCGGGAGCCACTAGCAGCGCCAGGAGCAGCGACGGAGATGGGGAAAGGGCGAGGCGCGGCGAGGCAGCGCAATGGCGGCGGACGAGGGAGGCGGCGCGACGCCCGCCGAAGGGCGCCGCCGATCGCCACATGACGCGAGCAGCGAAAGCGGGGGACGTCTGAAGGGGGAAACCGGGCGCGGTGAGCGCTGTGGGCGCGCGAAGCGCCAGTGGCGCGAAAGCGGAGGCGCGATGGGGAGGAGAGGGAGTACAGGAGGGGTTCTCACATGGGAGCCGCAGGGGATGGCAATGGGCTCGATGGAGGTCGGGAAGTCCGACGAGGAGGGGTCGAGGTGGCATTCAGCGACGGCGGGTCGAGGCGCAGGAGCTCCGGTGAGGTTGTGGTGGTGACGACGTCTGATGGCGCTGGTCGGTGACGTGGGCGAGGCTGCGGCTTCAGCGGGCGTCAGCGAGAAGAGAGAGGCGAGGAGTCCGAGAGGCGGCGCCGCGGCGCCGGCCGGGCGGCGTTTTTGCGGAGCCGCTGGCTTGCGTCGAGCAGCGCGTCTGGGATCGAAGCAGGTGCCCTCCCCTGCTCGATTCGTCGTGGTGTGCGTGTGTCGTGGGTGACGGTCTTGGCAGGAGGGGTGAGGAGTGATGGGGATCGATCTAGGGTTTGCCACGATGGGGGTTAAGGTGTGAGGGGGTCTGGGCGTGAGTGGCTTGCTGGGCAAGGCCCTGATTGGCGAGGAGCCTTTTTTGTATTTTAGTTTTCTATTCTTTTAT
The DNA here is from genome assembly GCA_021437245.1 of Aegilops speltoides. Classification (NCBI taxonomy): domain Eukaryota; kingdom Viridiplantae; phylum Streptophyta; class Magnoliopsida; order Poales; family Poaceae; genus Aegilops; species Aegilops speltoides. The sequence continues at coordinate 373,128,486 of CM038143.1, forward strand.
GTATTTTATTTCTTTTTTTGTTTTATTTTGTTCCTCATTGCATTTTAGTTTTGTAAAGTACAAAATGATCCCTAAATTAGTAATAGGAATTATACCACGCCACAATTAACTTGGCACCTAAATATAATAGTTTGTAATTGCTTATCTTTTTAAAAGCATTTAAATAATTGTTTTTGCTCTTTATTTAAATCGTTTTAGAGTATTTGAACATTTCATAAAAGTGTGGTTCCTCCGCCATCATTACCTATGCATCATTTGCTCACTCTGAACATTTTAGTTTTAATATTTGAAAACTTTTATTGTTTGCCTTTAATAAAAATTTGAATTTGAATCATTTTCGAACTAACGTGAGTTTAATAACAGAAATTGAGGTGACGTGGCATCATTAACACTTCGATTACTGTAGCCTAATTACCCGGGCGTCACACCGACGAAGGCGTGGATAGCGCCCCGGATTTGGTCTTCCGAATACCAGGGGCTTCGCCGAAATTTAAAATTATAGAATTCTATGGCTAAGTGAGAGTGTTCAAGCATTATAAGTCCGGTCGCTTTGTTCGTCGTGTTGAGCGCCTCCTAGATGGACCCAAAGATGGGAACAAGAGTGCTCAAGTTTATCACGAACACCCCAAAGACTCGTGGCTTGGGGGTCAAGCCAACGACTTGCCATCTCTCGATTTAACAAACGGCCGCATGAAGGTAATATTTTAAATTCAACAAAGCGTTGCTCATGGCGCATATAAACGAAATTCTCAGCGCACGGGATAAATATACAAAGAAGTTCACTCAAGGATTACATTAAGGGGCACTCATCCGCAATATCGCGAGCTCCCTTCAGGACAACTTTATAATATCGCTCCGGCGTACGGTGCTCCTTGCCCAGCGGCGGCGGATCCGTGAGAAGCTCCTCCGCATCCAGCTTGCCCCATTGCACCTTTATGCGGGCAAGGGCCCGACGAGCACCTTCAATGCAGACGGAGCGCTTGATCACATCCAGCCTGGGCATGCATCCACCAGCCGCCGACTAGGCCAAAGTAGCTGCCAGCATGGCTCTGCCCGAACCACACCGGTTGTGAGGCCCTTCATGGCCTCCTCACTACCTTGTAGGAGTTCGACCACCTGCTTCATTTGGTCGCTTGGGGGCACCGGATGGCCGGCCTCGGCGATCGAGACCGAAGACCTTCTCCGCTGAGCTCCCTCCTCGCCCACGTAAAGCGGCATCGGACGCACCACGGCAGATCTACAAACGCCTCGAGAGCTCTGAATTGGGTAAGTATCCGTAATTTACATTAACATGCTTGCTCTGCATGAAAACGCCTTACCCGCCGCTATCTTCCTCATGTCCTCTACTTCCATATGGGCCTTGGGCCTCGGCCTTGGCGGACTCGGCCCTATCGAGGCCGAGGCAAGCTCGGACTCTCGAGTCTTGAGTCACGCCCAAACTCTCATGTTTTTCATGAGAGCACGGAGCTCTTGCCGAACTTCCGCCACCAGCGCCGCTTGCTTTTTCGCTCATCCGTTCTGTGGCCACATTGCGCTCGCCACGGACACGGCATTCTTCAGGGCTGCCACCTCGTTAGTGGCCCCTGCATTACACATATCATCCTGGTTAATCTTGTTTGCAACCAAAACCCTTTTCTGTAAGGTACCTATTTAAAGGGGTGTTATTCACCTTCTTTTTCCTTGAGCTGCCTCTTGGCGTGGCCGAGCTCTTGCTCCGACCGCTCAAGATCCTTCTTCAGCGCCTCCACCTCCGCCGTTAATGCGGCAGAGGTCAACAGCAAGAGCCTGCAAACCCATATCGACATATTTTTAACAACCTGCGTATATCTTGTTAGATCCTTAGTCCGCTTTTCCTTCCAACACCGGACTAAGCATCGTGGCTACTCTTGTCTATGCGGTATTATATTACTTAATTTTAACCTTCTTACCTCAAAGCTCGTTAGAAGGCTCTTGCGAGTTTTGGTCAGCCCGCCCTTGCGCGCTGGACCTTCTCAATCACCGCACTCATGAGAGTGCGGTGTTCTTTCTCGATGGAGGCGCTTTGAGCGCCTCCAGAAGTGTCCGTGCCTCCGGTTGGACGGAGGCCGCCGGCATCACGATCTGCCCTCTTTCGAGGGCTGCTTGCGGACTCTGGAACCGCCACGGGTTCCGGAGTAGAGTCCGCACAAAGTCCGGGCTGCCGACGGCACCTCCGAGCCTCCTCTGGCGCGCCCCTCAGGATTCCGCCTCGTCGTCCTCGGCGCGTGGGGTAGAGGCAGTCGGGATGGAATTTACATCCGACGGCGCCAACGACCCGCTCATCGAGTCGGGAAAGTCGTCACCGGCCGGACTAAAGGAACAATGCGGCATTAGAAGGACACTACGTGACATACAATATATGGCATATGAATGATCCGGATACTTACGATCTTGCCGGACGCCGGGCCCTTGGAGGCCACTCTTCCTCGCCAACATTAATGCTGGCAAAACTGTCCGGGGGAATAGTTCTCCCCCTCTTGGACCCTTCGGCCGCCCCGATTGGGGAGGCCTTCCTCTTCTTCTCTCCCTCCTCCGGGAGAGAGTACTCCTCCTCCTCCTCGTCTTCGGGGGAGGAGTCCTCGTCGTCGTCATCGGGACTTTGATTGCGGGAACTCTTTCGAGTCCCGCGCCACCTTCTTGGTTTTTTCTCCGCACCACGTATGGTGCGGAACCAGAGCCTTACTAAATGGGCGTTCTTGGTTCTTCCGCATGGGAGCCGGGCTGATGAGCAGCTCGGCCTTCTCCATCCATTCCTGTCAAAGGAAGAGGCCGATTAAAAACCTCGCTAGAGTCAATCTAATTACTACAAGTGTCCCGTAATGGGGTCGAATCACTTACCCCGTCAGACGGAGACTGCAGGCTGAATCTGCGGTCTTCGGTCGCGGATGCGGGCGCATCGGCGCTCTTGAACAGCACCCTCCAGGCACCTTCGTACGTTGTGTCGAAGAGCCCTTTCTTGGCATGGGAGAATCCGCTGGAGGAGCATGACCTGGACCACGTCGACGAGCCGGAGCCCATTGCTCACTAGCTTCTTGATGCAGGCTCGAAGTCCCGTCACCTCCACCGGATCACCCCACCGCAAGCCCTTCTCTTTCTGGGAGGTGAGCTGCGAGGATTCCAGATCTGAATTGGGGCCGCCGCCCATGCGGGCTTGCGCGGCTCGGTGATATAGAACCACCCCGATTGCCCCCCTTGACGGAGTCCACGAAGGTCCCTTCTAGTTAAGGGCGTTGGGCAACTTGCCCAACATAGCGCCTCGATTCCGCTTGCGTCCCTTCACAATCTTCGCTTGACGTTGAAGGTCTTGAGCCAGAGGCGAAGTGGGGCGGATGCGAGAAAGGCCTCGCACACGCACGATAAACGCCGAGATGTTGAGGGCGAAGTTGGCGCCGATCATGGAAATCTAGGCCGTAGTAAAACATGAGCCCCGGACGAATGGATGGAGCGGAAAGCCCATCCAGCGGAGGAAGTGGGGAAGGAAGAAGACCCTCTCATGAGGACTGGGGTGGGGATGAGCTGCCGCGGCTGGCGGCAAGACGCTGATGTCGCTGGAGAGGTATCCAGCGTCGCGCAGCTTGGTGATGTCCTCCTCTTTCGCGGTGGAGGCCATCCACTTGCCTCCCCCTCCGGACATATTCGGAGAAAGGTTGAGGTGAGATGCGCGAGCTTGGGCGTTGGAGCTTGAGTTCGCAGGGATGGATAAGCAAAGGAGGAAGAAGGCGTAGGTGAGAAGGTAAATCCTTATCCCTTATATATAGGCGGACAAAACTATGCGTCCCTCACCAGCCTGGTAAAACTCGCTTATCACCCAAGCGCCACCATCAATGGCGCGGTTGGGTTACCCACACACGTATTGATGAGAATCCCGGAATAAGGGGGAACACGATCTCTGCTTCGACAGGACGTGCCAAGGAAACCGCTTCGCTAAACGTGCTGAGGTGGTACAGCAATTCAAACAAGGGCTTGGTGTCGGTGTGATGTCACGCCGCATAAATACGTCAGCAGATCGGATCAGTATATGTGTTTTATTCTCTCTACGTTTGGAATGTGGAAATTATTTTGCAGAGCCGGACACTATCCTGGCGCTCATTGTTCTCTCCGGATTATACAAGGGAGGAACCCGCCTTGCAATGCCGAACATTGTGCACGCCGGACTTATCGTCATTGAAGACTGGTTCACGGGCTACTGAGGGAGTCCTGGACTAGGGGTATCCGGACAGCCGGACTATCAATATCCGCCGGACTCCCAGACTACGAAGATAGAAGATTGAAGACTCCGGCTCATGTCCGGAAGGTACTTTCCTTGGCGTGGAAGGCAAGCTTGGCGATACGGATATGTAGATCTCCTACCATTGTAACCGACTCTGTGTAACCCTAGCCTCTCCGGTGTCTATATAAACCGGAGGGCCTTAGTCCGTAGAACACAACATTACATCTCAACAATCATACCATAGGCTAGCTTCTAGGGTTTAGCCTCCTTGATCTCGTGGTAGATCTACTCTTGTACTACCCATATCATCAATATTAATCAAGCAGGACGTAGGGTATTACCTCCATCAAGAGGGCCTGAACCTGGGTAAAAACATTGTGTCCCTCGTTTCGTGTTACCATCCGCCTAGACGCACAGTTCGGGACCCCCTACCCGAGATCCGCCGGTTTTGACACCGACGCCAAGGCTTTCAGTTCCACGAACTTCTCCACCTCAAACCTCATCCATTGACGCCATGGTTCTTTGTATGGCTGACCTTGTGAAAAATACATGAGCAATCTCCATGCGATGCACAAGTACACGACAGAACATCCGTGTACTACAGCAATTCCAACAAAAAATCTTTTGATCTTCACGTGTAGTAGCTCTAACTCAACCACCACTGTTGGTTGTTGCTTTGTCAATGTCCCTGCTAGCTTCAATGGATACATACCGCTTGATGGATTTTCCTTTTTGCTCAAAACGATCTGCTGCCTTGCGTCGTATACATGAAGACTCGATCCTCTTTTTTTCAACAAACAAATCTCACGTGCACACCTACATAGCACAACTCAACAGCACGGATCTACTGCATCTCAACAGCACGTCTGCCCCCAGCTCACAGACCCAACTGGGCCACACCCAAGAATTGGACCGCGATGGCCTCTCTAGGCCAAGCGCTTGGACTTCATGGACTTCGCTCGGGCCTGTCAGCCCTCTAGTGCCAGTGCTCATATGCGAGTATCCATGTGATGACGGTACGCCAACCCTGATTTCAGAGCTAATTGACAACACTACCACATCATGGCGAGAGGAAGTGATTCATGCGAATTTTTTACCTTTCGATGTGGATGCTATTATGGCGCTGCCACTGTGCACGAGGGCAGTCGGTGATTTCTAGTCATGGTCTGGCAAACGCAATGGCAAGTTCACAATCAAGTCGGCGTATCGGTTAGTATAGAACAAGAAAGAACACTAAGAGAATCGGATGGATGAGAATGCAGGTGCGTCTAACTTGACGGAAAGTAGCAATGCATGGACAAATTTATGGCACACCAAGGCCCCGTCCAAACTCAAAGTCTTCTGCGGCTGGCAAGGCAATCAATGCTGATGACCGATCTTCTCCAGCATCGCCATATGTCTACTACTTTCTCATGTGCCCTATGTAGATGCGAGGATTCATGGAGACATGTTCTTCTTGAGTGTACAATGTTAAGATGCATTTGGGCTCTATGTGATACATCTCTGGTGGAACAAGTGAGTCTAAACGAGGATGCCAACGCAAGGAATTGGTTGTTTGCTATGCACGATGTGCTAACCCAGAAGGATTATATCCTCCTAGTGGATAGGTCGTCTGGAAAGCAAGATGCAAGGCAATTTATGAGGACGTTTTTTAGAGCCCTCAATCTACACACCAGTTCATAAAATCATACCTGATGGATCTTCACATTCTTGAAGAACCGGGTGATGATCGGGCGAGGCAAACAATCAGCCGGCCTACCCACTAGATTAAACCTCCCGGAACATGTACCAAGATAAATATGGATGCTGATGTTGCTAGGGGACGTGGGGTGGCTGCCGCAATATGTCGCGACCAAAATGGTTGTTACCAAGGAGCATCAGCTATGGTGTTCAAGGGTGTTAGTGACACTCCAACGCTTGAAGCTTTAGCAATACGGGAGGCTCTTGCGCTTCTGGAAGATCTTAATCTGTGAAAGATCCACATCGCTTTAGATTGCAAGGTACCACGAGTGATTGGGAGAGGTCTGCGGGCCGTAGTTCAAGAGGAATACGGTGAGGACTATGTGTCCTCTGAGTTGCGACTCAACTGCCTCAACCAGATGTACAGTTGATGCAGCAATTGGAACTAGTCTACCAAATTGCATTGCCTTCACCGAGCCAACCTAGTTTCAAATTCCTCACCCCCTTACTTTATTCCACTGTTGAAGAATCTGTGATCTATGTGTTGGAAATATGCCCCAGAGGCAATACTATTTATATTATTATATTTCCATATTCATAATTAAGATTTTATATTTCATGCTATAACTGCTATGATCCTGGAATATGCGATTCAGTGGAAAACTCATATGCATGTGTGAAATGATAAACTGATAAAATGAAGGTTCCTAGTCTCGCATGTAAGACCAGCTTAAGTTTTGTTATTGATCATGTTTTCCGGATCTTAGGATATCGTTAAGTGTAATGATGATCCTAAAACAATATTGAGATTATGATGTTGGAAGAACAATCATATTGAATCGATCGAAACTTGTTTGTTATGAATTGAGTTAATATTGTCTGTATTCAATTGTAATAACACAGAGTGTTAGCATGTGTTTTAGTTCCTCGGACCATGAGAGTGTCTCAGTCACTTCCTACCAGACGGTGGACTTTGGGGTTGCTCAAACGTCATATGTAACAAGGTGATCATAATGACAACTTTCAGGCTCACCGGAAAGCTTGATAAGTGACCGAATAGCTCAAGAATGGGATTTGCTCCTTCGACGATGGAGAGATATTCTTAGGGCCCTCTAGGTGTGATGACATCCATCATCATCTGGCCAGACACATGTGACTTCGTCATGGGGATGACGGAACAAATCAACTAGAAAGAAGAACAAAAACGGTAACGGGAGCAACAATATAGTGAGCATAGTGATGAATCTGGAGGATACCGATGCACACCGGGTTTTGTAAAGTATCACGAAGAAAAGGGAACACCACATGATAACCAAAGGTTCACTCGAATATCGTTCGTGTAATCACATGGATCGATATGGATGTCCACAGTTCTGCTATCGGTCATTGAACGAAGGGGGTTTCGTTCATGTCTATGATTTACCGAACCTACGGGGTCACAAGCTTAAGGTAATCACAATATGTTGAGTGTTAGTGGAACAGGAGTGATGAGAATATACTTGTGAAGTAGTTTCATTAATATCCAAAATAGTTTCGAGAGGTTCCGGAAGCGTTTCGGGGTCACCGAAAGGGTTTCGAGGAATATCGGGTAATGTCGGGTATTACCGATTAATTATATATAGGTGGAAAATGTTTCCAGGAAAGTTAATATATATAATACTCTAAAAATCTTTAAAGTATTTTATATATGATTTAAATATCAACGGGCCTTAAAAGGCCAAGAGGTGGAAGGCAACCTGGTCCAAAAAGGCCCAAGTGGGAAAGTGAAACCCTTCCCTAAGGAGGGGGGCCGAATTGGACTAGGGGACTCCCACCCCCTTGGCTGGTGCACCAAGGGAGGCTTTCCTCCATTGGTGGATGCCTTGTCCTCCTCTTGGAACCTATATATACTAGAGGTTTTCCACCCTATTGATATACAAGTTTTGGGTGCCTCCTCTAGTTGATCTAGTTCTAGTTCTAGTTGGTCCTAGACTAATTAGAGCTAGACCTAGCCACCTCTAATCCTCATAATTAGAAGCCCAGTGTGGTTCTAATCTCCTCCGTCTAATTCTTGGTCATGATTAGCTCTAGACACCGAAGCACTGCCGGATCGTGAAGACCGTACGCTTGCTACCAGGTAGAGAAGCCGTGCTTTCGATCGATCTTTGTGGGCGGTTCACGAGATCGTCATCAACGTTTGAGGGACTTTGCTACACCGACTCTCCTTCTTCTGCTGCACTCTGGAGTTGGTAACAATCGTTGATCCCAACCCATTATGTATCTTCATATTGATCTTGGTGATCGTAGGTGTGATTTTTTTGTTTTCTACTATGTTTCCCAACACTATGCTCTGATGAATTTGAATTGAAGATTTTCATCATGCTATCTTTCATTTCCTCAGTTCATATTCCTCACGCTTGTATGAGTGTATGATTGCATGTTCTTCACTCTTACGTATCCTGATTGCATGTATTCTGATTCTGTGATGACTTAGTTTCCCTGGTGTTTCTATTTCTTCCTCGATCTTCGTCAAATTCTTGAGTTTGATGAATTTGTAAAATTCTCCCATTCACCTCCCTACAGGAGATAACTTGTTTTCCACCCTATTGATATACAAGTTTTGGGTGCCTCCTCTAGTTGATCTAGTTCTAGTTCTAGTTGGTCCTAGACTAATTAGAGCTAGACCTAGCCACCTCTAATCCTCATAATTAGAAGCCCAGTGTGGTTCTAATCTCCTCCGTCTAATTCTTGGTCATGATTAGCTCTAGACACCGAAGCACTGCCGGATCGTGAAGACCGTACGCTTGCTACCAGGTAGAGAAGCCGTGCTTTCGATCGATCTTTGTGGGCGGTTCACGAGATCGTCATCAACGTTTGAGGGACTTTGCTACACCGACTCTCCTTCTTCTGCTGCACTCTGGAGTTGGTAACAATCGTTGATCCCAACCCATTATGTATCTTCATATTGATCTTGGTGATCGTAGGTGTGATTTTTTTGTTTTCTACTATGTTTCCCAACACTATGCTCTGATGAATTTGAATTGAAGATTTTCATCATGCTATCTTTCATTTCCTCAGTTCATATTCCTCACGCTTGTATGACTGTATGATTGCATGTTCTTCACTCTTACGTATCCTGATTGCATGTATTCTGATTCTGTGATGACTTAGTTTCCCTGGTGTTTCTATTTCTTCACTCTGATCTTCGTCAAATTCTTCAGAGTTTGATGAATTTGTAAAATTCTCCCATTCACCTCCCTCTGGGAGATAACTTGTGCTTTCAATTGGTATCAGAGCAAGGTACTCCCTTGTTCTATGTGATTTTAGTTTAACCACCTGGAATTTTTAGTTATGTCGACTACATGTATGAAGAAAGTGCCTGCTGCGTGCCCATCTTTGATAGCTATGACTATCCCAAGTGGGAAGTCATGATGAGGAAGCGTCTCCTTTTGATGAATAGCGAGCAGTGGACTGTCAGTTCATCACTGAGATTGGTCTTACTGATCTATGCAAGATGGCGCATGCTAATGACATTCGCAAGTATAGTCAGTTGGATACTTGGGCAGGGGATATCATCTGCTCCAGCCTATCCAGAGATGAGTTCAGAAAGATCATGCACTTAGCCAACGCGAAGCTCATTTGGGACAGGATCTCTGATGTATATGAAGGTCACTGCACTCGTTAGGATCCCTGGTTCCTCGAGTTCAAGGAATCCCTCAAGTCCATGACGTATGATCCAGACTCATCGTCCTCAGCAACATGCCTCATGGCCAAAGGTGCTAAGGTACTCAAGTTGTCTTCATCTTCCTCAAGTGAAGGTGAATCTAATGAAAACATGATTCATAGCTATCCAAACTTGCTGCAATTGTTGCAAAGCAACAAACTGTCATGGAAAGGATTCACAAACTGTTAGATAAAAGTGATGATCTGCTGAACGATGAAATGGAACGATCTCAAATTCTGACCAAAGACCTTGAGCGTCTACAGTCAAAATATGACGAACTTTAAAGTCGTCATGTGGCCCTCTCAACTGCACACGAGAAGTTGTCCTATGAATTTATTCAAAGGAAGAAAGAACTCGATAAGCTGAGAGCATCACATGATGATCTTCAGAAAGACAATGATTCATTACTTGCTCAATAGATCAACACCACTCAGGAAGAAATTTTTGTTCCATGCTTAAAATGCCTTGAACGTGATAATGCAAATTCTTTAGCTGAATGTTCAAATGCTTCAACTGCTACTATATCTTGAAATGTCTCTGTGGTTTCAGTTCCCTCATCCGAGGAGACCACTAGTGTCACTGACGATAATGCAGGCTTGAAGGAATTGTATATCACAGGCATGTACAAAAGCCTCAAAGGGCACCAGCCTTTGTGATGAGCTCAAGAAGCAGATTCTGAACAGGAACCCTAGGAAAGAGGGTATTGCTTTTTATAGAAAGTTGAATGCAGATGGATCGTATTGGAAACCTGAGCAGTATCCCAAAACCACATGGGTTGCTGCAAAAGGACCTCTAGTTGATCCATCCACTCTATCTGGCTACAATTGTGGTACCCCACATTCTTCTAATGAGTCATCTGACTCCATTGTAAGCTATGCAAAAATTAGAGTGGTAAGTATTTGCTAAATTTGTTGGTACTCAGTGTACGAATGGTCCCCCAGTGATGAAAATCTAGGTACCCAAAAGTGTTCTTCAAAATCTTCAGGTGAATGTCATCATGACATCACCAAAGAAAAGGAACAATCCCAGGGCAACTTCTTCACCTGGACCAAAGTCATCAAATGGACGCAAGCCAACTCATGCGCGTACTAACACTTCTATGCAGGGAAACAAATAGCAATGTGATGAATAAGTGCATTATTCGTCAAATCACTATGTTCACAAAACTGCTAAGAATTTCTCTGCATATTGATAGGTCTCCAACGTATCTATAATTTTTTATGTTCCATGTTGTTATATTATCTGTTTTGGATGTTTTATATGCATTAATATGCTATTTTATATTATTTTTGGGACTAACCTATTAACCTAGAGCCCAGTGCCACTTCTGTTTTTTTCCTTGTTTTTGAGTTCTACAGAAAAGAAATATCAAACGGAGTCCAAACGGAATAAAACTTTCGCGATGATTTTTCTTAGACTAGAAGACATCCACGGAACTTGGAGGCTAAGTCAGAAGTCCCGAGGGATCCACAAGCCCTTAGGGCGTGCTCTAGGGGTGGGTGCCCCTGGCTTGTTATCCCCATGGGATTCCACCGACCTCCCTCTCAGCTCTATAAATTCTCAAATACTCCAAAACCACCAGAAGCGTCCACCAAAGTAATTTTCTACCGCCGTAACCTTCTGTTCTCGTGAGATACCATCTTGGGGCCTTTTCTGGCACCCTACTGGAGGGGGATTCGATCACGGAGGGCATCTACATCAACTCTATTGCCCTTCCGATGAAGTGTGAGTAGTTTACCACAGACCCACGGGTCCATAACTAGTAGCTAAATGGCTTCTTCTCTCTCTTTGATCTCCAATACAATGTTCTCCTCGATGTTCTTGGAGATCTATCTGATGTAATCTTCTTTTGCGGTGTGTTTGTTGAGATCCTATGAATTGTGGATTTATGATCAGCTGATCTATGAATATTATTTGAATCTTCATTGAATTCTTGTATGCATGATTTGATATCTTTGTATTTCTCTTCGAATGATCGGTTTGGTTTTGCCAACTAGATTGGTTTTTTCTTGCAATGGGAGAGGTGCTTAGTTTTGGGTTCAATCTGGCATGATTTCACCTAGTGACAAAGTAGGGGTAGCGAGACACGCATTGTATTGTTTCCATCAAGGATAAAAAGATGGGGTTTTCATCATATTGCTTGAGTTTATCCCTCTACATCATGTCATCTTACTTAAGGAGTTACTCCGTTCTTTATGAACTTAATACTCTAGATGCATGCTGGATAGCGGTCGATGTGTGGAGTAATAGTAGTAGATTGTCGTGGTATTCTCACGGTGGGTGTTGCAAGACGACATATGCCACAAGGGCTTAGTGTGTGGGTAGGACTGCTGCTGATAGGACCGGGGGCGGGTATGCGAGTAGCACGCGGTGGTTTACCCAGCTTCGGAGCTCTCCGGAGAGATAATACTCCTACTGCTGCATGTCTGAGTGTATCTGATATATCTAGTATAGAGTTGCTCCTGGAGCTGTATCTAGAAATAGTGCCACAGGCATCTGGTTTCGTATATGCATGTATGTGGTATGGTGGCTGTTGCTCTTGGCCGAATGGGTGTGCCTAGGCATGTATGCATGCGTGTGAGCATATCCCAGAGTGGATGGATGGAGCTAGCTTTTATAGTGGGTAGGCATGGGTGGTGGTAGCGTTGGTTGTAAGCTACCTTGGGTAGCTTACAAACCAAGCCATGTAGTGGCAAGGCCCAGGCATGGTGCATGTCATGCTTGTCCCCTGGGGTACTTTATAAATCAGTACCCAGGGGACACGGTACACTGTAGATGACGTCGTATTATGGCCGTCTCGTTGATGTCTTGTCGGTGTCGGGTCGAAGCTGCGATCGGTGAACCAAATGTCTTGATCGGCGGCCGGCAACGGCGAAGCAGAAAGTTTGACGGGAGCCGGCAGAGCGGCCGAGCGGTCGACCGAGGGCTTTGCTAGCCCGATGTCTTGAAATATTGTCTTGCCGTCTTCGGGGTACCCGTGGTCAATTACTCCGACAGTAGCCCCCAAGCCTCCAGGCAACTTGGCAAAGTTGGGCGGAGGTTTTTTGACGAGTGTTCATGGAAATGATCATGAAAAAGACAAAGTTAGTCCATGCGAATATATCAAATGTTTGCTTTTAGCATTGCAAGTTTTATGCGGAAGGTGCCGACTCGGTTTCGTCCGAGCCCCCTTCTTTCTTTTTCATGTCCCCTTCGCTCTTTGGCTTGTGCTCTCTCTAGCCGGACAGCCGCTCTGCGGTCTGTGGCTGAGAGTGGGCCGCGGAGTGGAGCGTACAATACTCAGACTCTGGGAGCGAATTTAACCGAGTAGATACTCATAAAGGAAACGATCGGGTCGCCCGAAGAGTTTTTCTTTCCGGACGTTTTTCGCGTGGGTGGCCTCAAGCGTTCACTCTTGCCAGTCGAACAGCCGCTCTGCGGTTTGTGACTGAGAGTGGGCCTTTGGTACCGCACACGCTACTAAGTCGTCTGCGGGAACTAACGCCTCGAGCCAGCGGCCATTTCGGCTAACTCGTCGGCGCCGGTGAACAAAGAGTGCAACTGTAATAAAATGCGGAGATAGCCCCCGAGCATTGCTCGAGGTTATCCGTGCTTTCGCGGTGCAAAAAATATGCGGGTGAGGAGCTCACATTGATTTTCGTGTAGTCACGATCATCGAAGACAGCCGGCGCGACTTCGGCGCTCATGAGCGCCACGGCACTGGGTGGTAGCCCTCGAGCCCCGGTGCTCGAATAGGTCCCACGGTCAGCTCGACCGTTAGCGGCGAGGCGCCTTGCAACGCCTTTTTCTTCTTTTTTTTTTCTTCTATCACCGCTGGCCGGACAAAACTCTTCTCTTATGCAGAATCTTGGCAAGACCAACAAGACCATTGGTGTAGCCCCGAGATTCGGGCCAATTGTTTGGCGATCGGGCGGATCTTCCCAAGAACTACTTTGTCTTCTTTCTTATGAGGCGTCAACAGACTATTGGTAGTAGCCCCGAGATTCGGGCCGACTGTTGAGCGGTCGGCCGGATCTCTAAGAACTACTTTGTCTTCTCTTTCTTGGCGAGATCGATCGGCGTACCACTGGGTAGCCCCGAGATCCGGGCCGATCACGAGTAGTCGGGCCAGATCTCCAAGAACTACTTTGTCTTCTCTTTCTTGGCGCCAACAAGACTCCATCGGTGTAGCCCCGAGATTCGAGCCGATGGCTGGCGGTCGGGCGGATCTCACTAAGAACTACTTTGTCTTCTCTTTCTTGAGGCGTCACACGCACCCGCTGGGTGTATCGTCGGAGCAGGAGGTAGTCCAGCCGGCTTGGCACAGCCGGCAGTGCGGGTCATGACTGACCGTCCAAATGGCGAAGCAGACGGACGGGTCATTCGGAACGGTTTGCCTTTTCTTCTCTTTGTCCCAGCCGACTTCTTTTTTTTTTTTGACCCAGCAGTCGGCTCGGCCCTTGACTTTTTCTTCCAGCCGGGTATGATTCTTTTCCAGCCGGCCGCACCCTGCAGTCGGCCCCTCACTTCATTTTCTTTTCTTTCTGCCGTCTGCTCGCACCCGAATCTTTTTTTTAGCCGGCCACTGCTTCTTTTCTTCAGGCGCCGGCCTCAACAGGCGGCTGGCACGGGATCCGGCAGGGGCGCGTGTGGCACAGCCGGACACGGCGCCCGACCTGGGAGCCAGCAGTGGAGGCGCGCGACCCGATCGGCCATAGGCGCGTCGGGGGAGTCGGCACGGCGTGCGGAGGCGCAGGCGGCCTCGGGCGGAGTCGGACGCGGCCAGCGGGAGGCGGCGAGGTGGCGACCCGGCCAGGCGGCAAGGCGGGGAGGACTCGGCACCGGGGGAGCCGGCCTGGAGAGGGCGAAACCGGCAGGCGGCGGAGCCGGCAAGCGGCGGGGCCAGTCGTCCGGCCTGGGGCGAAGAAGGCAGGCGGCAGGAGCCAAGCGTGGGTTGGAGGAGGCGGAGCCGGCAACCGAGGGAAGCCGGCGCGGGCGGCAGGCGACCGGGCCGGCACAAGGCGATGAAGGGATGCAAGTGCGCGGCGTGAGAGGACGAGGGCGGCGGCGACCCGGGAGGCCAGCGTCGCGGGAAATCGGCGACGGGGGCGTAGACGTGCCATCAGGCGGGCGGGCGAAGCCGGCCAGAGGAGGAGCGAGCCGGGGCACTAGTCGGCGGGACCAGGCGGAGGGGATGCAGGAGCTGGCCGGAGGAGGCGAAGCTGCAGCCGGGGTGGGAGACTCGGAGCCGGTCCTGGTCGGGCGCGCAGAGGAGGCGGAGCATCCACGGGCGCGTGAGGGCGGCCGGGTGCGGAGGCAGATGCCGGCAGGGGGCGGCAACCCGGCCGGTGGGCGCGCGGGAGCCACGCACGCGGGAAGGCGATACCGCAGCGGCGCAGGCGGCCGGGCCACGAGCGGAGATGCGCGCGGGGGGCAGAGCTGGCGTGCTGTAGGGAGGCGGCTTGGAGCGCAACGGTCAGGAAGGAGCTCAGTGGCACGGCCGTGCAAGGAGACGAGCTGGGGGCGGAGCAGCGGACAGAGCGCTGGGCGGAGCGATGGTGATGATGTCTGACTCGTGTACGGGCAATTTACAGGGAGTATCTGGCTACTCAACATGCAATGTATGGGAAGTGTATAGGCAATATGTGGCTAATGGTTTGACCATTGTTTTGACTTGCTCTAGCTAGCTTGTATAGACGAAATGCGGAGGAGCGAAAGCGCATTCCGGCCTTAGCAAGGCGCAGCACGGAGAGGAGCAGATGCAAGCCGCGCGTGGGTGGCCACGGCCGACCGAAACGAGGCCCCACGCGTGGCGCGCGCGCGGACGGCCGGCCGGTGTTGCGGTGGTCGTGACGAAGGTGGCGAGGCCGATGACGAGGACGCGCCGCCCCACGCGGCCGCTCCGAGGGCGGGTCGAAGTCGAGCCCCCGAGCGCTACCAGAGAGACGGCGCGACGCCACGGCGGTGAAGATGAGGATGGTCCCGCCCGGACTGCGAAACCAGCAGCAGCGTGGTAGCATAGTAGTAGTACCACACCACGGTGGGCGCCAAATGTCGTGGTATTCTCACGGGGGGTGTTGCAAGACGACATATGCCACAAGGGCTTAGTATGTGGGTAGGACTGCTGCTGATAGGACCGGGAGCGGGTATACGAGTAGCACACGGTGGTTTACCCAGCTTCGGAGCTCTCCGGAGAGATAATACTCCTACTGCTGCATGTTTGAGTGTATCTGATATATCTAGTCTGAGTTGCTCTCGAGTCAGATTCGAAACAGTGCCACTGGCATCTGGTTTCGTATATGCATGTATGTGGTATGGTGGCCGTTGCTCTTGGCCGAATGGGTGTGCCTGGGCATGTATGCATGCGTGTGAGCATGTCCCAGAGTGGATGGATGGAGCTAGCTTTTATAGTGGTAGGCATGGGTGGTGGTAGGGTTGGTTGTAAGCTACCTTGGGTAGCTTACAAACCAAGCCATGTAGTGGCAAGGCCCAGGCATGGTGCATGTCATGCTTGTCCCCTGGGGTACTTTATAAATTAGTACCTGGGGACACAAGACAATCAGAGATGACGTTGTAGTATGGCCGTCTCGCCGATATCTTGTTGATTGGTCGAGTCAGCAATGGTTCGGCCGTGGGTACGGTTGGATGAAAGCCGACGGCCGACAAAACAAGCAAAGCGGTTGGACGGGAGCCGTAGAGCGGCCGGGCAATCGACCGAGGATTTGCTAGCCCCGATGTTTTGAAATATTGTCTTGCCGTCTTCGGGGTACCCGTGGTCAATTACTCCGACATAGATGGAGGCAGGAGTCGGTCTACCTGACACGGATATGATGCCTATATACATAATCATTGCCTTGGATATCGTCATAAGTTTGCACTTTTGTATCAATTGCTCGACAGTAATTTGTTCACCCACCATATTATTTTCCTTCAAGAGAGAAGCCTCTAGTGAAACCTATGGCCCCCGGGTCTATTTTCCATCATATATTTTCAGATATATAAACCAAAAAACCCAAAAATACCTTGCTGAAATTTATTTACTTTTATTTTGTTTTACATTTTAGTAATCTTTTACATCTACCTCTTTCAGATCTCACCTTTGCAAGTGACCATGAAGGGTTTAACAACCCCTTTATCGCAATGGGTGCAAATGTTTGATTGTTTGTGCAGGTGCATAGATTGGAGACTTGCTTGTATCTCCTACTGGATTGATACCTTGGTTCTCAACCGAGGGAAATACTTATCTCTGCTTTGGTGCATCGCCCTGTCCTCTTCAAGGAAAAAACCAAAGCAAGCTCAAGAAGTAGCAGGAAGAATTTCTGGCGCCGTTGCCGGAGAAATCTACATCAAGCCTACCAAGTACCCACCACAAACTCCCATCTCTTGCATTATATTATTTGCCATTTGCCTCTAATTTTCCTCTCCCCCACTTCTAAAATGTTTTCAGAAAAATACAAAAAGATTTGCCTTTTTATTCGCCCTTCTTCCGTTCGTCTTTTTGTTTGCTTATTAGTTGCTCGGTTGCTAGATCAGTTTGTTGCTATCATGTCTGAATCTAGGGAGGTTGTCATTGAAATTTTTGAGGATCTTGCTAGTATAAATCTTGAGGTAAAACTCGAGTCTTGTTCTTTAGACCAGGAAACTCCTCCTCATTATAAAGCAAAAAAATTCATGTGGGAGATGGTAATATTATTGGGAAAAATGTTATTCGAGAATTTTCGATTGTACGAGAACTATGCCTATTAGTAAGAAATCTATTCTTCTCGATACAAATTGTTATGCGGATGCAATTGTCATGCTTATTGGAAAGCTAGAAAGAAAATTTGTGCACATCCATCCCGCTTTACAAAAGGTGTCTTAAGAACTTGTGACAGCCTGATTTTTGGCCCTTTCTTTTTCTTTTGTTTTTCCGAGGTTTTTGCCTGAGTTTTTCTTTTTCATGGCTTTGTTGTCTGGAAACTGAAGAAGATGCCCTCTTCTTTATGTCCAGAGTGGCTTGTCAATCCCAAATCTTTCCCTAGACCCTGTCATTTTCATCCTAGCCCAAATCCCAATATTCTTTTATTGGGAATATTCCTGTTCTCTTAAAGGAATAACTCAAATTGCCCTATGTTGTGAAGCAACCTATATTTCCATCACTCCAAAAATTCCCAAATAATTGTCATAAATTTTTTGGGTCAAATCTTGATCAAATATGGCAAAACTTTTCATTGCCATGTTCAAAAATAATTCCCCAGTCAAATCTTGATCAAATATGGCAAAACTTTTCATTGCCATGTTCAAAAATAATTCCCCAATATTCCTTTTCCTATTCTGCCCTAAATGGCACTTTGTGAAGGAAGTGTTGTCGGTGTCAAAACCGGCGGATCTCGGGTAGGGGGTCCCGAACTATGCATCTAGGCGGATGGTAACAGGAGACAAGGGACACAATGTTTTTACCTGTGTTGGGCCCTCTCGATGGAGGTAAAACCCTACCCTCGCTTGATTGATATTGATGATATGGGTAGTACAAGAGTGGATCTACCACGAGATCAAGGAGGCTAAACCCTAGAAGCTAGCCTATGGTATGATTGTTGTAATGGTTGTGTGTCCCACGGACTAAAACCCTCCGGTTTATATAGACACCGGAGAGGGCTAGGTTACACAGTCGGTTACAATGGTAGGAGATCTACATATCCAGATCGCCAAGCTTGCCTTCCACGCCAAGGAAAGTCCCATCCGGACATGGGATGAAGCCTTCAATCTTGTATCTTCATAGTCTTGGAGTCCGATCGACGATGATAGTCCGTTGTCCGGACACCCCTAGTCCAGACTCCTCAAGAGCCCTGAACCAGGCTTCAATGACGATGAGTCCGCGCAGATATTGTTCGGCATTGCAAGGCGGGTTCCTCCTCCAAATAGTTCATAGAAGATTGTGAACACCAGGATAGTGTCCGGCTCTGCAAAATAAATTCCACACTCCACCGTAGAGAGAATAATATGTACACAAGTTCAATCTGCTGACGTATTTTGTGGCATGATGTCACGCCGCTACCAAGCCTTTACTTGAATCGTTTTATTATACCACCTCAGCGCGTTTAGCGAAGCGGTTTCCTTGGCACGTCTTGTCGAAGCAGAGATCGTGTTCCCCTTATTTCGGGATTCCCATGAATACGGATGTGGGTAACCCAACCACGCCATTGATGGTGGCGCTTGGGAGATAAGCGAGTTTTACCAGGCTGGTGGGGACGCATAGTCTTCGTCCGCCCATATATAAAGGGATAAGGATCCACCTTTTTTACCTACGCCTTCTTCTTCCTTTGCTTATCCATCTCTGCGCACTCGAGCTCCAGCGCCCAAGTTCGCACATCTCGCCTCAACCTTCTCCAACCATGTCCGGAGCGGGAGGCAAGTGGTTGGCCTCCTCCGTCACGGAAGGGCACATCGAAAAGCTGCGGGGCGCCGGATACCTTCCCAGCGACATCGCACACCGGCTGCCCGACGAGGGGCAGCTCATCCCCACCCCCGGGCCCCATGAGAGGGTCGTGTTCCTTCCCCACTTCCTCCGCGGACTGGGCTTCCCACTTCATCCCTTCGTCCGGGGGCTCATGTTCTACTACGGCCTGGACTTCCACGATCCGGCGCCAAACTTCATCCTCAACATCTCGGCGTTTATCGTCGGGTGCGAGGCCTTCCTCGCATCCAGCCCCACTTCGCTTGTGGCTCAAGACCTTCAATGTCAAGCGAAGGTAGTGAAGGGCGCCCAAGCGGAGTCGGAGGCGCCATGGTGGGCAAAATTACCAACGCCACCGCTCGAGGGTGCCTTCGTGGAGTCCATCAAGGATGGCAATCGGGTGGTTCTACATCACCGAGCGCGTGGACCCTAAATGGACAGCGGCCCCGAAGTTCAGATCTGGCATCCCCATGCAGGTCACCTCTGGAAAGAGAAGGGCTTGCTATGGGGCAGTTCGGAGGAGCCGACAGACTCGACCTGTCTCCGCACTTGGTGAACAAGAAGCTTAGGCTTGTTAATGTGATCCGAGTCTTGCTCGTCTGCGGATTCTCCCTTGCCAACAGCGGGCCTTCAATTTGTGGGAGTTCGATCCGGCAAGACACAGACTCTGAGCGGGCTCTTGACATGACGTCTGGCCGTCTGGAGGGTGCTATTCAAGGGCGGAGAAGTTTCGCGTCCGCGATCAAGATCGCGGATTCAGCACTGCGCCCGGCCGGTGTGGTAAGACATATTATCCTTTATGGGACATTCATTTCTTTCATAGTTTGACTCTATTGCGGGATCTAAAACTCCCGATGACTTTAACAGGACTGGCAGAGGACGTCCGTACAGGTAGACTGCCCGACTCCCCTTCCCGAAGACCCAGCGGACGCCCGTTTAACGAGGTTGCTGGTTTCGGCACTTTATGTGGTGCCGGAGAAAAAGGCCAAGAAGAAGGCCGCGGGAACCCGAAGAAGTTCCCGACGCCAGGTGATATCGGACTCATCGTCCGATGGCTCCAAGGCGGACTCCTCCCCCGAAGACGACGAGGAGAAAGAGGACTCTCTCCCAGAGGAGGGAGAGAGGAAGAGAAAGGCTTCCCCAACAGGGTAGGCCGAAGGGTCCAAGAGGGGAAGAACTATTCCCCCGGACAGCTCCGCCAACGCCAATGTTGGTGACGAAGAGTGGCCCTCAAGGGCCAGGCCTCCGGCAAGATCGTAAGTATCCGGATTCCTGAGTGGTTTATAATTTCTCTTTTGTGTCACATAGTGTCCTTCTAATGCCGCACACTATCTGTAGTCCGGCCGATGATGATCTTCCCGCTTCATCAAGCGGGTCATTGGCTCCGTCGGACGTAGATTCCATTCCGACTGCCTCTACCCCTCGCGACGCTGAAGACACCGAGGTGGGATCCCAGGAGGGGATCCATCAGGAGGAGGCTCCGAAGGTGCCACAAGGCAGCCTCCCGGACTTTGCGCCGGACTCCGTGCTGGAACCCGCAGTGGTTCCAGAGTCCGGCAGCGCCCCTTCGAAGAAGGGCAAGACCGTGACACCGCAGCCTCCGTCCAACCGGAGGCGCCAACAACTTGTTGGAGGCGCCAGAGGTGCTTCCATCGAAGAACACCGCACTATCATGAGTGCGGTGATTCAAGGTTCAACTCGCCAAGAGCGGGTGACCAAGCTCGCAGAGCCTTCTAACTGGCTTTGAGGTAAGAAGTTTAAAATATGTAATGTAGTACCGCATAGACTGTAGCCCCTGATGCTCGGTTCGGTGTTCGGAAAGAAAAACCGGATTGAGGATCTTTAAAAAGACATACGCAGGAGTGCTAAAAATTATGTCAATATGGGTTTGCAGGCAAGCGCCTTGACCTCTGCCAGACCGATCATGCGGAGGTTGGTGCGTTGAAGCAGGACCTCGAGCGGTCCGAGCAAGAGCTCGGCCTTAATAAGAAGCAGCTCGAGGACAAAGAAGGTGAGTAACACCACCTTTAAATTTGCACCTTACAGAAAAGGATTTTGGTTGCAATGGTAATAACGAGGATAACGTGGGTACTGCAGGGGCCACGAACGAGGTGGCAACCCTGAAGGAGGCCGTGTCCGCGGCCGAACACAATGCGGCCGCGGAACGAGCAGAGCGAGAGAAGTAGGAGGCGCGGGTGGCGAAGGTGCGACAAGAGCTCCGGGCTCTCATGGAAAAGCATGAGAGTTTGGAGCGCGACTCGAAGACTCGAGAGTCCGAGCTTGCCTCGGCTCTTGAAAGTGCCAAAGCCGCTAAGGCCGAGGCCCATAAGGCCCTCCAGGAGATTAAGGAAGTGAAGAAAATAGCGGCGGGTAAGGCATTTTTCATGCAAAGCAAGCATGTGAATGTAAGTTACATTATTTACTCAATTCGAGCTCTCGGGGGCATTTTGAGCTGCCTCAGAGCGTGTCCGATGCCGCAGATTCTACGGGCCGAGGAGGGAGCTCAACGGAGAAGGTCTTCGGTCTCATCTGTTGAGGCGGACACCTGATGCCCCTAGCGACCAGCTAAAGCGGTGGTCGAGCTCCACAAGGTAGCCGAGCAGGCCATGAAGGGCCTCATAGTCCGGTGTGGCTGGAGAGGCCATGCCAGGAGCTACTTTGGCCTCGTCGGCGGTGGTGGATGCATGCCCCCGGTGGAAGTCATCAAGTGCTCACTTTGCATTGAAGGTGCCGTCGGGCCTTGCCGCAAAGGTGCTTTGGGGCAGGCTGGATCTTGAGAGGCTTATCACAGACGCGCCGCCGGCGGGCAAGGAGTATCGTACGCCTGAAATGTACTATAAGAGTGTCCTGAAGGGTGCCCACAAGATTGCGGATGAGTGCCCCAAAGATGTAATTATTGAGTAAACTCGCAATGTGTTATCCTGTGCGTTGAAAACTTTGTTCATATGCGCTAAGCAACGCTTATTGATTTAAAATATTACCTTTTGTGCGGCCGTTTATTAAATCTGAGAGATGGCAAGTCGTCGGCTTCAGCCCCCATGCCACGAGTGCTGGGGTGTTTGGGATAAACTTGAGCGCTCTTGTTCCCATTTTTGGGTCCATCTAGGGTGGCGCTCAACACAACGAACAAGGCAACCGGACTTATAATGCTTGAACACTCTCACTTAGCCATAGAATTCTATAATTTTAAATTTCGGCGAAGCCCCTAGTATTCGGAAGACCGAGTTCGGGGCGCTATCCATGCCTTGGCCGGACACTATCCGGTTCTTCGCTCGAAGCGGCATAAGTCTTTAGGGACTCGAAAAGACCTCTCGAACAGCGACCAGTCTCGCCTTATCATGACAATCGCTTTTAGCTTTCTCCTTCGAGGCGCCGCCTACTCAACCGAGCGTTAATCGCGATGGTTCTCCAGGCTACCTTAGCCGCTGAGCGGGCGTAAGGTACCAAAACATGGGAGCCGCAAACCCAACTATTGACCCAAGACATGATTCGAGCCGATGCATATAATGCTATAAGTTCGGGTGCCGCACTTGTGAAAGTGTTCGGACTTATCACACCATAATGCGGGGAACATAAGCCCCTGGTGTATTCGGCCGTACCAAAATATACGGGTGCGAGATGTCATTAACGAACATATATGTAAAAAAAGTAATGCAATTGTAGGCAAAAAGTGCTGCATTGTTTATTCAAGGAATTCTGCTATGAGTGCAGAATGATACAAATAGTGCGGTAAGCAAGGGATTGGACTAATTAGACATGTCCCCCTCCAGGGGTGGGCTGCGGACTGATGTATTTAACAAATTTAATGCTCGTAATGGAGACCACCTGAGTTTTCGCCGCAGCCTTTGTCCCCCCTGGCTGTTGCATCGTGAGTTCGGCAGGTTCGCCGCCGGACAGGGCCTCTGGTGAACGGAGTCCTGTGGATAAAAAGAAGAAAGATGAAAATAAAAAGAGCGACACACTTGGGAGCCCCTGATGTGGTCGAGCCGCACTCGTGCCCCTCCCCCTATGCCCATGGTATCTTCAGAGCGTAATGATGTACGTGGAGAGCTGGTCTTGCAATTATGCAAGGGCTGGGGTTAGCCGCATTACGCTGCGATGCTCGAACGTGCGTGTGGTCTTGGTTTATGTTACTCGGCGCGTTTGGCCATGTCCGATCGCTTAACGGCGGACTCAAAATTGCCTTAAAAGGCTGCTCAGATTTCGCCGCGAGAGCATGCTGTATTCCTCCGTTCGGAGGAGCATTCAATATTTCCATTGACCGTGATGACTCCACGAGGGCTGGCATCTTGAGCTTGAGGTATGCATAATGCGGCACCGCGTTGAACTTTGCAAATGCGGTTCGTCCGAAAGCAGAGCGTGATAGCCGCCGCGAACGGGACTATGTCGAAGATTAACTCCTCGCCGGAAGTTATCCGGGATCCGAAGACCACTTCAGTGTGGATCGAGCTGCATAATTGGCCTCAACACCTGGTATGACGCCTTTGAAGGTCGTCTTTGTAGGGTTAATCCTTGAGGGGTCTATGCCCATCTTGCACACCGTATCCCGATAAAGCAGGTTCATTGCTGCCGCCATCCATCGGGACTCGTGAGGTGAAATCCATCGACGATTGGGTCTAAAACCAATGCGCGAATCCGCCATGGCGGATCTTGGTCGGGTGGTCTCTTCGATCGAAAGTGATCGGGCAAGAGGACCATGGATTGAACTTGGGCGATCGCTCCATCGCATATACGTCCCTAAGTGCACGCTTCCGCTCCCTCTTGGGTATATGGGTTGCGTATATCATGTTTACCGTCCGCACTTGTGGGGGGGAAACCCTTCTGTCCTCTATTGTTCGGCGGCCGAGTCTCTTCCTCGTCATCGCTGTGAAGCCCCTTGTCATTGTTTTCGGCAATTAACTTGCCGGCCTGCTTGAATACCCAACAATCTCTGTTGGTGTGATTAGCTGGCTTTTCGGGGGTGCCATGTATCTCGCAAGAGCGGTCGAGTATTCGGTCCAAATTGGATGGACCCAGAGTGGTTCTTTTGAATGGCTTCTTCCGCTGACCGGGTTCAGAGCCTCGGAATCCGGCGTTGACTGCCGTATCCTCATTGTTATCACCGTTAACGCGGCATTTGTTTTTGTTTCGACGCGACCTGCCATTGTGGTCCTTAGTATCCGGATTGCCAGCGTTTTTGCTGAGGTTGTTGCTGCGAGCTAGCCAACTGTCCTCTCCCGCACAGAAGCGGGTCAAGAGTGATGTGAGGGCTGCCATGGATTTCAGCTTTTCCTGTCCTAGGTGCCGGGCCAGCCACTCGTCGCGGATGTTATGTTTGAAGGCTATGAGGGCCTCTGCATCCGGACATTTGACGATTTGATTTTTCTATGTTAAGAACCGTGTCCAGAACTGTCTGGCCGATTCGTCTGGTTGCTGAATTATGTGGCTTAGGTCATCGGCGTCTGGTGGTCGCACATATGTGCCCTGGAAGTTGTCGAGGAATACGGCTTCCAGGTCCTCCCAACACCCAATTGATTCTCTGGGCAAGCTGTTAAGCCAATGCCGAGCTGGTCCTTTAACCTTGAGTGGGAGATATTTGATGGCGTGGAGATCGTCGCCGCGGGCCATATGGAAATGAAGGAGATAATCCTCGATCCAAACCGCGGGGTCTGTTGTGCCATCGTAGGATTCAATGTTGATGGGTTTAAACCCTTCAGGGATTTGATGATCCATTACTTCGTCTGTGAAGAATAGTGGGTGTGCGGCGCCTCTATATTGAGCAATATCACGACGTAGCTCAAGAGAGCGTTATCTCTTGTGTTCGCCCGCCGGAGTTGTCAGATCCGCGCGACGGTATTCGTGGGTCGGGCGCCAAGTGATCCATAGATAGATCTGGATTGTCTTGCCTTGTCCTCAATATATCGCGCAAGTCCGCGCGTTCCTCGTGGCAACCGTACTTTTCGGCGGTGCCGGGTGCGGTCTGGTGGAGGGCCTAGATGCTCTCTGTCGCGCCACAAGGTGGTCGGTCTGCCGACAGGCGCTGGTGATGAAGGTTTATATGCCTCCTCCTCTAATCGGGGAGCAACTTGCGTTTTGGGTAGCTTTTGGAGGGCGTTCGAGTTCATACTCTTGCCGCGAGGACCTCGGTCCATCTGTCGGCGGCCAGGTCTCGATCACTTGAAGTCGTTGCTTTTTCTTTAGGCTATTTGTTTGTGGCCATTAGCTGCGTTTGAAACGCTCTTGTTCGATGGGATCCTCCGGACGACGAATTAAGTGCGTCGCCGAGGCTTGCCTCGCCTCCGGAGGGAGGTATGTAATTATCATCCTCGACCTCTTTGTTCCGCCTCTCTCATGAGGGCTGGCCTCAGATCCTCCCGTTTGAATCTTGTTGGAGGGTTGTCTTCGCACTTTACGGGTGTTATTATCTCTGTGCGGAATCTCCATTCTTCCGTGGCGGGATTTAGAGCGGCGCCACGACGCCGGGCGCTTGAACATTTCTTAGAGGAATCTGCCTCTGCGCTTCTCCGCCGTCCCCATCCTTTGGGGTGTCCACCATGTATATGTCGTATGACGAGGTGGTCTTCCGGTGCCTTGTAGGCGCTGGTTCTTGATCGTCTCCGGCATCGTCGTCCATACCGTCGATGTCTTCGGAGTCGTAGTCTAGCATGTCGGTTAGGTCGTCGATAGTGGCTACAAAGTGGGTGGTGGGTGGGCTTTGAATTTCTGCGTCGTCAGAGTATCTCAACCATCTCGCCGCAGCCCGCCAGGCTCTCTGATAGCGAGAGATGCTTTAGCGAATTTAGGATGTCGCCAAAGGGTGAGGCCGAAGATGTCCACAGCGGTGAACTCCATGATCGGCGCCCAATCGGATTCGATTGGCAGGGGCGCAGGCGGTTCGGAGTCCGGTAGGGAGTCCGGCACCTTGGAGTCATCGGCTTTATAAGGGACAAGGTCGAGATTCGCTCCATCGCCGAAGCGGTTGCAGCCCCGAGGCGGTGTCCAGCCCACATCCTCGTCTGCGGTCGGCTCCGGACTATGGGTCGGAGCGGATTCGTGTCTTGACCTCCGTGGTCTTGTCCGTGGCAAAGTTAGATCATGCCCATCGTGATGCGGCGCACGCTTGGTCGTGGCTCGAATCCGTCAAGATCAAGTCTCCGCGATGTCGGCCGTGAAGTTTAGGCTTCCGAATCGACACGATGGCGGGCGTAGCTTTTGATCTGCTCCGGATGGCCAAGTGAATTGCCCGCAGCGGCCGCCGAATCTGAAGATCTGTCCGGGAGAAAAGCCTCACCCGGATCGCGTTGTTGTTGATTGAAGAAGCCATCAAGCCTATCGGTGGCGATACGAGGAACTCTCAATGAAAGCACCAATGTCGGTGTCAAAACCGCGGATCTCGGTAGGGGTCCCGAACTGCGTGCGTCTAGGCGGATGGTAAAGGAGACAAGGGACACGATGTTTTTACCTGTGTTGGGCCCTCTCGATGGAGGTAAAACCCTACTCCGCTTGATTGATATTGATGATATGGGTAGTACAAGAGTGGATCTACCACGAGATCAAGGAGGCTAAACCCTAGAAGCTAGCCTATGGTATGATTGTTGTAATGGTTGTGTGTCCTACGGACTAAAACCCTCCGCTTATATATATAACAGAGAGGGCTAGGGTTACACAGAGTCGGTTACAATGGTAGGAGATCTACATATCCGTATCGCCAAGTTTGCCTGCCACGCCAAGGAAAGTCCCATTCGGACACGGGACGAAGCCTTCAATCTTGTATCTTCATAGTCTTGGAGTCCGGCTGATGATGATAGTCCGGCTGTCCGGACACCCCCTAGTCCAGGACTCCCTCAAGTGTCATTTATATTTCTCCTATTGACTCCCAACATTTTTGGGAATGTTTATATGTTCAAATAATTGCCTCATGCACAAGTTCAAATTTATTTTCCTAGCCAATCTTCCTCAGTGAATTTTCAAATTTTTGTCAGATAGAAGACTTTGTGAAGGAAGTACTAGCTAGGAGTATCCAAATGTGATGAACTTTTGCACACTACTTAATGTGCTCATATTAACCACTTCCACCCATTTGCAGCCCCATCCAATTATCTATGTGAGCACAGGAGCAAATCTTTGTTTCTGGCAATATTTTCAGGTTGTGAAGCAAGTATATTTTATATTGCTTCAAAAATCCTGATAAATTACCAGATCATTCTTATACCCATCCAACATATCTCCACCCATTTTTGCATCATTTAATAGAGCCATTTAATCACCATAATTATTCCAAGTTTCTGGTCAGCAGGGATGTTTGTGAAGCAAGTGCTATTTTGGTTTGTCCATTTGGCAGGAGATTTTTACAGCATATTCATATGACCAAATGACTAAGACTTGCCCAATTTGAGCTTAATTTGACACTCCATGTGAGTGCACCATCATAATCTTCATTTCTGGACCACTTTGGCAATTGCAAAGCAACTATATTAAAGCCTGGTCCAATTCTCCCCAAACTCCCCAGGACTGTAGTCCTTCCTAGCTTAAACACCCAGACAACTTATAGGGCCCTTAGCATATCTCTGTTGATCACAATGAGCTGATAAAGTTTACTGGAGTAAACTTTAGAGCTCACTAACCTTTTAACCACAGACGTTTTCACCAAACTACCACCACAGTTGAAACCCACCTTCTACGAACTTACCACTAGACAAAATTTACCAGCTGTGTGCCTCCCACACATGCCAGTACTGGTGGTGACCACCGTTTTGGCATGCCATGAGCGCGCCCAGATTGGTTTCTTGCTCGGGCCCCTCCCCCTCTCGTCGGCTTCGCGCTTGTGATGATGTCCAATAGATAGCCCTCGTCGTCTCCGTTCTTCTAGACCCCTCTCCCCCTCCGTCCGTTTCCTCACCGACGCTCACCGACGCTCGCCGCCGAACGCCCATGGGAGCACTGTGGCCGATAGTGCATTAATGGCGCCCGGCCTCTTCCTCTGCCCCTCCCTTGGCTCCTGCTGCCCCGTGCGCTCTGTAGCTTGTTCGCGTTCTCCCTCATCACGTTCCCGCGCCTCCCCGTGATCACTGCCGTCAACAGGGCCTCGGCCGGACGTGCCCGGCAGCACCCGAACCCGTGCCTCTTGCCCCGGCTATTTATAGCCCCTCCCCTCGCCTCCCGAGCACTCCACTACCTCCACACCACCTCCAGCAGCCTTCCCAGCCTCTCAAACGAGCTCCAAGAGCTCTCTGTCCCTCCCATGGCCGCCGTGCCCGTCACTGGACTCCTCCTAAATTCGCGGCGTGTGGAGCTCCTCCCCTATCCCTTTCCACCCTAGAGCTCCTCCTAGACCCCCGCAAGTCCGCCCCGACTCTCAACGCCTCCGTTCCGCCACAGCAATCGCCGGGGCCATCTTCACCCGTAGCCGCCGTCCGCCGCAGTCGAGGCTGCGTTCCCTCCAGTGCATCTCGGCGGGCGTGAGTAGTCCAGACAGGAGCGCCTCCTCTCCCCGATCTTGCCGGTGTGCGGGGCGTTGCCAGAGACGGCTCAGGCCGCCAGAACGACCGCCCGCAGAGCGCCCCTGCCTCTGGCTCGCGGGTGCTGGTCGGGAGGAAGAAGGAGACCAGCGGGGGAGAGAGAGAGCGCTGCGGGGCCGACCTGTCGGCCCCTCAGCCGTTAAACAGCCCCGGCCCTGCCTTGCCACGACATCTAAGTGGAAACGTATTCCCCAGAATACGCTTTCCATTTTTCTGTTTTGGCCCAGACTGTAAAATAAATTTTTATAGATAGGTCCCTGGCAGAAAATCATCCACAACTTTTTATCCGTAACTCCAAATGAGGTGAAACCAACACTCACTTCTTCATTTCGTCGAGCCCGTTCTGTTGGTCATGCTTTTACTATGGTTTGACACTATGGAAATGACCTTTTTGCCCTTGCGCGTAAACAGCCCCTCCGAGAGAGAACTGTTTCCGGCAAATCTTTCCGCGGCTTCACCGCACTTCTCCCTGGTGCCTTCTTCACCCCCAGGCAAGCCACAATACCCACTTGCATGATAGTCATGCAGTAGGCATGGTTTTCAACTTAAATCTTTATTAAATGTTTGCTTGTTGAAAAGATGGTTATCGTTGTTCCGGTGATGTTTAGATTTGCATGTTCACTTTTGTGCTATGTTGTCTTGTACTCTATGATCATGTTATACCTGCTAGTATCTCCTTTCATATGTTTATACTTTCTAGTAGTACATGTTGATATACTAGTGATGTTCCTGCTAGTAAGTATGCCATGTTCAGTGGATATGAGTTATTGTCGATATGGTGGATAGTTATGTGATACTCTCATGATTATGTGGATATCATGTTCATGCATTTTATCATGGCTCAGCATATTTGCATTCAAGTTAACTGGATTAAATTGAACTTGAACATCTTTTGGCTGAGTCATGGTGCAGCTGAATTGATGTTGACCAGTGCAACCACGCTTACCGGTATGGGACGGTCCTAACTGGGTCTATTGTCGTGCCTCTTGCCGGTGCCTCCAACGAGGGAAGGTTATGGGCGTGCTGCACCCTGGCCCAGTAAGCAGGCATAACCTTGTGTGCCCGTTGTTGAGTTGTTCGAGTTTTGGATCCGTGTCCCCGTGTGGGACGGGCCACGGCGGTGGTCGTTGTGTCTGGAGGTAGACACGGGGCCACCCATGACTTAGCCCAGTGGGGAGTGAGTCGGAGTGGCCGGGAGAGTGTCATGACAGTAGGACAGTTTTGTCGGAACGCCATTGGTCCACCCGAATGGGAGTGCGAGGCCATGGGTTCCGTAGTGTGGGTACAGTGTACTAACCTCTGTAGAGTGTATATTAAATCTATAGATAGCCGCGCCCGCGGATAAGGGCCCAGGTCGAAAGTAGGTCACACCATGAGTCAACAGTAATAAGAATAATGTGTATAATAACAGTGAGATAAGTTGTTGTCAACGCTGTAAGGATCACGGGCCAAGTGTTGGTGGGGTTGTGACCGCCATAAGGATCACGGGCCAAGTGTTGGTCGGGTTGTGATCGCCGTAAGGATCACAATGGTATCGAGGATACCGAGTTGTTGGATATTCGTGATGTTGTCACTACAAAAAAATACACTTCCGTGATGATACGTGTTTGTCACAGTAGGTCGCGTTTTTTATCATGCATGTACATCCATGACAATTTTATGACAAAATCAAGATAGTCATACATGTGCTGTCGTAGAAGTGTTCCATGACATTACCAAAATTATCATCACGGAAGTGTCCACTTCCATGACGATAAATCACGCGTCACAGAAGTGCTTTCGTCAAGGGTGACCGAGACGTGGCATCCACCGTAACGGAACGCCGTTAAGCTATCGGGTCGGGTTTTGGATCCGATAACCCGTTAACAACCCCGACCAATGGGGATTTTCCACGTGTAAAATCATCATTGGCTGGAGGAAACACGTGTCGGCTCATCGTTGCGACAGATGTCATCCACTCATTGGACGGAAGGCGCCTATGATACGTCGACATGTGGCACGGCCCAACAGAGGCCCATTCCTGTGAAAAGGCCGGCCCAGTAAAATTAACAGGCCATCCCATATAAGGCCTACTTGTGTCATGTCCATTTAAGCCCACGGCCCATACGAGATGTGCCAATTCGGCCCGTCAACGGCCCGTTAAAGATTTGAAACCATTGCAGCCCATCGTCAGTTCGAGCCCGCTAACAGTCCGCTATATATTTGGGCTCAATATCGGCCCGATGAGATTTCGGCCTGTTAACGGCCCATTTAATGGATGGGCCAATTTTCAGGATGTACATCTTTCAGCCTTTTAGCGACCCATTTAAATGTTGGGCTAGTTTACGGCCCGGTGTGTCTTCGACTGTTGGCTGACGCCCAGAATCGATGGGCCATTTGTTGTCGGACCGAGTTTGACCTTTTAGCGGCCCATTTAAGTGTTGGGCCAATTTTCTGGCCCGGTGTCACTTTCAGCCTGTTGACGGCCCATAAATCAGTTGGGCCATTTGTAGTCGGACCTGAGTTTTGGCCTTTTAGCGACCCATTTAAGTGTTGGGCCAATTCCCGGCCCTGTGTGCCTTTCGGCCTGTTAACGGACCATAAATGAGTTGGGCCATTTGTAGTCGGAACTTAGTTTTGGCCTTTTAATGGCCCATGCCCTTCATGGTCCAATACCAGCCCGGTTTCTCTTTCAGCCTGCTAAAGGCCCACAACACATTTGGGCCATTTACAATACGACCTGACTTTCGGCCTCTTAGCGGCCCATGGTCTTCATTGTCAAGACAAGTTCATTGCCTCTCTTCGACTGCTAAAGGCCTACAGTATAGTTGGGCCATATGTCGCCCAAACTTAGTAACGTCCTGTTAACGGCACGTGAAATAAATTGGGGCCACCTGTTGCCCGCTTCGATGTCAGCTTGTTAACGACCCGGGAGGTAAGAGGGCCGACCATTAACTTCCGGCCTAGTAACAGCCCATTAAATTAATGGGCCCACTAAAGTTCGTACATGTCTTTAGGCCAAATTAGATAATTTGAGCCCATTACGACAAGCAATTATGCACAGGACCAAAACCGATCACGCAAAGGTATGGCATATAGGGAATAACGTTGCACATCCAGCATATATTACAGGAAATTACATCCACTAGGAAATCAAATATTGATGCCAGTGCAAATAAATGAGCAGAACCTAACCATCTACAACGTCACAATCTGCAACCTCAGCACAGATGACACCGATAAGCATGTGGGTAAGTTCTTTCTGCTTTGCTACACTGTCTCTGAAAACATTGATTAGTTGTTGTGTCGCACAACTCTGCACCTCTGATTCATCCACCATTTCCATCATTGCTTCAGCCATTAATTGGTTCACAAACATACATTTATTCCATTGCATTCGAGACAGAGGATACTGAACTGATTTAGATGGCAATTTTGGCAGGCTTGTATTATTGATAGTGGAGAGTGTCTCACCATCGCATCATAACATAAATTAGGACGGAACCAAATAGATTAATCATGAGTTATTGCCATATTACCGCCTAGATTCTTCGAAAGCAACAATGGGGTTGCCTTCTTTGTTTTCGAGTTTGTCTTCTTTTCTTCAAAGAACTCGCACAAAATTAACACACTAGCATTGCTATCATTGGCCAAGTCAGATAATAGGAAAGCAACATTGACACAACGAATGTTTGGGAAACTAGCCTACACCAAATTGCCACAATATGGCACAACTATCATCAGCCAGGTAAGGTAGTACGAAAGTAACATTGACACAATGAATGAATGGGCAACCAGAGAAGCACTACAATTCAGTAATGTGCGTGATATGAGATAGTACATTCATGCTGCTCAGTATGCAAAACTACCAGGTAGTTTTCCTTACAAAAATCAACATTGGCGCCTTTAACATTTTGCTACAACTAATTTTAGATCAGACAAAGGTTAGATTCACGCCGATTAACAAATACATGTTGATGTAAAAATATAGTGATATACAACAGGTACTTACATCAACATTGGAGCACAGAGAATTCCCGCAAGATATTTTCCTCGAATACGATCCCAATGGAGGAAGTCTTCTATCGTTTAACCTTATTTTCTAAAAGAGAGATGGGTAAGAAACATGTAGAAAATATGATCAGAATGCTATAAAATTTCATGATGCGAGGATACGCACACGCTTCTTAGAATGGAGTTGACATTCTTTTCCGGATGGAGCGGACTAGTTCTTTGGCCACTTGGAATCGCTTATTATCGATTGGGAGTTGGGTTTCTCTGTCTTTGGAGCAAGTATCTATGAAAAATGGAGTTGGTTTATTATCTCCTGGCTTTTGGATCTTTTGCAAAGGCCTGGTTTGTAACCCTTCAGATTCTAACATAGCCGTCTTCCCCTTGCATGCCTTATATAGAAGAATGGTGATTCAGTTATAAAACATGCTACAACAGAGATGGAATAGGTACTGAAGAATAGAAAGGCATGACATATTGACATGTATTCCCTCCATCCAGAAATAAATGGGCGGGTCTAGGCGTATTTCAGTTCTAGATACATCCAGTTTTATCCATTTCTGCGACATTTAATCCGGACGGAGGGAGTATGATGTAAGAGCTACGGATATGACAGGACAACACAGTAAAAAAACACTGAAAACCCCACTGCAGAACCAAAGTATTCAAACCCACTGATATGAGATAGTACACTCATGCAGCTCAGGATGCAAAACTACCAGGCAGTTTTCCTTACAAAAATCAACATTGTGGCCTTTAATCATACATTTTGCTACAATTAAATTTAGATCAGATAAAGGTTGGATTCACACCGATTAACAAAATACATGCTAATGTAAAAATATAGTGATATACAACAGGTACTTACATCTACATTGGAGCACAGAGAATTCTGCAAGAATCTTTCCTCATAAACGATACCATTGCGTAAATTCTTCTATCTGATTAAGCTTATTTTCTAAAAGAGAGATGGGTAAGAAACATGTAGAGAATATGATCAGCATGCTATAAAATTTCATGATGCAAGGATACGCATTACGATTCTTAGAATTGAGTTGACATATTTTTCTTTGGATGGAGCGGACTAGTTCTTTGGCCTTGGAATCGCTTATTATCGGTAGGAGTTGGGTTTCTTTGTGCTAGAGCAAGTATCTATAAAAGCTGGAGTTGGTTTATTATCTCTGGCGTTTGGATCTTTTGCAAATGCCTTGTTTGTAACCCTTGATTCTAACATAGTCGTCTTCCCTTGCATGCCTTGTATAGAAGAATGGTGCTTTAATTATAAAACATGCGACAAATGAGAGATGGAATAGGTCTTGAAGAATAGAAAGGCATGACATATTGACATGTATCCCCTCCATCCGGAAAAAATGGATGGGTATAGGTGTATTTCAGTTCTAGATATACATCCTTTTTTATCCATTTCGGCAACATGTAATCCGGGACGAAGGGAGTATGGTGTAAGAGCTAGGGATACGACAGGACAACACAACAAAAAAAACTAGTTGAATGTAAAACTATATGCTAGCGGAATACGTACAGAAATAACTAAGGCAACATACACGTGTATGATTGGGAAAATAAGATGGCATTGCAACAGAGCACTAGAACAACACTTCAATGTAAAAAAACATGGTATGACAAACAGATGAAGTACATACTGATGAATAAGAATGCATAAGATATTCAGAAGCATGATGTCCAAATTAAGCAGATGGCATTGCGATAGAGTAGAATGACAGTACTTGAATTTGAAAACATGTTATCATGAATGGAATAGGTACTAAAAAACAGGAAGCCATGACATATTTACATGCATGATCAGCATGCTAAGCACATGGCATTGCAACAGAGTAGATACACTCCAGGACATTATATGCATGTTGTACCCATATCACGAGGCCAAGTTAGAGCAAGGACCTTGTGGGGTGAAGAGGATTCATCATCTTCTCGCAAGTCTTCAAGAACTGCCTTTACATGTTCCATCATATTGGGTATCATTGACATCAAGTTTCTTGGCCTTTACATTGCTCCGTGAGGTTCTTGTGGATATATCAGTGTGTGCAATTATATCTGACATGCATGGAAGACAACTAGTAGTTAGATTTATGTAAATGAGTGCCTGTGGAGACGACATAAATAGTAGGACTGGGGTTAACTAGCAGCAACATGTCTCATAAACTAAAGGGAAAACACAGATGAAAGCTACATAATATGTATCATTTGTACTCGAGATTAACTAGATGGCACACAAAAGTATTAAAGAACAACATAGGTAATACTAGAAGTGGTATAATACTATAATCACCAGCCTGTGGGATAGCATTGGCTGATGGATGATAACTATGGAACAGTGTTACCTAAAGAACAAGTATCTTAGCTGAACTATGGAACAACGTGAACTCCTGAACAAGACCCGTAAGAGATCAGCATGAATATACAGTGAAATGTGATGATCTATTTTCCGTGCTTAGATGAATAACAAAGCCAAAAATGTTGCACACAAGTAAGATGAGGGTACAACCTATCCGCTGCCATCCATAGGAGTGAGCATCATGTCTTGACTTGTCGATGGCCTGCAGTTTTGTGGCTGTCCATGTCGGCACGCGCATTCGATCTGGAACTGCTGAGTGGGGACTGTAGCTCCCTTCCGTGTATGCTTCCCTTGTTGGAGCAGCTGCGGTGAGTCGGAAGACGGTGTGTCGAAGGTGCGATAACGATAATGTTAAGAACGACATATCTCTTTGATCAGAAGAAATACACTAAGAGATCAACAACAAGGTACGAGAGTGGTCACACGTCTGTTGACTGAAGACTAAATTAGGGTCACACGATTTTATTTTATTTTGGAACTGTCCGATCTACGCCGGATGGCTTGATGGCCGTCTTGTGCCTCCCGGCCGACTTTGCTCGAATCTTCCCAAGAGCCAACAACTAACGGCAGAGCAGCCTCGCCTCCGCCGTCGAGGCCCGACCAAAACCCCGCTCCCCCCACCAAGACTGCCGTGGTTGCGCCTACCGGCCAATCCACAAAGACTCCCCGTCATCCAGATCCGGCGGCGGCAGTACCTTCAACCCACGCAACTCTAAAGGATAGCCATCTAAGCGCTGCTTTCGCGGTGAACTTGCGGCCCTGCACCCTTACGTTAGACACCAGCCAACCGGCAGCCTAGGAGCTCCGCCACCTCGAGGGGTGCTGCTTCCCATTGGGAATCGATTGGCCCAGAATAAAAATTCAGACAACTGACGCCTAAATAAAGTGATTTCAGATGAGGGTGCGACCTATCTGGCGGCATGGTGAAGTAAGAAGGTCCAGCTGTCGAGTCGGTGAGGCTGGCACGGTTGCGGTGGAGACCGGTGGCAGGGAAAGAGCAATGTCGCCACAGTCGACGGCTACGCGGAAGCAGCGCCCGGACTCTGGACGGATCCGAAGTTGGAGCCGCTCCGGCGCCGTGAACAACGGCGGGGGTGAATCGGCTCCGGTATGGTTCACGCGGCCGTTGTCGAGGCAGCACCAGCAGCACGGAGTAAGAGGCACACAGCCCAGTGCATGACGGCAATTGGACAATGTCTCCGGCATTAGGGAGGAGGGCGGCTATGAAATTGGTGCGGTGTGGGGCGGCATGGAGGTGGGGCTGAGGTTTCACGGCTCGGGAGAAGGGAGCTTCCCGGGGAGAAGGTGATTTGGCGCCCACGAGGTATGAATGGGGGGGGGGGGGGAATTGGGAGGAGTGGAACCATGTCTTACGGACGCATTTGTCTGAAATGTGAGGGGGAGTTACAGTTCTACCCTTGCCTATAGGCTTCTCGGCTTGGGTCTGTGTAACTGAGGGTCGGGATAGTAGAGTAACTTTGCTTCTCCCCAAATAGTGGGCGGGAGCGATTTTTGAGGGGGCGTGTTTTGAACTATAGTGGGCGCGAGCGATTTCGGGCGAGGAGAGCGTGTTTTGAAATAGTGGGTGCGAGCTATTTCGGGCGAGGAGAGCGTGTTTTACCGACCATGGTTTATGAATTATTCAGCACATGTCATTTCGGCCGAGGAGAAGGCACGCTTGGATGAAGTTACGAACCTACCCTCGATGTACAACGGGCCAATTGATGTGTGTTCCACATAGGACGGTAATTTTGCGTCTCCCATTTATTTGCTCGGGCGAATTCCACCGAGCAGAGAGGATGTTTAACGGTTCATTCAAACTTTGGGAGAACGAGCATCCACGTCTACCTTACCAAGTCGATTCGAATCAAATTTTGAAATATTAGCTTGCCACTTCTTTTTTAGATGGAGAGATGATGCTCGGGAGTAATGTGTTTTTACATGCTCGTTGCTAGCGATTTACTATATGACAAATAGTTGACCCACTCAAAAACGTGAATCAAACCCAAAATGAAATATCTCGATTCAATGAACTAACTCGTTCAGTAGGTCAAAATAGTGAACTAAATCCAAAATTGAACACCTCAATCGAGTAGCATGTTGTACAATGTTATAGTACTCCATGAACATGTTGAAAGTCAAATTAATGAACTTGTTTGATATACGCATATATCTATTCATGTGTGGGTTGCAGACAACATGTTCTCCAATTTAAATATTTGAATCCAAGTTTATATTGAAACATGGTTTATATCAGTCTTTGATGCATAAAATGTGACCTCCCCCTCTCCCAGACTCCTGTTCTCTCTCTCTCCCTCACTCTCTCGCCGACAATCTTCAATTCCGTCGCACGCATCTGACACAAAAACCTTGTTGGTCCCTCTCCCTTTCTCTCTCTCTCTCTCTCTCTCTCTCTCTCTCTCTCTCTCTCTCTCTCTCTCTCTGTGTGTGTGTGTGTGTGTGTGTGGGGGGGGGGTCTTTCTAGTTTGCATTCATATATACACCATCTATAGGTCTCTCTCACACACTATGTATGATACTCTAGTACAAGCTAGATATCTTGGGTGCACTCATCGTACACACACAAATTTCTTGGCTCTTTGCCCATAACTCTCTAACGCACCACTATGTCGTCTCAGAGCTCCCCCCCCCTCTCTCAAACTCTCCATCCACCTGGGTCACACATACATATGCATATCTCACTTGCACTCGATAGGCCCATCTAAAACTCTATCTCTTTCCCTCGTTCTCTCTCCATCTCACACATGCGCGCACACACACACAATCTCATGCCCAGCTGGCCAAGTATGATGGTCTCTCACTCAATTGTAGGCACACGCAGTCCCACCTATATGTATATGACTAGCTAATCTTAGTCTCCATCACAAACATGTGCATGGTCTATCTCGATTTCTCTCGGGGCATCTTTCTATCGCGCACGCACTCCCTCGATCTCCCACCCATATAGTCCCCTCACGATCTCGGGGATCTCTATCACAAACACACCTCTCTCCCTCCCCATGCGTCCATGCCATCCATGTGTCCCTCTCGACCTTTTTTCCTTGTTGGCCAGACCTCTATTGGACATGTGCTACAGGGGTGTCTCTCTCCGTTGCAAACAATCACACACTAGCTATCTTCGTGTATCTCCTTGCCTCGATTTTCCATCTCGGAGATGCATGCGTGATAGGTTCGCATAAGAAACGAAAAAACACACTCTCTCTAATTTATCGTTTGTTGTCACTTTCTCTTTCACACACTTACTCATTCTCCTTCAGACGCACTTGATCTGTCTCGACTGAGGCACTCTCCTCCGTCCATAGCACATAGATTTATTGAAAAGTCAAACATCACAAAGTTTAACCATGTACGTGGAGAAAAAGAATTACATCTAGTATGGCAAACATATGCCATTAGATTCACCATGGGATGTAGTTTTGTATGATGTATCTTTGGTATTGTAGATATAAATAACATTTGCGTAAACCTGATCAAAGTTTCCAAAGTTTGACTTCTAAAAAATTTACATGCACCTTCGCATTATCGGCGGATGGAATATCTCTTTCCCCCTCTCAGCTATCTGACGCACCACTCAGCCTTATCGGGGCTCCTCAATCTCTCTCAAACTTTATTGGCCAGTTTGGTTCGTGACCTGACCCTCATGCCTTGATGGCCGGTACTACCTGGTGTGGACATGAGATGTAAAATATTTCTGCCTGGCCAGGCTTGTGTGGTCGCGCAGATCGAGGAGTTGTTGGAGCGCGACCGCATGGCGGAGGAGCAGGAGTTGTTGGAGCACGACCGCCTGGCGGAGGAGCAGCGTATCACCGATTTGCGCCGCCAGCAGGACATGGAGCAACAGCGCACCAACGCTCTGAGTCGCGAGAAGAGCGCCTACAATTGGGCCGACTACGTGGAGGCCGGCGCCCGACAAATAGCCCTGGAGGCTGTCGGGCACGCACGCGTTCGCGACGCCGATTTTTACTACCAGCTCGTCAAGTGGGTTTCCCGCTTGGAAGCCGAAGCTTCGTGGACCACGCCGCATGGAAAGGGCCAGCAGCGTGAGCAGCAACGCGCCCTATCGCACCTCTGGCAAGTCCGAGGCGAGGCGCAGGACGCTGCTGCCGGTGTTTAGCGTGTACCGCCGGCATCGTCTAGTTAGCTAAGAGTAAGTTAGTACTTGTCTAGTGGGAGTAGATAGTTAACTTGGGTATGATGGTTGTCCACGTGGAAGTTCAGTACTCTATATGTGGATCAGATCTATTACTTTGCTCTAAATGTTGAACTTTCCATTTGAACGTATGGAATGGGTTGTTATTTTTTTAAATGGGTTGTATTTGTCCTCCACGGGTTTAGAGGCTGACTTGTGGGCCTAGCAAGTTGACGCGTACACAATCAAGAGATGATTGTACGTGGAGAGGATGACAGCAGGGACCCGCCAAGGTCATGCCAGTTGATGACCCACAAGTATAGGGGATCTATCGTAGTCCTTTCGATAAGTAAGAGTGTCGAACCCAACGAGGAGCAGAAGGAAATGATAAGCAGTTTTCAGCAAGGTATTCTCTGCAAATACTGAAATAAGTTGTAACAGATAGTTTTGTGATAAGATAAATTGTAACGAGCAACAAGTAACAAAAGTAAATAAAGTGCAGCAAGGTGGCCCAATCCTTTCTGTAGCAAAGGACAAGCCTGGACAAACTCTTATAATAGGAAAAGCGCTCCCGAGGACACAAGGGAATATCGTCAAGCTAGTTTTCATCACGCTCATATGATTCGTGTTCGGTACTTTGATAATTTTGATATGTGGGTGGACCGGTGCTTGGGTGCTGTTCTTACTTGAACAAGTATCCCACTTATGATTAACCTCTATTGCAAGCATCCGCAACTACAACAAAAGTATTAAGGTAAACCTAACCATAGCATGAAACATATGGATGCAAATCAGCCCCTTACAAAGCAACGCATAAACTAGGGTTTAAGCTTCTGTCACTCTAGCAACCCATCATCTACTTATTACTTCCCAATGCCTTCCTCTAGGCCCAAATAATGGTGAAGTGTTATGTATTCGACGTTCACATAACACCACTAGAGGCTAGACAACATACATCTTATCAAAATATCGAACGAATACCAAATTCACATGACTACTAATAGCAAGACTTCTCCCTTGTCCTCAGGAACAAATGTAACTACTCACAAAGCATATTCATGTTCATAATCAGAGGGGTAATAATATGCATAAAGGATCTGAACATATGATCTTCCACCAAATAAACCAACTAGCATCAACTACAAGGAGTAATCAACACTACTAGCAACCTACTAGCACCAATCCCGGACTTGGAGACAAGAATTGGATACAAGAGATGAACTAGGGTTTGGAGATGAGATGGTGCTGGTGAAGATGTTGATGGAGATTTCCCTCTCCCGATGAGAGGAGCGTTGGTGATGATGATGGTGATGATTTCCCCCCGAGGGAAGTGTCCCAGCGAGCAGTTGTGCCGGAGCCCTAGATTGGTTCCCCAAGGTTCGCCTCGTGGCGGTGAGTCTCTTCCCAAAAGGTTGCCTTCTATTTTTCTCATCGAAAGACTTCATATAGGAGAAGATGGGCGTCGGAGAGCCACCTAGGGGCCCACGAGGTAGGGGCGCGCCTGTGGGGTGCCCCACCTTCATGAGCAGGTGTGGGCCCCGGCCTTCATCTTTGGTGACGATTTTTCTTTATTTATTTTAAGATATTCCGTGGAGTTTCAGGACTTTTGGAGTTCTTGAGAATAGGTCTCAATATTTGCTCCTTTTCGGCCCGAATTCCAGTATCGGCATTCTCCCTCTTCATGTAAACCTTGTAAAATAAGAGAGAATAGCCATAAGTATTGTGACATGACGTTAAATAACAGCCCATAATGCAATAAATATTGATATAAAAGCATGATGCAAAATGGACGTATCAACTCCCCCAAGCTTAGACCTCGCTTGTCCTCAAGCGAAAAGCCGATAACAATAAATATGTCCTCATGTTCAGAGGTAGAGGCGTCGAAAAAAATAAAATACGGACATGAAGGCATCATGATTATTTACATAACAGAAACATATATAGATTTTGTCATATGATTACTTATGTTCAAGTGATGATCTTTTCACAATGCAGAAGTATGAATCAGAAACCTTATTGAGCACCCACAAATTATAACCTCAGTCCTTGAAGCAATTGCAATTTATCATAACATCGGAAAGAGTCTATGCCAGAGCTTAAAAGCAAGTCCACATACTCAACTATCACTTAGTCCTTCATAATTGCTAACACTCACGCAATACTTGTGGCTACGGAGTTTTAATCGGACACAGAGAAAGATAGGGGCTTATAGTTTTGCCCCACAACCTTTTACCTCAAGGGTAATGTCAACAATAATAATTCATGCTCCCCTACATCCAATTAGATATATATATCATGTTCTTTTCAACATGCTGAGCTTGCCAAAGGATAAAATGAAAAAGGAAAGGTGAAGATCACCGTGACTCTTGCATAAGGTAGAGGATAATAATAAAAGATAGGCCCTTCGCAGAGGGAAGCAGAGGTTGTCATGCACGTTTAGGGTTGATGCACAAAATCTTAATGCAAAAGAACATCACTTTATATTGCCCCTTGTATGTGGACCTTTATTATACAGTCCATCGCTTTTATTACTTCCACAACAAGTTCGTACAAAGTTTATTTTCTCTGCACCAATAAGTCATGCATATTTAGAGAGCAATTTTATTGCTTGCACCGATGACAACTTACTTGAAGGATCTTACTCAATCCATAGGTAGATATGGTGGACTCTCATGGCTGAAATGGTTTAAGGGTATTTGGAAGCACAAGTAGTATTTCTACTTGGTGCTGAGAATTTGGCTAGCACGAGGGGGAAAGGCAAACTCAACACGTTAGAGGATCCATGACAACATACTTTATCTCAGATGTAAGAAAGCATAACTCATTATGTTGTCTTCCTTGTCCAACCTCAACTCTTTGGCATGTCATATTTTAATGAGTGCTCCCAATCATAAAAGATGTCAATGATAATATATCTATATGTGAAACCTCTCTTTCCTTATTACTTCCTATTAATTGCAACGATGACCAAAGCTATATTTGCCAACTCCCAACAACTTTTAATCATCATACTCTTTCTATGTGAAGTCATTACTTTCAATAAGATCAATATGAACTCTTTGATTCTTTTTATTATTTTTCTTTTATTCACCCAAGATCATGGCAAAATAATCAAGCCCTTGACTCAACACTAATCTTTATTATATAGCTCACGGACTTGATTACAAAGAAGGATCATAAAGAAAAACTCAAAACTAGATCATGCCATGACTTTATTCTACTAAATCAAGATACTACTAATAGGATCGAACTAAGAAAAACAGTAAAGATAGGAGTTGTGATGGTGATACGATACCAGGGCACCTCCCCCAAGCTTGGTAGTTGCCAAGGGGAGTGCCCATACTCATGTGATTATGTCTCCTTCTTTGTTGTTGGTGTAATATTCTTGGCGATGATTCCCCTCAAGATACGGTTCTCCTCCTCGAGCTTATTGACTTGCTGCTTGAGGTCCATTATTTCCTTGCGAAGCTTTCCTCTAACGGCTAAAGCTCCTTGCACCCAAGGGTGTTGCATAGCTGCGGGAGAACAAGAGACACTCCTCCTCATATTTTCATAGGAAAGAAATCTAACATTGGAAGGGATAACCGAGTTTGGAATAGCTGAGCTATGTAGTTCCCCCATCGTAAACCTAGCTTGGAGGCGAGAGTGACTTCTTGATCTTCCATGGCATCTACCCTCATCAGGTCAGCCTCCATCTCTTCCTCCGTTGCTGGCCCAAAGTGGTCAGCGTCACTGTTTTCCCTTGGTTCCGGTGCCGGGTTAGATACTCGGCTCTCCCCGACTGACTCTTGAGAAGACATCTTGCTCTAATCTGCAGCAGTAACAGCTCGAAACAAAAACTAAGGACATTTGCGTGATACGGTGGTCAAAACCTTCGGGAGAATATACAATGAATTTTTACCGACAAAAATACGTATCGTGCAAGAAAACGGAGTCCGGAGGGCACAGAAGGTTCTCACGATGTAGGGGGTGCGGCCTGTGGGGTAGGGCGCGCCCACCACCCTCGTGGGGCCCTCGTGTCCTTCCCGGACTGCCACTTATTTTTCTATTTTTCTAAATATTCAAAAACGGAGAAATATTGCCTTAAATATTGTTTTGGAGTCGGTTTACTTACCGTACCACATACCTATTCCTTTTCGGAGTCTGAAACGGGCCAGAAAGTGTCCCTTATGTATTCCTCCGGGGTTACGGTTTGAATAATATTGGTTTCAACATTTATAGGATTACCTGAGATATAGTGTTTGATCCTTTGACCGTTTACCACCTTCAGGTTTGTGCCTTCGAAGTTGTTGATTTTTATGGCATCGGAATGATAGACCTCCTCGATAACGTAGGGACCTTCCCATTTAGAGAGAAGTTTTCCTGCAAAAAATCTTAAACGAGAGTTGTATAGCAATACATAATCACCTACATTAAACTCACGCTTTTGTATTCTTTTGTCATGCCATCTTTTAACTTTTTCTTTAAACAACTTGGCATTTTCATAAGCTTGGGTTCTCCATTCATCAAGTGAGCTAATATCAAATAACCTATTCTCACCGGCAAGTTTGAAATCATAGTTGAGCTCTTTAATAGCCCAATATGCCTTATGTTCTAGTTTGAGAGGTAAGTGACATGCTTTTCCATAAACCATTTTATACGCAGACATACCCATAGGATTCTTATATGCAGTTCTATAGGCCCATAATGCGTCATCCAGTTTATTGGACCAATTCTTTCTAGACCTATTAACAGTCTTTTGCAAAATTAATTTGAGCTCTCTATTGCTCAATTCTACTTGACCACTAGACTATGTGTGATATAGAGATGCAATTCTATGATTAATGTCATATTTAGCAAGCATTTTACAGAAAGCACCATGAATAAAGTGCGAACCACCATCAGTCATTAAATATCTAGGGACTCCAAACCTCGGAAAAATAACTTCCTTAAGCATTTTAATAGAGGTGTTATGATCAGCACTACTAGTTGGAATAGCTTCTACCCACTTAGTAACGTAATCAACAACAACTAAAATATGTGTATATCCACTAGAGGCAGGAAAAGGTCCCATATAATCAAAGCCCCAAAAATCAAACGGTTCAATAACAAGTGAATAATTCATAGACATTTCTTGACGTCTACTAATATTACCAATTCTTTGACATTCATCGCAAGACAAAACAAACTTACGGGCATCCTCGAAGAGAGTAGGCCAATAAAAACCAGATTACAATACCTTATGTGTAGTTCTATCTCCGCGTGGTGTCCTCCATAAGCTTCGGAGTGACACTTGCGTAGGATCTGTTCCTGTTCATGCTCAGGTACACAACGTCTAATAACAGCACCTACTCCTTCTTAATAAAGATGTGGGTCATCCCAAAAGTAATGTCGCAAATCATAGAAAAACTTTTTCTTTTGTTGGTATGTGAAGCTAGGTGGTATAAATTTAGCAACAATATAATTAGCATAATCAGCATACCAAGGAGTGCTACGAGAAGTGCTTATGACATTTAATTGTTCATCAGG
This sequence comes from Aegilops speltoides, assembly GCA_021437245.1. Classification (NCBI taxonomy): domain Eukaryota; kingdom Viridiplantae; phylum Streptophyta; class Magnoliopsida; order Poales; family Poaceae; genus Aegilops; species Aegilops speltoides. The sequence goes on from CM038143.1 coordinate 373,173,028, forward strand.
AAAGCTATCATCAACAGGTAGTGGGTCATCAAGAACATTCTCTAACCTAGATAAGTTGTCTGCAACGAGGTTCTCAGCTCCTTTTCTATCAACAATATGCAAATCAAATTCTTGCAGCAAGAGAACCCATCTAATAAGTCTAGGTTTTGCATCTTTCTTTTCCATAAGATATTTAATAGAAGCATGATCAGTGTGAATAGTTACTTTAGAATGAACAATATAGGGTCTGAATTTATCACAAGCAAATACAACTGCTAAAAGTTCCTTTTCGGTAGTAGCATAATTTCTTTGAGCATTGTCTAGAGTCTTACTAGCATAATGGATAACATTTAATTTCTTATCAACTCTTTGCCCTAGAACAGGACCTATAGCATAATCACTAGCAGCACACATAATTTCAAAGGGTAAATTCAATCGGTGGGTGAACAACAGTGTAGAGACTAATGCTTTCTTAAGTATTTCAAATGCTTCTACACAATCATCATCAAAGACAAATGGTACATCTTTTTGTAGTAAATTAGTCAGAGGCCGAGTAATTTTTGAGAAGTCCTTAATGAACCTCCTATAAAATCCGGCGTGACCAAGGAAACTTCTTATACCTTTGATGTCCTTGGGACATGGCATCTTTTCAATAGCATCAACCTTGGCTTTATCAACTTCAATACCTCTTTCGGAAACTTTGTGCCCCAAGACAATACCTTCATTAACCATAAAGTGGCACTTTTCCCAATTCAAGACAAGATTAGTTTCTTCACATCTCTGCAAAACACGATCAAGATTGCTCAAGCAATCATCAAAGGAGGAACCATAGACGGAAAAATCATCCATGAAAACCTCACAATTTTTTTCACAAAAATCAGAGAATATAGCCATCATGCATCTTTGAAAGGTAGCAGGTGCATTACATAAACCGAAAGGCATACGTCTATAAGCAAAAGTACCAAAAGGGCATGTAAAAGTAGTCTTTGATTGATCTCTAGCCGACACAGGTATTTGAGAGAAACCAGAATAACCATCTAGAAAGCAATAATGTGTATGTTTGCATAATCTTTCTAGCATTTGATCAATAAAAGGTAAGGGGTAATGATCTTTCTTAGTAGCCTTATTTAATTTGTGGAAATCAATTACCATCCTATAACCTGTGATAATTCTTTGCGGAATCAATTCATCTTTATCATTAGGGACAACGGTAATACCTCCCTTCTTAGGGACACAATGGACAGGACTTACCCACTGACTATCAGCAATGGGATAAATTATACCTTCTTCCAGAAGCTTGAGTATTTCTTTTCTTACCACTTCTTTCATTTTAGGATTCAAACGTCGTTGAGGTCACAAACTGGTTTGGCATCCGCTTCCAAATTTATTTTATGTTGACATAGAGTGGGACTGATGCCCTTAAGATCATCAAGAGTATATCCAATAGCGTCACGGTGCTTCTTCAGAGTTTTCAATAATCTTTCTTCTTCATGCTCTGAAAGGTTAGCACTAATAATGACAGGATATATTTTCTTTTCATCAAGATAAGCATATTTAAGATTATCAGGCAATGGTTTAAGCTCAAACATGGGATCACCCTTGGGTGGAGGAGGATCCCCTAGGATTTCAACAAGCAAATTGTGTTGCAGAATAGGTTCCTGTTTAAAGAATACTTCGTCTATTTCCCTTCTTTCATTCATGAACATATCATTTTCATGGTCTAGCAAATAGTGTTCTAAAGGATCACTAGGAGGTACGACAATAGAAGCAAGACCAATAATTTCATCTTTACTAGGCAATTCTTCCTCACGATGTTGTTTACTAAATTTAGAGAAATTAAACTCATGAACCATATCATCCAAGCCAATAGTAGCAACATTCTTTTAGTAGTCTATCTTAGCATTAAACAGTATTCAAGAAGGGTCTACCAAATATAATGGGACAAAAGCTATCTTGTGGAGAACCAAGAACAAGAAAATCAGCGGGATATTTGGTTTTCCACACAAGACTTCAACATCTCTAACAATTCCCATTGCGAGATATAGTATCTCTATTGGCAAGTTTAATTGTAACATCAATATCTTCTATCTCAGCGGTGCAATTTCATGCTTAATTTCTTCATACAAGGTAATAGGTATAACACTAGCACTAGCACCCATATCACATAAGCCATGATAACAATGATCTCCTATTTTAACAGAAATAACAGGCACGCCTATCACAGGTCTATGTTTATCTCTAGCACAAGGTTTAGCAATTCTAGCAGTTTCACCACAGAATTGAATAACATGCCCATCAATATTATCAGACAAGAGATCTTTAACAATAGCAATATTAGGTTTTACTTTAACTTGCTCAGGAGGTGTATAAGTTCTAATATTGCTTTTACGAACAACAGTTGAAGCTTTAGCATGATCCTTCATTCTAACAGGGAAAGGTGGGTTCTCAACATAAGAAGTGGGAACAATAGGATCATTATAAGTGACAGTCTTTTCTTCAACTTTAATAGGTGCAGCTACTTTTACTTCTATGGGAGGATGATATTTAAACCACTTCTCCTTGGGGAGATCAACATAGGTAGCAAAAGATTCACAGAAAGAAGCTACTATCTCAGAGTCAAGTCCATATTTAGTGCTAAACTTACGGAAAATATTGGTATCCATAAAAGATTTAACACAATCAACTTAGGTGTCATACCTGACTCCTTACCTTCATCAAGGTCCCAATCTTCAGAGTTGAGTTTAATTCTATCCAATAAATTCCATTTAAATTCAATAGTATTCATCATAAAAGAGCCAACACAAGAAGTATCGAGCATGGTGCGATTGTTATCAGAAAGCCGAGCATAAAAACTTTGAATAATTACTTCTCTTGGGAGCTCATGATTGGGGCATGAAAATAACATTGATTTAAGCCTCCCCCAACCTTGAGCGATGCTTTCTCCTTCGTGAGGCCAAAAATTATATATATAATTGTGATCACAATGAACAAGATGCATAGGGTAATACTTTTGATGAAATTCCAATTTCAATCTTTTATAGTTCCATGATCTCGTATCATCACATAGCCTGTACCATGTCAATGCGTCTCCCTTCAAAGATAAAGGGAAGGCCTTCTTCTTAACAACATCATCGGGTATACCTGCAAGCTTAAATAGTCCACAAACTTCATCCACATAGAGTAGATGTTCATCAGGATGCTTTGTTCCATCCCCTGTAAAAGTGTTAGTTAGCAGTTTTTCCATCATACCTGAAGGAATTTCAAAAGGAGTTTCATTTTCAATAGGTTCAGTAGGTTGAGGACCAACTCTTTGCTCTACTGGACGGGGTGAAGATACCCCGAACAAGGCCCTCAGAGAATTACTTTCCATAGTAACAAGTGACAGAAAATTTCAGCACACTATATAAATTTTTCCTTACCAAATTCCACCTACCAAAGGCGCTACACTCCCCGGCAACAGCGCCAGAAAAGAGTCTTGATGACCCACAAGTATAGGGGATCTATCGTAGTCCATTTGATAAGTAAGAGTGTCGAACCCAACGAGGAGCAGAAGGAAATGATAAGCGGTTTTCAGCAAGGTATTCTCTGCAAGTACTGAAATAAGTGGTAACACATAGTTTTGTGATAAGATAAATTGTAACTAGCAACAAGTAACAAAAGTAAATAAAGTGCAGCAAGGTTTCCCAATCCTTTCTGTAGCAAAGTACAAGCCTGGACAAACTCTTATAATAGGAAAAGTGCTCCCGAGGGCACATGGGAATATCGTCAAGCTAGTTTTCATCACGCTCATATGATTCGCGTTCGGTACTTTGATAATTTGATATGTGGGTGGACCGGTGCTTGGGTGCTGTTCTTACTTGAACAAGCATCCCACTTATGATTAACCTCTATTGCAAGCATCCGCAACTACAACAAAAGTATTAAGGTAAACCTAACCATAGCATGAAACATATGGATCCGAATCAGCCCCTTACGAAGCAACGCATAAACTAGGGTTTAAGCTTCTGTCACTCTAGCAACCCATCATCTACTTATTACTTCCCAATGCCTTCCTCTGTGCCCAAATAATGGTGAAGTGTTATGTAGTCGACGTTCACATAACACCACTAGAGGCTAGACAACATACATCTTATCAAAATATCGAACGAATACCAAATTCACATGACTGCTAATAGCAAGACTTCTCCCTTGTCCTCACGAACAAACGTAACTACTCACAAAGCATATTCATGTTCATAATCAGAGGGGTAATAATATGCATAAAGGATCTGAACATATGATCTTCCACCAAATAAACCAACTAGCATCAACTACAAGGAGTAATTAACACTACTAGCAACCTACTAGCACCAATCCCGGACTTGGAGACAAGAATTGGATACAAGAGATGAACTAGGGTTTGGAGATGAGATCGTGCTGGTGAAGATGTTGATGTAGATTTCCCTCTCCCGATGAGAGGAGCATTGGTGATGACGATGGTGATGATTTCCCCCTCCCAGAGGGAAGTGTCCCCGGCAGAACAGCTCTGCCGGAGCCCTAGATTGGTTCCGCCTCGTGGCGGTGGAGTCTCGTCCCGAAAGGTTGCCTTCTATTTTTTTCTCGTCGAAAGACTTCATATAGGAGAAGATGGGCGTCGGAGAGCCACCAGGGGGCCCGAGAGGTAGGGGGCACGCCCTAGGGGGGGCGCCCCCCACCCTCGTGAGCAGGGTGTGGGCCCCCTGGCCTTCATCTTTGGTGACGATTTTTCTTTATTTATTTTAAGATATTCCGTGGAGTTTCAGGACTTTTGGAGTTGCGCAGAATAGGTCTCCAATATTTCCTCCTTTTCCAGCCCAGAATTCCAGCTGCCGGCATTCTCCCTCTTCATGTAAGCCTCGTAAAATAAGAGAGAATAGCCATAAGTATTGTGACATAACATGAAATAACAGCCCATAATGCAATGAATATTGATATAAAAGCATGATGCAAAATGGACATATCAGCAGTACGCAAGGAAGTGCCTCCTTAATTCAAGCCAATAAAAAAATGGCTCCTCCTAGTGGATTTCTGACATCTGGGTCCCATGCCATTGTCAACATAGTCAATAAACGAGAGAATTGCACAACGAGCGGCTGACACCAGGGACCCAACAGCTCGCCCAGTTATTTTTGTTTTGGGTTAATTTGATAAATGCCTCCAAGAAATGCCACTGCGATTTCCAAACTTTGAAAAATGCCATTTCATGCCATTTCTAGTGGCATTTTTTGAAGTATGGAGTGGCGTTTTTCAAAGTTTGCAAACTGCAGTGGCATTTTTCAAAGTTTGCAAAAATTGCAGTGGCATTTTTCAAAGTTTGGAAATTGCAGTGGCATTTTTATGAATCGCCATAATTGGAGTGGCATTTATCTTATTTGTTTTTGAGATGGAAGCAGGGTGTCAATTGGGCTGTGCGGGACACTCTAGCCTGTCTAGACAACCTTTTCTTTTATGTTTACCACAGACCAGCCCAGTAGTTTTTTTTCTTTTTGAAAATGGCTAGTCCAGTTTTTTTGTGATTTGTCAAGTATGTCACTTTATCAGGCCTGTTGGACTGCAAATCTTCCAAGACGAGGAGAGCTTCATTCGGCTGGCCGAGAAAATGGCCTATCAGTAATGAGAAATGGGTTGTACATTTTTAAAACACATCAAACCGGCAATTAGTTTCAAATATCTTTTTTTCATTTTGAGATTTTAAATTGCATTGATTTTTATGCGTGGACAATTTATTGGATTTTATATTGATATACATTTATTTTTAAAATCAGTCTAAATGTGACTCGAAATTTCGGGATTAAAACAGTTCGAATCAAGACCGACATATGCAAAATTTCAGTATAATTTTTAACCGTGGCCACAATATGGGCTGTAATGCTAACAAAAAGAATATGGGCTCCAAAAAACCTGTAAGAATTAGCAAATGGGCTATAAACTATTTGAAACAATGGCAGATGGGCTGTATGCTGTTTTCCACAGATGGCCTGTATACTGTTGGATGTCCATCCAACGGCCGTCGTGCTTCTTCAATCTCTGCTCTTCCTGCTCCGGCCGCTCAAACAAGCGTCGGCGGATCGACTGCTCTCTCCTCCCGTGGCGGGTTGTCTTTGCTTGAGCCTCACCGCCCCACCGTACTCCCATTGCTGGCCTAGCCATCCCTCTACTCACCCTCAGTCCCACACATGCTGTTATTCTCCGGCGACGGCAGACGAACCAGTAAACCCTCGTACTCCTCCGCGTGGGAAACAACGGTCGAGTATTCCCTGGCTTTGTGTCGTTCCCTTCCTAGGCCTCGCCGTCGTCCACTGCCCTAGTGCTCTCGGCGTGGCCTGGTCAACATGGTCAATGAACGACATCCATCGGAAGTGGACTGTACGTGGAGAGGCTGACAGCTGGGTCCACGGCCGCACGCAAGGAAATGCCTCCTTATTACGCGCAAAATAACGATTCCTCCACCTAACATCTGGGACCCACCGAAAGGGCCTCTGTATTTCACGAAAAAAACGTTACCGCCGCTGACTGCTCGGACCCACCAGCTATATCTTCGCAGGCAAGGAAGTGCCTCCTTATTACACCCAAAAAAAGAATACTCCCCCTGCTAGATGGGACCCAGTATAGTGGAACTACTAAGTTGACGGGGACGAAGGGCTTTCTCAACTTAGTCAATATGCACGATTCTAGCTCGACTGACCGTACGATGTCCATCCAATGGCCGTAGTGCTTCTTCAACCTCTGGTCTTCTTGCTCCAGCCGCCCAAAGCAGCGCCGGTCGTGCCGCTTTGCTCCCGCCTCCGTGGCCGGTGTCTTTGCCGTGAAGGCCTCACCGCCCCATACTACTCCCACGCTGGCCAGGCCATCCCTCCCTCCACTCACCCACACTCCTGTTATTCTTGGCGGCGACGACAAGCAAGAGCGAACTAGTGAACCCTCGTACTCCTCTCCGCGTGGGCATCCACTGCCGCATCTTCCCCAGCTCCACGTTGTCCCCTTCCTAGGCCTCGCCGTCGTCCACCGCCGTGGTGCTCTCGGCGCGGCGTGGTCAATGTGGTCAACGACCGAATTCCATCGGAAGAATACTGTACGTGGAGAGGCTGACAGCTGGGTGCACGGTAGCCGCAAGGAAGTGCCTCTTTATTACGCGGAAAATAATTATTCCTCCACCTAACAGCAGGGACCCACCGGACGGGCCAACAGTATTTCGTGAAAAAAAGTTTGCCCCTGACTGCTGGGACCCACCCGACGGGCCACCGTATTTCGCGAAAAAATGTTCCCCCTGCTGTCAGCTCGGACCCACCAGAAGTGCCTCCTTATTACGCACAAAAAAAATGAATACCCCCTGCTAGCTGGGACCCACCTTGGTGGGAGGCTAACTTGTGGGCCTACTAAGTTGACGGGGACAGAGGGCTTTGTCAACTTAGTGAATATAGACGATTCTAGCTCCAGTGACCGTACGATGTCCATCCAACGGCCGTAGTGCTTCTTCAACCTCTGGTCTTCTTGCTCCAGCCGCCCAAAGCAGCGCCGGGCGTGCCGCATGCTCCTGCCTCTCGTGGCCGTATGTGCTGCCGCGGAGGCCTCACTGCCCCCTACTATTCCCACCGCTGGCCAGGCCCTACGGCGACGGCAGCCTCACACCGCATCAGAACCAGTGAACCCTCGTACTCCTCTCAGCGCGGGCTTCCACTGCCGCGTCTTCCCCGGCTCCCCGTCGTCCCCTTCCTAGGCCTCGCCGTCGTCCACCGCCCTGGTGCTCTCGGTGCGGTGTGGTCAACGTGGTCAAGGAACGACTTCCATCGGACGTGGACTGTATGTGGAGAGGCTGAGAGCTGGGTCCACGACCGCAGCAAGGAAGTGCCTCCTTATTACGCGGAAAATAATTATTCCTCCACTTGACAGCGGGGACCCACTGGACGGGCCACCGTATTTCGCGAAAAAAAGTTCCCCCTGACTGTTGGGACCCACCAGCTACACCTTCGCACGCAAGGAAGTGCGTCCGGGCAAAAAAAACCCAAAACAATTCGCCCCCTAACTGCTGGGACCCACCAGCTACATCTTCGCAGGCAAGGAAGTGCCTGACAGTCGGGACCCACTTGGTAGAAGCGTACATAGCGTTGTCATTCTGGTCGCGAACGTGTACGTACATACTGGTCGTTGTAGAGGCGCGCACGTGTCGTAGTAGAGGCGCGCACGTAGCATGTACACGCACGTCTGTTGGCGAGGGTGCAAGAAAGAAAATCTGACCCCACGCATTACATACGGGCAGGGTCTTGAACGCCTACTCGTGCATACATACATGGCTGGGTCGGAACGGATAAACAACGTTGTCGTCATGTTCATGGGAAGGCAACAGAATGCGTCGTGTTCATGGGGAGGCAACAGAATGCGTCGTGTTCATCGGGAGGCAACCGAACGCGTGGGAGCCAACCGGCTGGGTTGGAATGGAATGCGTGGTTGTGTTCATCGGGAGGGCTTGGACGGAACAGACGATGGAAACGAGGCCTGGCGTACCGCACAACAGAGGAAACAGCCTTGTGTTCGACCGGCCACGTTCGAAACGAGATCCTGTTCATCGGAGGGGTGCGGCGTCCGCAAAACGGCGAAGCGGACTTCCTCTGATCGAAGCGGGGTCCTATTGATCGGGAGGGGTGTGGCGAACCACAAAACGGAGGAAATGGACCTCCTACGGTCGAAACAGGGGTCCAGTTGATCGGGAGGGGTGTGACGTACCGCAAAATGGACGAAACGGACCTTTGTTAGAGCGCTACGGTCGAAACGGGGGGGGAGGGGTGTGGCATACCGCAAAACTGGACTCCACGGGATACTGTTCATCTCCACCGTCGACCTCCTCCAGCCTCCACGGGCTACCGTCGACCTCCTCCAGCCTCCACGGGCTCCTATTCAGCCAGCCTCCACCACGCGCTACTCCACCGGCTACTGTTCAACCACCCCTCCACCGTCTACTGTTAATCCAGCCCTCCACACCATGGGGTCCTGTTCAACCACCCCTCCACGGCCACCCCTCCACCGTCTACTGTTCATCCAGCCCTCCACACCACGGCTTCCTGTTCATCCAGAGGCAACGCCACCACTCACTGTTCATCAGAACCCCCCGCAACGCTCACTGTTCATCCAATCGATTGGCTTCAGTTAGAAGCAGTAGCGAAGGAATTGCTCCATCGAGTTCAGTTAACAGCCATCAATCGATCGCTCGAGTTCAGTAACACGTAGTCTGTAGTGCAATCGCTCGGGTTCAGTTAGAGCCCAACGCCTCGCTCGGGTTCAGTTAGAGCCAATGCCTCGCACACGCAGCAGCGCGTACGAGAGAAAGCGCGCATCGCTTCGCCCCGACCTCCCACCGTGAATCGGCAAGTCCCGAAATTTTCCTCCCCTCGTTTCTACCACGGTTTTTCCGTCATGGGCGGCCCAAAGAATGTCATGCAGCTGCGTCTCCGGCCCGCCCAAGACGAAAAGCCCATTTTCTGTCATGATTTTTTGTCATAGAAGTAGGAGCCCACCACATCTATGATGATACCGGGTTTTGTCACAATTATCGTCATAGAAGTGTCATGTGTATGACAAAAAAAATTCATTCGGCCCAAAATGTCACGGATGTGTCTTTTTTTTGTAGTGTGTACGAGAATCGTGGGTAAAGACCAAGCTCCTTATGGTCATTTAGTGATTACTATGGTATTGTTTATACCAAGCTTGATTTGATCCTGAGATGATCGTGTGATATCCGAGGTTGGTAAGTGATGCATGTGTTGGTTACGAGGTAACCCGAGCAGAATAAGTGGTGCATATAGTGCCACCATGTTGCATGCCAGTATTGTCGGATTAATATGTTCACATTGTGTTAGTTGTATCATGTTGGTCATGCCATGTTATTCTGATAATATCATGATAATTCCTATTTAACCTATAATTGCTATGTTGTTGTCTGTCTTGAATGCTTCTGGTTATTGTGAGCTTGCAAGTACATTCAATGTACTGACCTGGCGTGTCATGTCAGTTTGCAGGTCATGCCGGATTTGATTGCTTGCTTGTTGTGGTTTCCGTTCATGCGAGCTAGGATAAGCGTTCCAGCCAAAGTCCCTGCGGAGTGGAGTTCACCACCTTCATCGTTGTTCCGCTGCTAGAGTCATTCCGCTGCTTTGAGTTGTTCTGCTGCTTGCATAGAGCAACTGAGGATGGCGTAGTGTCATCGTACCGATGTTATTCATTGTAATATCCGAGACCTTGTATTCATATTCGTGTAATAATGGAAAGCTGGTTTGTTCTATGCTAAGCAGTGCAGTATTCCAGAAGACTTCTCCTCGATCTCTGGGCTGGAATACGAGGCGTTCCGGTTTTCTCTGAGCCGGGGTGCCACATCGCTTGGTATCAGAGCATGTATGGCTGTAGGACGCCCTAGACCGTGCAAATGCTAGAAATCGGTAGTATAGACTCTAGTTGGTTTGTTGCAATTGATTGCTGCATTTGTTTGTTGCATAGCATGCATATAGAATTATTATTTGTTACTAACGGTTTATCTGGTGAGTGTAGCTGGCATCGGTTCGGATCCACTACAGCTCAACCTTTGTATTTCTCCAGTTCCTTTTTCTTTCGGTGTTTGGTGTCATTTCTGTCCTTGCAGAGTGATGCCAAGTGATCCCGACACTGTTTGCCATAAATGGTGCTCAGGTATCGCACCGATGTCTTTCCTTCAGTCTCGTCTACCGTTTCGGTGATGGACATGCGTCTATCCCAGATCGTTCTTTTATTTTTGTCGTGTTGGCAACCCTTAATGATCTTAGTTATCAACAAAGGGCAATGTCAGTAGCCTTACTTCTTCCTCGCAATCCTAATTCTTGGACGAGTACGGATCTTTCTCTGTCCTCTTGATAATGATGTGGTTGCGACCTTCGTGTCCTACTGGATGACTACCAAGTACGTCCTCGCCTCCGAGCTAGTCCAGGTTGCTATCTGGCTAGGCTAGCACTTGGCGTAGCACTGTTTACACCAATTCTTCCACACATTTATTCGTCCTCGTGCACATCGTCACAGCATATTAGACCGCAATACCGGAGTTTCCGTGATATTTGTGTGCTTAGGTGTGGATGCATATTATTGTGTGAGTAGCACTAATATGTGATGATTGCTTGATTAATTATATTAGTAGAATGCTTGTGTGCTTTTGTTTTAGTCGTTTATGTTGTTCCTTTCTTTGGGCCTTCGGTGTTACAATTTTTCCCCTATTAAAGTTGCTCGTCAGCCGACACCGGGCCCTAAGGGTCAGCAAGAAATGCATATATTTGGAAACTCAGCTAAACAGAATGGAATTATCAGCTAACTGAAGTAAAATTGGGAATATCTTGTCTGGATACAAAAGAAATCCTAGATGGACTGTTAGTATCAAGTTTGCATCAGCGTGCACTCATCACAACAAAATGATTAAATCAGCAAGAAGATAAATTGTGTGCAAGGTTGGCAGAAGATTATCAAAGGTATCGTTCAGATACAAGTTTAATTTTTCGTTGAGGATGATTTTGGAACTCGATGTACTTGGAAGCAAGCAAAAATATGGCATACACTCAGAAAGGAGGACAGTCCAGTAAAACCTTGTTTCATACAAGAAATCAACATCAGAAATATTGAGATGGTATGTATATGTGAAAATCGGTCCGCATATCACAATAGGAAGCTTCTGGTGTAAGCAACCCAATCTTCCCACACAAAATACCATAGAAGTTTCCAAGGCAAGATTCATCTATCTTCCTCAGTATGATACGTGGATGATTTCCCGTGCAAGGTACTCTGCCTTCTTCAGTAAGCAACCGCAAAAGCTTCCAGCATAAGGTACTGAGTCTTTCCCCAGCAAAGTCCTTAAGGGGGTAAGCTTCTGAAGCACGATATTCAGTCTTCTTCAGCAAGCTGTCCGATGAAAGATTTGAGCTCATGCCAGCAAATATTCCTCAGTAAGACATTGGTACAAGGTAGTACGTTGTGAATTGACAGCATATGACAGTGAATCCCAAGAATCAGATCCGCAACATTTTGGTCAGAAGCAAGAATCAGTCAGAACACACGTCTGTCTCGGAATCAGGTCCTCATATATATGCAATGAGCATACCATCAAGATCTTACAAGTCACTCGGATGAGGATCTGACAACCGCGAGGATGGTTAATAGAAGAAAGCCAGTATACACCACAGTGTGACAAAGGATTATGAGGATTGACGACATTAATGAGCTCAGTACAAGTACCTAGGAATCTGGAAAATGATCCTGATGAGCCCTTGTCCCCTTTTCTCTAATGACGGCACCACACCTGTGATCTGAGCTGTCCCTAGCTATCCGGGGTGGATGCCTATTTTTGTTTCTCTCTTCAACAACTGTCACGAGTCTGAGCTGCTTTTCGGACGTCTCATACAGCTGTTGAGTTTCTTTTTGTGACAGTAGCCCTGTAGCTGCTTTTTGGCTATTTTAGGGAGCTGCCACCTTCTTCTTATCGACCCGGTCTCATGCTCTGAGCTGCTTTTCGGACGTCTTGAGCCGTGGTTGAGTTATTCCAGTAATGTCCCAGATTTGAGTTGTAAAGACCATTCTGGTGGCTACTGATTTATTTGCCGATTTCTTGCAAGGGTTTCGGATGATCATTTCGCAACGATCAGAACTTGATAGGTGTTGAACCTGCCATTTAATGGGTTACCCTGCCAGAAGAATGAGGATAAGCCACGATTGCCGAAAAATTGCACCGACAGTACCTATGGTCATACGAAGAAGCAATATGGCCCAGCTATTTCAGCCAAAGATCCAGACCAAGAAAACAATAATGAAGGAGCAAGACCAGTGATGTAGGTATGAAAATTATACACGACCCCCATGGTGCAGATCCCCCGGACAGTCTAAGTCAGGATTGATCCACATGGATATGCCTACAACATGAGGAATAACAGTCTGGAAGCCTGAGTACTCACTTATATGAATCATCATGGATAGCCTATCGTGAACAAAATTTTTCCGTCAGAAACCACTGTCAGCCAAGTCTGCAGATATTATCATGCATGCCAAAACCTTTATGCTGGCCGCGACAGGAGACAATCAAATATTTGGTACGGATCCGATACTCACGACAGTGGAACCGATGAAGACGATTCAGAAACTTCTGCGATGAGTCAGAATCTGTCAGGAAACGGTTATGTTTTAACTCCCTGTTTGGAACCCAAAGGACTTCTGCGATGAGTCAGAGCTTGAGTTTTCATTAGAAAATTCTGATCATCATTACATGAAAGGTTGTCAGAGCTAGGTGGCACACCCAGCAGAAAGTCACTTTTGGATTTGTGAGACGGACATATATTTCAGTCGTGATAATCAAATCACGCTCAGCTAGTCAACAGATCTAAAAAGAAATTGGAGCCTATATAAGCATGAGCAATCCAGGTAAGATCTGTTAGAATGTGGATACAGTAAAGCAAACCACCCAGGGCCAGTCGGATAAAAATTTAGTGGGAACAACAATAAAGGAAAAAGGATACCCGAGTTGGAAACGGTTTCCTTAAGTCAGAATATTCATACTTGATCCCTGAGCAACCAAATCTCGAGGACGAGATTTCTTTAAGGGGGTAAGGTTTGTGACAGCCTGATTTTTGGCCCTTTCTTTTTCTTTTGTTTTTCCGAGGTTTTTGCCTGAGTTTTTCTTTTTCGTGGCTTTGTGGTCTGGAAACTGAAGAAGATGCCCTCTTCTTTGTTTCCAGAGTGGCTTGTCAATCCCAAATCTTTCCTTAGACCCTGTCCTTTTCATCCTAGCCCAAATCCCAATATTCTTTTTATTGGGAATATTCCTTTTCTATTAAAGGAATAACTCAAATTGCCCTAGGTTGTGAAGCAACCTATATTTCCATCACTCCAAAAATTCCAAAATAATTCTCATAAATTGTTTGGGTCAAATCTTGATCAAATATGGCAAAACTTTTCATTGCCATGTTCAAAAATAATTCCCCAATATTCCTTTTCCTATTCTTCCCTGAATGGCACTTTGTGAAGGAAGTGTCATTTACATTTCTCCTATTGACTCCCAACATTTTTGGGCATGTTTATATGTCCGAATAATTGCCTCATGCACAAGTTCAAATTTATTTGCCTAGCCAATCTTCCTCAGTGAATTTTCAAAGTTTCTGTCAGATAGAAGACTTTGTAAAGGAAGTACTAGCTAGGAGTATCCAAATGAGATGAACTTTTGCAAACTCCTTAATGTGATCATATTAACCCCTTCCACCCATTTGCAGCCCCATCCAATTATATATGTGAGCACATCAGCAAATCTTTGTTTCTGGTAATATTTTCAGGTTGTGAAGCACGTATATTTTATATTGCTTCAAAAATCCTGATAAATTACCAGATCATTCTTATACCCATAAAACATCTCTCCACCTATTTTGGCATCATTTCATTGAGCCATTTTATCACCATAATTATTCCAAGTTTCTGGTCAGCAGGGATGTTTGTGAAGCAAGTGCTATTTTGGTTTGTCCATTTGGCATGAGCTTTTTACAGCATATTCATATGACCAAATGACTAAGACCTGCCCAATTTGAGCTCAATTTGACACTCCATGTGAGTGCACCATCCTAATCTTCATTTCTGGACCACTTTGGCAGTTGCGAAGCAACTATATTAAAGCCTGGTCCAATTCTCCCCAAACTCCCCAGGACTGTAGTCCTTCCTAGCCTAAACACCCAGACAACTTATTTGGCCCTTAGCATATCCCTGTTGATCACATTGAGCTAATAAAGTTTACTGCAGTAAACTTCGGAGCTCACTAACTTTTTAACCACAGATGTTTTCACCAAACTACCACCGCAGTTGAAACCCACCTTCTACGGACTTACCACTAGACAACATTTGCTAGCTGTGTGCCTCCCATACATGCCAGTACTGGTGGTGACCACCATTTTGGCATGCCATGAGCGCGCCCAGATTGGTTTCTTGCTCGGGCCCCTTACCCTCTCGCCGGCTTCGCGCTCACGATGATGTCCAGTAGATAGCCCTTGTCGTCGCCGTTCTCCTGGACCCCTCTCCCCATCCGTCCGTTTCCTCACCGACGCTCACCAACGCTCGCCGCCGAATGCCCACGCGAGCACTGTGGCCGACAGCGCATTAATGGCGCCCGGCCTCTTCCTCTGCCCCTCCCTTGCCTGCTGCTGCCCCGTGCGCTCTGTAGCTTGTTTGCGTTCTCCCTTGTCATGTTCCCGCGCCTCCCCGTGATTGGTGCCTTCGACAGGGCCTCGGCCGGATGTGCCCGGCCGCACCCAAACCCGTGCCTCTCGCCCCAACTATTTATAGCCCCTCCCCTCGCCTCCCGAGCACTCCACTACCTCCACAATACCTCCAGCAGCCTCTCCAGCCTCTCAAACGAGCTCCAAGAGCTCTCTGTCCCTCCCATGGCCGCCATGCCCGTCACTGGACTCCTCCTAAATTTGCGGCGTGTGGAGCTCCTCCCCTTTCCCTTTCCACCCTAGAGCTTCTCCTAGACCCCCGCAAGTCCGCCCCGACCCTCAACCCCTCCGTTCCACCACAGCAATCGCCGGAGCCATCTTCACTGCATTGCTGCCGTCTGCAAGTAGCCGAGGCTGCGTTCCCTCAGTGCATCTCGGCGGGCGTGAGTAGTCGAGACAGGCGCCTCCTCTCCCGATCTCGCCGGTGTGCGAGGCGTCACAGAGACGGCTCAGGCTCACGGGCAGCCGCCTGAGCGCCCTGCCTCTAGCTCATGGGTGCTCGTCGGGAGGAAGAAGGAGACCGGCGGGGGAGAGAGAGAGCTGCTGGGCCCACCTGTCGGCCCCTCAGCCATTGACCAGCCCGGCCCTGCCTTGCCACGACATTTAAGTGGAAACATATTTCCCGAATCGCTTTCCATTTTTTCTGTTTTGGCCTGCATAAAATAAATTTTTACAGATAGGTCCCTGGCAGAAAATCATCCACAACTTTTTATTCGTAACTCCAAATGAGGTGAAACCAACGCTCACTTCTTTGTTTCGTCGAGCCCATTCTGTTGGTCATGCTTTCACTATGGTTTGACACTGTGAAAATGACCTTTTTGCCCTTGCGCATAAACAGCCCCTCCGAGAGAGAACTGTTTCCGGCAAATCTTTCCGCGGCTTCACCACACTTCTCCCCGGTGCCTTCTTCATCCCTAGGCAAGCCACAATACCCACTTGCATGATAGTCCTGTAGTAGCCATGGCTTTCAACTTAAATCTTTATTAAATTTTTGCTTGTTGAAAAGATGGTTATCGTTGTTCCGGTGATGTTTAGATTTGCATGTTCACTTTTGTGCTATGTTGTCTTGTACTCTGTGATCATGTTATACCTGCTAGTATCTCCTTTCATATGTTTATACTTGCTAGTAGTACATGTTGATGTACTGGTGGTGTTCATGCTAGTTAGTATGCCATGTTCAGTGGATATGAGTTATTGTTGATATGGTGGGTAGTTATGTGATACTCTCATGATTATGTGGATATCATGTTCATGCATTTTATCATGGCTCAAGATATTTGCATTCAAGTTAACCGGATTAAATTGAACTTGAACATCTGTTGGCTGAGTCATGGTGCCGCTGAATCGATGCTGACCAATGCAACCATGCTTACCGGTATGGGATGGTCCTAACTTGGTCTGTTGTCGTGCCTCTCCCGATGCCTCCAACGAGGGAAGGTTATGGGCGTCTTGTACCCTGGCCTGGTAAGCAGGCATAACCTTGTGTGCCCATTGTTGAGTTGTTTGAGTTTTGGATCCGTGTCCCCGTGTGGGACGGGCCACGGCGGTGGTCGTTGTGTTTGGAGGTAGACATGGGGCCACCCATGACTTAGCCCAGTGGGGAGTGAGTCGGAGTGGCCGGGAGAGTGTCATGGCAGTAGGACGGTTTTGTCGGAACGCCGTTGGTCCACCCGAATGGGAGTGCGAGGCCATGGGTTCCGCAGTGTGGGTACAGTGTACTAACCTCTGCAGAGTGTATATTAAATCTATCAATAGTCGCGCCTGCGGATAAGGGCCCAGGTTGAAAGTAGGTCACACCATGAGTCAATAGTAATAAGAATAATGTGTTTAATAACAGTGAGATAAGTTGTTGTGATCGCCTTAAGGATCACGGGCCAAGTGTTGGTCAGGTTGTGACCGCCGTAAGGATCACGGGCCAAGTGTTGGTCGGGTTGTGATCACCGTAAGGATCACAATGGTATCGAGGATACCGAGTTGTTGGATATTCATGATGTTGTACGAGAATCGTGGGTAAAGACCAAGCTCCTTGTGGTCATTTAATGATTACTATGGTATTGTTTATACCAAGCTTGATTTGAACGTGAGATGATCGTGTGATATCCGAGGTTGGTAAGTGATGCATGTGTTGGTTACGAGGTAACCCGAGCAGAATAAGTGGTGCATATGGTGTCACCATGTTGCATTCTAGTATTGTTGGATTAATATGTTCATGTTGTGTTAGCTGTATCATGTTGGTCATGCCATGTTATTCTGATAATATCATGATAATTCCTGTTTAACCTGTAATTGCCATGTTGTTGTCTGTCTTGAATGCTTCTGGTTGTTGTGAGCTTGCAAGTACATTCAATGTACTGACCTGGCGTGTCATGCCAGTTTGCAGGTCATGCCAGATTGGATTGCTTGCTTGTCGTGGTTTCCGTTCGTGCGAGCTAGGATAAGCGTTCCAGCCAGAGTCCCTGCAGAGTGGAGTTCACCACCTTCGTCGTTGTTCCGCTGTTAGAGTTATTCCGCTGCTTCGAGTTGTTCTGCTGCTTGCATAGAGAAACTAAGGATGGCGTCATTGTAATATCGGAGACCTTGTATTCATATTCTTGTAATAATAGAAAGCTGGTTTGTTCTATGCTAAGCATTGCCATATTCCAGAAGACTTCTCCTCGATCTCTGGGCTGGAATACGGGGTGTTCCGGTTTTCTCTGAGCCGGGGTGCCACAGAACTTCCCAATATTAATCATCCTAAAGCTAAAAAGATTGCACTATCCTCCTTATGCGGGAATTGATTTTATAATACAAGAGGCTAGGGATTTTTTTTTCTATAATAAAGATATTGAACACCCTCCGACTGAAGAAATTCTCCATGATAAAGAAACTTTGTGTAGTTTGGAATCTAGAGATTATCAATCTTACATTAACAATGTTAGGAGGAGAGTTCCCTACTCAGAAATTATTCAAACCTTGTACCTTGAGAATTATGACAAATTTGATTGGATAACGAGGGGAATTTATGTGGAATTTAATGATGATTGGTTGGAAAACTAGGGAACCCGTTAAAAATGATATATGTATTTTATATGATGATATATATGGTGATGATCTAGAAAACCTGGAGGGGGTGGGGCACCCTGGTTGGTTGTCCCACCCAGGTGCCCCCTCTGGTGGTTCTTGGCTCCAGAAATTCTCTTTTATTGTATAACAAATCCTCGCAAAGTTTCGTTCCATTCCGAGAACTTTTATTTCTACACAAAAACAACACCATGGTAGTTCTGCTGAAAACGTTAGTCCGGATTAGTTTCATTCAAATCATGCAAATTAGGGTCCAAAACAAGAGGAAAAGCGTTAGGAAAAGTAGATATGATGGAGACGTATCAACTCCCCCAAGCTTAAAACTTTGCTTGTCCTGAAGCAATCTAGTTGATAAACGGAAAGTGAAAAAGAAAAACTTTTATGACCTCTTTTGCCCTTGTTTCATAAATAAGCTTAAACAACACCCATGTTTTCAGCAAAGATTATAACTAACCATGTTGACAATAACTCTTAAAAATTATATTATCTCATATCAATGGCATAATCAACTAGCGAGCAATAATAAGACATCTCAAACAGCAACATGTTGTTAAAACAACCATGATACGATATGACAATAGTGGTATCTCTCTAGCCCTTTATGAGACCATGAAACATAAATGCACAGCACCCGCAAAGTTCAAGCAGCGACTAAACATTGTAATTCATGGTAGAAAAGATCTACTCATGATGCACCCAACATTAGCTACACACAATGCATCAGCATGACAGTCGTGCTCTCAGGTTCTGGCGCTTATTTGAGAGGGTGATGACACAACATAAAAGTAAATAGATAGTTCCTTCATAGAGGGAAGCACTGATTTGTAGAGGTGCCAGAGCTCAAGTTTTTGAAGCAGAGGTAAATGAAATTTTGAGACATGCACCCTTCTTGTTTACTTTGCAACCATCAGTTATCAATATCTTCCATGCTAAACAAATTAGTAGTGGTTCCCAAGCGGTAAAGTAAAGGATTTTGCTCCATAGGAGCTTTTGTTTGATTATTGATAAGTTCCTTTTATAATTTGGGACTGGGAATCCCTATTACCGCTCTTTTCTCGTGCAATGGTGAGTGAATAAACACCCAGCCTGAGAATAACCCGCTTAGCATAAAAGATACCAACTACCTTCTGCCGCTCTATGAACAATCCAGGCACACAAAAAGGATATTTGTTTGAAGTTTTTAGAGGTGGCACATGCAAATTTACTTAGGACGACAGGGTAATACCGCATATAGGTAGGTATGGTGGACTCATCTGGAATAACTTGTGTTTCAGGTTTTTTCATGCACAAGCAGAATTCCCACTTAGTATAGGCGAAGGCTAGCAAATAGGTTGAGAAGTGGCTAGCTAGAGAGCAACAACGGTCATGAACATGCATTATGCATAAGTAACGTTGGATACTAGCATGAGTAGGATATGAACACCATGAACATAAATATCATAGAGGCTATGTTGGTTTTGATTCAACTACATGCATGAACATGTGCCAAGTCAAGCGACTCGAACATTTAGAGGAGGATACCATATCATCATGCTACATCACAATCATTTTAACGCAATGTTGACATCCAAGATAAATCATTATCCACTCCTAGCTACTTATGAATGGCATGAGAAACCATAATCTCTAATTGTCATTGCAAACATATTTGATCATAATAGGCTAAATCATGGATGCTAGGTTAAACATATTTACAAAAACAGGGAGTCAAGTTCATACTTGTTCATCGAATATCATCATTATTGCCTTTCACTTGCACGACCGAACAATTCGAAAATAATAATAATGCAAGAGTGCTGTGGACTAAGCTAGAATCTGCAAACATTTTATTGAAAAAGGGGAAGACAAGGTAATATGGACTTCTCGTTAGATAAACAATAAGTGATAAGAGGGCCACTCAACATTTTCATCATGGTCTTCTCCTCGGTATGACTCAACAAAAAGAAAAGAAAATCAGAGAAACACACTGAAATATTTCGAGTTTTTGGTTTTTCGTAAACCAGCAAATAAAAGTGGAAAAGCAAAAATGAGAAAAACTATTTACACGGGAAAGCTCCCAACAAGTAAAAGAATAACAAGGAATTCTTTTTCGGTTTTCTCTTTAGTGCTACAACAATTTAAACTTGGAAGAAAAATCAAAAAGAAGCAAGAAACATATTTTTGGAACTTCTCAAAGTTTTTCAAACACACGAGAAGAAAGCGAGAAAATAAATTTAACATGGATAATACAATGAAAAAGTGTGAACACCGACAACTGGAATGCAATGTGTGAACATGAACTTGGTAATCACCAGTCGTGGAAACCGTGAGGACCAATGTTGAAGTGTTGGGGAGTAGGCACCTGAGGGCCCCACTTCGAAGGCTCCTCCTATGCCGCAGCCAAGTTGTTCCGGTAATCGACAATGTCCTCAGGCATAATCCTGTATCCGCCCATGGCAACATGATCAAACAAAGCGGGTGCAGGCAGTGGAATAATATTACGAGTTTTCACACTAAAAACTAAGTTGTAAGGAATATCAATATTAGGGTAATCAACATCAATAAACTAGTGGTCCTCCATAGTTGCTCTATCTAAGTAAACCTTGGGCAAACGATAGTCATGCTGGCGTATTTGCACGTTAAAGTGAGTCGCCAAGTGAGTAGCGTAAATGCCCCCATGTATTTTACCCTTGGATCTGTTGATGTGAAGGCGACGTGCCATAGTAGCTCCCAAGCTATAAGTGTTGTCGCCATAAAGTGCGCGACACAAAACAACAAAGTCTGGGGCGCTAAGTGCACCTACCTTCTCTCTAGCAAGTAAGCATTTTGCAATAAATATAGCAAAATAATGCACAGGAAAATGCAAGCTAGTAGCGGTAACACTCGATATTCCTCTATTATCCCCCACCGTCAGAGTACAGTAAAAACCATCAAATTCCACGGGCCTATGCCCTACCAAATCACCATCAGAAGGAAGCATGCATATGTTACAAAATTCAGTAAGTGGTATTTGGTGGTTTTCAACATATAAATTAAATGACACCTCAGGGGGATCATTCCTAGAATGAAAATGGAAGTTTTGCACAAAGGAATTTGTGAGGAGATGATACTGTTTGCATTCAGCTATGATGAAGTCGGTGAGGCCGTCATTTACAACATAGTGTGTGAACTCTTGAAGGATTCTAGCCCCTTCCATGAACGGATTATGCGGCCATTCGTCTGTAACTCCACCATTCTCCGGGTATGGAGATCATTGTCAGATGACTCCCCAATAACTCCCTTAGAGCTCTTCTTGGAAGCAAACTTCCTAAAGAAACTCATCTTTTCCCTATGAACAAAATTCTAAAAAAATTAGTCCACAAAAGTTTTCTCAACAAAACTTCACAAAAATGATAGCAACTACTCATAGGGATGTATAGAGGCCATAGCAAGCATTCAAACTACTTAGAACTCTAAGAATTCAACATGCAAGCTCGTCTACAACAACACCAAGAGTAGCTAATTATTCAAAATGTAAACCACTAAAACAAAAACTAATTGGACACATGGAGGAGTCACATACCAAGCAACAACTCCCCGAAACAGTTTTGGAAAGGAGCTTTGATAAAAGAGACCGAAATCGGCGGTTTCGGGAGCAAGAACACAAGGGAGAGAGCAATGGTGATTTGTTCTGGATGAATGTGGTGACGTGTGAAGAAGAAGTAACTGAGGGGTCCACGTGGGGACCACAACCCACCAGGGCGCGCCTGGGGGTCCTAGCGCGCCCAGGTGGGTTGTGCCCACATGGTGCACCTCCCTCTTACATTATTTGCACCAGAAATTCAAAAATATTCAGAAAAAAATGTATTAAAATTTCAGAGCATTCTGAGAACTTCTATTTTGGGTCATTTTTTTATTGCACCAGAAAAAATCAGAAAACAGACAAAGCATGGCATTTTATTTTATTTAACTAAGAAAAACAGAAAACAAAAATTAGGGACAAAGGGTAATGCTTACTAAATTCATCAACTTCATACCTCTCAAAAATGATCCATTAATAAGGTTGATCAAATATTATTAACAACCACTTTTGATTAGTATGAAACCGAAGAACTTTCATAAATCACTAAGTTACCTCAACGGGGATATGAATGTCCCCAACAATAAGCATTTCATATGTCTTTTTAACAGTAGGTAGAGGTAGTTGAAAACTTCCAATAGTGATTGTCGGAGATTTTTCAATAACATTAATACCATTCACTTGGAATTGTTTTTTCGGAAAGTGCACCATATGCTCATTACCATTGATATGAAAAGTGACCTTGCTTTTATTGCAATCAATAACAACCCCTGCAGTATTCAAGAAGGGTCTACCAAGGATAATCGACATGTTGTCGTCCTCGGGCATCTCAAGTATAACAAAGTCAGTCAAAATAGTAACATTAGCAACAACAACGGGCACATCCTCACAAATACCGATAGGTATGGCAGTTGATTTTTCATCCATTTGCAAAGATATTTCAGTAGGTGAGAGTTTATTTAGATCAAGTCTTTTATATAAAGAGAAAGGCATAACACTAGCACCAGCTCCCAAGTCACACAAAGCAGTTTTCACATAATTTCTTTTGATGGAGCAAGGTATAGTTGGTATTCCCGGATCTCCAAGTTTTTTTGGTACTCCATCCTTAAAAGTATAATTAGCAAGCATAGTGGAGATTTCAACTTCCGGTACTTTTCTCTTGTTGGTGATGATGTCTTCCATGTACTTTGCATAAGGAGGAATTTTTAACATATCAGTCAAGCGGGTACGCAAAAAGACTCGCCTAATCATTTTAGCAAAGCGTTCAAATTCCTCATTATCTTTCTTTTTAGTTGACTTAGGTGGAAAGGGCATAGGTTTTTGAACCCATGGTTCTCTTTCCTTACCGTGTTTTCTAGCAACAAAGTCTCTTTTATCATATCTTTTATTCTTTGGTTGTGGGTTGTCAAGATTAACACCTGGTTCTATCTCAACATCATTACCTGGTTCTCTATTATTAGGATGAGTGTCTTCATGAACCTCATCATTATATTTTTCATTATCAGAAGGTGAGTGTTCATTATCAGATTGAATTTTGGCATCAGAGATAGAAACTTCATTATCATTGTCAGTAGGTTTTTCTACTTCAGGTTCACTAGAGGTATGCAAAGTCCTATCATTTTTCTTCTTTTTCTTTTTAGAATGACTAGGTGCATCCGAGTTAATTCTTTGAGAGTCTTGTTCAATTCTCTTTGGGTGTCCCTCAGGATAAAGTGGTTCCTAAGTCATTTTACCTCCTCTATTTGCTACTCTAACAACCAAGTCACTTATATTATTATTCATTTCATCAAGTAACTCTCTTTGAGATTTAGCAACTTGTTCTAATTGAGTTTGAACCATAGAGGCATGCTTTCCTACACCTCTAACATCATTTGAGATTCTAAATAACAAGTCACTTAAGTGAGCAACATATCAGAGTTGTATTTCAATTGTTTCATAACATTTTTGCATTGAAGTGATCTTGCTTTCTAATGTAATTATCAAACTCATAAAGGCATTGGCTAGGATGTTTATTATGGGGATCATCACTATCATTGAATTTCATTAAAGATTTTACCTCTACCACCTTAGGTCGTGGTGGTGCATCAAGTCCATGTATTTCTTCAATAGGTGGTAAATTTTTAACATCCTCTACTTTAATACCCTTTTCCTTCATAGATTTCTTTACCTCTTGCATATCTTCAGGACTGATATATAAGATATCCGTCTTCTTCGGAGTGGGTTTAATAGGTGTTTCAGGAGGAGTCCAATCATCATAAATTTTCAATATGTTATTCAATAATTCTTCAGCTTGCCCAATAGTTTGTTCCTTGAAAACACAACCAGCACAACTATCTAGGAAATCCCTAGAAGCATCGGTTAGTCCACTATAGAAGATATCAAGTATTTCATTTTTCTTAAGAGGATGATCAGGCAAAGCATTAAGCAATTGAAGAAGCCTCCCCCAAGATTGTGGGAGACTCTCTTCTACAATTTTCACAAAGTTAAATATTTCTTGCAAGGCAGCTTGTTTCTTATGAGAAGGGAAATATTTTTCAGAGAAATAATAAATCATATCCTGGGGACTACGCACACAACCAGGAGCAAGAGTATTGTACCAAGCTTTAGCATGACCCTTTAATTAGAACAGAAATAATTTGAGGATATAGTAATAGCGAATCTTCTCACCATGAGTAAAAAAGGGTGGCTATATCATTCAACTTAGTAAGATGTGCCACAACAGTTTCAGTTTCGTTACCAGGATCAAATTCAACCAAAGTAATTAACTGTGGGTCGACAAAGAATTCATAATACTTATCATCAATAAAGATAGGTGAAGTAGCAAACTTAGGATCACATTTCATTTTAGCATTCAAAGATCTTTCTTTATACTTGCATAATAATTTTTCTAGACCATCTCCTTACAAGTAAGAATATCTCTAGTTGCCTCCTCACCTATAACATAACCTTTCAGTACCTTTGGCAATTCATATCTAGGAGGGCTAGTTTCAAGCTCATCATGAGTTTCAACTATATCATTCTATCTTACTATAGCAATTTGTTCATCAAGAAATTCACCTAGTGGCACATCATGATAAAGCAAGGTACTAGCAACATCATGAGTAGCATTCATAGCAGAAGTAGCATCATCAATAACTTGCGACATATCAGAATTAATAGCATGTGGTGGTGTTGCAAGTTTACTTATAACAGAAGGTGAATCTAAAGCAGAGTTGGATGGCAGTTCCTTACCTCCCCTCATCTTAGAGGAAGAAATCTTAGTCTTAGCATCTTTCAGATTCTTCATAGTGATAATATGTTAATAATCCCAAGTGACTCAACAAATATAGCTATGTTCCCCGGCAACGGCATCAGAAAAGGTCTTGATAACCCACAAGTATATGAGATCGCAACAGTTTTCGAGGGTAGGGTATTCAACCCAAATTTATAGATTTGACACAAGGGGAACCAAAGAATATTTGCAAGTATTAGCAGCTGAGTTGTGAATTCAACCACACCTGGAGATTAATTATCTGCAGCAAAGTGATCAGTGGCAAAGTAGTATGATAGTTTTGATAATAGTGCTAGCAACAATAGTAACTTAGCAAGAACAATATAAGGTAAATTCTTAGGCATTGGATCGGTGATTCGTTGGATGATATTCATCATGAGACAGTCATAACCTAGGGCGATACGGCACTAGCTCCAGTTCAAAAATATAATGTAGGCATGTATTCCATAAATAGTCATACGTGCTTATCGAAAGAACTTGCATGACATCTTTTGTCCTACCCTCCCGTGGCAGCAGCGTCCTATTGGAAACTAAGGTATATTAATGCCTCCTTTTAATAGAGAACTGGAACAAAGCATTAGCACACGGTGAATACATGAAGTCCTCAAACTACGGTCATCACCGGGAGTGGTCCCGACTATTGTCACTCCGGGGTTGTCGGGTCATAACATGTAGTAGATGACTATAACTTGCAAGATCGAATCTAGAACATGGGTCTAATGGTGATAACATAAATGGTTCAGATCTGAAATCATGGCACCCGGGCCCAGAGTGACAAGCATTAAGCATGGCAAAGTCATAGCAACATCAATATCAGAACATAATGGATACTAGGGACGCCCTAGCAAAACTAACTCGATGACATGATGAATCTCATCCAACTCCTCACCGACCAGCGAGCCTATGAAGGAATTGCTCACTCCCGGTGGGGAGCATCATGGAATTGGCGATGGAGAAGGGTTGGTGATGACGAAGATTGAAGATCCCCCTGTCTGGATACTGAACAGACTCCAGATCTAGCTTCCCGATAAAGAATGGGAGACGGCGGTGGCTCTGTCTCGTGAAACATGATAATTCTTTTTCCCTAATTTTTTTCTGGAAATATGTGATTTTGTAGCGTTGGTTTCAGGGTCTTTAGGGCCACCAGGTGGGGACAACCCACCTGGGCGCGCCTGTAGGGGGTGGCGCGCCGTGGTGGGTTGTGCCCACCCAGGTGCCCCCCTTCGGTGGTTCTTGGCTCCTGAATTTCTCTTTTATTGTATAAAAAATCCTCGCAAAGTTTTGTTCCATTCCGAGAACATTTATTTCTGCACAAAAAAATACCATGGTAGTTCTGTTGAAAACAGCGTCAGTCCAGGTTAGTTTCATTCATATCATGCAAATTAGAGTCGAAAACAAGAGGAAAAGCGTTAGGAAAAGTAGATACGATGGAGACGTATCACCTGACATAATGCTTGTTGGGATGCAAGCTAATCATGATGCTAGTTATATGCTTATTGATGAAATTCACTGCCAAAATTCATCATCATATTCTTCAACTGAAGTACATGAATTTGTAAGTGAGACAGATGCTTCTATAGGATGATACTTCAAAAGCTACTGAATGGGTTCTTGACAGTGGTTCCACCAATCACATGACTGGTGACAGGAATCTCCTTACCAATGCTCCCCTTGCTCCGTATCATCTGAAGCATATCACCTACATTGACAAAGGAAAAAATAATCAAGGTATTGGGTCTAGGTAAGGTTTCTATCTCAAAGGATCAGCACGTGCAAAAGGTGATGCCTGTCGAGTCCCTAGGATCCAACCTCATGTCTGTCTCAATGCTTTGTGATCTTGATATGATTGTCATCTTTGGCAAATATAGATGCATTGTGCTAATGGAATCTGACAAGTCTAAAGTCTTCGAAGGCTTTAGGAGTTGTGATTTGTATATTGTAGATTTATCTCTAGGTCCTCAATCGGCCACGTGTCTACTAGCAAAAACTTCAGAATGCTGGTTGTGGCATCGACGACTTGGATATGCTGGCATGAGGAATTTGAGCACACTTGTCAATAAGAAGAACATCATTGGCATCGAGGGTATCAAATTCATCAAAGATCACCTTCGTGGTGCTTGTGAGGCTGGAAAGATGAACGGATCCAAGCACTCCATGAAGACAATCATGACCACTACTCGTCCCTTTGAATTACTTCATATGGATCTCTTCCATCCTACTCATTTTGCCACACTAACCAATGCAGCATGACTTTATGGATTCGTCATAGTTGATGATTATTCTTGTTACACATGGGTGCATATCATTACCTTCAAGACTGAAGTGCAAGGGTGTCTTTAGGCAGTTCGCAAACTGTGCCATGACGAATTATGGCATCAAGATCAAGCATATCAGAAGCGACAATGGCATCGAGTTCAAGAACACATGCCTTGATGACTATCTTGATGAACTTCGTATCACTCATGAGCTATCTGCTCCTTATACTCCTCAGCATAATGGAATTGCCGAGCGCAAGAACAGGACACTCATTGAGATGGCCCTCACTATGCTTGATGAATACAAGACATATCGTCGATGGTGGCTTGGAGCAATTGATACTTCTTTTTACATCATCAATTGAGTATATCTTCACAAATTCCTCAAGAAGACTTCATATGATCCCCTCACTAATAAAAAAGCCCAATGTAAGTTATTTCAATGTCTTCAGTGCTAAATGATGGATTAGAGATCGACATCACAATTCCAAATTTGCATCGAAAGCACATGAGGGTTTTATGCTTGGATAAGGAAAGGACTCGCACACCTACACAGTCTTCAACACCTACCACAACAAGGTTGTTGAAACTGTAGATGTGCGGTTCGATGAAACTAACGGCTTGCAAAGAGAGCATCTGCCTCCTATGCTGGATGAAATGCCTCTTGAGGAAACAATCAAGTTGATGGGCACTGGTGAAATAGTGCCCAGTGAAGAAATAGCTGAAGAAGAAGTGATCTTTTCCCGTCCTGAGGAAACTACTGCTCCTGAAGAAAATGACCTTGAGGAAAATGCTCAACCTCAACAAGGCCCTCGTCCAGCTCATCCATGAGTGGCGAATGAAGTGCAGATTGAGAAGATCCTCGACAACATCAATGCACCTGGTCCCCTCACTCGCTCAAGAGCTTCAAATCTAGCTAACTTTTGTGGACATTTTGCATTTGACTCTATCACAGAGCCCACCAAAGTTGATGAAGCATTTCTGGATCCTAAGTGGATTCAAGCCATGCAAAAAGAATTGCAATAACTCGAGCTCAACAATGAGTGGGATCTTGTGAATCATCCCGATCCATGCAAGCACAATATAATTGGCACCAAGTGGATCTACCGCAACAAGCAAGACAAAAATAGCCAAGTGGTAAGAAATAAGGCCCGTCTTGTAGCACAAGGCTACACACAGGTTGAGGGTATTGATTTCGATGAAACATTTGCACCTGATGCTAGACTTGAAGCTATTCATATATTGCTTGCTTATGCTAACCATCACAATATTATCTTAAATCAAATGGATGTGAAAAGTGCTTTCCTCAATGGTAAGCTTGAGGAAGAAGTATATGTTTCTCAAGCACCAGGTTTTGAGGATCTAAAGATACTTTGAAGGAATTCCTGAAGAAAAAGGGGTTTCAAACCCGGTTCACTTGATCCTACTCTTTTCACTAAGTCTTATGATGGTGAACTATTCATATGCCAAATATATGTTGTTGATATTATCTTTGGTTGCACTAACAAGCGTTTCAGTGACAAATTTGCATATATGATGCATGAAGAATATCAGATGTCTATGATGGGAGAACTGAAATTCTTCCATAGTCTTCAAATTTGTCAACAAGCCAATGGCATCTTCATTGCTCAAGACAAATACCTTAAAGACGCCTGAAGAAATTCGGCATGCAAGACTACAAAGGCCTCAAAATTCCACTACCTAGTAATGGTCAACTCGGCACTAATGAAACTGGTAAAGATTATGATCAGAAGTTATGTCGCTCCATCATTGGTTTGCTTCTTTACCTATGTGCATCTAGGCCAGATATTATCCTTAGCGTTTGCATGTGTGCCCGATTTCAAGCGACACCGAAGAATCACACCACCAGGCTATGAAACGAATTCTTCGATATTTAGCTCACACATCAACGCTTGGATTATGGTATCCCAAGGGCTCATCTTTTGATCTAGCTGAATTTTCTGATTTTGATTACGCTGGACATCATGTGGATCGAAGTCTACATAAGGCACATGTCATTTCCTCAGACGATCTCTTGTTTGTTAGTCCTCAAAGAAGCAGAATGGCATGGTACTTTCCATATCTGAGGCTGAATACATTGCCGCTGGTGCCTGCTACTCGCAGTTGCTATGGATAAGCAAACCCTCAAGGACTATGGCATCAACATGAAGAAAGTCCCTCTCTTCTATGACAATGAGAGTGCTATCAAGATTGCCCACAACCCAGTGCAACATTCCAAGATGAAGCATATTCAAATTCATCACCATTTTCTTCGTGATCATGTGCTGAAGGAGACATCGTCATCGACCACGTGAAGGCTAAAGATCAGCTTGCTGATATCTTCACTAAGCCCTTGGATGAAAAGAGGTTTTGCAAGTTGCGGTGTGAGCTAAGCATCCTAGAATCTTCGAATGTCCTCTGAAGTGGACACACATCCTATCGCTTATGCATTTTTGATGACTTTGATGCACAACACACGAAGTAACAATTTGCTTCAATCAATGAATACTAACTCTTCTAGGTTTGAAGAAATTAATGAAGAACTTGACTCTCACAACCCTACGATAATTGTATGCGGTGTCTGAACTCATCACAATTCTTATACTGTGGGTACCACCACCATCTCTTTATGACATTCTTTAAATTTGAGTTTTTCATCATTTGCAATTTTGTCAAACTTTTCAAACTCGTCATTTGAGGTTATTCTTTGCTGTTTATTATTTATCATTTTGATCAAGCTTTTCAAGTCCTCAAGAACATCCACAAATTGCTAATTCTTCAATTTGATTTCTTCATCTATCTGGATGTGATCAGGCCCGCTCCCCTCTATGCTAAGCTCAACACACTTTGTTCACAAATTATTCATATGTGTTCTACTTGACACCGTTCAAAGTCTTCACTGTGTCCTTGACGACTAAGGAAATTGCAAACACATTTTAAATTTCTCAAAGTTTTTTTGGCGGTTGCCATAGTAACTTCATCTTGCACGCATGGATAAGGGTGAAAATGCATGTGTGACCTGTGTCACTGAGGTGCGAATGGTCAGGGGCTTATCCGTCCAAAACTTTTGGACCCCTGAGTTTTCATTGCGGCTATAAATAGCCTTGACCCTGTCAATGTTATTTCACTTTGCCTTCCAGCTCCTGTCGCTCTCTGTCCTCAAACCCCAGCACCGCTGCTAGATCTTATTGCCGCCGGAGAAGAAGAGCTTCACTAGCTTGACTTCTTCGTTGACGTATTGACGCCGGACGCAGATTTCTTCACCTGTGCCGCCGTCGTAGACGTCTTTCATCGCCAAGTTAGGGTACGAGAGATCTGAGCTGACGATTTCCATCGCCTCATCGTCCAGTTCGTCGAGTTCATCTCTGCTACCTCTTGAGCTTGCGTTGGTTTTCCCTTGAAGAGGAAAGGGTGATGTAGCAAAGTAGCATAAGTATTTCCCTCAGTTTTGAGAACCAAGGTATCAATCCAGTAGGAGATGATGCACAAGTCACCAAATACCTGCACAAACAATCAAGAACTTGCAACCAACGTGATAAAGGGGTTGTCAAACCCTTCACGGTCACTCGCAAAAGTGAGATCTGATAGAGATAGTAAAGTAATATTTTTGGTATTTTTGATTTATAGATTGGAAAGTAAAGATTGCAAAATAATAGATCGGAAACTAGCAAGATGGAAACGAAATTCACTAATATGGAAAAGAGATGCAATATAATGGAAAAGAGACCCGGGGGCCATAGGTTTCACTAGTGTCTTCTCTCGACATCGCATGTATTACGTGGGTGAACAAATTGCTGCCGAGCAATTGATAGAAAAGTGCATAATTATGATGACTTCTAAGGCAATGATCATGGACATAAGCAGCACATCCGTGTCAAGTAGACCGACTCCTGCCTGCATCTACTACTATTACTGCACACATCGACCGCTATCCAGCATGCATCTAGAGTATTAAGTTCATAAAGAACGGAGTAACACATTAAGCAAGATGACATGACGTAGAGGAATTAACTCAAGCAATATGATGAAACCCCCATATTTTTATCCTTGATGGCAACAATACAATACGTGCCTTGCAGCCCCTAATGTCACTGGGAAAGGACACCGCAAGATTGAACCCAAAGAAAAGCACTTATCCCATGGCAAGAAAGATCAATCTAGTAGGCCAAACTATTTTGATAATTTGAAGAGACTTGCAAAGATATCAAATCATGCATATAGGAATTCAGGGAAAAACCAAATAATATTCATAGATAATCTTGATCATAAATCCACAATTCATCGGATCTCGGCAAACACACCGCAAAAGAATATTACATCGAATAGATCTCCAAGAACATCGAGGAGAACTTTGTACTGAGAATTAAAGAGAAGAAGCCATCTAGCTAATAACTATGGACCCGAAGGTCTGTGGTAAAGTACTCATGCTTCATCGGAGAGGTATGGTGTTGATGTAGAAGCCCTCCGTGATCGAATTCCCCTCCGGCAGATCATCGGAAAAGGCCCCAAGATGGGATCTCACGGGTACAGAAGGTTGCGGCGGTGGAAAAGTGGTTTCGTGGCTTCCCCTGATGTTTTTAGGGTATAAGAATATATATAGGCGAAAGAATTAGGTCGGTGGAGCTACGAGGGGCCCATGAGGGTGGGGGCGCACCTGCCCCCTGGGCGCGCCCTCCTGCCTCGTGGCCTCCTCGTTACATCTCCGACTTCATCTACAAGTCTTCTGGTTTGCTTTCGGTCCAAGAAAGATCATCGCGAAGGTTTCATTCCGTTTGGACTCCATTTGATATTCCTTTTCTGCAAAACTCTAAAATAGGCAAAAAAAACTAAAACTCGCACTGGGCCTTCGGTTAATAGGTTAGGCCCAAAAATAATATAAAAGAGCATATTAAAGCCCATTAAACATCCAAAATAGATAATATAACAGCATGGAACAATAAAAAATTATAGATACATTGGAGACGTATCAATCTCTGGAGTAATTAAATGCTTGTTTACTACCCCGCTTTGATCTTCACTCTACTCAAAAATCCTCAAGTGTTGTTTTTACCACTCTTTCAATTCTTTAGCACTTCCTTTTCGCCAGTCTTGTGTATTCCATCTAAGTTATACTTAACAACTAGATTCCTCAATTGTGCAACTGCTTCAATTTGGACAACTCTGGAACCGAAGTCAAGAACACTTGATGAAATTCTTCAAGATGATAAGGGCCAATTTCCTCAACCGGTTTATTTAGAAAATCTCTGAGAACACATGTGACTCTTCCCTATTTCCTCGCAACTATGCTCTATTCACAGGTACAATGTCTACCGATGAATCCCTAGGTTCTCATTAAATTAATTCATTTGCAGCACAACTTGAGGAAAACCTTCAAACATCTTTAGAGTCCTATCGAGTTCAAAACCTCAGTTGAAGGAAATGGCTAACGGAAAGAGGACTCAAAAGGGTGGCAAAAGGAAAGAGGAACATACTGCTTTTGAGATTCCTGACAACTTGTATGCAGGGTACTGTACACCATATGAGAATATTCATGGTCATGAGACCAAGAAGCAGCACAAAACGCGCACACAGAAAATCAAGAGATATTGGACATATGAGTGGAGAGCATACAGATATGTCACTCCAAAACATATGAAGGATTTTGTTGTGAAGCCTCTTTGCAAGAGGCCACCGCTTGCTGATGGAAAACATGTTGATCCCTCAAGTATCAGAAGGGTAAATAATTCCCTAAGGAATGGGCCAAGCGTCAAGCTAAACTGGCCAAACAAGTAAAGATAGCCATTGAAGAATTCCATAGGGCTGCAAAATTTTCAACTGAAGCCAGTGACAGTGGCAGCGCAAGCGCTCCCAAGAAGGCAATGAATAAGAAGCCTGCTAATAAGCCAAAGCTTTATGTCCCAATGCCCTTAGTGGCCCAGCCGACAACATCAAAGGTTTCAACACCTAAGATTTTAAAATCTTCGATGCCTCCTCCTACCTCATGTTCATCAATGGCAACATCTAGAGTTTCAACACCGGTCGTGCTCGCAACTTGCCAGCGCATCGAGGGATGTTCAAAAGCCTCAATTGTTGCATCAAGTGCCTTAGCCAGTGGGCAACCATCTTCTTCAACACCCAAGCTAAAACAAAAAGTCACTGCCGGCCGTGGAACTAGGCCAAGTTCCAAGAGCAAGGCCATAGTGCCTCAGGTTGACGAACACATGCTAGGTGATTAAGATGAACTTGCTGAGTTCCTCAGAGGAAAAGCAAGAGCAAGTTGCTATTGCAAAGAATTCTTCAGTTCCCATGTTGTTGGATCCCTAGAAGCTACTTGATTTCATTGACATTTGGTACACCAAGCCATATACACCACTCGGTGATTTGAATTTGCCACCTGGCCCAAGACATATAGCTCATTCATCTTGAGTGAGAAGGACAAGATTGCACAGACAAAGCTGGTGAACAAGAAACAAATCTAGAAGGAGAAGGAACTGAGGAAAACCATATTGTGTATTGATAACCCACAAGTATAGGGGATCACAACAATTTTTGAGGGTAGAGTATTCAACCCAAATTTATAGATTCGACACAAGGGGAGCCAAAGAATGTTTGGAAATATTAGCAGTTGAGTTGTCAATTCAACCACACCTGGAGATTAAATATCTGCAACATAGTGATCAGTAGCACAGTAATAGGGTAGTTTTGATAGCAGTGGTAACACTAACAGTAACAGTAATAGTGATAGCAATGATTTTTTGGCAAGTGTAACAGTAACAACAGCAGTAGTAACTTGGCTAGAACAATATGTGGAAAACTCGTAAGCATTGGATCAGTAAATTCGTTGGATTGTATTCATCATATAACAGTCATTACATAGGGCGACGGAGAACTTGCTCCAGTTCATAAATATAATGTAGGCATGTATTCTGTAAATAGTCATACATGCTTATGAAAAAGAACTTGCATGACATCTTTTCTCCTACCCTCCCGTGGCAGCAGGGTCCATAAGGAAACTAAGGGAAATTAAGGCATCCTTTTAATAGAGAACTGGAACAAAGCATTAATACATAGTGAATACATGAACTCCTCAAACTACGGTCATCACCGGAAAGTATCTGAATTACTGTCAGACTAGGGTTTACGAATCATAACATGTGGCAGGTGCATACGACTAGCAAGATCGGATCTAGAACAGAGATATAATGGTGAGAACATAAATGGTTCAGATATGAAATCATGGCACTCGGGCCCTAGTGACAAGCATTATGCATAGCAAAGTCATAGCAACATCAATATCAGAACATGTCGGTGTTCTGGGAACGGGGGTCCCCAGACTTGCCTGCCTGCGGCGTGGCTCAAGTGGGGGCCCAGTGTAGCCCAGCTTCATCAGCTCAAGCCCAAGACCCTTGTGAGGGGCCAAGCCTCGCGGGGTGGACGATAGGAAGCTTCCTTAGGAGCAGCCTCATCAGGCAGGCCCGCGAGGAGGCGAAGAGATCAAGGCAAGGGCACCTCGCGAGGAGCCCGTGATGCGAGCCATGACGATCGAGACCAGGCGGGCGCCAGGCGGGCGCCCGCATGTGCAGTGTCCTTGTTTCCCCTTTGGTGCAAAGGGGGCAAGCATGGGCCAAGGCATCAGGCAAAGGTTACCATTTCGGTGCAACAAGACCATGACCAGCAGAACGGCAGGACGTTGGTCATCGTGGAGCCCAGGACGGCGTCATCGTCAGAGCCTTTGGCAGCCGAAGACCAACTTTAGTCAGGATAAGTGTACTAGATGTTCCTCTTCAAAATGGCCAATTGTTGGCGCCCTTCCCGCTCATTATTTGGGAAGAGGCCCAGGGCCTCCCTCTATAAATAGGACTAGCCACCACAGGGCAAAGGGACCGGATCCAGATTGCGCATAGACTAGCGAGAAGCGACCGAACTCACCCAAGCAGTTCATCGCACCAGCTCAAGAACAGCCCTCGTGAGGTTGTTCTCCCTTTGTATTGTTCATCATCAGCCCCTGAGGCAATCCACCACACCACACACTGGAGTAGGGTATTACACCACAATGGTGGCCTGAACCAGTATAAATCTCGTGTCCCTTGTGTGTTCTTCTTTCTAGCCTAGATCCTTTGTGAGACTTCGAGACGC
Source organism: Aegilops speltoides (assembly GCA_021437245.1). Lineage (NCBI taxonomy): Eukaryota > Viridiplantae > Streptophyta > Magnoliopsida > Poales > Poaceae > Aegilops > Aegilops speltoides. Next base: position 373,208,512 of record CM038143.1, read on the forward strand.
GAGCTGGTAGGGGAAAGATCTTCGTGCGCACCCCAGTGTTCGAACCTCAAGGGTCTGCCGGAACCCGAAATCCAACATTTGGCGCGCCAGGTAGGGGTGCGCCGGAATCCTTCTTCCGCCGCCTCGCGTTTTGTCGCCTCGCCGTTCTGATGTCAAGCGACCCGACTGCCAATGCTGACCGCTGGGCGGCGTGGTACGCCCACGCCGTGCCGCTGGCCCAGGGCAACCTCAACCTTGCGCATCAGGCAGCTCGCGCTCCGTAGGGAGCTGCGGGGCACGGACGACGCGGCCAAACGCCACCTGCCCTCACACCACGGCAGGTGCGGTCAGCAGCAAGAGCTTCGAACCATGCCACGGCCACAGCACCGCACACCCGACGGGAGCAGGCGAACTCCAGGGCCGCGCTCACGGTGGCCCGAGAACTGCTACGGTGCGGGCTCTTTGGAGGCGGCGACGCGTGTTGTTGGAGCGAGTAGCCGAGCTCCTGGACGCCGCCGCCTCGGGAGGACCTCCTTTCTGCATCCAGCTGCCACCCCAGATCCAGGGCGGGCCGTATGGCGTCCCCATACGTGCCCATGCAACTCCGAGCGGACTCCAGGCCCCACTCAGCGCCAACCCGGCCATCAGCACCGGGCGCCAAGTCGCGCCGGCCCCATCTCTGGCCGGTGAAGAAGTGCACGCCGACCTTCGGCCTCGGCGGACCACCACACCATCACCCTCAAGACAACGCTCCAGGACGGACTGCATGGCATGTGGGGCACTACGGCGAGAACCGCGGGACGGTGGCCCCAGAAGCTTATGTGCCCCACATGGTGGATCGAGAGTGCGCACTGGAAGAAGACCATGGCTCGTTCCTCCGGCCAGGCTAGGGCGAGGAGACACCAGAAGCTGAGCTCTTTCAGGAGCCCTAAGAGGGCCTCGACGGCCGCGCCGGTGGCAGCAACTATCTGGTACCACTAATTCCTCAGGAGAAAGCTTATGCTAACCATGGGTCGCAGGAGGTACAGGTCGCCGCAGCAGATGGCTGCCCCAATGCTGCAACCTCTTACCCCTCGAGAGGAGGGCACCGGGGGCTGCAAGAGAGGGGCCGAGATCCGGGTTCGTCCTCGCGGCGCTCGGTGCAAGGCGTTCTCAGGAGGTAGGCCCTCTGCCGGGGAGGTGCCTCAGGGCCTGCCCCCGGCAGAGGACCCGTGGTCGTCGGGGAACCGCTGGCGTCCGCTCTACCCCATTGGCGTCGTCCTTGGTCTCCGACCGCCGTCAATGGCGGTAGAGTGTGGCGCAAGGCTGGGCCCTCGTCTGGCGATATGAAGCAAGGCCGGTACCTGTAAAGAAGGCCCAGTGCCTGTGAAGCTCGCCTCCCCGTGACACTCACGTAATAATGAGTGGGTCTGTACACGCCCCGGAGTCTCCGGAGAGCCGCCCTCGGGCCTCGGGGGCTCCCGCCCACGCCCAGTGCAGCACTTAGCTCCGCGCTAGTGAGAAGATGTCGAAGACTAGACTAGGTGCCGGACGCGGCTTTTTGCTTTTTGCCTTTTCCTCTGTTGACAAGTTTCTTCGATTTGAATTTAAGTTGATTTGAGCTTGAGACTTGCGTGTGTCTGGGGAAGGGGTGTTTAGTCTTGTTCGAGCAATATCTCGTGTTCTGGTTTTAGCTTTACATCCGAAGTTACCGTCAGCTACCTCCCCTCGCGAGCCCCTCGAGAGCCGGGCCAGGCCAAGCATGTCTACAATCTGGACCGATGTCACCACACCCTCTCCAGAGGCTCTCATCGTAGGATCAATGGGATCACCCAGAAGACACTCGAGGCGTCGCGTCCCCCATAGGCCCGCTCGGGACTCGTCGGGGTCAAAAGGTAAACAGGTCAGCTGACCCATCACCGGGCCCGTAGCTAAGCTCACACGCAGCGTTATTCTTACAAGGATATCGATCGCAGACCTTTACATGAGGGGCCTCCCCTCCCAAAATGCTCTTACAATCTTCAGGGCCGACCCCGAACCTTCTTCATGCAGGGTAAACAATGGTGACATGCGATCAGTCGGACATATCACTCGACGCATCTTCTGGGGCACCTCTAGAGGCGTTGCGAGCATCACTGACATCATCACCGCCACCACCAACACCTCCGTCAGCGCCAGGCTCGTCCACAACGCTGCCTTCATCGGCGGCCACGATCACTCCATCGTCATCAGATGCGAAGGCCCTGACGAGGGCGTCCACATTGTCCTCCACCCAATGTGCCAGGTCGCCCCGGATGGCTATGGGCACGGATGTGATGGCGGCGTCAAAATCGAAGTGGGGGTCCCTGTCCTGTAGGTAACTGAAGACACGGGAAAAGGCACGCCCGAGCAAGGCTCGGCTTCTCTCCTCGACAAGCCAACAAGACCTCTCAGAGCGGTTCTCCAGAAGCGTCAGCACGTCAGTGAAATACTAGAGGTTGCCGGCGTAGTTGGTCTCATGCGGCACCTCGGCGGCGGCCTTGCAAATGTTGCCCAGGGCCGTGTTAGCCCGTTCCCTGAGCGTTCGGAGCATGGGGGCGTGCTCGTGCTCCAGAATCTGCCGCTGACGGATCTCGTCCTCGTTCTGCCGTGCGACGGCCTCGACACCATCAACCCTTTGTCGTAGAAGAAGCAGGTCGGCGCGAGAAGAGGCCAGCTCCGTCTGTGCTGCACCAAGGGCAGCTGCGGAGGAATCCGCACCCCGCGTCACTTCGGCCAGTTTGGCCCTGAGGGTCGCGGTCCTACCCTCAGCTTCGGCCCTCATCAACTCCACCCTCGCTTTGTATTGGCACTCGAGATCCAAGCGAGTTTCCGCCACGCGGCGGTCGACCTCTTCCTGGACTCGGGCTTCACGCGCGGCGACGTCATCCTCCTCCTGAGTCACCAGGCGCTCCCTCGTCTCCAACCGCTCAGGGTCAAGGTTGCACTCGGCGGCCTCTAGCATCAGCGCCTCCTCGCGCTTCTGGAGCTCCGCCTGGTCGATGGAAGCCCCCTTCAGCGACACTAGGGCCGCCTGGTGCAGTTCCACTTGCTGCTCTAGAGAGTTGCTCCAGTCTTGGAGCTCCCACGCGCGCTCCTCCGCGTCCTTGCACCATCGGTCTGCTTCCCGGGCCTCGTCGACGGCTTGGGAGTAGGCCTCTCGCGAGGCCACCAGCGACGCTTCAGCCTTCGCGTTGTCGAGGTCACGCTGATGACGTGCGAGGGCGACCACTACCTTCAGCTTGCACCTCTCCTCAGCGAGGCGCAGTCCCTCTGCCTCAAGGCGCGCATCCTCGCCAGCAAGCTCCGCCCCGATCCGGCTCACCGCATCCGCTGCCCCCTGGAGAAACTCTTGACGAAGGACGCAGCGTTCGCGAGCATGCCTGAGCACGTCTTCTGCGTCACCCTCTGCTACTAGCGTACGCAGAGGGCCGTGAGGCGGCATGCCACCTCCCGGCGCAGGGCTGGGGGCTGGCGCCCTAGCAATCACCGAACGGACCTCGCCAGGAGCCTGGCCTGGCGCCGGTTCGTCCCCAGAAGAGGAACTCAAGACTGACTTCAGCCAATCACCATCCATGATCAAGGAAGGAGCACGGGGCAAGCTGGTTGTGCCCCAAGAGAACTCGCGAAGGGAGGACAGCAGGCGCGCATGCTCGTGGTGCCCAGCGGGACGGGCCACTTCTCTGACTGGCCGAGTGGCAGGGGTGCCGCTCGAGCTCGACGCGCCAAGGGTCAGCATCGAGGACAAAGCTTGGGGGATGGCTCCTTGGCCGTCTCCGCGATTTCGGCAGGAAGGGCCCTGAAAGGCCGCGATCAGCTGCAAGAACAGAGAGGTAAAAGAGCAAAGAGAGAAGAGGACTTACTCATCCGCGGAGAAGTACTTCCTGTGCTTCAACAGGCGGCAAGGGCGATCGTCACCGCCCAAGGCCTCCTTCCTCTTGCGGAGGGCCTGGAAGTCTACGCGGAACCGGCCTAAGCGCTCGGCGCACGGGTCAGCCCGCGACATGGAGGAGGCTTCAAGATCAGCACTGAGGGAATCGGCCTGGGGAACGCCGTGGGGCGCTGTCTCGCGAGGGATGACCGGGGCCATGGGAGCCCCAACCTCGGGAGCCATAGGCCGCAACTCCTCGCCTGCCACTGCTCCAGGACGGGCTTCAGGAGATGCCGCCTTCGGAGCTCCGCGCGGCGTCAGCATCTCGACATCATCCCCTTCAGCTCCCGGCGGTTCTCGTCTCCCCGCTCCATCGCCTGAGACAGAGCCGCTTTGGGCGACCGGAAGAGTAATCACAGCGACTGGGTTCTCGCGGGGCCCCCTGAGGCCAGCCGGGCGCAGTCCCCACTTGTCGAAGTTGGGCATCTGCTTCACAAAATCAGCCCTGCCCGAACAAAGATACAAGAGGGCACCATCATGTCGAAGGCTGCCTGGGGCAGCATCGCCAGTCAGGACCCTGAGCACCGTCCTCAGTGCTTCAGGCACCAGGTCCTCCTCCTGAAGCCGCATGCGGTCTTTGTGCCCCGCAAAGTCCAACATCTGGTGAGAGTGGCGCTGGAGAGGAGCAATGCGACGCTGGAGGAACTACTTCACCACCTTGGGCGCCGTCACGTTAAGCGCCCTCAAACTCTCGAAACGGCGCCATACGAAGGCGAGCTGGGGGCTCACGAGCGCCTCATGACCCCAGCCTGAGTTGGGAACAGCAGGCGAGGTCGGGTGTGAGAGCAGGGGGCTGGGCACCCCGACATCCACATACAGCCACCGCTCTCTGAACCTGGCCTCAGAGGGAGGAAGGATGAAATCGATCCCTGAAGCAGCTGTCTCTGGCACGGTGAGGAAGCTCACACACCTTGAGCATTGAGCGGGGTCGCTCAGGCGCAAGGAGAAGAAGTGGCGCAGCAGGGCAACGGAAGGAGGAATGCCCACCATTGCCTCGCAAACAAAAGCGAAGACAGACAGGAGGGTAATGGACTCAGGCCCGAGGTGTTGGAAATATGCCCTAGAGGTAATAATAAATTAGTTATTATTACTATATTTCCTTGTTCATGATAATCGTTTATTATCCATGCTATAATTGTATTGATAGGAAACTCTGATACATGTGTGGATACATAGACAACACTATGTCCCTAGTAAGCCTCTAGTTGACTAGCTCGTTGATCAATAGATGGTTACGGTTTCCTGACCATGGACATTGGATGTTGTTGATAACGGGATCACATCATTAGGAGAATGATGTGATGGACAAGACCCAATCCAAAGCCTAGCACAAAGATTGTGTAGTTCGTATGCTAAAGCTTTTCTAATGTTAAGTATCATTTCCTTAGACCATGAGATTGTGCAACTCCTGGATACCATAGGAATGCTTCGGGTGTACCAAACATCACAACGTAACTGGGTGGCTATAAAGGTGCACTACAGGTATGTCGGCGTTCTGGGAACGGGGGTCCCCAGACTTGCCTGCCTGCGACCTGCAGCGGGGCTCAAAGGGGGCCTAGTGCGGCCCATCTTCATCAACGCAAGCTCAAGACCCTCGCGAGGGGCCAAGCCTCGCGGGGCGGACGACAAGGAGCTTCCTCAGGCACGGCCTCATCAGGCTGGCTAACAAGGAGGCAGAGAGTTCAAGGCGGGGTACCTCACGAGATGCCCATGACGCAAGCCATGACGACCAAGGGCGCCAGCCCGCGCAGTGTCCTCCTTTCCTCTTTGGTGCAAAGGGAGCAAGCGCAGGCGAGAGCATCAAGCAAAGGCCATTTCGATGCAACAAGACGAAGACCAGCCCAACGGCAGGGAGGAAGTCATCATGGAGCCCAAGCAGGCGTCACCACCAGAGTCTTTGACTGGCGAGAACCAACTTTAGTCAGGATAAGTGTACTCGTTGTTCGCCTTCAGAATGGCCAATTGTTGGCGCCCTTCCCGCTCAATATTTGGGGAGAGGCCCAGGGCCTTTGCCTATAAATAGGACTAGCCACCCCCAGGGTAGGGGGGAGAGGATCCAGTACGAGGCATACATCTAGAATAGAGAGAGAGAGAGAGAGAGAGAGAGAGAGAGAGAGAGATTGAACTCCTCCTAGCAGTTCATCGCACCAGCCAAGAACAGACCCTCGCGAGGCTGTTCTCCCTTGTATTGTTCATCATCAGCCCAAGAGCCAATCCACCACACTACACACTAGAGTAGGGTATTACACCACAATGGTGGCCCGAAACAGTATAAACCCTGTGTCCCTTGTGTTGTTCTTTTTGTAGTTTATGTCCTAGCGATTCGGCGAGGAGCAAGTGGGTAGAGGGCGAAATCTTCGCGCGCACCCCAGAGTTCGAACCTCAAGGATCTGTCGGAACCCGAAATCCGACATTTGGCGCGCTAGGTAGGGGTGCACCGGGATCCACCTTCTGCCACTTCGCGCCCCGTCGCATCATCATCACCATGTCCGGCGACCAGGCGGGCAACCCTGATCCCTGGGTGGATTGGCCCGCCCACAGAGCCGCTTCCCCGGCGACCCCACGCCAGCAGCTCATGGTCCGCAGGGCGCCAAGGGCCATGGGTGGCGCGGACAGGCCCCGGCAGCTCTTACACCGCGGCAGACGCGGTCCGCAGCAAGGGCCTCCAACCATGCCGTGGCCACGACGCCGTACACCCGCTGGGAGCAGGCGAACTCGAGGGCCACGCTCACGGTGGCCCGAGAACTGCTACAGTGCAGGCTGATGGAAGGCGGCCACGACGTGCTGCTAGAGCGGGTGGCAGAGCTCCTGGGCTCCGCCGCCTCGGGGGCTCACCCCTTCTGCACTCAGCTCCCGTCTCAGGCCCCGGGCGGCCCGCGCAAGGGCCCCACGCACCCGCGGGCTCCAAGGCTACTCCAACACCAATGAAGCTGCCAGCACCGGGCCAGCGGCAGCATTGGCTCCGCTCGCCGCCAACGAAGAAGGACTCGTCGCGACCCATGGCCCCAGTGGGCCGCCGCGCTACCACCCCCAGGTTGGCACATCAAGCAGAGCTGCATGGCACGTGGAGCACTATGGCATGGCCTTCGGGATGACGGCCCCAGAAGAGTACGTGCCCCACATGATGGACCAAGGGCACCTGCGTGAGGGCGAACAAGGCTCGCTCCTCAGCCCAAGCTGGGGGGACGAGGCGCCAGAAGCTGAGCTCTTCCAGGAGCCCCAGGACGGCCCCACCGACCATGCTGGAAGCGACGATTGTCGGGTACCACTAATTCCTCAGGAGCAGGCATACGCTAATCATGGCTCGCAGGAGGTGCAGGTCGCCATAGCGAGCAGCTGCCCCGCTCCCGCAGTCTCCTACCCCTCAGGAGGAGGGCGTCGGGGGCTGCAGCAGAGGGGCCGGGATCCGACATCACCACCGCGGTGTTCGGAGCAAGGCATTCCCAGGAGGTAGGCCCTCCGCTGGGGAGGTGCCTTAGGGCCTGCCCCTGGCGGAGGATCCGTGGTCGTCGGGGGAACCGCTGGCGACCGCTCTACCCCATCGGCGGCATCCTGGTTTCCGGTCGTCGCCGATGGCACTAGAGTGTGGCGCAAGGCGGGCCCCTCGTCTGGCGATATGAAGCAAGGCCGGTACCTGTGAAGAAGGCCCAGTTCCTGTGAAGCTCGCCGCCCCGTGACACTCTCACGTAATAATGAGTGGGGCTATACATGCCCCGGAGTTTCAGGGGTGCCGGCCTCAGGCCCTGGGGCTCCCTCCCACGCCCAGTGGCAGCACTTAGCTCCGCGCTGGTGAGAAGACGTCCAAGACTAGACTAGGTGCTGGACGCGGCCTTTTTCTGCTTTCATTGCTTTTCCCTTGGTTGTTGCTTTCCCCCGCTGGATTTAAGTTGGACTTGAATTTGACATTTGCATGTGTTTGGGGAAGGGGTGCCTAGTCTCGTTCGAGCAATCTCTCGCATTTTGGTTACAACCTCGCCTCAGCTGCCTCCCCTCGTGAGCCCCTCGCGAGCCGGGTCTGGCCTAGCTTGCGTGCAGCCCACACTGCTGCCGTCATATCCTCTCAGGAGGTTCTTCGCTGCAGATCCTACGGAGTCGATCAGGAGGCATTCGAGGCACCACAGCCTCCCACAAGTTATCTCAGGACCCGCACGGGACAAAGGTAAACTAGCCGGCCGGCTCGTCACCTAGCCAACTACTTGGCACGGGGATATGGGTGATGTAGCATTCACTAGTGCGCTGAACATAAGTTTTACATGAGGGACACCCCCTCCCAAAATGCTCTTACAACCATCAGGTCAAAAGCCTGAGTTCTACTCGTGCAGGGTAAGGAGACAGAAGCAATGCGCGGTCAGTCATATAAATCCCCCAATGCGTCCTCAGGAGCACCGCCCAAACTGTCGCTGGCGTCGCTGGCCTCGCCATCGCTCCTTGCGTTGTCATCAGCGGCGTCAGGACCGTTCACCACGCCGCCCTCATCGGCGGCCACGATCGCGTTATCATTATCTGAAGCAAAGGCCCTAACGAGAGCGTCCACGTTGTCTTCAACCTAGTATGCCAGGTCGTCCCGGACGGCCTGGGGGACTGGGGTGATGGCGGCGTCGAAGTCGAAGTGAGGATCCATGTTTCGAAGATGGCTGAAGACGCGGGAAAAGGCGCGCCCGAGCAGGGCGCAGCTCCTCTCCTCCACCAACCTGTTGGCCCTGAACGACCGCGCCTCCAACTGCGTCACGATGTCGGTGAAGAACTGAAGGTTGCCGGAGTAGTTAACGGCGTGCGGCTCGCCAATGGCCGCCCCGCAGATGTTACCCAAGGCCGTGTTGGCCCCTCTCCCGAAGCGTGGTGAGCATGGGGGCGTGCTCATGTTCCAGGAGCCGCTGCTGACGTATCTCATCCGCATTCTGGCGCGCGACGGCCTCAACCTCGTCCACCCGTTGGCGAAGAAGAAGCGCCTCGACATGGGAAGTAGTTGACTCCCCCTGCGCCACGTCAAGTGCGGCCCGCCGAGCATCAACCCGCCGCGTCGCTTCCTCCAGCTTGGTCCTTAGGGCGGCGGTCCTACCTTCAGCCTCGGTCCAGATCAACTCTAGCCTCTCCTCGAACTCGCGCTCGAGGTCCAGGCGCGCCATCGCCGCCCGACGTCCGACCTCCTCCAAGACACGGGTTTCCCGTGCAGCGACATCATCCTCCGCCCGTGTCACCAAGCGCTCCCTTGTCTCTAGGCGTTCATACTCGCGCGCGCGTTTGGTGGCTTCCAGCGTCAGCACCTCCTCATGCTTCTGGAGCTCCACTGGGTCGCCTGAAGCCACCTTCATCGACGCGAGGGCCGCCTCGCGCAGCTCCACCTGCTCCTCCAGTGAGTGGCACCGGGCCAGGAGTTCCCGTGCCCGCTCCTCCGTCGCCTCTCGCCGCCGGTCAGCTTCCCGGGCTTCCTCGACGGCTCGGGAATGGACCTCCCGAGAGGCTGCCAGCGACGCCTTGGCATCCTCATCGTCAAGATCGCGCTGATGGCACGCGAGGGCGACAACCGCCTCTAGCTCGCGCCTCTCTGCAACCAGGCGCAGGCCCTCAACCTCGAGGCGCGCGTCCTCATCAGCGAGCTCTACACCAAGCAGGCTCACCACGTCAGTCGTCCTTTGAAGAAACCCTTGGCGAAGAGCGCGATGCTCTCGGGCGCGCTCGAGTACGTCTTCCACACCATCATCCGCCCCAAACAAACGCCGAGGGGCACGGATCAGCACTCCCCCTCCGGGCAGGGGGCTGGGGGCTGGCACCCTTGAGGCGACCGGGCACGCCTCGCCAGAAGCCCGGCCTGGAGCCAGTCCATCCCCAAGTGAAGAGCGCAGGGAGTACCCCAGCCAATCACGGTCCACGACCAGACGAGAAGCCCACGGCAGGCTGGGTATGCCACGAGAAGGCTCGCGAAGGAAGATCGCAAGGCGCGCAGGGCCGCGTCGCACCTCGGGATGGTTCGTCCCTCCAACCGGCCTCACCACAAGGGCTCTACTGCTCGGAGCGATCGACGGCGGAGGCGAGGGGGATGGCTCCTCAGTCATCTCCGTGAGCTCGGAAGGAAGGGCCCTGCGGAGCAAGGATCAGGAAGGGCAACAGAAGAATCTGGAGCTGGGAAGGGAGAAGGCTTACTCGTCGATGGCGAAGTACTTCCTATGCTTCAGCAGGCGACAAGGGTAATCGTCGCCCAGGTCCTCCCTCCTCTTCCGGAGGGCCTCAAAGTCCATGCGGAAGCGACCCAAGAGTTGAGCGCAGGGGTCAGCTTGCGACGAGGAGGAGGCACCAAGACGACCTGCGTCGGGGGCATCTACCTGATGCGTGCCACCGGTCGCCCCACCAAGAAGAGCAGCTGGGGCCTCGGGGGCCTCAGCCGCAGGCACTGCAGGCGGCTGCTCGCCGCCGTCAGCCACGACAGCACGGGCCTCCGGGGCTGCTCCCTCATGATTGCCGCCCTATGCTGTCACCTCTGCAGGGGCACCCTCAGCCTCCGGAGGCTCATGCCTCCCTGCTCCGCCACTTGAGGAAGAGTCCCCTTGGCCGACTGCAAGGGCGACCACCACCACTGGGTTCTCGCGAGGCCCCTGGAGGCCAGCAGGGCGCGGGCCCCATTCGTCGAAGATGGGCATCTGACTCACAAAGTCGCTTCTATTCGAGAGAGAGCAGCAAGGGCCCCTCTTGCCGGATGCCGCCGGGGGAAGGATCCCCAGTCAAGACCAAGAGCACCTTCCTCAGTGCTTCAGGCGTCAGGTCCTCTTCCTGGAGCCTCATACGATCCCCATGCCCGTTGAAGGCCCACATCCGGTGAGAATGGCGTTGGAGAGGGGCAACACGGCGTAGCAGGAACTCCTTCACCACCTTGGGCGCCGTCACGCCGAGCTCCCTCAAGAACGCAAAGCGACGCCAGACGAAGGCGAGCCGGGGGCTCGTGAGCGTCTCCTGGCCCCAGCCCGAGTTGGGGACAGCAGGCGAAGATGGCTCCGGCAGCAGGGGGCTGGGCACCCCTACGTCCACATACAGCCACCGCTCGCGAAACCCACGCGCAGGCGGAGGAAGACTGAAGTCGATTCCTGAAGCCGCTGTCTCAGGCGCAGCGATGAAGCTCATGCACCCCAAACATTGGGTGGGGTCGACAAGGCGCAGAGAGAAGAAGTGGCGCAGCAAGGCAACCGAGGGAAGGATGCCCATCATTGCCTCACAAATGAAGGCGAAAACCGCAAGGAGAGTGATGGATTCAGGACCCAGATGCATCATGTGGATCTGATAATGGGAGAGCACGGCGTTGAAGAAATCAGAAAAGGGGGAAACCAGTCCCGCCCACAGGGCGTCGACAAAGTATCGGACCTCAGTGGCGATCCTGTCGATGGAGAAGCGGGACGCGGGCCAGGCCGTCGTCCTCCCGCATTCGTTGAAGATGGTGGCCAGAGCCGAGATGACCTTGCTCAAGCCCTCTCGATTGATTATGATCGACCGATCGACGGCGGGGGCCGCCGCCGACGGTGAGTGAGGCGGCGGCATGGGCTGCTTCCCTCTTCCATTCTTCGGCGGAGCCATGACCGCAGAAAAGGAGGGGGAAGGTTCGAGATTGGATTGGATGCGGAAACCAGAGTTCAAGAGGGGAAAGGACAGAGAGCGCTCGAGCAGCGGAAAGGGGAGCGGCTGTGTGCGGCTACGAGTCCGCCTAGCATGGCATAAAATAAGGAGGCATGGGGGAACAGTGTCGCCCACGTCCAATCAACCGCCACGCGGCGCCCAAGGCCGCAGGCTGTTAGGCCCCGCGATGCTTCGCACTTGCCCTTTCGCCTCTCTGCTCGGCCAAGTCTGGGCACGCCTTGAGCCCGGGGGCTACTGTCGGCGTTCTGGGAATGGGGGTCCCCGGATTTGCCTACCTTCAGCCTGCGGCGTGGCTCAAAGGGGGCCCAGCGCGGCCCACCTTCATCAGCGCAAGCTCAAGACCCTCGCGAGGGGCCAAGCCTCGCGGGGCGGACGACAAGGAGCTTCCTCAGGCACGGCCTCATCAGGCTGGCTCACGAGGAGGTGGAGAGTTCAAGGCGGGGTACCTCGCGAGGTGCCCATGACGCAAGCCATGACGACCAAGGGCGCCAGTCGGGCGCCAGCCCGCACAGTGTCCTCCTTTCCTCTTTGGTGCAAGGGGAGCAAGCGCAGGTGAGATCATCAAACAAAGGCATCCATTTCGGTGTAATAAGACCAAGACCAGCCCAACGGCAGGGAGGAAGTCATCGTGGAGCCCAAGCAGGCGTCACCACCAGAGCCTTTGACATGCGAGGACCAACTTTAGTCAGTATAAGTGTACCCGCTGTTCCCCTTCAGAATGGCCAATTGTTGGCGCCCTTCCCGCTCAATATTTGGGGAGAGGCCCAGGGCCTTTGCCTATAAATAGGACTAGCCACCCCCAGGGTAGGCGGGAGAGGAACCAGTACGAGGCATACATCTAGAATAGAGAGAGAGAGAGAGCGACTGAACTCCTCCTAGCAGTTCATCGCACCAGCCAAGAACAGACCCTCGCGAGGCTGTTCTCCCTTGTATTGTTCATCATTAGCCCAAGAGGCAATCCGCAAACTACACACTGGAGTAGAGTATTACACCACAATGGTGGCCCGAACCAGTATAAACCCTGTGTCCCTTGTGATGTTCTTTTCGTAGTTTAGGTCCTAGCGATTCGGCAAGGAGCAAGTGGGTAAAGGGCGAAATCTCAGCGCACACCCTAGAGTTCGAACCTCAAGGGTCTGCCGGAACCCGAAATCTGACAGGGTATCTCTGAAAGTGTCTGTTGGGTTGGCACGAATCGAGACTGGGATTTGTCACTCCGTGTGATGGAGAGGTATCTCTGGGCCCACTCGATAGGACATCATCATAATGTGCACAATGTGACCAAGGGGTTGATCACAGGATGATGTGTTACGGAACGAGTAAAGAGACTTGCCGGTAACGAGATTGAACAAGGTATCGGGATACCGACGATCGAATCTCGGGCAAGTACTATACCGCTAGACAAAGGGAATTGAATACGGGATCGATTGAGTCCTCGACATCGTGGTTCATCCGTTGAGATCATCATGGAACATGTGGGAGCCAACATGGGTAACCAGATCCCGCTGTTGGTTATTGACCAGAGAACGTCTCGGTCATGTCTGCATGGTTCCCGAACCCATAGGGTCTACACACTTAAGGTTCGATGATGCTAGGGTTATAGGGAATAGATATACGTGGTTACCGAATGTTGTTCGGAGTCCCGGATGAGATCCCGGACGTCATGAGGAGTTCCGGAATGATCCGGAGGTAAAGATTTATATGGGAAGTTCTATTTTGGTCACCGGAAAAGTTTCGGGTTTTATCGGTAATGTACTGGGACCACCGGGAGGGTCCCGGGGGTCCACCAAATGGGGCCACCGGCCCCAGAGGGCTGCATGGGCCAAGTGTGGGAGGGGACCAGCCCCAGGTGGGCTGGTGTGCCCCCCACAAGGGCCTAAGGCGCCTAGGGTTTGGGGAGGGGGCTCCTCCACCTTGCTTGGGGGGAAAGTTTCCCCCTCTCCCCCCCTTGGCCGCACCCTAGATGGGATCTAGGGGCTGCCGCACCCCTTGGGGTGGGAACCCTAGAGGGGGCGCAGCCCCCTCCCTCTCCCCTATATATAGTTGAGGTCTTTGGGGCTGCCAACACATGAGAACTTCTCCCTCATGGCGCAGCCCTACCTCTCTACCTCCTCCTCTCCCGCGGTGCTTGGCGAAGCCCTGCTGGATTGCCACGCTCTTCCTCCACCACCACGCCGTCGTGCTGCTGCTGGATGGAGTCTTCCCCAACCTATCCCTCTCTCCTTGCTGGATCAAGGCATGGGAGACGTCACCGGACTGCACGTGTGTTGAACGCGGAGGTGCCGTCCGTTCGGCACTAGGATCATCGGTGATTTGGATCACGACGAGTACGACTCCATCAACTCCGTTCACTTGAACGCTTCCGCTTAGCGATCTACAAGGGTATGTAGATGCACTCTCCTTTCCCTCGTTTCTAGATAACTCCATAGGTTGATCTTGGTGTTGCGTAGAAATTTTTTGAATTTCTGCTACGTTCCCCAACAGTGGCATCATGATCTAGGTCTATGCGTAGTTTCTATGCACGAGTAGAACACAAGTTGTTGTGGGCGTTGATTTTGTTCAATATGCTTACCGTTACTAGTCCAATCTTGTTTCGACGGTATTGTGGGATGAAGCGGCCTGGACCGACCTTACACGTACACTTACGTGAGACAGGTTCCACTGACTGACATGCACTTGTTGCATAAGGTGGCTAGCGGGTGCCAGTCTCTCCTACTTTAGTCGGATCGGATTCGATGAAAAGGGTCCTTATGAAGGGTAAATAGCAATTGACATATCACGTTGTGGTTTTTGCATAGGTAAGAAACTTTCTTGCTAGAAACCCATAGCAGCCACGTAAAACATGCAAACAACAATTAGAGGACGTCTAACTTGTTTTTGCAGGGTATGCTATGTGATGTGATATGGCCAAAAAGAATGTGATGAATGATATGTGATGTATGAGATTGATCATGTTCTTGTAATAGGAATCACGACTTGAATGTCGATGAGTATGACAACCTGCAAGAGCCATAGGAGTTGTCTTAATTTATTGTATGACCTGCGTGTCATTGAACAATGCCATGTAATTACTTTACTTTATTGCTAAACCGTTAGCCATAGTAGTAGAAGTAATAGTTGGCGAGACAACTTCATGGAGACACGATGATGGAGATCATGATGATGGAGATCATGGTGTCATGCCGGTGACGATGATGATCATGGAGCCCTGAAGATGGAGATCAAAAGGAGCAAAATGATATTGGCCATATCATGTCACTTTTGATTGCATGTGATGTTTATCATGTTTACGCATCTTATTTGCTAAGAACGACGGTAGTAAATAAGATGATCCCTCATTAAAATTTCAAGAAAGTGTTCCCCCTAACTGTGCACCGTTGCGAAAGTTCGTTGTTTCAAAGCACCACGTGATGATCAGGTGTGATAGATTCTAACGTTCACATACAATGGGTGTAAGCCAGATTTACACACGTGAAACACTTAGGTTGACTTGATGAGCCTAGCATGTACAGACATGGCCTCGGAACACGAGAGACCGAAAGGTCGAGCATGAGTCGTATGGTAGATACGATCAACATGAAGATGTTCACCGATGATGAATAGTCCGTCTCACGTGATGATCGGACACGGCCTAGTTGACTCGGATCATGTAATCCCTTAGATGACTAGAGGGGTGTCTATCTGAGTGGGAGTTCATAGGATGAACTTAATTATCCTAAACATAGTCAAAAGATCTTTGCAAATTATGTCATAAGCTCGCGCTTTAGTTCTACTGTTTAGATATGTTCCTAGAGAAAATTCAGTTGAAAGTTGATAGTAGCGATTATGCGTACTAGGTCCGTAAACTGAGGATTGTCCTCGTTGCTTCGTAGAAGGCTTATGTCCTTAATGCACCGCTCGGTGTGCTGAACCTCGAACGTCGTCTGTGGATGTTGTGAATATCTGACACACACGTTTTGATAAGTACGTGATAGTTCAGCTAAACGGTTTAGAGTTGAGGCACCAAAGATGATTTTGAAACGTCGCGAAACATATGAGATGTTTCGAGGGCTGAAATTGGGATTTCAGGCTCGTGCCCACGTCAAGAGGTATAAGACCTCCAACGATTTTCTTAGCCTGCAAACTAAGGGAGAAAAGCTCAATCGTTGAGCTTGTGCTCAGATTGTCTGAGTACAACAATCACTTGAATCAAGTGGGAGTTGATCTTCCAGATGAGATAGTGATGTTTCTCCAAAGTCATTGCCACCAAGCTGCTAAAGCTTCATGATGAACTATAACATATCAGGGATAGATATGATGATCCTTGGATATTCGCGATGTATGACACCGCGAAAGTAGAAATCAAGAAGGAGCATCAATTGTTGATGGTTGGTGAAACCACTAGTTTAAGAAAGGGTGAGGGAGTCCTGGACTAGGGGGTGTCCGGATAGCCGGACTATCATCGTCGGCCGGACTCCAAGACTATGAAGATACAAGATTGAAGACTTCGTCCCGTGTCCGGATGGGACTTTCCTTGGCGTGGAAGGCAGGCTTGGCGATTCGGATATGTAGATCTCCTACCATTGTAACCGACTCTGTGTAACCCTAGCCCTCTCCGGTGTCTATATAAACCGGAGGGTTTTAGTCCGTAGGACGAAAAACCATTACAACAATCATACCATAGGCTAGCTTCTAGGGTTTAGCCTCCTTGATCTCGTGGTAGATCCACTCTTGTACTACCCATATCATCAATATTAATCAAGCGGAGTAGGGTTTTACCTCCATCGAGAGGGCCCGAACCTGGGTAAAACATCGTGTCCCTTGTCTCCTGTTACCATCCGCCTAGACGCACAGTTCGGGACCCCTACCGAGATCTGCGGTTTGACACCGACATTGGTGCTTTCATTGAGAGTTCCTCTGTGCCGTCACCAATAGGAAGGATGCCTCTTCCCGTCTTTAAAGACGGTATCTTCGCCAAAGGAGCCTTGGCCGCTGGCCAAACTATCCGGCTGGGTGGTTTTCTCATGACCGCCTGTTCGGCTACCGCTTCGACGATGACCTCTTGGGTCATCAAAAGCAATCTTCACGTCAACTCGGAATTCGCCGAGTAGCTGGATCCAATAGAGCTGTCGTCCGTAAACGAGCTCTTGGATCGCATCGCTGCCCTGGGAGTCGCTACAGACTACAATCTGATTGGGCTTAAAACTGATCTGAGAGAGATTAACTCTCCCCAGGTTACCCACCATGTTGCGGTGGTAGAGGAACAACGCGGCGACTCTTCTCCTGTATTGAAAACTAGTCATGTCCGGGCTCCCGAGCCCTCCATGCCAGATTCCCGTGGAGGGACGGGCTTCCATCAAGCACTGAACCTAAAGTCAGGCAACGGACCGGACTCGTTGGACAACGTCCAGCAATCGAAGCTTCCAAATTCAGAAACTTCTCGGCCCTTGAGCCTCGAGATGGGTAGGGTTCCGGACTCAATTCCACCCACCCACCCAGACATATGCGATCTATCTCAAATCCGGCAAGAGCCCGCTGAAATAGTACATCATTACTGGGCCAGATTCCTCCTGGTTATGGACAGGATAAAGGACTACCGAGAGGAAAACGCAATTTCAATTTTCTGCAATAATTGCACGGACGAGGGAATCTTGAACACCGTCAGTCGCCGTGAAATTACATGCTTCACCGACCTGGCGTCCATAGTACGAAAGTACTGTGCGATGGAGAGTTTCCAGAAAACCGAAACTAAGTTTTGGGACAATCCGGCCCCGAATACAACCCTAGTTCGTAACAAAAGGGTGCATCACACTCAGGCACCAGGTACCAAAACCAAAAAGCAAAAACCCCATAAAGGCACGGAACCATCTTTGGAGGGATGGCTCGGCGGACCTGTAAAATTCCAAGATCTGAAGGCGCCACCCCAACACATAGCCTTGAGCATGTTGATATCTTTGCGGCGGTGGCCAAAAGTGGCGAGGAGCTTCTAGCCCCGGAAAACCACTCCAACAGTACCAGTACGGTGTCAACAGTCTTTGAGACTTTCGCATCAAATAATATGCAAAAACCAACAATCCGCAGCCTCGCCGAAGTCTACCAAGTAGCAACAACAAATCCATGGAGCGACACGGCCATCACCTTCAACGCCAGAGACGAACCCAAATTCCGAACAGCCCGAGCACCAGCCGCATTGGTCCTCAGTCCAATAGTGGACGGCTTTCGCCTTACCAAGGTACTCATGGATGGTGGCAGCGGACTAAACCCATCTACGAGGAAACTCTTCAAAAAATGGAAATAGACTAGAGCCACGTTGAGCGAAGCAGCACAACCTTTAGAGGAATAATCCCTAGCCGGGAAGCGCGCTGCACAGGAAAAATCACACTTGATGTGTTGTTCGGCTCGCCGGACAATTACAGGTCCGAAGAGGTCACGTTCCAAGTGGCCCCGTTCAGCAGCGGATATCACACTATATTAGGATGAGAGGCATTCACAATTTTTCAAGCCATACCCCATTACGGGTACATGAAGCTTAAGATGCGTGGGCCCGGTGGAATAATCACTCTTGTTAGTGATCCGGACATAGCACTCCGCGCCGAAAACAAGACAGCTGCATTAGCCCTGGAGGCACTATCTGAAGCCCTAGTGGCGGAGGAACTCACTGCGCTGCGCTCTACGGTGAATAGGGACGATGCGATACTCGATAAGAGATCCAAGTCCACCTCCTTTAAACCAGCGGATGAAATAGTCAAATTCTAGGTCCATCCAACGGACCCAACAAAGACGGCCTCCATCGGGACACAGTCGAACCCTGATGTAGATGCCGCACTGCGAGAATTCCTTCGGGAAAATTGGGACATCTTTGCCTGGCACCCTTCAGATATGCCAGGAATCCCACGCAGACAAGCGAGAACACAGCCTAAACATCCTAAAAGGATTCAAGCCACCAAAGCAGGCTCTTGGCGATTTTCGAACCCAAAAGACAGCAATGGGAGAAGAGCTAGCCAAACTCTCGAAGCCGGATTCATCGAGACATCAAACATCCGGATGGCTAGCAAACCCGTAATGGTACCAAAGAAGGACAAATCCTGGCGCCTATGTGTCGATTTCAAAGACCTCAACAAGGCCTGCCCAAAGGATCCCTTCCCCCTTCCCCACATCGACCAAATAATCGATGCTACTGCAGGGCATGATTCATTGTGCTTCCTTGACGCATACTCCGGCTACCATCAAATCAAGATGGCGGAGGCGGACCAAGCCGCAACGGCATTCATTACTCCATATGGACCATTCTGCTTCAACATGATGCCCTTCGGACTCAAAAACGCCAACGCAACATATCAGCGCATGATTCAGACATGTCTGGCTACCCAGATCGGCAAAACAGTAGAGGCATACGTAGACGACGTAGTCGTCAAAACCAAACACGTCGAGACTCTAGTAGACGATTTGACGCTCACATTCGATAACCTCCGAGCATATGACATTAAGCTGAATCTGGAAAAATGCATTTTCGGCGTACCAGCCGAAAAGCTCCTGGGCTTCATTGTATCCGGTAGAGGAATTGAAGCAAACCCAGCCAAGATCCGAGCTTTGTCACAGCTGGATATTCCAAAAGAACTCAAACAAATACAAAAATTGACTGGATGCGTGGCGGATCTAAGCCGCTTTATCTCCCATTTGGGAGAAAAGGCATTGCCCCTCAAGCGCCTCCTCAGGCGCACCGAACACTTCGAGTGGACGGATGCTGCCACTGCCGGACTCGAAGAAATAAAAGCCATATTGGCAACAAATCTGGTCCTGGCTGCGCCTAACCTGGGCGAACCAATGTTGTTATACATCGAGGCAACACATCAAGTTGTAAGCGGTACTGTCGTCGACGAGAAAGCGAAGGGCATAAATTCCCTCTTCAAAACCGGTGTACTACGTATCCTTTGTCTTAACTCCTGCAAGTCCGTTACCCGCACTATCAAAAGATAGCGTCACGAGGTGTTCATGGCATCCCGAAGCTCGACACTACCTTCAAGAGTGTTCTATAACGGTGGCCTCGAAGTGCCCCTCAACGACATTATAAACAACCATGACGCGACAGGCAGGATTGCAAAATGGGCCATTGAGCTCTTACCATTCGATATAACTTACAAACCTCGGCGAGCTATAAAGTCGCAAGTCTTGGCTGACTTTGTTGCTGAATGGACTGAAGCCGAACTCCCTAAAGAGTACGGCGCATACTCCAATTGGATTATGCATTTCGACGGCTCCAAAATGTTGGCGGCTTGGGGGCTGGCGTCGATTGACGTTCCCAACCGGGGACTGATCCAATCGTGCCGAGATAATGTACACGGACTCCAACAATGCAGCCAAATACGAGGCCCTCCTACATGGCCTCCGGATGGCAATCTCCATGGGCATTCAACGCCTAGAGGTGCGCGGGAATTCAAACCTTGCAATATCCCAAGTAAATAGAGACTTTGACGCCAAGGATCCGAAAATGGCAGCCTATCGTAATGCTGTCCTAAAAATGTCAGCTCGGTTCGAAGGACACGAATTCCACCACGTAGCCCGGGATAATAACCAAGCAGCCGACGTATTGGCACGCATCAGCGCGAAACGCGACGCTGTCCCTCCAAACATCTTCTTGGAACGGCTCTTTAAGCCATCCGTACTATGGGAAGAGGAGTCCAGAAATAACAACCCGGAAGCAGCCGCACCACCCAACACAGAACAATCTGACATAATCGGCGACTCAGCCGATGAAATAACACCTTCAGCCCACGAAATAATGGCAGTAATCGCCCCGTGGACAGAGTCATTCCTAGCCTACTAACTTAGGCAGGAACTTCCCGAAGACCAAAATGAGGCCCGCTGCATAGTTCGGCGATCTAAAGCCTACAAGGTCCACGAGGGAGAACTCTATAAGGTGTATCTCCGAAGAGGAAGGGCGAAACCATCTGGCTGAAATTCATGCCGGACTAGGCGGACACCACGCCGCAGCTCGGCCCCTTGTAGGCAAGGCATTCCGTACAGGATTTTATTGGCCGGCGGCCCGGGCAGATGCTCAGGACTTAGTCCAAAGATGCGTTGGTTGTCGCTCTTTGCTAATCGAGCCATATGCCACCCTTCGCCTCAAAACTATACCCATCACCGGCCGTCATGATCCGGGGCTTGACATGGTTGGACCCCTTAAAGGGGGAACCCACAAGCAAAAGTACGCATTGGTCATGGTGGACAAATTCACCGAATGGATAGAGGCCAAGCCAGTTAAAACGGCAGAGTCCGGACCAGTGATAGACTTCATATCCGGGGTAGTACACCGTTATGGCGTCCCCCATAGCATCATTACCAATAACGACATGAACTTCATGGTCGACGAGGTTAAATTATGGTGCAAAAATATGGGCATTAAGCTCGATTACGCTTCAGTCTATCATCCTCAAACCAACGGTCAAGTGGAACGAGCAAATGGTCTAATAATGAGCGGCATCAAACCAGACTAGTGCGGTCCCTTACGGAATCTAACATGCACTGGGTAGAGGAGCTTGAGTCCGTACTCTGGGGGCTGCGGACAACGCCCAACCGTACTACCGGATTCACACCATTTTTCTTGGTATACGGCGCAGAGGCAGTTTTGCCCTGCGACATCATTCATGACTCACCTCGAGTGCGCATGTACGAAGAAAGAGAAGCCGAGCTGGATCGGCAGGACAGCTTGGACGCATTGGAGGAAGAACGCGATGTGGCAAAGGCCCGTTCCGCATTCTATCAGCAGCAGGCTCGAAGATATCAAAGCAGAGAAGTACGCGCTAAAACTTACAACGTTGGCGAACTAGTTCTACGCCTGCCGGACAAGAAAAAGGACAAACTCAAGCCCAAATGGGAGGGTCCCTTCATCATCGACCAAGTCCTGACCGGCGGAGCATACCGTCTGCGAAGTGCATCGGACAACCGACTCGAGCTGAACCCATGGAACGCGGCCCGCCTCCGAAGATATTACGCCTAGCACCGAACTAAGAGTTCGTTTCCTTCCTCCGTCCATGTTTTTACACTTCAGCCGTCTTCTATTTCTCTCTTTTCTCTCACTTTTTCCATAAAAGCCCTTAGAGGCCTATTTGCGCATTGTTCGCACACACTTGATGTGCTATCCGCACTCATTATACCTGGGGCTTCTTTACCAGAAGCTTACTTATACGGGCTTAATGCCCAGCACATGTGTCAAACTTCCACACGTACCTTCTATTCACCATTAGATGCATCGATATGACTTAAGTTTTGGCCAAGCTGGGTTGCCTGGCTTCTGTGCTTACCCCTACGTTCCCGATTGTTCGGCTAGGAGGTAAAGGGAGCACCTCTGTGATTGTTACTTCCGGGTCAGCCGGATGTGTACCTCAGACTTGGTGAAGCCGAAAGCTAGCGTTTTTAAGGGAATATTCGGTCGGTGACTTGAAAGATGATTTTTTTACCTATTTATTTATCTGCCCCAGATGTTTTCCTGCTCTTTTCGCAGTCCGGACATGCACTTTAGGGCATGCCTCCTTGGGAAAGGAACCCTTAACGGAACTATTCTCCCTGGAAGATGTTTCTTACTAACCATGTAATATAACATAACTAGTTGGGCACTTGTCTGATAAAGCACTAATGACCCCTACGCCTGGTCTCCATGCATGCCCCGGTTTTTTCTTAACCGAGAAGGTATTCGGACACACCGGACTCTAGGGTCCCGAGGTTGAAGCTTAAAAGGTCGGCAAAGACAAACGATCTACAATCCGGCTAGAAGGCATTTTACATGTCATTTTAAATACATCGTCAAATCGACCGATTGTACTCCTCCTCAATCCCGTCTAACAGCTGTCTAATTTCTGATCCGTTGGGAATATTTAGCGCCAACTCTACTTGGCCGTACACTAAGCTCACAGGATCTCCTTCCCATCGGGCCCCACATGTCCGACCTCGGCCATGTGGTTGGGATCCGCCTTCTTGTACCGCGTCTTCACCATGGCCTCAGCCTCCTCGGCACCTTGGCGGCAGCCGATATCTTCCATAAACAAGCTGCCAAGGCCCACAAGCTTCTCCGCAAGCTCTCCAAGGCCCTCGGGTAGGGAGAGGGACGGCCATAAGGCCTGGACGACGCTGCTCATCGCCTGCCGAACTCGTTCGAGCAGTTGCACCAGCTCGGGAAGTTGATCACCCGTTGAGACAGGCATCTCCTCTGCAGGGCGACCTGTGAGCACACCTACAAACATATTTCTATCAATTGACTTCTCACGAACTCTTCTTTTCAAAGGAGTTCGCTCAAGCACTTACTATAGATGCCGCGACAAGCAGCCGATTCTCCTTCACGGAGCTGCATAGCTCGGCCCGAACACCTTTCAGCTCTTCTCCAAGCTGGGCGTGGGCATCTGGAGTTTGTTCCTTTCTGCTGCACCTTCATAAGCACCTCTCGCCGCCTTGGTGGGCGCAGAGTTGTTGCTTGTCCGGATCAAGTCCGGCAACATCTGCAATACCATTGTCAGATTTATACGCACGCCGCACACCGCTTATTTTTTTGAAATAATGTGTTACCGGAGGGGGTTTCTGTGCCTCCTTCTGCGGCAGCCAGTGCGGCCTCAAGTTGGGCTTTGCACCCTTGCAGCTCCTGGGACAATCAGGTATTCTTCTCTGTAAGATCCTGCAAATTATATGATCCTTAAATCAGCTACTTTAACTACTTTAAGTCTCGGGGGCTACTCGCATATACAACCATTAAAATCTCTTACCCGTATGTCTTTTACATATTGCACCATGGCTCTGGTTAAACCATCTTGAGCGGCACGGAGGTGCGCGTCTCCCGCGTTAAAGGCATTCAACGCCTCTGGGGACAAACACGCGTCACGCAGAACTGTCCGGCGACGCCTATGATTCATGGCGCTCTCCACCTCAGGCCTGGTGGCGGACAGCCGGTCGGCATGCTCCGCTGGAGGAGAATTCGGCCCGCGCCTGGCGCTCGCCTCCCCCTCCGGACCATGTGTTGGAGCCTGGCGGGCGGAGGCTTGGTTGGCAACCCCACTGGACACAGTCCGGCGAGTGCTCTTTCTCCTGGAAAGGTCATGATCGTTAATACACCTCCTGGGAATGCTTTTCCTAAATAACAGTTGCGAGCTATACCGTTGCGGTGACGTTTCGATCCGCGCCGCACTCCTCTTCCACCTGCTCGGCCGGACTAACCCTTGTTGGCCAGCTGCCATGGGCTCGGCTTCCTGCCTTGAAGGCACCTCCTGTGAGACACCATTGTATACGGTGGTCAGAAATGCGCAAGGATGAAATAATGGTGTCAGGACTTCGGTCACAATCACCTGGGGAGCCGGAGATAGGCCGGGGTAGTCAGCCGTAATGGCGACTAGAGCATTGTCCATGCTGAGTTGGTGGAACACCCCGTCGATTAGCTCCACCTTTTTGTCCGGATCCTCTTCGGAGGCCGGATTAAGGGATCTTCCTGGATCCTCGGGCTGTGGAGCCGGACTATGTATGCCCTCCACATCCCGACGTAGCTCCTGCGTCGAAATCGTAAAGTAAGGTACTTAAGTTTGAAAGCACGGGTCGGATAAATAAAATGTCCGCTTACCGAGCGCCGAGGGTTATTCATGGAGAACCCATTCAATGGGCTTGTCTGGAGGAAGTCCTCCTTCTACCCCTTGTACAGGCCGGACAGAATCTTCACTGATCTTGGCCGATCCGGCCCTTTATGCCATGACGGGTGGCATCATTTTCCCCGTTGAAATCCCACATGGGGTGGCCCTTGTATTGCAGCGGCTGCACCCCCCACATTATGCACGTGGCCATGACTCCAATCATGGTCAATCCGGAATGGGCCAGCAACCTTATCCGGCCCATCAAATAATGGACGCCCTTGTCTTCCTCCAGTTGAGGGCTCCGCGGGCGCCAACTTAGGCATTTCTTCAGAGGAGCCTTGCTAAATTCCGGGAGGCCAATCTGAACTGGGTCCGGCAGTGGAGCGTCTTCTATGTAAAACCATTCCGAAGGCCAGTCTTCAGACGCCTTCTTTGGGGTTCCGGATGGATATCCGGTCCCGGCGATGCGCCATATTTCGGCACCGCCCACTTGATATATTGACCCCTCGTGAGAACGGGGTATGAGGCAGAATAGCCTCTTCCACAGCGCAAAATGGGGCTTGATGCCCAAGAATAGCTTGCAAAGAGCTACGAAACCCGTGATGTGCAGAATAGAGGCGGGCGTAAGGTGATGGAGTTGGAGTCCATAGAACTCCAGAAGCCCGCGGAGGAACGGATGCACGGGAAATCCGAGCCCCCTTATTAGATAGGGGACGAAGCACACCCGCTCTCCTTTAGAGGGACTAGGAGTGGCCTCCGCTTGCTTCCCGCCTTTGTAGGTGGCCAGCCCGGCTTGAATCGGGACCATAAAGGCCGGAGGAAGATATCCCTCCGCTTGAAGCTTCACCAGCTCATTGTGCGGAATCGAGCATCTTCTCCATCTCTGGCGGAGGAGGGGGAGCGAGAAGAGGAGCCGCGTCAACGGTCCATGATGGAATGGGTTTTCGGTCAGAAGCGCTCCAATGAGTACTCGCGGAAGAAGGATGGTGTGATTTGGATCTGGATTCTTATCTCTCTTATAGGAAGATTACTTGCACAGCTAGGGGGTAAAACATAAAAGATACCCTGGCTTTTCGCATTCGTGCGACGCGTGGAAGGAGGCCATTATTGGGTGTGGAAGCCAAGGAGCCCAACATTTATAAGGGAGCCGGACACTATCCGGCAAGCACATGGAATTTGAAGGAGAACCCGCCTTGCAATGCCGAACACTATATATGCGCTGGACTCGACGTCATTGAAGCCTGGTTTGGGGCTTACTGAGGGAGTCCTGGACTAGGGGGTGTCCGGATAGCCGAACTATCATCGTCGGCCGGACTCCAAGACTATGAAGATACAAGATTGAAGACTTCATCCCGTGTCCGGATGGGACTTTCCTTGGCGTGGAAGGCAAGCTTGGCGATACGGATATGTAGATCTCCTACCATTGTAACCGACTCTGTGTAACCCTAGCCTTCTCCGGTGTCTATATAAACCGGAGGGTTTTAGTCCGTAGGACGAACAACCATTACCACAATCATACCATAGGCTAGCTTCTAGGGTTTAGCCTACTTGATCTCGTGGTAGATCCACTCTTGTACTACCCATATCATCAATATTAATCAAGCAGGAGTAGGGTTTTACCTCCATCGAGAGGGCCCGAACCTGGGTAAAAACATCGTGTCCCTTGTCTCCTGTTACCATCTGCCTAGACGCACAGTTCGGGACCCCCTACCCGAGACCCGCCGGTTTTGACACCGACAAAGGGCAAGGGCAAGAAGGGATACTTCATGAAACGGCAAATTAGCTGCTGCTCTAGTGGAGAAACACGAGGTTGAACCCAAACCCGAGACTAAGTGCTTCTATAATAAGGGGAACAACCACTGGAGCAGAATTACCCTAGATACTTGGTAGATGAGAAGGCTGGCAACGTCAATAGAAGTATATTGGATATACATTATGTTAATGTGTACTTTACTAGTACTCCTAGTAGCACCAGGGTATTAGATACCGGTTCGGTTGCTAAGTGTTAGTAACTCAAAATAAAAGGCTACAGAATAAAGGAGACTAGCTAAAGGTGAGCTGACGATATGTGTTGGAAGTGTTTTCCAATCTTGATGTGATCAAGCATCGCACGCTCCCTCTACCATCGAGATTGGTGTTAAACCTAAATAATTGTTGTTTGGTGTTTGCGTTGAGCATAGACATGATTGGATTATGTCCATCGCAATACGGTTATTCATTTAAGGAGAATAATGGTTACTCTGTTTATTTGAATAATACCTTCAATGGTCTTGCACCTAAAATGAATGGTTTATTGAATCTCGATCGCAGCGATACACATGTTCATGCCAAAAGATATAAGATAGTAATAATAGTACCACCTACTTGTGGCACTGCCATGTAAGTCATATTGGTATAAAACGCATGAAGAAGCTCCATGTTGATGGATCTTTGGACTCACTCGTTTTGAAAAGTTTGAGACATGCGAACCATGTCTATTGGTGTATATGTATGAAGAAACTCCATGAAAATGGACCATTTGGACTCACTTGATTTCGAATCACTTGAGACATGCAAATCATACCACATGGGCAAGATGACTGAAAGCCTCGTTTTCAGAAAAATGGAACAAGAAAGCAACTTGTTGGAAGCAATACATTTTGATGTGTGCAGTCCAATGAGTGCTGAGGCACGCAGTGGATATCGTTATGTTCTTACTTAACGGATGATTTGAGTAGATACTGAGTATATTTACTTGATGAAACACAAGCCTGAATTATTGAATGGTTCAAGTAATTTCAGAGTGAAGTTGAAGATCATCGTGACAAGAGGATAAAATGTCTATGATATGATCATAGAGATGAGTATCTGAGTTACGAGTTTTGGCACGCAATTAAGACATTGTGGAAATTGTTTCACAATTAATACTACCGAACACCATAGTGTGATGGTGTGTCCGAACATCATAGTTGCACCCTATTGGATATGGTGCGTACCATGATCTCTCTTATCGAATTACCACTATCGTTCATGGGTTAGGCATTATATACAACCGCACTCACTTTAATAGGGCACCACATAATTCCGTTGAGACGACACCGTTTGAACTATGGTTTGGAGAAACCTAAGTTGTCGTTTCTTAAAAGTTTGGGGCTGCGACGCTTATGTGAAAAGTTTTAGGTTGATAAGCTCGAACCCAAAGCGAATAAAATGCATCTTCATAGGACACCCAAAACAGTTGGGTATACCTCCTAATTCAGATCCAAAAGCAATGGGGATTGTTTCTTGAATCGGGTCCTTTCTCGAGGAAAAGTTTGTCTCAGAAAGTTGAGTGGGAGCATGGTGGAGACTTGATGAGGTTATTGAACCGTAACTTCAACTAGTGTGTAGCAGGGCACAGGAAGTTGTTCCTGTGGCGCCCACACCAATTGAAGTAGAAGCTTATGATAGTGATCGTGAAGTTTCGGATCAAGTCACTACCGTACCTCGTAGGGTGACAAGGAAGCGTACTACTTCAGAGTGGTACAATAATCCTATCTTTAAGGTCATGTTGCTAGATAACAATGAACCTACGAGCTATGGAGAAGCGATGGTGGGCCCATATTCCGACAAATGGTTAGAAGCCATGAAATCCGAGATAGGATCCATGTATCAGAACAAAGCATAGACTTTGGTGGACTTGCCCGATGATCGGCAAGCCATTAAGATAAATGGATCTTTAAGAAGAAGACAGACGTGGACGGTAATGTCACCGTCTATGAAGCTCGACTTGTGGGGAAGAGTTTTTCACAAGTTCAAGGAGTTGATTACCATGAGATTTTCTCATCCGTGGCGATGCTTAAGTCCGTCGGAATCATGTTAGCATTAGCTGCATTTATGAAATCTGGCGATGGATGTCAAACGAGTTTCCTTACCGCCAGAAGGAAAGGTTGTATGTGATACAATCGGAAAGGTTTTTTCGATCCTAAGGATGCTAAAAGGTATGCTAGCTCCAGCGGTCCTTACATGGACTAGAGCAAGCATCTCGGAGTCAGAATATGCGCTTTGATGAGATCATCAAAGATTTTGGGTTTATACAAAGTTTATGAGAAACTTGTATCTCCAAAGAAGTGAGTGGGAGCACTATAGAATTTCTGATGAGTATATGTTGTTGACATATTGTGGATCAGAAATGATGTAGAATTTATGGAAAGCATATAGGGTTATTTGAAAAGTGTTTTTCAAGAAAACCTGGATTAAGCTACTTGAACATTGAGCATCAAGATCTATGAGGATAGATAAAAAACGCTTAATGGTTGTCGGTGTCAAAACCGGCGGATCTCGGGTAGGGGGTCCCGAACTGTGCGTCTAGGCGGATGGTAACAGGAGACAAGGGACACAATGTTTTTACCCAGGTTCGGGCCCTCTCGATGGAGGTAAAACCCTACTCCTGCTTGATTGATATTGATGATATGGGTAGTACAAGAGTGGATCTACCACGAGATCAAGGAGGCTAAACCCTAGAAGCTAGCCTATGGTATGATTGTTGTTCGTCCTATGGACTAAAACCCTCTGGTTTATATAGGCACCAGAGAGGGCTAGGGTTACACAGTAGTCGGTTACAATGGTAGGAGATCTACATATCCAGATTGCCAAGCTTGCCTTCCACGCCAAGGCAAGTCCCATCCGGACACGGACTAAGTCTTCAATCTTGTATCTTCATAGTCTTGGAGTCCGCCGACGATGATAGTTTGGTTATCCGGACACCCCTAGTCCAGACTCCTCGGTAGCCCCTAACCAGGCTTCAATGACGACGAGTCCCGTGGCAGATATTGTCTTCGGCGTTGCAAGGCGGGTTCTCCTCCAAATTCCATGTGCTTGCCGAATAGTGTCCGGCTTCCTTATAAATGTTGTGCTCCTTGGCTTCCACGCCCAATAATGGCCCCCTTCCACGTTTCGTACGAATGCAAAAGGCCAGGGTATTTTTACATTTTACCCCCTAGCTGTGCGAATAAGCTGCCTATAAGAGAGGCAAGAATCCAGATCCAAATCACACCATCCTCCTCCTCCTGCGAGTACTCATCGGAGCGCTTCTGACAAAAATCCACTCCATCATGGACCGTCGACGCGGCTCCTCCTCTCGTGCTCCCAGCCCTCAGCCAGGAGATTGGGGAAGATGTTCAGTCCCGCACAGTGAGCTGGTGACGCTCCAAGCGGAGGGATATCTTCCTCTGGCCTTTATGGTCCCGGTTCGAGCCGGGCTGGCCACCTACAAAGGTGGAAAGCAGGCGGAGACCACCCCCAGTCCCTCCAAAGGAGAGAGAGTGTGCTTCGTCCCTTATCTAATAAGGGGGCTCGGATTTCCAATACATCCGTTTCTCCGGGGGCTTCTGGAGTTCTACGGACTCCAGCTTCATCACCTCACGCCCGCCTCCATTCTGCACATTGCGGGTTTCGTAGCTCTTTGTGAGCTGTTCTTGGGCATCGAGCCCCATTTCGCTACTGTGGAAGAGATTGTTTTGCCTCGCACTCGCTCTCACGAGGGTCGATATATCAAGTGGGCGGAGCCGAAATATGGCGCATCGCCGGGACCGGATATCTATCCGGAACCCCAAAGAAGGCATCCGAAGACTGGCCTTCGGAATGGTTTTATGTGGAAGATGCTCCACTGCTGGACCCAGTTCGGATCGGCCTCCCGGAGTTCAGCAACGCTCCTCTGAAGAAACACCTGAGTTGGCTCCCGCAGAGCCCTCAACAGGAGGATGACAGGAGCGTCCATTATCTAATGGGCCGGATAAGGCTGCTAGCTCATTCCGGACTGACCATGATCGGAGTCATGGGCACGTGCATTATGCGAGGGGTGCAGCTGCCCCAATATAGGGGCCACCCCACGTGGGATTTCAACGGGGAGAACAACGCCACACGTCATGGCCGCAAGGGGCCGGGATCGGCCGCAGATCTGGTGAAGATCCTGTCCGGCTTGTACAAGGGGGAGAAGGAGGACTTCCTCCGAACGAGTCCATTGAACGGATTCTCCATGAATAACCCTCGGAGCTAGTAAGCGGACGTTTATTCATTCGATCCGTGCTTTCAAAGTTAAGTGTCTTACTTTATGATTTTGACGCAGGAACTGCGCCGAGATGTGGAGGGCATACACAGTCCGGCTCCACAACTCGAGGATCCGGGAAGATCCCTTGATCCGGCCTCCAAAGAGGATCCGGACATAAAGGTGGAAGTAATTGACGGGGTGTTCCACCAACTTAGTATGGACAATGCTCTAGTCGCCATTACGGCCGACTACCCCGGTTTATCTCCCGCTTCCTGTAACTATGACCGAGCCCCGACACCATTACTTCGTCGTGCTTGTTTCGACCACCGTGATACCAACGGTGTCTCGCAGAGGTGCCTTCAAGGCGGAAGCTAATCCCAGCAATGACCAACCAGGGTCGATTCGCCCAAAGCAGTGGAAGAGGGTGCGGTGTGAATTGAAACGTCCGCCAACGGTATGGCACGCCACCGCTTTTAAGGAAAAGACCCTGTGAAGTATATTGATGCTCATGACTTTTCTAGGAGAAAGAGCGCCACGGATCGCGTCCCGGAGAGGTTGCCAACCAAGCCTCCGCCAGCCAGGCTCCAACACCTGGTCCAGAGGGGGAGGCGAGCGCAAGGCGCGAGCCGGATGCTCCTCCAACGGAGGATGCCGACAGGCTGTCCGCCACCAGGTCTGAGGTGGAGAGCGCCGTGAATCACATGCGCCACCGGACAGTTCTTCGTGACGCGAATTTCTCCTCGGAGGCGTTGAATGCCTTTAACGCGGGAGACGCGCACCTCCGTGCTGCTCAAGATGGTTTAACCAGAGCCACGGAGTAGTATGTGAAAGACATACGGGTAAGGGATTTTAATAGTTGTATATGCCAGTAGCCCCCGAGACTTAAAGTAGTTAAAATAACTGATTTAAGGATCATTTGATATGCAGGATCTTACTGAGAAGAATACCCAATTGTCCCAGGAGCTACAAGAGTGCAAGGCTCAACTTGAGGCCGCACTAGCCGCTGCAGGAAGAGACACGGAGACCCCCTCCGGTAACACATATTTCAAAAAGATAAGCGGTGTGCGGCTTGCGTATAAGTCTGACAATAATATTGCAGATGTTGCCGGACTTGATCCGGACAAGCAACAGCTACTGCACCAGCTGAAGGCCGGTGAGAGGGTGCTTGTGAAGGTGCAGCAGGAGAGGAACAAACTCCAAGATGCCCACACCCAGCTTGGAGAAGAGCTAAAAGGTGTTCGGGCCCAGCTGTCTGGCTTCGTGAAGGAGAATCAGCGGCTTCGTCGCGGCATCTACAGTGAGTGCTTGAGAAAACTCTTTTGAAAAGAAGAGTTCGGCGAGGAAGTTGATTGACAGAAATGTGTCTATAGGTGTGCTCATAGGTCGCCCTGTGGAGGAAATGCCCGGTTCAACGGGTGACCAACTTCCTAAGCTGTTGCAACTGCACGAACGAGTTCGGCGGGCGATGAGTGGCGTCGCCCAGGCCTTATGGTCGTCCGTCTCCTTACCCGAGGGTCTTGGAGGTCTTGCGGAGAAGCTTCAGGGAGCACGGCAGCGCTTCCATCTATTGAAGATATCGGCATGTCGTCAAGGCGCCAGGGAGGCCTGGGCCATGGTGAAGACGCGGTACAAGAAGGCGGATCCGAACCACATTGCCGAGGTCAGGCCTGTGGGGCCCGATGGGAAGGAGATCCCTGTGAGCTTAGTGTACGGCCAAGTAGAGTTGGCAGCTAAGTATTCCCAACGGGACTGTAAATTAGACAGCCTGTTAGACGGGATTGAAGAGGAGTATAATCAGTCAATTTGACGATGTATTTTAAAATGACATGTATAATGCCTTCTTGCTGGATTGTAGATCGTTTGTCTTTGCGGACCTTTTCGCTTCTACCTCGGGACCCTAGAGTCCGGAGTGTGTCCGAATACCCTCACGGTTATGAAAAACCGGGCATGCATGGAGACTAGGCGAGGGGTCATTAGTGCTTTATCGCATAAGTGCCCAACTAGTTATGTTATATTACATGGTTAGTAAGAAACATATTCCAGGAGAATAGTTCCGTTAGGGTTCCTTTTCTCGGAGGCATGCCCTAAAGTGCATGTCCGGATCTGCGAAAAAAGAGCGTAAAAGCATCCGGGGCAGATAAATGAATAAATAAGAAATCATCTTTTAAGTCACCGACCGAATATTCCCTTAAGAATGCCAGATTTCGGCTTCACCTAGTCTGAGGTACACATCCGGCTGACCCGGCAGTAACAATCATAGAGGTGCTCCCTTTACCTCCTAGCCGAACAATCGGGAATGTAGGGGTAAGCACAGGAGCCAGGCAACCCAGCTTGGCCAAAACTTAAGTCATATCGATGCATATAATGGTGAACAAAAGGTACATGCGGAAGTTTGACACCTGCGTTGGGCATAAAGCCTGTTTAAATAAGCTTCTGTTAAAGAAGCCCCCAGGTATAATGAGTGCGGGTAGCCCGTCAAGTGTGTGCGAACAATGTGCGAATCAGCCCTCAAAGGATTTATGAAAAGGTGGGGAAAAAGAGAGAAACAAAAGACAACTGAAGTATAAAATATGGACGGAGGAAGAAGACGAACTCTGAGTCTGGCACTAGGCGTAGAATCTTCGGAGGCGGGCTGCGTTCCATGGGTTCGGCTCGAGTCGGTTGTCCGATGCGTTTCGCAGACGGTATGCTCCGCCGGTCATCACTTGGTCGATGATGAAGGGACCTTCCCATTTGGGCTTGAGTTTGTCCTTTTCTTGTCCGCAGCGAGAACTAGTTCGCCAACATTGTAAGTTTTGGCCCGTACTTCTCTGCTTTGATATCTTCGAGCCTGCTGCTGATAGAATGCGGAACGAGCCTTTGCCACGTCGCACTCCTCCTCCAATGCGTCCAAGTTGTCCTGCCAATCCAACTCGGCTTCTCTTTCTTCATACATGCGCACGCGAGGTGAGTCATGAATTATATCGCAGGGCAAAATTGCCTCTACGCCGTATACCATAAAGAATGGAGTGAATCCGGTAGTATGGTTTGGCGTGGTCCGCAGCCCCCAGAGTACAGAGTCGAGCTCCTCTACCTAGTCCGTGTTAGATTCCGTAAGGGACCGCACTAATCTGGGTTTTATGCCGCTCATGATTAGACCATTTGCCCGTTCAACTTGACCGTTGGTTTGAGGGTGATAGACTGAAGCGTAGTCGAGCTTAATGCCCATATTTTTGCACCAGAGTTTAACCTCGTCGGCCGTGAAGTTCGTGCCGTTATCGGTGATGATGCTGTGGGGGACACCATAACGGTGTACTACCCCGGATATGAAGTCTATCACAGGTCCGGATTCGGCCGTTTTAACTGGCTTGGCCTCTATCCATTTGGTGACTTTGTCCACCATGACCAATAGGTATTTTTGCTTGTGGGTTCCCCCTTTAAGGGGTCCAACCATGTCAAGCCCCCAGACCGCGAACGGCCAGGTGATGGGTATAGTTTTGAGGGCGGTGGGTGGCATGTGGCTCTGATTAGCAAAGAGCTGACAACCGACGATCGTTGGACTAAGTCCCGAAAGATCCGCCCGGCCGTCGGCCAATAAAATCATGTAAGGAAGGCCTTGCCTACAAGGGCCCGGGCTGCAGCGTGGTGTCCGCCTAGTCCGGCGTGAATTTCAGCTAGAATATTTCGCCCTTCCTCTTTGGAGATGCACCTTTGAAGGACTCCGGTTGTGCTTTTCTTATAAAGTTCTCCCTCATGGACCTTGTAGGCTTTAGATCACGAACTATGCAATGGGCCTCATTTTGGTCTTCGGAAGTTCCCGCCTAATTAAGTAGGCTAGGAATGGTTCCGCCCACGGGCAATGACCGCCATTATTTCGTGGGCTGAAGGTGTTATGTCATTGGCTGAGCCACCGTTGTGTCGATTGTTCGGTGTTGGGCGGTGCGGTTGGTTTCGGATTGTTGTTTCGGACTCCTCTTCCCATACTACGGATGGCTTAAAGAGCCGCTCCAGAAGATGTTTGGAGGATGCGTCGCGCTTTGTGCGATCGCGCGCCAACACGCCGGCGCTGGTTATTATCCTGCTACATGGTGGAATTCGAGTCCTTCAACCGAGCTGACATTTTTAAGACGGCGTTACGGTAAGCTGCCATTTTCGGATCTTTGGCATCAAAGTCTCCATTTACTTGGGTATTGCGAGGTTTGAATCCCCGAGGACCTCGAGGCATTGAATGCCCATGGAGATTGCCATCCGGAGACCATGTAGAAGGGCCTCATATTCGCTGCATTGTTGAAGTCCGTACATTATCTCGAAGCACGATTGGATCTGTGTCTCCGGTTGGGGACGCCAAGACGACGCCAGCCCCCAAGCCGCCAACATTTTGGAGCCGTCGAAATGCATGATCCATTGAGTATGCGCCGCATTTTTAGGGAGTTCGCTTCGGTCCATTCGACGACGAAGTCATCCAAAACTTGCGACTTTATAGCTCGTCGTGGTTTGTAGGTTATGTCGAATGGTAAGAGCTCGATGGCCCATTTTGCAATTCTTCCCATTGCGTTGCGGTTGTTTATAATGTCGTTGAGAGGTACTTCGGAGGCAACTGTTATCGAACACTCTTGAAAGTAGTGTCGCAGCTTCCGGGATGCCATGAACACCGCGTACGCTATATTTTGATAATGTGGATACCGGGACTTGCATGGGGTTAAGACAGTGGATACGTAGTACACTGGTTTTTGAAAAGGGAATTTGTGTCCTTCTGTTTCTCGTTCGACGACGAGTACCGTGCTGACAACTTGATGTGTTGCCGCGATATATAATAACATTGGTTCGCCTAGGTTAGGCGCGACCAGGACCGGATTTGTTGCCAATATGGCCTTTAGTTCTTCGAGTCCGGCCGTGGCAGCATCCGTCCACTCGAAGTGTTCGGTGCACCTGAGGAGGCGATAGAGGGGCAATGCCTTTTCTCCCAAACGGGAGATGAAGCGGCTTAAAGCCGCCATGCATCCAGTTAATTTTTGTATTTGTTTGAGGTCTTTTGGTATATCCAACTGTGACAGAGCTCGGATCTTGGCTGGGTTTGCTTCAATTCCTCTACCGGATACGATGAAGCCCAGGAGCTTTCCGGCTGGTACGCTGAAAACGCATTTTTCCGGGTTGATCTTAATGTCATATGCTCGGAGGTTGTCGAATGTGAGCCTCAAGTCGTCTACTAGAGTTTTGACATGTTTGGTCTTGACGACTACATCGTCTACGTATGCCTCCACTGTTTTGCCGATCTGGGTAGCCAGACATGTCTGAATCATGCGCTGATATGTTGCACTGGTGTTTTTGTGTCCGAAGGGCATTGTGTTGAAGCAAAATGGTCCGTACGGAGTAATGAATGCTGTTGCGGCTTGGTCTGCCTCCGTCATCTTGATTTGATGGTAGCCAGAGTATGCGTCGAGGAAGCACAATGAATCGTGTCCTGTGGTAGCATCGATGATTTGATCGATGCGGGGAAGGGGGAAAGGATCCTTTGGACAAGCCTTGTTAAGGTCTTTAAAATCGACACACAGGCATCAGGATTTGTCCTTTTTTGGTACCATTACCAGGTTCGCTAGCTAGTCCGGATGTTTGATGTCTCTGATGAATCCGGCTTCCAATAGTTTGGCTAGCTCCTCTCCCATTGCCTGTCTTTTGGGTTCGGAAAATCGCCGAAGAGCCTGTTTGACTGG
This sequence comes from Aegilops speltoides, assembly GCA_021437245.1. NCBI lineage: Eukaryota > Viridiplantae > Streptophyta > Magnoliopsida > Poales > Poaceae > Aegilops > Aegilops speltoides. Next base: position 373,244,314 of record CM038143.1, read on the forward strand.
CTTGAATCCTTTTAGGATGTTTAGGCTGTGTTCTGCCAATCTGCGTGGGATTCCTGGCATATCTGAAGGGTGCCAGGCAAAGATGTCCCAATTCTCCCAAAGGAATTCTCATAGTGCGGCGTCTACATCAGGAATTAACTGTGCCCCAATGGAGGCCGTCTTTGTGGGGTCCGTTGGATGGACCCGGAATTTGACTATGTTGTCCGCTGGTTTAAAAGAGGTGGACTTGGATCTCTTATCGAGTATCACATCGTCCCTGTTCACCGTAGAGTGCAGCGTAGTGAGTTCCTCTGCCGCTAGGGCTTCGGATAGTGCCTCTAGGGCTAGTGCGACTGTCTTGTTTTCGGCGCGGAGTGCTATGTCCGGATCACTGACAAGAGTGATGGTTCCATTGGGCCCGGACATTTTAAGCTTCATGTACCCGTAATGGGGTATGGCTTGGAAAATTGCAAATGCCTATCGTCCTAATAAAGCGTGATATCCGCTGCTGAACGGGGCCACTTGGAACATGACCTCCTCGGACCTGTAATTGTCCGTGAAATAACACCACATCAAGTGTAATTTTTCCGTGCAGCGTGCTTCCCGCTAGGGATTATTCCTCTAAAGGTTGTGCTACTTCGCCAATGCGGCTCTAGTCTATTTCCATTTTTCAAGGGTTTCCTCATAAATGAGGTTTAACCGCTGCCGCCATCCATGAGTACCTTGGTAAGGCGAAAGCCGTCCACTATTGGACTGAGGACCAATGCGGCTGGTGCTCGGGCTGTTCGGAATTTAGGTTCGTCGCTGGCGTTGAAGGTGATAGCCGTGTCGCTCCATGGATTTGTTGTTGCTACTTGGTAGACTTCGGCGAGGCTGCAGATTGTTCGTTTCCGCATATTATTTGATGCGAAAGTCTCAAAGACTGTTAATACCGTATTGGTACTGTTGGGGTGGTTCTCCGGGGCTAGAAGCTCTTCGCCACTTTTGGCCACCTGCCGCAGTATCCAACATTCTCGATGGCTATGAGTTGGAGTGGCGCCCTCTGTACTATGAATTTTACAGGGTCCGCTGAGCCATCCTTCCAGTACGGTTCCGTGCCCTTTATGGGGTTTTTCTTTTTGGTCTTTGTCCCGGGTGCCTGAGCATGATGGACCCTTTTGTTTCGGACTAGGGTTGTCTTCGGAGCCGGATTGTCCCAAAACTTAGTTTCGGTTTTCCGGACACTCTCCATCGCACAGTACTTTCGTACTATGGATGCCAGGACGGCGAAGCATGTAATTTCGCGACGACTTACGGCGTTCAAGATTCCCTTGTCCGTGCAATTGTTGCAGAAAATTGAGATTGCGTTTTCCTCACGGCAGTCCTTTATCCTGTCCGTAACCAGGAGGAATCTAGCCCAGTAATGATGTACTGTTTCAGCGGCCTCTTGCCGGATTTGAGATAGATCGCTTATGTTTGGGTGGGCGGGTGGAATTAAGTCCGGAACTCTGCCCCCCTTGAGGCTCAAGGGCCTAAAAGTTTCCGAATTTGGAAGCTTGGATTGCTGGATGTCGTCCAACGAATCTGGTCCGCTGCCTGACTTTAGGTTCAGTATTTGTTTGACGTCCATCCCTCCGCGGGAATCCGGCATGGAGGGATCAGGAGTCCGGACACAAATGGTTTTTAATACAGGGGAAGAATCGCTGTGTTGTTCCTCTACCACAGCAATGTGATGGGTAACCTTGGGGGAGTCAATCTCTCTCAGATCGGTTTTAAGCCCAATCTGATTGTAGTCTGTAGCGACTCCGAGGGCGGCGAAGCGATCCAAGAGCTCGTTTACAGAGGAGAGCTCCATCGGATCTAGCTGCTCTGTGAATTCCGAGTTGACATGAAGATCGCTTTTGATGACCCGAGAGTTCATCGTCGGAGCGGCGGCCGAACAGGCGGTCATAAGAAAACCACCTAGCCGGATAGTTTGGCCAGCGGCCAAAGCTCCTTTGGCAATGGTACCGTCTTTAAAGACGGGAAGAGGCATCCTTCCTGATCGCGACGGCACACAGGAACTCTCAATGAAAGCACCAATGTCAGTGTCAAAACCGGCGGATCTCGGGTAGGAGGTCCCGAACTATGCGTCTAGGCCGATGGTCACAGGAGACAAGGGACACGATGTTTTTACCCAGGTTTGGGCCCTCTCGATGGAGGTAAAACCCTACTCCTTCTTGATTGATATTGATGATATGGGTAGTACAAGAGTGGATCTACCATGAGATCAAGGAGGCTAAACCCTAGAAGCTAGCCTATGGTATGATTGTTGTTCGTCCTATGGACTAAAACCCTCCGGTTTATATAGGCACCGGAGAGGGCTAGGGTTACATGGAGTCGGTTACAATGGTAGGAGATCTACATATCCGTATTGCCAAGCTTGCCTTCCACGCCAAGGAAAGTCCCATCTGGACACGGAACAAAGTCTTCAATCTTGTATCTTCATAGTCTTGGAGTCCGGCTGACGATGATAGTTCAGCTATCCGGACACCCCCTAGTCCAGGACTCCCTCAATGGTACTTTCAAATGAGCACGTACCTTGACATGATCCTGAAGGTGTTCAAGATGGATCAGTCAAAGAAGGAGTTATTGCCTGAGTTGGCAGGTATGAAGTTAAGACTTAAAGCTCGATCACGGTAGAAGAAAGAGGAAGGACAAAGGTCGTCCCTTATGTTTTTGTCATAGGCTCTATACGGTATGCCATGCTGAGTACCGATGTGTGCCTTGCCATGTCTGGCAAGAGGGTACAAAGGTGATCAAGGAGTGGATCACCAGACAGCGGTAAAAATTGTCCTTGGAGTAATAAGGATATGTTTCTCGATTATGGAGGTGATAAAGAGTTCGGCGTAAAGGGTTACGTCGATGCAAGATTTAACACCTATCCGAATGACTCTGAGTAGCAAGACGGATACGTATAGTGGAGCAACCATTTGGAATAGCTCCAAGTGGAGCGTGGAAGCAACATTTACAATATGACCTAGAGATTTGCGAAGTACATACGGATCTGAATGTTGCAGACCCGTTGACTAAAACCTCTCTCACAAGCAAAACATGATCAAACCCCAGAACTCATTGATTCTTAATCACATGATGATGTGAACTAGATTAGTGACACTAGTAAACTCTTTGGATGTTGGTCACATGGCGATGTGACCTGTGAGTATTAATAACATGGCGATGTGAACTAGATTATTGACTCTAGTGCAAGTGGGAGACTGTTGGAAATATGCCCTAGAGGCAATAATAAATTAGTTATTATTACTATATTTCCTTGTTCATGATAATAGTTTATTATCCATGCTATAATTGTATTGATAGGAAACTCAGATACATGTGTGGATACATAGACAACACCTATGTCCCTAGTAAGCCTCTAGTTGACTAGCTCGTTGATCAATAGATGGTTACGGTTTCCTGACCATGGACATTGGATGTCGTTGATAACGGGATCACATCATTAGGAGAATGATGTGATGGACCAGACCCAATCCTAAGCCTAGCACAAAGATCGTGTAGTTTGTATGTTATAGCTTTTCTAATGTCAAGTATCATTTCCTTAGACCATGAGATTGTGCAACTCCGGATACCGTAGGAATGCTTTGGGTGTACCAAACGCCACAACGAATCGGGTGGTGTAAAGGTGCACTACGGGTGTCTCTGAAAGTGTCTGTTGGGTTGGCACGAATCGAGACTGGGATTTGTCACTCCGCGTGACGGAGAGGTATCTCTGGGCCCACTCGGTAGGACATCATCATAATGTGCACAATGTGACCAAGGGGTTGATCACGGGATGATGTGTTATGGAACGAGTAAAGAGACTTGCCGGTAACGAGATTGAACAAGGTATCGGGATACCGACGATCGAATCTCGGGCAAGTACTATACCGCTAGACAAAGGGAATTGAATACGGGATCGATTGAGTCCTCGACATCATGGTTCATCCGATGAGATCATCGTGGAACATGTGGGAGCCAACATGGGTATCCAGATCCCGCTGTTGGTTATTGATCGGAGAACGTCTCGGTCATGTCTACATGGTCCCCGAACCCGTAGGGTCTACACACTTAAGGTTCAATGATGCTAGGGTTATAGGGAATAGATATACGTGGTTACCGAATGTTGTTCGCAGTCTCGGGTGAGATCCCGGACGTCACGAGGAGTTTCGGAATGATCTGGAGGTAAAGATTTATATGGGAAGTCCTGTTTTGGTCATCGGAAAAGTTTCGCGTTTTCTCGGTAATGTACAGGGACTATCGGGAGGGTCCCGGGGGTACACCAAGTGGGGCCACCGGCCCCAGAGGGCTGCATGGGCCAAGTGTGGGAGGGGACCAGCCCCAGGTGGGCTGGTGCGCCCCCCACAAGGGCCCAAGGCGCCTAGGGTTTGGGGAGGGGGCTCCTCCACCTTGCTTGGGGGGCAAGTTTCCCCCTCTCCCCCCCTTGGCCGCACCCTAGATGGGATCTAGGGGCTACCGCACCCCTTGGGGGGGGGGAACCCTAGAGGGGGCGCAGCCCACTCCCTCTCCCCTATATATAGTTGAGGTCCTTGGGGCTGCCAACACATGAGAACTTCTCCCTCCTGGCGCAGCCCTACCTCTCTACCTCCTCCTCTCCCGCGGTGCTTGGCGAAGCCCTGCTGGATTGCCATGCTCCTCCACCACCACCACGCCGTCGTGCTGCTGCTGGATGGAGTCTTCCCCAACCTCTCCCTCTCTCCTTGCTGGATCAAGGCATGGGAGACGTCACCGGGCTGCACGTGTGTTGAACGCGGAGGTGCCGTCCGTTCGGCACTAGGATCATTGGTGATTTGGATCACGACGAGTACGACTCCATCAACCCCGTTCACTTGAATGCTTCCGCTTAGCGATCTACAAGGGTATGTAGATGCACTCTCCTTTCCCTCGTTGCTAGATTACTCCATAGATTGATCTTGGTGTTGCGTAAATTTTTTTTGAATTTCTGCTACGTTCCCCAACACGAGGTGCATCATGTGGATCTGATAATGGGAGAGCACCGCATTGAAGAAAGCGGAAAAGGGGGGAACCAGATCCGCCCACAGGGCATCGGCGAAGAACCGGACCTCCGTGACGACCCTATCAAAGGAGGCATGGGACGCATGTCAGACCGTGGTCCTGCCGCACTCGTTGAAGATGGTGGCAAGAGCAGAGCGGACCTTGTTCAAGGCTTCGGGATTGAGTATGATTGACCGATCAACGGCGGGGGCCGCCACCGGAGGCGGGCGGGGTGAATGTGTGGGCTTCTTCCCCTTTTCCTTCTTCGTTGGCGCCATGGCGATGGAAGGAGGGGAGAGCTCGAGCCGGATTGGAGGCGGAGGTTGGAGCTGGAAGAAGAAGGAAGGACAGGAAGTGCGCGGACGAAGAAAGGGGAATAGCTGTGTGCAACCACGGGTCCTCCTAGCCGGGCGTATATTGAGGCATCATGGGGAAGCGGAGACGCCCACGTCCAATCAACCGCCACGCGGTGCCCAAGGCATGCAGCTATTGGGGCCCATGACACCGCAAGACTTGCCCTTCGCTTCTGCTAAGCCAAGTCTGAGCACGCCTTGGGCCCGGGGGCTACTGTCGGCGTTCTGGGAATGGGGTTCCCCAGACTTGCCTGCCTGCGGCGTGGCTCAAGTGGGGGCCCAGTGCAGCCTAGCTTCATCAGCTCAAGCTCAAGACCCTCGCGAGGGGCCAAGCCTCGCGGGGTGGATGACAGGAAGCTTCTTCAGGAGCAGCCTCATCAGGCAGGCTCGCGAGGAGGCGGAGAGATCAAGGCAAGGGCACCTCGCGAGGAGCCCGTGACACAAGCCATGACGATCGAGACCAGGCGGGCGCCGGCCTGCGCAGTGTCCTTGTTTCCCCTTCGGTGCAAAGGGGGCAAGCATAGGCCAAGGCATCATGCAAAGGTTACCGTTTCAGTGCAACAAGACCAGGACCAGCACAACGGCAGGATGGAGGTCATCGTGGAGCCCAGGACGACGTCATCGTCAGAGCCTTTGGCAGCCGAAGACCAACTTTAGTCAGGATAAGTGTACTAGATGTTCCCCTTCAAAATGGCCAATTGTTGGCGCCCTTCCCGCTCAGTATTTGGGAAGAGGCCCAAGGCCTCCCTCTATAAATAGGACTAGCCACCACAGGGCAAAGGGACCGGATCTAGATTGCGCATAGACTAGCGAGAAGTGACCAAACTCACCCAAGCAGTTCATCGCACCAGCTCAAGAACAGCCCTCGCGAGGCTGTTCTCCCTTTGTATTGTTCATCATCAGCCCCTGAGGTAATCCACCACACCACACACTGGAGTAGGGTATTACACCACAATGGTGGCCTGAACCAGTATAAATCTCGTGTTCCTTGTGTGTTCTTCTTTCTAGCCTAGATCCTTTGCAAGACTTCGAGACGCAAGCTGGTAGGGAAAAGATCTTCGTGCGCACCCCAGTGTTCGAACCTCAAGGGTCTGCCGGAACCCAAAATCCAACAGAACATAGTGGATACTAGGGATCAACCCCTAACAAAACTAACTCGATTACATGATGAATCTCATCCAACTCCTCACCGACCAGCGAGCCTATGAAGGAAACTCACTCCCGATGGGGAGGATCATGGAATTGGTGATGATGGAGGGTTGGTGATGATGAAGACCAAAGATTCCCCTCTTCGGAGCCTCGAACAGGCTCCAGATCTGGCCTCCCGATGAAGAACAGGAGGTGGCGGCGGCTCCGTATTGTGAAACATGATGAAACTTCCTCTCCTGTTTTCTCTCTCCAAAAATAGGATTTTATAGAGTTCAAATTAGGGTCAGCGGAGCCCCAAGGGCCCCACCACCCACCAGGGCGTGCTAGGGGGGTGACGTGCCCTGGTGTCTCGTGGTCAGCCAGGGCCCCCCTCTGGTGGGTCTTGGTTCCACTATTTTTCTTTTATTCTAAAGTAAATCTCCAAAGTTTCGTCCAATTCCGAGAACTTTTATTTCTGCACGAAAACAACACCATGGTAGTTCTGCCAGAAACAACGTGAGTCCGGGTTAGTTTCATTCAAATAATGCAAATTAGAGTCCAAAACAAGAGTAAAAGTGTTAGGAAAAGTAGATACGTATAAACTCCCCCAAGCTTAAGCCATTGCTTGCCCTCAAGCAATTCAGTTGACAAACTGAAAATGATAAAGAAAAACTTTTACGAACTCTTTTGTTCTTGTTTACATATATATATGCTTAAGTAGCACCCAGATTTTCAGCAAAGATCATGACTAACCATATCAACAATAACCCTTAAAAATTATATTAACTCATATCAATGGCATAATCAACAAGCAAGCAATAATAAAATATCTCAAATGCAACTGAAAGCACATTTGCTCCCTAGGTGGTTTTGGTAATTAATGACAACATACTTTGTGGTTGGACTAATGCTCTTATCAAGTATGTCTCAGGAAAGTCAATCACTCTGGCATGGCAAAAGGACTAGAAAGGTGGACCCCTAAGATGCTAAGGAAAGGATTGGCAAGAAGCTCAAGACTCCATTTTTGGTTTAGTGATCCAAGATCACATTGAGTCCATAGGAAAGCCAATACTATTAAAAGGGGATGAGGTTATGATGATGATCTGGTTGCTCTAAGTGCTTAGTGATTTATCTCTCAAACTATCAGCAATCTTTCATTCCAACATAAACTCATAAGTAATCTCGGTCCCACCGATTCCAAACCCACCACACCGAGATGAACCACCTCGACCATATAGCCAAACCCTAAGAATCTCGGATTTTCCGATTCCAAACTCGGTTATACCGAAATTGGTGTTGCCAAGCTTCTGTAACCTTCTGTACTCAAATCGGTGTCACCGAGATGAGAAAGTCGGTCCCACCGAGATTGGCAAACCCTAGACTTTGGAAGAATCGGACTAACCGAGATTGTATTTTCGGTCCCACCGAAAATCCCAACGTTCACAAGATTTGAACTTTCGGTCCCACCGAGTTGTCAACTTCGGTCTGACCGAGATTGGTCAAATGTGTGTAACGGTTGGATTTTGTGTGGAGGCTATAAATACCCCTCCACCTCCTCTTCATTCGTGGAGAGAGCCATCAGAAAGAACTACCTCTCCTACCTTACATTTCTGAGAAGAAAACTACCTACCCTTGTGTTGAGATCAAGTTGCTCCACTCTCACCATATGAAACTTGATTTCTAGCCTTCCCAAGTTGCTTTCCACTCAATCCTCTCTTCCACCACAGCCAAATCAGTGAGGAGAGTTGAGTGTTGGGGAGATTATCATTTGAAGCACAAGAGCAAGGAGTTCATCATCACCAACCCCATCTATTACCTTTTGGAGGGTGGTGCCTCCTAGATTGGTTAGGTGTCGCTTGGGAGCCTCCGCCATGATGTGGAGTTGAACCAAGGAGTTTGTAAGGGCAAGGAGATCGCCTACTTCGTGAAGATCTACCCAGTAAGGCTAGTCCTCCGTGGGCGTAGGCCATGATGGCATAGACAAGGTTGCTTCTTCGTGGACCCTTCGTGGGTGGAGCCCTCCGTGGACTCTCGCAGCCGTTACCCTCCGTGGGTTGAAGTCTCCATCAACGTGGATTGACGATAGCACCACCTATCGGAACCACGAGAAAAATCTCCGTGTCTCCAAATTGCGTTTGCTCTTCACAATCTCTCCCTTACTATTCGTGCAATTTACTTTCCGCTGCTCTATACTCTAGAATTGCATGTTTAGTATGTTGCTCGACTTGTATGCATGATGCTTGACTTGATCTTCATTATGAACTTGCTAAGAACTTATGTTAATCAAAAGGCATAAACTTTTATCTTGTCGAGTTGTCTAATCACCCCCCCTCTAGACACTCTTGCCTTCAACGATCCTACAATTGGTATCAGAGCATTGGTCTCCATTGCTTTGGTTTGCACACCATTGGAGGAAGATGGACGTGTCTACGTTTGGGAGTGTTAGTCATAGTGTGCCTATTCTTGATGGAGTGTCCTATAACTCATGGAGGATTGAAATGCTTGCTATCTTTAAGATGTACAACTTGCGCAAATATGTGGAAACCCCATATGTACCACCATTTGACCCCTTGCACCCCACTATGGATGAAGAGCTTGATTTGCTTCGTAACGTTAGAACTGTCAATCTTATCATTAGAGGCTTGCCGGATAACTTGCTTGAGCTTGTCACAAACTTTGAGTGCGCCCATGCTATGTGGAAGTTCTTGGAAGAACTTTATCCGGACTACTCTTTGAGAGGTCTTGATGAAATTCTATACAAGACTGTTGAATTTGATATGTTGCGCCCCAATGATCCCAACTTTGATAAATGCTTCTTTGAGCTTCTTGATCTTATGAAACGGAAGGGTGATTCCGGACTTATCAATGTTCTAGTTAGAAATGCTCTTGTATTGCATTCCGATGATTATTACCACGTTGACAAAACTGATGCAAGTCATTGTCAAATTGACCTAGGTATTGATGATGAATTATCTATGGGTCAATATGATGATGAGCATGAGCATGATGTCGATTCGGACACCGAGCTAGACAAGATCATGAAGAGTCTCAGTCTAATGGCAAATATGAGAGACTACATATCCGGTGGAAAAGAATGGATTCTTGATAGTGGATGCACCGATCACATGACCGGAGATGAAGACATGTTTCGAGAGATTGCAAAGAACGATGGTCCACGCAAGTATGTGACCTTTGGAGACAACTCCAAGGGTAAGGTACTTGGCCTTGGTAAGGTGGCCATATCTCATGATAGCTCCATTAAAAATGTCATGCTTGTTGAATCGCTTGGATACAATTTACTTTCCGTGTCTAGATTAACTGACTTTGGATTCAACGTGCTATTCACCAAAGTAGATTGCCAAGTTTTTCGTAGTGACAATCATAACATGGTCTTTACTGGCATTCGTAGAGGTGACCTATACATTGTCGATTTCACTAAGAAAGCTCAACCTAGAACTTGCTTTATTGCTAAATCTGCTAAAGGTTGGCTTTGGCATAGAAGGCTTGGACATGTTGGTATGCGAAATTTAGATAAGCTAATCAAAGGTGATCACATTCTTGGTGTTAAAGATGTGTTCTTTGACAAAGATAGACTTTGCGATTGCATGTCAAGCAGGAAAACAAGTAGGTGGAAGTCATCCGTGAAGAATATCATGACCACAAGGAGACCGCTTGAGCTTCTTCATATGGATCTCTTGGTCCCAATGCTTACAAAAGCCTTGGTGGTAACTCCTTTGGTCTAGTTATTGTTGATGACTTTTCCAGATTCGTGGGTATTTTTCCTTGATGACAAATCGCAGGTTCGAAAATCTTCAAAACCTTTGCTAGAAAGGCTCGAATCAATTTGAAGTAAAGATCAAGAAGGTTCGGAGGACAACGAACGGAGTTCAAGAACGCCCATGTGGACTCTTTTCTCGATGAGGAAGGGATTCTACATGAGTTCTCAGCTACGCACACACCTCAACAAAACGGGGTTGTTGAGAGGAAGAACCGAACGCTCATTGAAATGGCGAGGACAATGCTTGATGAATACAAGACACCAAAACACTTCTGGGGTGAAGCCGTCGAGACAGCTTGTCATGCCATCAACAGACTTTATCTTCACAAGCTCCTCGGCAAGACTTCATACGAGCTCCTTACGGGTAACAAACCCCAAGTGGGATATTTTCGTGTCTTTGGTTCAAAATGCTATATCCTTGATAAGCATCGTCGGTCTAAATTTGCTCCTAAAACTCATGAAGGTTTTTTTCTCGGTTATGGATCAAACTCTCACACCTACCGTGTCTACAATAATTTCACCCGAAAGGTTGAAGAGGCGGTAGATGTGAAGTTTGATGAATCTAATGGCTCATAAGTAGAGCAAATGCCTATTGATGTAGGAGACAAGGACCCATCGGAAGCCATTCAAGATTTATCCATTGGAAAGATTCGTCCCATGGAAGTGAAGGAGAGTACCTCATCTACATATGTGGAGCCCCCTACCTCACGGCAAGGTGAACCTCAAGGCAACATGGAGGCTTCCACAAGTGGAACTCACCAAGATGAGGAAGTGCGACAAGAAGATCCACCACAACCTCCTTCTCCACCACCTCAAGACAACACCAACAACACAGATGAAGAAGAAGATGAGGATGATGAGGAAGCTCAGCCACGACCACGACAAAAGCTATCCCGAGTTCGAGCAAGAGTCAAGAAGGACCATCCGTGGAACAAATGATGAATGACATCGACTCGGAGAATCACTCGCTCTAAAACTCGTTTAGCTAACTTTTGTGAGCATTACTCATTTATTTCCAGTCTTGAACCTATGAAGGTAGAAGAAGCGCTTGAAGACCGGATTGGGTGAGCGCTATGCATGAAGAGCTGCACAACTTCGAGAGGAACAACGTTTGGTCTTTGGTAGAGAAGCCCAATGATGACCAAAACGTCATTGGAACCAAATGGGTGTTTCGGAACAAGCAAGATGAAGATGGACAAGTCATCCACAACAAGGCTCGTCTCGTAGCACAAGGTTACACACAAGTCGAAGGTATGGACTATGGTGAGACCTACCCCGTTGCTAGACTTGAGTCCATTCGCATTCTTCTTGCTTATGCCAACCACCATAACATTACTCTCTATCAAATGGACATAAAAGTGCTTTCCTAAATGGTGAAATTGAGGAGGAAGTTTTGTGAAACAACCTCCGGATTTGTGAATCCTAAAAGGCCCAATCATGTTTACAAATTGCACAAAGCTCTTTATGGTCTTAAACAAGCTCCTAGAGCTTGGTACAAATCTTGACTAGCTTTCTTCTTGAAAAAGGATTTGAGATTGGTAAAATTGACTCAACGCTATTCACAAAAGGGTTGACGGTGAACTATTTGTGTGCCAAATATATGTCGATGATATTATCTTTGGTTCAACTAACCCTGATTTTAGTGAGAAGTTTGGAAAGCTTATGTCGGAGAAGTATGAGATGTCCATGATGAGTGAACTCAAGTTCTTCCTTGGGTTGCAAATCAAGCAATCTAAGGAGGGTACTTTTGTCTCACAAACTAAGTACACTAAGGATCTCTTCAAGAAGTTCAACATGCAAGAGAGCAAAGGTATGAGAACCCCATGCCTACTAATGGACATAATGACTTGACTAAAGATGGAAAACCTGTTGATCAAAAGGTTTATCGATCCATGATTGGTTCTCTACTATATCTACGTGCTTCTCGTCCGATATAATGTTGAGTGTTTGCATGTGTGCTCGATATCAAGCTGCTCCTAAAGAATGTCATCTTAAAGCTGTTAAAAGAATTGTGAGATATTTGATACACACACCTAACTTTGGCATTTGGTATCCTAAGAGGGCCTCTTCGATCTTGTTGGCTATTCCGACTCGGACTATGCGGAGACAAGATAGATAGAAAGTCAACTTCGGTACATGTCAATTTCTCGGTCGATCCCTTGTGTCTTGGTCATCCAAGAAACAAAACTCGATATCATTATCTCTGCAGAAGCGAGAATATATTGCTGCTGATTAGGTGTTGTGCTCGGTTGCTATGGATGAAACAAATGCTTAAGGACTATGGGATACATGCGAGACATGTTCCTTTGCTTTGTGACAATGAGAGTGCGATTAAGATTGGACACAATCCGTGCAACACTCTCGCATCTGAAACACATTGAAGTTAAATCACCATTTTATTCGTGATCACATTGCTAAGGGTGACATTGATCTTAAGCATGTTAAATCTTGACAAACAGCTTGCAGATATCTTCACAAAACCACTTGATGAGAAAGTGTTTTGTCGCTTAAGGAGTGAGTTGAACATCATTGATGCTTCAAACTTGGAGTGAAAACTCCATCGATGCATGCAAGGCATGAGCCTAATTGACTAATCCTTGATATTTCTCTTATGATGATGATCATATGTCTGGGACACATTTGCCCCCTTGTATTGCATCTAACTCCTTGCAGGTACTTGGATGGTCTACATTCTACAAGATTATCACACTCACTCAAATTATGAGTAATCTTGTCATTGACCAAGTATCTAGCTCTTTGGGATGTTGAGTTCAAGGAACAAAATTCCACATATCCTTTTTGACATCACATACATCTAGAACTTCACTCATGTCATATTGGATATTCTTGAGTATCTCCTTGCTTGCCTAACCCATGTAGGAAGATGAACTATACAATTGGAAATGGTGCTCCAACTTCACATTCTATGAGCATCTACATCAAGTTCACCTACATGAGAACAAGCAACGACAAGCCCAAGGTATGTCTTTCACATCTTGAAAAAGCTTTGCTCAAAGTCATGAGTACAAGCAGCTTCAAAAGATGTGATCACATCAAATGCTTAATCGAAAAATGGTAACCCCATTTTGAGCTTAAACGATGAGTATGACCTATGATCAAATGTTCTCATTTGACTCCTAAGTCAATATACTCAAACATAGGTGACCTAGTCGCCGACCCCTGTCTAGATGAAGTACATATGTTTTGGAGTTTTGCTATTGTCTCTTTTGATTCTCTTGTTGAGTTTTTCCTTTTAAACACAAAAAAAACCTTCATCTAGCAATCTTTTTTATTTCATTTCTTCCGTTCTTGTGTATATCCTTTAGCTCTGATAAATTCCCTGAAAATCATTTACAAATTCATTGCAAATCTTCTGAAACATTCCTTGCAATGTGAGCTGAATTATTTCTGCATTTCCTTGGTATTAAACTCGGAGTCACCGATTCAATCACTTCGGTCTGACCGAAAAAGGATCTGCCCTAAGTCTCTGACTTTCGGACTCACCGATCCATATCAATTCGGTGTCACCGATTTACATTCACCAGGATATCATCTTCTACAGCTCATCTAAATGATCTCTTATGCATACTTAATTTGCTCAGTTGTGATTCTTAAGGAACCCACTTCTTTCCTTCCATCTTTCCTGCCCTTCCTGGTTTACTGTCCTTTTCGGCACTTGATGTCAAAGGGGGAGAAGATTTAGGGGGAGCTTAAGGGAAGATTGGAGGATAAGGGGAGAAAAGATATTTTAAAGGAAGAAGAACAATCTTACCTTAAGGGGGAGAGGATCACATCAAAGCTTTGCCATATATTTCACTGTGATAATACATTTGGCATTATTCTCTTGATTTTGCTTCTCTTGCTCTCACTATGGGTATCTTCTGAAAAGTACAATTGGTATCTTATACAATTGGTTTCTTATGAAAAGCAAAATCTCTCAGAGCTCATTGAAAATCTTTTAGTCTTGGGAGACATGTTGGCTGATTCAAGCTAATGCTCAACATGAGACACTCTTTATACATGTCATCCACGGCTTGGTACTCTTGATGTTCTTGCTATTGGTTGAAGAACTACTCTTGTGTTATCTAACCTTGTTTTCCCAAGTTTATTTCTTGGTACAATACCAAGGAACTCCAAGGTAAGTATATGCATCTTGCAGAATGTGCATGATGGTGACTTGCTTGTGAATACTTGTTTGCAAGAAATCACCATGCACATATCATCATCTCTCATTTACCTTCATCCGCTCGATGCATATAGCCAAGCTGCATGTAGCACATCTTGCTTTTCTCTCATGTGTGCTTGTGGTAGTCCAAAACCAAAATCTAAAATCTTGCACACTTGTAGGGGAGCTTGTGTACTACATGTTTGTCAAAGCTTTAATGATAATCCTGTCTTTCTTTCGAGAAGCTTTGATATCTTTTTCGTGTGTTGCCATCAATTACCAAAAGGGGAGATTGAAAGCACATTTGCTCCCTAGGTGGTTTTGGTAATTAATGACAACATACTTTGTGGTTGGACTAATGCTCTTATCAAGTATGTCTCGGAAAGTCAATCACTCTGGCATGGCAAAAGGACTAGAAAGGTGGACCCCTAAGATGCTAAGGAAAGGATTGGCAAGAAGCTCAAGACTCCATTTTTGGTTTAGTGATCCAAGATCACATTGAGTCCATAGGAAAGCCAATACTATTAAAAGGGATGAGGTTATGATGATGATCTGGTTGCTCTAAGTGCTTAGTGATTTATCTCTCAAACTATCGCAATCTTTCATTCCAACATAAACTCATAAGTAATCTCGGTCCCACCGATTCCAAACCCAGTCACCGAGATGAACCACCTCACCATATAGCCAAACCCTAAGAATCTCGGATTTTCCGATTCCAAACTCGGTTATACGAAATTGGTGTTGCCAAGCTTCAGTAACATTCAGACTCAAATCGGTGTCACCGAGATGAGAAAGTCGGTCCCACCGAGATTGGCAAACCCTAGACTTTGGAAGAATCGGACTAACCAAGATTGTATTTTCGGTCCCACGAAAATCCCAACGTTCACAAGATTTGAACTTTCGGTCCCACCGAGTTGTCAACTTCGGTCCGACCGAGATTGGTCAAATGTGTGTAACAGTTGGATTTTGTGTGGAGGCTATAAATACCCTCCACCTCCTCTTCATTCGTGGAGAGAGCCATCGAAGAACTACCTCTCCTACCTTACATTTCGAGAAGAAAACTACCTACCCTTGTGTTGAGATCAAGTTGCTCCACTCTCACCATATGAAACTTGATTTCTAGCCTTCCCAAGTTGCTTTCCACTCAATCCTCTCTTCCACCACAGCCAAATCAGTGAGGAGAGTTGAGTGTTGGGGAGATTATCATTTGAAGCACAAGAGCAAGGAGTTCATCATCACCAACCCCATCTATTACCTTTTGGAGGGTGGTGCCTCCTAGATTGGTTAGGTGTCGCTTGGGAGCCTCCGTCATGATGTGGAGTTGAACCAAGGAGTTTGTAAGGGCAAGGAGATCGCCTACTTCATGAAGATCTACCCCGAGTAAGGCTAGTCCTCCATGGACGTAGGCCATGATGGCATAGACAAGGTTGCTTCTTCGTGGACCCTTCGTGGGTGGAGCCCTCCGTGGACTCTCGCAGCCGTTACCCTCCGTGGGTTGAAGTCTCCATCAACGTGGATTGACGATAGCACCACCTATCGGAACCACGAGAAAAATCTCCGTGTCTCCAAATTGCGTTTGCTCTTCACAATCTCTCCCTTACTATTCGTGCAATTTACTTTCCGCTGCTCTATACTCTAGAATTGCATGTTTAGTATGTTGCTCGACTTGTATGCATGATGCTTGACTTGATCTTCATTATGAACTTGCTAAGAACTTATGTTAATCAAAAGGCATAAACTTTTATCTTGTCGAGTTGTCTAATCACCCCCCCTCTAGACACTCTTGCCTTCAACGATCCTACAGCAACCACTTTGGCAAAACAATCATGATATTATATGACAACAGTGGTACCTTGCTATCCCTTTCTGAGACCGCAAAACATAAATGCAGAGCACCTCCAAAGTTCAAGCAGCGAATAAACATTGTAATTAATGGTAGAAAAGATCTAGTCATGATGCATTCAATATTAACTATACACAATGCATGAGGATGACAATTATGCTCTCAAGTCTGGCGCTTGTTTGAGAAGGTGATGACTCAACATAAAGTTAAATAGATAGTCCCTTCATAGAGGGAAGCAGGGATTTGCCGAGGTGCCAGAGCTCAAAGCTTACATCACACATTAATAAAATTTTGGGAGGTGCACCCTTCCTGTCAACTCTTGGGGAATGTAGCATGCAATTTTAAAAAAATTCCTACGCTCACGCAAGATCTATCTAGGAGATGCATAGTAACGAGAAGGGGATAGTGCGTCTATGTAACCTCGTAGACCGAAAGCGAAAGCGTTAGATAATGCGGTTAATGTAGTCGAGCTTCTTCTAGCTCCGACCGATCAAGTACCGAACATACGACACCTTTGAGTTCTGCACACATTCAGCTCGGTGACGACCCTCGCCTTCTTGATCCAGTAAGATGTCGAGCTAGTAGATGAGTTCCGTCAGCACGATGGCGTGGTGACGGTGATGGTGAAGTGATCCGTGCAGGGCTTCGCCTAAGCACTACAAAGATATGACCGAAGGCGTAAACTATGGAGGGGGTGCCGCACACGGCTAAGATAATGTCTAGACAATGTGTGGTGCCCCCCATGTATATATAGGTGGGAGGGAGGAAGAAGCAGCCTAGGGCGTCCCAAGTAGTAGGGATCCTACTTGGGCTCCTACCCTAGGCCGGCGCCCCCCTTTCCTTCTTTTGGAAATGAGGGGAAGGAAGGAGGAGGTGGCGCCCCCCTTTTCCTTTCTCCCACCAAGGAGGAAAGGCAGGAGGAGGTGGTGCCCCCTCCTTTCCTTCCTATAGGGTCTGCTATCAGGGATAGGGATGCACCAGCCCCTTGTGGGCTAGTCTGTCCCTCCCTCGTCCCATTCAACCCATATCTTTGCCGGGGTTGCCCGAAACTCCTTTCTGGTGACTCGATATGTACCCGGTACCCTCTGGAACACTTCCTGTGTCCGAATACTATCGTCCTATATGTCAATATTTACTCGACCAATTTGAGACTCCTCGTCATGTCCGTGATCTTATCCAGGACTCTGAACAACATTCGGTCACCAAATCACATAACTCATATAATACAATATCATCATCGAATGTTAAGCGTGCGGATCCTACGGGTTCGATAGCTATGTAGACATGACCGAGACACGTCTCTGGTTAATAACCAATAGCGGAACCTGGATGCTCATATTGGCTCCCACATATTGTACGAACATCTTTATCGGTCGAACCGTTATGACAACATATGGTATTCCCTTTATCCATTGGTATGTTACTTGCCCGAGATTCGATCGTTGGTATCTTCATACCTAATTCAATCTTGTTACCGGCAAGTCTCTTTACTCATTCCTTAATACATAATATTGCAACTAACTCATTATTCACTTTGCTTGAAAGGCTTCTTATGACGTGTATTATCGAGAGGACCCAGAGATATCTCTCTGATACTCGGAGTGACAAATCCTAATCTAGATCTATACCAACCAAACAAACACCTTCGGAGATACCTGTAGAGCATCTTTATAATCACCCAGTTACGTTATGACGTTTGATAGCACACAAGGCATTCCTCCGGTATCCGGGAGTTGCATAATCTCATAGTCGGAGGAATATGTATTTGACATGAAGAAAGCAATAGCAACAAAAGTAAATGATCATAATGCTAAGCTAATGAATGGGTCTTGTACATCACATCATTCTCCTAATGATGTGATCCCATTTATCAAATGACAACACATGTCTATGGTTAGGAAACTTAACCATTTTTTATCAACGAGCTAGTCTAGTAGAGGCTTACTAGGGACACAGTATTTTGTCGATGTACCCACACATGTAACAAGTTCCTGGCTAATACAATTCTAGCATGAATAATAAACATTTATCATGAAATAAGGAAATATAAAATAGTAATTATTGACTCTAGGGCATATTTCCTTCAGTCTCCCACTTGCACTAGAGTCAATAATCTAGTTCACATCGCCATGTGATTTAACACCAATAGTTCACATCATCATGTGATTAACACCCATAGTTCACATCACCATGTGACCAACACCCAAAGGGTTAACTAGAGTCAATAATCTAGTGTCGCAAGAAACCACGGCCACCTATGGGACCAGCACGGCCCCTTGCTGGTTCCGCAGGGGGGAGTCGCGTTGCATAAAGTGCAGACCAATGGAAGGGAGCACGGGAGGGATCACACAGGCAGTTTCACCCAGGTTCGGGCCGCCGTGAGGCGTAAAACTCTACTCCTACTTTGGTGGATTGATTGGGAAAAGATGTTGGTGGTGCGTAGTACACCTGCCCGACAGGGTTGCCTCAGGGCAGCGGCGACTACGCGTGTACATGGGTGTGAGTGATCTAAACTTCCAACCCCTTGAATCGTTGCCATGGGCCTCCTTTTATAGATCAAGGGGTTACCATAGTGGCAAATTGGTCATTAGACACTTATATAATAGCAAACAGTGCTATCAAACATAACTCTATAGGCTAACAGCATGCATTTAATGCGCCGCTTAGTGTCACAAAGTGGTCGCCCGGCAAGGCTTGCCGGGCTAATCTACCAGCTCCACGCCTGCTCTCTTAACACGTCTCTAGACGGGTATCATTTGTGGGTTCACTTGGTAGGAAGTGGCCGCCATGTGGCGTATGGCTGCCACTTAATCATCCTGCACGTTGACACCGCACTGATCCACCATGTGGGTCGTGCTGGAGCAGTCGGTGGGGTGATCTGGTCTCCGCGAGTCCTGACAGGCCCTGCCGGGACGCCTTGGTCCTCTTCTTCTGGGGTGGCCTTGCCCCTTGCCGGGCTCGCCTGCCTGGCAAGGGAGGCCTCTTCCTTGGTAATATCTGTCCCTTCTGCCTCAGTCTTGGTTCCTCTTGATCTGTTAACTGGCTCTTCGAGTCTATTGGTCTTTGGCTCTGGTGCTTCAGTCTTGATCTTGTTCTTGTGCAGTCGGTCAGCAGGCCACTCGGAGTGTTGTACCTCTGAAGCCCGGTCCTGCCCGAACGCTGCTGCGGCGTCATCGGGTAGGGCCCTAACAGTCGCGTAGGCGACCTTCTTGAAAAAGCTGGTCCCTTGAGATCCTATTTGCTTCTTCATTAGTCTTGATTCCAGGCCAGTTTCCGGTTTTCCTGCACGTCTGTCAAAGCCAATGGTGGTGGGGCCGCTCTAGTAATGGCCCGTGAATGACTTCAACGCACGGGATAGAAACCGCCAATTTACTCTTCCCACTGTGCCCTTATCCTTAGCCACGTATGCCGCATGCATCGCGCGGGGTAGGTAACAGAGGTGCATGGCATGGGAGAGCATGATGGTGCGGGCCTGGCTCCCTTGAACTGCTGGAGGAGGGCAGTGGTCACTTGCCGTGGATCCAGCCCCCAGCCCCCCTATCTGCCTATAAAAGGAAGACCGGGGTAGGATGAAGGCATCCAGCGGCATCCCCTTCTTCTTCTGTCTCACTCCTTCTTAAACATGCTGGGAAGGGGAGCCTAGGGCTGGCCTACAGGTTTTACCTTCGAGTCAAAAATGCCGAGTGAAGGTGCTAGTGCTTGAGGAGTGAGCTTGGTCCTAGTCCAGGAGGAAGGTCTAGGGATCATTGGAAGTCCCAGTATAACCCCTCTCCTAGGAGCTGGAGTTGATGTCTATGAGGGGCGCGCCTTCCTGCTTGCCAAGGAGGGAAGTGGCGCACCTCTTGCCCCTTGGCCACCTTGGTGGCTTGCCTTGTCTTCGGAGGGGGCACCGGACGGGGGTCTTGGCGTTTCCCTGGCAAGGTGTTGATGAAGACGAAGCTAGGGAATACGAAGAATGCATGAGGCAGGTTATCAGGACAGAGTGCATCGACGTTCGTCTCATCCTGATGTACTGCCGCCTCGTCTTTTCATTCCTCCCTTCCTTCCCGGCACCGTCATCACCGTCCTCCTGGTCGCCGGGGAGGGGGTTGTTCTCTTGGTGCCTTCGCCTCCTCCAGCAGTCTTCCAACTGAGCTTTGGTGGATGACTCCACTGTCTCTCGAGCTAGGGCTTCTGGTGGTGGCGACCAGGAGCGCCACCGGGCCATCTCCCTCCTTCACAGCTTCACCACTCCTGATCTTATCAGGCTTCGCACCCGGTAGGCCTCGACGAGAACAGAGTGGACTCTATCTTGGGCGCTTCTCCCGGCCTCTTTCTTCTCCCCGTATATCCTGGGAGGAGAAGGAACAGGGAGAGGAGTTTACATGGCCCTTATCTTTTTTCAATCTTAAATCTGTAGGTACTTGCCAAATTTTAATTCAAATAATGTAATCTCTCATGTCCATGTTCGTGTTCTATAATGCTTGTACTTGTATCAGCATATCAATGAAAAAGATAGACCTTGCCGAGAACTCGTGCATGTATACGTCCATGCAAAGGTGAGATGCCTCTTTAGTGTAAATAAACGAGTTTGCCCCGGCAGGCTACCCTGCCGGCCTTCTTTTTTGTCTGTCGGAGAACCTTGTCTGTCGGGTTACAGACAGAAGGATCAGCCCCCGCCGACTTCCCTTTACTAAAGGCAACTACAATTGCCTTGACCGAAGCAACATTTAGGCCAGTAATGGGAGTACCTAAGTCTAAAAGGAGTGGCGAGGTTTTCTAATGCATAAGTTATAGTTTACATAACACAAATGGACAAGAGATAGAACTTATCTATTTAGCTTGCCGGGATCGCAGTGCCGGGGAATCTTCTCATCCCTTTGTCGAAGCCAAGTTTGTAAGTGCATCTAGTGCCACCCCTAGTTGGTTTTGGAGTATTGACGACAAAGTTGGTTGAGGGACTAATGCGTTTGTGAGAATTGCAGGATAACGCAGGTAGTGTCCCTCATTGATTCGGTTTACCTACCGGAGATGACCCCTAAAAAAGTATGAAGACATTGAAGACAATGGTGGTATGAGAAGATATTCATATTGAAGACTATGACATGAGAAGACATTAAGTGAAGACTATGGTGCGCGAAGACTGTGTGGTTTCGTTGTTTCCTTTTCTTCTTTGTTGAGTCATAGGAACCTTTGTCTTTGTTAAGTGGGGTCCAAGTGAACTAAGTCGAGTGGTCAAGTGATGCTCAACTCAAATCCTATGTCTTGGCGAAGACAATGAGAGCAAATCTTATCCAGAGTGGATGAGTCGACTTTGCTTGTAGCCCAAGTAAAGCTGCCGCGTGTGTTTGAAATCGACCGTTGGAACACGTGTCGGTTCCTTAGTGACCAGGGTCATTTTGGACAAATCAGGTCGGGTTGCCTAGTGGCTATAAATAGCCCACCCCCTACACCATAAATTGGTGGCTGCTCAGAGTTTGTGCACGGCTTTTGTCGTTTGAGAGCAACCCGCCTTGAAGCATTTGAGAGAGAGAGAGAGAAATCCTTGCGAGGACAAAGCCCAAACACCCGAGCCAAAGAGTGTTAGGCATCACTGAAGTCTTTCTATCGTGTGACACGAAGACTTATTACACTTGAGGACTGTGAAT
Source organism: Aegilops speltoides (assembly GCA_021437245.1). Lineage (NCBI taxonomy): Eukaryota > Viridiplantae > Streptophyta > Magnoliopsida > Poales > Poaceae > Aegilops > Aegilops speltoides. The sequence continues at coordinate 373,266,218 of CM038143.1, forward strand.
CCTCCGGCCGGTTAGGCGTCACGTTCTGAGCATCCAAGAGTCATTGTGGATTGCCGTGAGCGAAGTCTGTGAAGGTTTGGAAGTCTCCTTGAAGACTTACAGAGTGATTAGGCGAGGACTGGGTGTCCTTAGCTCAAGGGAATAAGGTGAAGACACGGTCTTGAAAGTTAAATCTCAGCCTCCCTAACTGGACATCTTGTTGTCACAACAAGCTGGAACTGGTCTAACAAATCATGTGTCTTCAACAAGTGATGGTTCTATCCTTCCCAACCTTACTTAAGTTTGTCTTCGTGAAGTCATTGCCTATCTGTGTATCTGTTTGACTTCATTGCTTGACTACTACTGTTGATTGGCTTCATACTATCTTCCATCTGATCCTCACTACCTAGCTGCTATTAGTCTGTACTTTCACATCATTGCATACTTGACTATGGCTTGCTTAGGGTAGTTTATCTTCCGCTGCATATTAATTAGGTCATTTACGTTGTTTGTCTTGAAACTTCTAAGTTTTGAAGACTTTCATAAAATCGCCTATTCACCCCCTCTAATCGATACTAGCACTTTCAATTGGTATCGAGCAAGGTACTCCTTGTTACGTGTGATTGATTTAACCACCGGAGTTTCAGCTATGTCGATTGCGAGGATAATCAAGATCTCCGCTGCTTGCCCGTGTTCGATGGAACTGAATATCCCTCTTTGGAAGAATAAGATGCGTATGCATCTTGAAGCCGATGATGTCGACCTACGGTATGTCGTCAAGAATGGTGTTCCTAAAACTGGTGAAGGTGCCACCCCATCGATGTCAAGAAGTTCATTCAATTTGGACTCTCCGCAGCGAACATCATCTGTGGTCATCGACCAAAGGACGGTATGGCCGTGTGAGTGCTCGAAGCGTCGAAGCTAGTGCGGGACTAGCTATCCAAGGTCAACGAAGCGTCTCAACTCGGAGAGATCAAAGAATTAGTGTTCTTCGCAACCTCTTCAACGCTTCAAGAGAAAGCGACAATGAGAATGTCCAGCTCACGTTTGATCGCCTCCTCGACATCACAAATGAACTTCAAGCTCTTGGCGAACCGAGATTACCAAGTATGAAATCGTCAAGACATTGCTGAGATCACTTGACAGCTCCTTTGACACCCTTGCCCTCATGATACAAGAACGCCCCGACTTCAAGTCACTCGATCCGTCGATATACTTGAGAGGCTCAACACACATGAGTTCCGACTATCGAGAAAAGAGATATCTATGGCCCAAACTATGGCGGAACTCGCGCCTTGAAGGCAAAAGTTGTTTCCTCATCGAAGAAGAATCATTGCGATTACGAAGATCCACGAAGACATTGGAAAGGAACTTGCTATGCTTGTGAAGAAGTTCCGAAGTTCACTAAGAAGAAAGGCTTCGAAAGTCTTCACGATCCAGCTCAAGGAATGATGAAGCTTCCACCCATGACCACAAAAAGAGAACCCGCCACAAGTGCAAGAAACCTGGTCACTACATATCTGAGTGTCCACAGTGGGACAATGAGAAGAAGAAGAAGAAAAGCAAGGAATATGATTCTGATGACAAGAAGAAGAAGAAATCCTCAAAGTCTTCTAAGTCTTCTTCCAAGTCTTCATCATACAAGAAGAGCTCATCTGGCAAGGCTCGTGCTTTTGTTGGCAAGGAAATGGATTCAGAGGAGGAGTCTGCTTCTAAGGAGGCGGAGGTGGAGTCTGGAGAGGAGACTGACCCTGGCGTTGCAAGTCTGGCTCTAGCCACAACCTATGTCGCCAAGTCCATCTTCAACACTGAAGACAATGACTTCCACACCAACGCTGAAGATAATGACGAATATGATCCTACTCCCACCTACTGCTTCATGGCACGTGGTGCCAAGGTAAAATCACGCAATGCTTACTTTGAAACTTCAAGTGAAGATGACTCTGATTGTGAATCCAAACCCAGCTACAAAACACTTGCTAAAGTTGCAACTGAACAACAAAAGGCTATGGAACATACTCAAAAACTGTTAGACAAAAGCGATGACCTGTTGGACGCTGAAATGACACGTTCACAGTCCTTAGTTGATGACATAAAAAATCTTCATGCTAAGTACCAAGAACTTGAAGGTCGTCATGAATCGCTCTCAACTACTTATTAAAGGCTCTCCTATGATTATCTTCAAAGGAAACAAGAGCTTGAGAAATTGAGAGCGGCTCATGAAGATCTTCAAAAAGTGAATGAGTCACCGCGCTCAACAGATCGTTCCGCTCGGGATGGATTTGAACCACCATGTCTAAAATGCATTGAGCATGATAATGCTACATCCGATTCTTTGAATGTTCCCTTCTTGCTACCGTTTCATTGTCTTCACCTACTGATGTGGTTACTAACCCCTCTGCGGAGGATACCACCGCTATTCTTCGATGAAAATGCTATGTTGAAGACATTGCTTGAAGCAGGATGTACAAAAGTTTGAAGGGACATCGGACTCTGCGATGTTCTCAAAAGCGATTCTCGAACGAAACCCTAGGAAGGAGGGTGTTGGGTTCGAAAGGAAAATGAATGTTGATGGCTCGTAATGGAAGCTGGCGGTACCCCAAAACCACATGGGTTGCTGCAAAGGAACCTTCAGTAGATCCATCCACTTTATCTAGCTTTACATGTACTAATACTATTATCATTGATGAATCCTTTGATGCAAACTATAAGCTGTTCAAAAATCAGAATGGTGAAGTGTTTGCAAGGTACATTGGTACTAACTGCAGGAATGTACCACCTATGAAGAAGATCTGGGTACCTAAGCAGTACATTGAGAATCTTCCTGTGAATGTCGTCATGACACCACCAAGGAAGAAGATAAACCCCAGACCTATAGCTACACGTGGCCCAAAGGCTTCATACAGATACATGACTCACACGAGTCACCCTAACGCCAATGTTTTGCAGGGAAATCATGCTCAGACTTATGAATATGAGCGTGTATCTTCGAACCGCTATGTTCATAGGACTAAGAACTTTTCTGCTTATTCATATGAGTATCATTCATCTCCTGCAAGGCTATTTGCTAGGGCTTCAAAGCCAAAATTCTTAGATGCTGCACTTAGACTCATTGCTTCTAAGCCACCACTGAAGATGTGGGTGGCAAAGAAGAACTAACTCTCTTTTGCGTAAAACGGTCTCGACCAAACAATCAATGGCGTCGATACTATTCTTTGGGGACCTAAAACCCATTTAGGGCATACGATAAAATGCCATTCTATATACTTCACATCTGAATCTCTTATCAGTCATACTATGTCCTAACTTTGATATAAGCTGTGACTGTCCCTGTGTGTCAAATGCTTATGCTTCACAACACTCTTGTGAAGCCTATCCTCCTAACTGCACTGTAGGGTACATCACCAAAAGCTTCAGAATGGATTATGGACAGTGGATGCACAAATCATATGACTGGTGATCGAAGTCTTCTCATGGACTCAACCTTAAGTCCATCCGACAAGAGTCACATTACATTTGCTGACACTAGTAAAAGCAAGGTATTGGGTCTAGGTAGAGTTGCAATCTCAAAGGATCAACACATGGATAAAGTGATGCTTGTTGAATCCTTGGTTTCAACAATGTACATCTCAATGCTTTGTGACTTGAACATGATTGTGATATTTGGAAAATATCGTTGCCTTGTACTAATGGAATCTGACAAATCTCTAGTCTTTGAAGGGTATCGAAAAGATGATCTATACATGGTAGATTTCTCAACAGGTCCACAGCTTGCCGTATGTCTTCTCACATGGCTCTGGCATCGAAGGCTAGGACATGCTGGCATGAGGAACTTACACTCACTCGTCAAGAAGAAGCATGTCATTGGCATCGAGGATGCCAAGTTCAAGAAGGATCATCTGTGTGGTGCCTGTGAAGCTGGAAAGATGACAAGGGCAAAGCACCCCTCGAAGACAATCATGACAACATCTCAACCCTTGAGCTGTTACACATGGACTTATTTGGACCTACTCACTACTCCACCCTCACAACAACTGCTGTCTCTATGGCCGTCATTGTTGATGACTACTCAAGATACACATGGGTTCATATAATTCTTTACAAGACTGAAGTGCAAGATGTCTTGGGCACTTCACAAATCGAGCAATGAACAATTATGGCGTGAAGATCAAGAACATCGAAGTGACAATGGCATGAATTCAAGAACACTTGGACTTGATCATGTCTGGATACAATGGGAATCACTCATGAGTTCTCTGCTCCATACACACCTCAACAAAATGGCATTGTTGAGCGCAAAAAGCAGAACCCTCATTGAGATGGCTCGAACAATGCTAGATGAGTACAAGACACCAAGAAAGTTACGGCTGAAGCTATTGATACGACATGTCACATCATCAACCGTGTGTACATCCATAAGCTTGAACAAAACATCGTATGAGCTCCTTCTTGGCAAGAAGCCAAGCGTCGTTACTTGAGTATTTGGAGCTAGATGCTGGATCAAGGATCCCCATCACAAGTCAAAATTTGCATCTAAGGCTCACGAAGGCTTCATGCTTGGCTATGGAAAGGATTCACACTCCTACAGAGTCTTCAACCTCTATCTCTACAAAATCGTTGAAACTGTGGATGTGAAATTTGATGAAACCAATGGTTCACAGAGAGAGATTCTACCAAGTACACTAGATGAAGCTCCTCCAAGCGAGTCTATCAAGCTGATGGGAACTGGTGAAATCATGCCCTCTGAAGCACAGCCTGAAGAGGAACTTATCATCTCTGCACCAAATCAACCTGAAGACAATGCTCAGACCAAAGACAATCCTCCCAATGATGACAATGATCAGTGAGAGCAAAATCTTCATCCGGTTCATCCTCGTGTTGCAAATGAAATTCAAATAGAAAAGATAGTTGACAGCATCAATGCGCCTGGTCCACTCACTCGATCAAGAGCAACACAACTAGCAAACTTTTGTGGGCACTTTTAATTTGTGTCAATATAAGAACCCAAGAAAGTTGCTGAAGCTTTTATGGAACCTGAATGGATTCAAGCCATGCAAGAAGAACTTCAACAGTTCAAGCTGAATAATGTTTGGGAACTTGTCAAGTGACCTGACCCTCGCAAGCATAACATTATTGGAACAAAGTGTATATATCGAAACAAGCAAGATGAGCATGGTCAAGTCGTCAGAAACAAAGCACGTCTTGTGGCTCAAGGATATAATCAAGTTGAAGGAATTGACTTCGATTAAACATTTGCTCCTGTTGCTAGGCTTGAAGCTATTCACATACTGCTAGCCTACGCTAATCATCACAACATCTTGCTATATCAAATGGATGTAAAGAGTGCATCTCTCAATGGCAAGATTGAAGAAGAAGTATATGTCGCACAACCACCTGGCTTTGAGGATCCAAAACATCCTGATATGGCGTACAAGCTAAACAAAGCACTGTATGGCCTCAAACAAGCTCCTCGTGCATGGTATGATACAATCAAAGACTTCCTGAAGAGCAAAGGCTTCAAACCTGGATCCCTCGATCCCACACTCTTCACGAAGACATATGATGGCGAACTGTTTGTGTGCCAAATATATGTGGATGACATAATCTTGGTGCACCAACCGTAAGTATAGTGATGAGTTTGGGTACATGATGCAAGAGCAATATCAAATGTCCATGATGGGTGAGCTGAAGTTCTTCCTTGGTCTTCAAATTAAATCGACAAAGAAATGGCATCTTCATATCTCAAGAAAAATACCTCAAAGATTGTGCGAAGAAGTTTGGAATGGAAGACGCAAAGGCTACATAGCGCCAATGCCAGCCAAACACCATCTTGGTCCCGACGACAATGGTAAAGAGTTTGATCAAAAGGTATACCGCTCCATGATTGGTTCTTTGCTTTATCTATGTGCATCTAGGCCAGATATTATACTTAGTGTTTGCATGTGTGCTCGATTCCAAGCGGCACCAAAGGAATCGCATCACTTAGCTGTGAAGCGAATTCTTGGATATTTGGGTTACACCCCAACACTCGGACTGTGGTATCCCAAGGGCTCAAAATTTGATTTGGTTGGATTATCGGATGCTGATTATGCTGGTGACAAGGTGGATCGCAAGTCTACATCAGGCACATGTCATTTTCTTGGTCGATCACTTGTCTGTTGGTCTTCAAAGAAGCGAATGTATCACTTTCAAGCTGCTGAATCTGAATACATTGCTCTTGGATCTGTTGTGCTCAGCTTCTATGGATGAAGCAAACTCTCAAGGATTATGGCATCAACTGAAACAAGTGCCTCTCTTCTGCGACAACGAAAGTGCCATCAAGATAGCCAACAATCCATCCCACTTTCGAAGACAAAGCACATTGAAATTCGTCATCACTTTCTCGAGATCATGTTATGAAGAAAGATATCGATATTATTCACGTCAACATGAAGAACAATCGCGATATCATCACAAAGCCCTTGGATGAGAAAAGGTTTTGCAAGTTACGGTGTGAGCTAAATATCTTGGAATCCTCTAATGTCACGTGATCGTGCACACATCCTAACACTTATGCATGTTGATGACTTAGATGTGCAACACACAAAGTAATGTATATCTTCAATCAATGAAGATTTACACTGAGTGTGAATACATTAACATGGAATTTGACTTGAGCGCCACGATAATTGTGCGCCATGTGCGGGTCTAATACTTCCTATACGGTGGGTAACGCCACCACCAAATTTCTCTGCTTGAAGTGTTTCACTCATGGCGTTATATTGCAATGACTTAGCATTTGGTTTGTCTTGATTTCAATTTGTCTTCATGATTCTCTACACTATGATGATTTGATTGCTTTCTGATATATATATATATATATATATATATATATATATATATATATATACATAATAGTGTTCTGTCCTCTACAGCATTCACTTATAGCTATGTCTTCAAGATTGGATCTTTTGAACTAAGTGAATATGATCGGACCCTAACATCTCTATGCTTCCTATCTCAAACTCTATCTGTCCAAATCATATGCAATCTATTGAAACTGTCGAATGTCTTCTCTGCATCCTACTCAGCAGAAGGCAAAGAGACAAACATTAAATCTGTTTTAAATGACTTATCTTTATTGTTGAAATCCGGAGAAGCCGGAACAACTCTCCGACATGCCTGGTGGGCGTGGAAATGTGGGACAACTCTGAGTATGTTGCATGCTTGCCACGTGCCCCTCAGAAGTGAACCGCCAGGGGCACCAGCGTAATTGCGTTGTGTCGCTCACCTACTTATAAATACTTGTCCCCTGCGGTAAAGAATTCCTTCTTCCACCTCTCCACCTCCGTTAAAACCCTAGCGCCATCGCTAGCTCTCGACGACGCCGGCGACAAAGCGCTTAGCTGCCGCGACTTCTCTGACGCCGTCCTCACACCGGCCGCGGACATCGTCCTCTCCGCCGTCGCCGTAGGTGTCCTCCGTCACCAAGTTAGGGCACGATGGGCTGAATTGCTCGGTCTCCTATTCATCCCATCTAGCAGTTCTTCATGCGGTAATTATAACTCTATTTTTACCACCTTTTTGATCTTCAAGATTCATCCTGTTTACCGAAAGTGGTTTCTGCCTATTCAATGTTAGATCTATTCGCATCGCATCTCATAACGCCTAGTCAATTCACTTAGATTTCTGTCTAGTTTGATTCCTCACTTGTACTTATTCACGGATTGGTACAAATGGAACCAACTCACCTATATAAGTGAATGTCTTCGCATCATGAGGTCAATGTCTTCAAACTGATTTATCTTCAAAATCTTACGAGAATGCATGTGACCTCTTCCCTTCCCTCGCATCTCTAATTTGTCACGGTACATGTCCGTGGAGAATCCCTTGGTTCTCATAGTCTGCATTCGTTTGCAGAATACTTACAACATCATATCAATTCTCCCGAAGCCAGTTCCTGATTGACCAGCAAGCGTAAGTCTCGGAAGCCTTTGAATGTATTGAAGCCATTCAGTTTGAAGTTCATGGCTGTAGAAAAATCAGCAAGGAAGGGTGGCAGACAGCGCAGAGAAGGAACATCCAAAGATCTGCCTGATGACCTAGCAGAACTCTACAAGACAGATCCCGAAGAGAATTATCATCAGAGAAAGACACGAATTCAATGGATTCGATGCTATTGGGCTGAGGAATGGTTCAAGTACAAGTTTGTAATGAAGGGATGCAGAGAAGAATGCCATCAAGAGACCTTGGTTGATATCCTCTATCGAGGCCTTCAACCCAAGAACAGAGCTGAAGCCATTACTCAAGGCTTCTATCCTTGCATGGTCCGTGGACCATAGCCTGAGAACGCCGATCCCACTTCACTACTCTGGTGTCGTGACGGCTCTCTCTTCAAGCGCAACTTCCAGTTTGTTGTGGATTCGGCCAAGAAGAACAAGAAGTCATTGGGATTGGACTTCAACCCAGGTCCCTTTGCTCCCCGTGCTGATGGCTCCCGTGATGCTGATCCCAATGTTATCGACCCCTTCTCCTACCTTGACGGCCTCATCACCTACATCGTGGTCCAAGGTGCCAGAGTAGATCATTCTGAAAATGATGCTGACTCTGATGAAGCCCCAGCTCCTCCTCCAAAGCCGCAGAAGCAAAAGAAGCCAAAGGCTTGAAGATCATTGCACCTCCAAGACTTCTCAAATGCGAAGCCGCCATCGCACCTCCTAAAGCCGATTAATGCGATCGAAGATCAATCCCGTGTCTCCAAGAGAACGTAGAAGAAAAAGCAACTTGTCATACCAACTGATCAAGCCTTGACTCCTGCCGCCATTCTGCGCGAAGAACCCATTGATCTGTCGAGTGATGAAGATCTTGCTGATGATGCCCTTGAGCAGCTGATAAAGAGCAAGGAAGAAGCAGAAATCTTCAACAACTTGCCTCTCTTTGATGTGGCAATCATCTACAACTTCATTGATGAGTGGTTCGACACACCCAATCTCAGCTTTGAAGATTTGCAGCTTCCCATTGGCCTCAGTGTCGCCTTCAATGGCCCCATTGCTTCTGAGCTAGCTCTCGCTCAGCACATCGTTGAGCTCAAGAACAAGATTGATTATGAGAAGGCTCAATTCAAGAAGCATGTGGCCAAGCTAAGTATTCAAGACGTCAGAAACTTCAAAGTCATGCTACATGAGCTTAAAGAAGCTTTTCTAAAGAAGCGTCAAGAAGCTCAGGGCTCTCGAGAGCGCATGAAGAGTTTGGCTCATAAGTGTGTGCTCGCCTACAATGAGGCTGAGAAGCGCAAGTCACTTGGTCGTCCTGGCATTGACCCGGGATGGCTGCAAAGAAAAGAACAAGCTTCCTCACGACCAGCCTGAACCTTCAAGCCAAGAAGCCCTCGCATTATCTTCCCAAGCAGCATGGTGGCTCGAAGCCAAAGGTCACCACAACCGCCTTGAGCAATGTAAGAAGACGAGGGCTGCCGAGGCTGAAGCCAGAAAGAGAAAGAATACTGAAGCCTCTGATGTCGCTCCCTCCAAGAAGAAGCGCAAGACCAAGAAGACAAGGGCTGCTTCCACAGAGCCCTTAGTTGTTGAACCCATTTCAGTGGTTCGCCCAGCGTCAGAACATCAAGAACGAAGGATGATAGTCCATGAGCCTGCTCCCATAGAGGCTCATGAAGTGAAGATATTCCAAGAAATTGAACCCACTGCACCAAGACATTGGTCATGATGACAATGTAGCAGATGATGAAGTTCTCCCTCAGATCGAACATGACGTGGTATCATTGCCTGTTCATACGAACAGCGAACTCATCAGCATTGGTCGTCCTCTGACGCCAATTGCTGAGAATGCATCGTGGGCTGATCAGCCACAGCTACAAGACTCCCCCAGTACTCCCCAACAACAACTAGAAGACTCCCCCAGTACTCCCCAATAACAACAACAAGCTACACCCCCCGTGCAAGAAGAGGATGAAGACTTTGAGGCCCAGCCATCTCCATCTCCTAAGGCGTTGCCAAGATTTGTGCTTCGCAAAGGACAAAGGCCTCAAGTCCTCTCGTCGAGCGTTCGAGAAGGAGAAGTGCAACGCTCACTGTTGCTTTCGTCAAGTCTTTTCGAACCTACTCCAACTGTGAATGTCTCCGAGTCTGAAGCACAAGCTGCCGAAGACATTCCGGCTGCATCAGCCGTGGAAAATCAAGAAGAAGTACGTGTCCCTACTCCCCCCAGTAATTGAAGAAGCAGTTCCTGATGTGAACGTGCTTGTGCCCGACCCTCCTATTCGTCAAGAGGAGGTTGAAAATGTTGAAGCTACCACCGCCAACGCCAATGAAGCCAATTACATAGTCATGGCTGACGCTAATGTGGAGCCTGCACCAACCAGTGTGCCTGAAGCAAATGTGGCCACTGGACATGAAACCAATGAGGCTGCTGCACCTGAAGCTAATGAGACAACTGCTCCCAAGGCACCTGTTGTGCAGCCTCACGCCTCAGTTGTTGCCCCTGCTCCTGTTCCGCCACCAAGGCCCCATACAATTGAGCAAGCATACAGTCATGGTCAGCTAACCACTGTCCGATGGCCCATTCTGGTACCTCCGCCTACTGCCTATGGACCTCAATTTGACTATCATGTTGAGCATAGACCTCAGGTCCAGAAGCCAAAGCCTAGGCTGCCAAGGTTTCCAGGTACTGCAAACTCACCAGGGTCCTTCAATGCAGATGGCTTCAAAAGCCACAATGCCTTCTTTGACAGCGCCAAGAACCCCTACTCCATGCCAAGAATATCATCAGATTGGTTCTGGAGCTATCAGCAGAGAAGCTATTACTCATGCGTTCTATATGATCAAGGGCACATTTTCCCTCATATGCGCCTTGACACTGAAGCCATTGCTGGACTGCCGTGCTTAGAAGAAGCACTTGATTGCTTTCGTGATGCTGGTCTACTCCACTTTGTGACAGACAAAGAACATTGGAATGAAGAGCTATTGCTTCAATTCTATGCTACTCTACACATTCGCGGCTACAACAGAGACATCAACACATGGGTTCTTGAGTGGATGACTGGAAATGTTCATCATGAAGCCAAAGCTATGGATATCATCGAGCTCACAGGGCTAGCCACTCCAGGAGAACTATATGAACCTGACTGTCAGCTACACCGCAATGCAGTGGAGAGTATCTTCCATAAGCCAGAACCCAATATGAGCCAGATGTTGAGCATGATGAAGCCCTTGCCATCTGACGCTGCATATCCAACAGAGTTCTTTCTTGAAGACCTTGAGTATCTGCCTCGCACCATATATCATATCATCAGGCAAACTCTATGGCCTGTCAAAGGACATTCATCAGCGGCCAAGCTTGAAGGAGCTATGAAGACTTTGGTCTTCTATATTCTCAATGGCATCAGCTTCAACACTCAAGAATTCTTCATCAGGCAACTTGCTGCTTTTGGCTCTGACCTATTTGGTCTGAAGTTTTATGCTCCATGGGTCATGCGCCTCATCAAGAGACACTCATCTGTCAACTATCAGCCCTCTACTCGCAATCATATGATCTTTTTGCCAGAGGTTGATATGTCAGTTGAAGCTATATACTCTGACCCTGCCAAGAGGCCTCTTTGTCTTCAGAATGCCGAGCACCAAAGCTTCACTCAACCCATTGAAGGTGTTCAAGCAGCGACACGATTCTATCCATTGGCTGGAAACACTCATCTGCCTCATCGAGCACTTACTGAAGCCACTGAAAGCACCATTGCGCAAAGGCCTCGGAAGCGTTCTCGCGTTCTCACTGACCGAGAACTTCTTGTGGCCCTTCATCAGAAATAGGATACGCATCATTTTTGGCTCAAGAGACAGATGCAAAGCCTCTTGGTGGATGTCAATCGCATTCACAACCTTGACACCAAGAATGCCTTTGTTGCTCATGAAACTTGCCGGTGATCATGGAAGAGTTTGACCCTGCTTAGTGCTGAAGCAGATCTTTAAGACGATGGCTACAATGAAAGATTTCAGTTCGACTCCACTCCTCCACGGACTGCTACCCTGCGTAGAACTCCATCTCTTGAAGACTCTGAATATTCTTCCTCCGCGGCAACGGTAAATGCCAGAGTGATTGATGATGAAGATGATGCTACTTCACCACCTCCTACTACTGCCCGCATCGACACTGTACCAAGTTCATCTGCACCGCCAACCAACGACAACAACCCTGCTGCTTCACCTACTCATGAGGACGAGTAGATGCTCTATGTCTTCAAACCTTTTTGGTCCTTACTGACAAAAGGGGGAGAAGCGTATGAGTTGATAGTCTTCAAGCGGGTTCATATGGGCGGTTGCATTATATTTTGCTTCGTGCTTACAACTCTTGCTTTTGAAACATTTGGTTCTCTGAGTTGTAACACCTAAACTTGATGGTCGTCTGCTACTTATTTGCTTCACTGTGATGTGATGATAAATTCCGCATGTGCGATGATAACTTCCGCACTTAGATCATTCTGCAGACGTCCATTTTCATTATGCATGTCATACTACTTGCTATATCAGTTCATGCATGATGAATTATCTTCATAAGTTGAAGTGGATCTCCACAAATACAACCTGCCATGTGCATTTGCATTCCAAAAGCAAATTACTTATATGCACATCTTTAGGGGGAGCCCTTGCTACTTATGAAGACAATACCTTATCCTTTACAATTTCACATACTTTATCCCCGTTGAAAACTTCAACCAGTTTGTCATCAATCACCAAAAAGGGGGAGATTGTAAGTGCATCTAGTGCCACCCCTAGTTGGTTTTGGAGTATTGATGACAAAGTTGGTTGAGGACTAATGCGCTTGTGAGAATTGCAAGATAACGCAGTAGTGTCCCTCATTGATTCGGTTTACCTACCGCAGATGACCCTAAAATGTATGAAGACATTGAAGACAATGGTGGTATGAGAAGATATTCATATTGAAGACTATGACATGAGAAGACATTAAGTGAAGACTATGGTGCGTGAAGGCGTGTGGTTTCGTTGTTTCCTTTTCTTCTTTGTTGAGTCATAGGAACCACCGTCATCGTTAAGTGGGGTCCAAGTGAACTAAGTCGAGTGATCAAGTGATGCTCAACTCAAATCCTATGTCTTTGAGCGAAGACAATGAGAGCAAATCTTATCCAGAGCTGGATGAGTCAGCTTTGCTTGTAGCCCAAGTAAAGCTGCCGCGTGTGTTTGAAATCTGAACCATTGGAACAAGTGTCAGTTCCTTAGTGACCCAGGGTCATTTTGGACAAATTAGGTCGGGTTGCCTAGTGGCTATAAATAACCCACCCCCTACACCATAAATTGGTGGCTGCTCAGAGTTTGTGCACGACTTTTGTCGTTTGAGAGCAACCCACCTCGAAGCATTTGAGAGAGAGAGAGAAATCCTTGCGAGGACAAAGCCCAAACACCCGAGCCAAAGAGTGTTAGGCATCATCAAGTCTTTCTGCTGTGTGACCAAGACTTATTACACTTGAGGACCTGTGAATCCTCCAGCCGGTTAGGCGTCGCGTTCTGAGCATCCAAAAGTCATTGTGGATTGCCGGTGAACGAAGTGTGTGAAGGTTTGGAAGTCTCCCTTGAAGACTTACCAGAGTGATTGGGCGAGGACTGGGTGTCCTTAGCTCAAGGGGAATAAGGTGAAGACACGGTCTTATGAGTTAAATCTCAGCCTCCCTAACCAGACGTACAGTTGTCGCAGCAACTGGAACTGGTCTAACAAATCCTGTGTATCTGTTTGACTTCATTGCTTGACTACTACTGTTGATTGGCTTCATACTATCTTCCATCCTGATCCTCACTACCTAGCTGCTATTAGTCATGTACTTTCACATCATTGCATACTTGACTATGGCTTGCTTAGGGTAGTTTATCTTCCGCTGCATATTAATTAGGTCATTTCTGTTGTTTGTCTTCGAAACTTCTAAGTTTTGAAGACTTCCATAAAAATCGCCTATTCACCCCCCCTCTAGTCTATACTAGCACTTTCAAAGTTCATGGTGAGAACCTGTAACTTCATGCAGATGAGAATAAATGCAGGATGCAATCCTATCTATATGCATATGCAGATGCTTACGAAATGCTTATGCAGTAATCTGAAATGCTCATGCATGCATGCAACCTAGGTTGGGGCCCCTCTATAGCGCTTCTTTATTCTTGCACGGGGTCATCGTCCCAGCTTTGTACAAGGGGTTACATGCAATAGAGGCAAGGCCTGTACAAATGGGTGGAAGCTGAGCAGGGCCCGGCGGCCTCGTGCCTTACGGGTAGAACATGCAGAGATGCTCAATGTTGGGGATATGACTACTGGGTGTAAACCGCCCAGGAGGGGCCGGATTACACTCACAAAGAGTCCCGTACAAGAGCTCATGAAGATGAAGGATATGGTGCTTTAACTATGGAGGCTTAAAAGCCCAGAGCCCAACCGGCGGATTAGGGCCCATAATAGTAAACCGCCATAGATGCATAACTTGTATTGTAAGTTAGGGAAAGGAAGAGACCGAGCCAGATGCTTGTATGAGCCGGCCTCGGGATTCTGTAAACCAGCCGGGCGTCAACCTGTGTATATAAAGGGACGACCCGGCGGGCGTTTCAAGGACACGAAACAACAGCTCGAGAGATAGGTAAAGCGGATTTGCTCCCTGCTCATCGAGATCAATCAATCCCACAACAACTGGATCGTAGGCTTTTACCTTCACCACAAGGGGCCGAACTAGTATAAACTTCATGTGTCCTTTGTTCCGGTTTAACCCCTTTAAGCTAATCTCGTTGCGATGGCTCCACGACTAAGTCCTTCTGCTAGGACATCTGACATGTTAATTCCACGACAGCTGGCGCCCACCGTCGGGCTATCGTACGATGGTTTTGAGTTCTTAAAGGGCAACTTTGAGGGACTCAAAGGGTACGCAGTTGGCCGGATGACCAAAAGTCGTTGCGGCAAGCTCTACATCGACGACGCAGGATGGGGCCCCGAGGCCGGCTCAATTGAGTATGGGTACCGGGTCCCCTTTGGCGGAATTCACGTTTTCATCGGCAAGATCGACGAACCGGGCCCTGAGCCGGACATCTCCACCGACCTCGTTGAAACGGCTCATCGTCCAAGTCCTGCTTGGGTTCAGCCTGCCATGAAGCGTGCGTTCGTAGGGTTCATCCATGGTGCGGAATATGAACCAATGTCCGACGGTGAGATGGCCATCTACTCAGATGGTGAATCATCCACTGACGAAACCGAGTCGCTGTACCAATTGCAAGATGGCTGGATTGGGGGCTATTCCGATGGCGATAGTATTCCGGGCCCCTTTGAACTGCCAAACCGGGTTGCAATCTTCATGGCCAGTACGAAGCCCACCTTGCAATCTTCATCTGCAGCAGCAATGATTTCCGGATCAGCAGCCGGGGGCAGGAGGCCCTGCGCGCCGGCGGCTCAAGTTCTTTCTGGTTTGCTGGACACTTGTATGACATTGTTGACCATGGCCGTCACCCCGGAAACCCAAGATTAGCATAATGTGGAGGTTACAAAACTGAAGGATCAGATAACTCAGGCCAAGGCGGACTTAGCGGCTGAGGAGGCCAGGATGACTAAAGAGCGGGCTGCTTTAGATGCCCAATCACAACAGATCCAGGCACATAATTACCGGCTTATGTTGGATCAGAATGCATCAAACGAAGTAATGAGGAGGAAGTACCAGTCTCGTCTGCCGCCGGTTTACGAAGGAATGAATCTCTTCAATACGCCAGGAGCCGGGCCTAGTAATCTGGAAGCAGTAAACAAGACCGAGGCACCTGGGGCGGCGCCGGATCAGCCACGGGGGATGGACCCGCCTCGACGGACGTACAACCTGCCGCAATACGTACCAACGCTGCTAGGTCACTTCTCTTGCCCTTTGGATAACATGATTGTTGCGGCGTCGCGTTTGGCAGCTATTCCGATGGAGAGTGACTCACTGGCGGCGGTTGAGACACGACGGGCCAGGGATCTTCTTCAAATTGCCTCACCTCGGCTCTGCGTAATGTGCGGCTGCCCAAGGATTTCAAGGGTCCGCGTAAAGTGCCTAATTATACCGCCAATCAACCCCCCGAGGCGTGGGTTGAGAGTTATGAGATGCGAATGGAGATGCTGGATGTAGATGAAGCGGCGGGTGCAAAATACTTCACCATGATGTTAGACGGAACGGCTCGTACCTGGCTAAAGAGCCTGCCTGTTAACTCGATCAATTCATGGGACGAGTTGAAGGCCCGGTTTATAGCGAACTTCAAGGATACAAGCAAACAACCCATGTCCATTATGGATCTGGCTGCTTGTGTCCAAGGAGAGAATGAATCAACAACTCATTGTGTGCGCCGGGTTTCAGAAATCCTGCATTCATCAGGCCGCGTCAATCCTGATACGGCAATCGTGACCTTGGAGGGTAACTGCCGGTTTAAGTCACTGAAGATGAACTTGGGACGGCTCAAGCGTCACTGCAATGATCTGGGAACGCTCATGGCAGCTCTGGTTAAGTATGTTGATTCTGATAATACCAAGGACCCCGATTCCGATGAAGAAAAGCAGGAGAAAGGAAAGAAGAATGCCAGTACAAAAGGATAGCATAACCAGGCGAGCCACGGGAACAATGGTAAGCGTAAAGCGGACAATTCAGATTTTGTGGCTAACACCAATCTGCAGGGCAATGCACAGCGTCGTAAGGGTAAACCGCCCCAGCGCAGTGGAGGCATGAATCTGGAGCGTCTGTTAAACCAGCACTGCCCAAAGCATGGGACGAAGGAGGTTCCGGCCACGCACCTCTGGAAGGATTGTTTCATCATGAGGGAATTCAAAAACTCTGATCTCTTTCGGTATGATCAAGGACCATCAGGCGGTTCTGGTCCAGGGTTTCATGGGTTGGGCTATGGCGGTGGCGGTTCAAACTCAGGATTTCGGAATAATTAGGGCAACCAAAACAACCAAGGTGGTCACAATCAGCAGAGTCATTAGGGAAATCAGCAGTAGTCGGGTTATCAGAGCAACCCAAAGCAGTTAAATGGTGGACAGTATCATGTGCGCGATCAGAAGCTCCATAAAAGGGCAGTAAACTCTATTGAGCCGGCAGTGCCCCGTTATCTGCGCTGGTCTGAACAGCCTACTGATTGGAGTCGGGAGGATCATCTGCCCCGGGTTGATAATCCTGGCCATCTAGCCTTAGTGGTTGCACCGCAGGTTGGAGGTTATAAGTTCACCAAAGTGCTCATGGATGGAGGGAGCAGTACCAATATCTTGTATTATGAAACCTTCCGGCGTATGGGGTTAACAGATAAAAATCTTAAACCGTCAAACACCATTTTTCACGGTGTGGTGCCTGGTAAATCGGCTTACCCAGTTGGTAAGATAGCTCTAGAGGTGGTTTTTGGTGATGATCATGATTCAAGATTAGAGGCGGTGACCTTTGAAGTGGTTAAGATCATAAGTCCGTACCATGCCTTGTTTGGACGGCCGGTTTATGCTAAATTCATGGCAAGGCCATGTTATGTTTATCTGCAGCTCAAGATGTCGGGTCATAAGGGGACCATCACGGTTCATGATAGCCGCAAGATTGCGCTGGAGTGTGAGGAAGGTGATGCGACTTATGCTGAGTCAGTTTGTGCAACGGAGGAGTTGAAGTTCTATAAGGACAATGTTGATCCGGTCGATATGACTTCTCTGAAGAAGCCTACTACAGGGCATGATCCGAATTTGAAGTTCAAATCGGCTAATGAGACTAAATTGGTTGATTTTGTTCCTGGTGATTCATCCTAGCAGTTCAGCATCAGCGTCAACTTGGATCCAAAATAGGAAGGCGCGCTCATCAAGTTCATCCGTGAAAACCGGGACATCTTTGCATGGAAACCATGTAACATGCCAGGTGTACCGAGGGAACTCGCTGAGCACACTCTTAATATTGATCCGAAATTCAAACCGGTCAAACAGTTTCTTCGCCGTTTTAATGAAGAGAGGCGCACGGCCATTGGTGAAGAGGTAGCCCAGTTGTTGGCAGCAGGGTTTATTGTGGAGGTGTTACACCCCGAGTGGTTGGCTAATCCGGTGCTGGTACTTAAGAAAAACGGCACTTGGCGTATGTGTGTGGATTACACAGATTTGAACAAAGCTTGCCTAGCTGATCCCTTTGCCCTCCCTCGTATTGATCAAATCATTGATGCTACGTCAGGTTGTGAGCGTTTGAGCTTCTTGGATGCTTATTCTGGTTATCATCAGATCAAGATGGCAGTTAAGGACCTGGAGAAGACAGCTTTCATCACTCCTTTTGGAGCCTTCTGTTATGTGTCTATGCCCTTTGGGCTCAAGAGTGCCCAGGCAACTCATCAGCGCTGTCTGCAGAATTGTCTTCATACTCAGATTGGGCGCAATGTTCATGCTTATGTGGATGATATTGTGGTAGAATCCAGGAAAAAGAATACATTGATAGATGACCTCAAGGAGACCTTTGACAATCTTCGGGTTTATAAGATGATGCTCAATCCGGACAAGTGCGTCTTCGGTGTTCCGGCAGGCAAGCTCTTAAGTTTTGTGGTATCTAACAGGGGTATTGAGGCTAATCTGGAAAAAATTAAAGCTATTACGTCTCTCGCTAAACCGGCGTGTATCAATGATGTTCAACGTGTGGCAGGTTGTATTGCGGCTTTGAGCCAGTTTATCAGCAGGTTGGGAGAGAAGGCGATCCCTCTATATCAGATGTTGAAGAAGACAAACAATTTTGTCTGGAATGATGCTGCTGATGCTGCGTTTGAGGACTTAAAGAAGCAGTTGGCTGAACCACCGCTTCTTGCTGCTCCAGTTGATAAGGAACCACTGTTGTTATACGTGGCTGCTAATGCCCGGGCTGTCAGCGTAGCTATTGTGGTGGAGCGCATGAGGTGGGAAGGAATACCCGGTTCAAAGGCCGGTTTATTATATCAGCGAAGTGCTCATTGAGTCAAAGCAAAGATATCCGCATTGGCAGAAGCTGGTGTATGGGGTTTTCATGGCAAGTCGGAAGCTTAAACAGTACTTTCAAGGCCATCCCATCACAGTGGTCAGTTCCGCTCCTTTGGGGGATATAATCCAAAACAAGGAGGCAACTGGCCGGGTTGCTAAGTGGGATATTGAGCTTAGACCACACGGTTTGAAGTATATGCCTCAAACAGCTATCAAGTCCCAGGCCCTTGTGGATTTCATCAATGATTGGACAGAGTTAGAGGCACCGGAAGACAAACCGGACAACACATACTGGACTATCCACTTCGATGGGTCCAGGCAATTGGAGGGCTCGGGGGCTGGAGTTGTCCTTACTTACCCTCGAGGTGATAAAATTCATTATGTTCATCGCTTAATGTTCTCTTGTACTAACAATGCAGCTGAGTATGAGGCCTTACTCCATGGTCTTCGAGTGGCTAAGAAAATGAACTTAAGCTGGGTACGATGCTTTGGAGACTCGGATCTGGTGGCCCAGCAAGTTTTAGGTACTTGGGATTCCAAGGATCCACTCATTGCGGCTTACCGACGAGAGGTGGATATTGTCGTTGGTCACTTCAAGGGTTATCAAGTGGAGCACATTGATAGGCGCAAAAATGAGGCAGCCGATGCTTTAAGCCGGCTGGGATCTCAGCGTAAACCGGTGCCGCCCCATACCTTTCTAGATGTCTTGCACAACCCGTCAGTTCAGTTGCCTACAGAAGAGTACCTCGCTATTCCTGATTCGGAGGCACAACTGGTGGCCGCTTTACATATTATTCCGGATTGGACGATTCCATACTTGGCGTATATGAACCGTGGTGAGTTGCCAGAAGATGCAGTTTTGGCCAGGCAGATAGTCCGGCGATCCAAGTCCATGGTTATTCACAACGGCGAGTTACACCGTTGCAGTGTCTCTGGTGTGTTCCAGCGCTGTGTTTCTCTTGAAGAAATCCGTGAGATTGTACGTGAGATCCACGAAGGAGACTGTGGTCATCACGCCGGTTCAAAATCCTTGGTTGCTAAAGCTTTTCGTCAAGGCTTCTATTGGCTGACGGCTCATGTTGATGCTGAGGACTTGGTGAGGCGGTGCGATGGTTGTCAGAAATTCTCACGACGAGCTCATGTTCTGGCTCAGGAGCTACGAATGATTCCAATCACTTGGCCGTTTGCTACTTGGGGGCTTGATATGGTAGGGCCTCTCAAGCGATCCAAGGATAAGAAGACCCACCTGTTGGTGGCGGTTGACAAGTTTACTAAATGGGTTGAAGCGGAGCCAATAAGCAAGTGTGATGCAGCCACGACGGTTCAATTCATCAAGAAGGTGATCTTCCGCTTTGGTTTTCCACACAGCATCATCACAGATAATGGCACTAACCTCTCCAAAGGCGAGATGGAGGATTTTTGTCAACGAGAGCACATCCGGCTTGATGTGTCCTCCGTAGCTCACCCCCAGTCTAATGGTCAAGCTGAGAGAGCTAATCAGGAAATTTTGAAGGGTATCAAGCCTTGGCTTATGGTTCCTTTGAAGAGGACGCCGGGTTGTTGGGTGGAGGAATTACCATCTGTGTTATGGAGCATAAACACCACCCCCAATCGATCTACGGGTTATACACCTTTCTTCCTGGTTTACGGGGCAGAGGCGGTACTCCCAAGTGATATTCGTCATGACTCGCCCTGGGTTGCCAATTATGTTGAAGCGGACAATGAGCAAGCACGTCAAGAAGCACTGGACCTGTAGATGAAAAAGGGACATGGCGTGGGCTCGTTCGGCGGTTTATCAGCAAGACCTGTGGCATTATCACAGCCGCCGGGTTAAAACAAGAACCTTTCAAGAAGGAAACTTAGTGCTCCGGCTCATCCAGGATTAGACCGATATGCACAAGTTATCCCCACCTTGGGAAGGGCCCTTTGTGGTCAGCAAGAATCTGCACAATGGATCATACTACCTCATCGATGTTCGAGAGCACAAAGAGTCAAGCAAATCAGAGGAGGAGACCCGTCGGCCGTGGAGTATCGCTCATCTACGGCCTTACAACACCTGAGCCA
Organism: Aegilops speltoides; assembly: GCA_021437245.1. Classification (NCBI taxonomy): domain Eukaryota; kingdom Viridiplantae; phylum Streptophyta; class Magnoliopsida; order Poales; family Poaceae; genus Aegilops; species Aegilops speltoides. The sequence continues at coordinate 373,287,203 of CM038143.1, forward strand.
TTATGTACATATTTTGACAATGTATATATTATGATTAATATAATAAACTGGCATCCTTGCTACAAGCAGGGCCTCTGCCGTTCTTCCAATATTTCTTGGTTACAAGGGGGCTTCTCCTTATAAAGCGACGTCCTGTTTGTCCATTAAACCGGCTATCATGCCACAACAAAGCTTGGGAGCTTCACACCCAAGGGGCCAAAGAGAGTATTGTTGCTAAAGCACAACTCAAACATAGGCACCCATTGAGCACAGCTCACAAAGTTACTTGGGGGCTCTTTGTGCAAAGCAACAAAGAGTTTGAAAGGACCCTTGTAATTGGCTATCAAGCCACGGCTTGGAAGCCCGTGTATTCACCTAAAACCCGGGTTAACTCGCCTTCATCAAGTAAGCCACCCTGTCCGTGTAATCCTGGTATGACCAATGAACGTTTGACAAGTCAATCTTACACAGACCCTGAACTTGTCAAAGTTAAAATGACGATTGGTTAATTGGAGGCCCATCTTAAAAGGCTTTGTCAAATGGTTTAACTCAGCGGCCTAGCAGCCCATGAAAAGCCTCGAATTTGGGCCTGGCAGCCCTTGAAAAGCCTCGGCAACAAGTTTTTTATTTGATTTTGTTTTTGCAAAGTTTTATATCTTTTGATAAGGTTTTAAGTTAAACGGCGTCTATTGACCCGGCCCGACTATAAGTCATTACATCAACCCGGCGTTTATTAACCCAGCGTGGCTTTCAGTATCAGCTGTTAGCACATAATTAATTATGAACTGGCATTTCTTAATCCGGTCTGGCATTGACTATAAGTTGCCAGGATGATCATTCGGTGTTTGTCATAACCCGGCATGGCTTATTATGCACCAGCACAGCATGGTGGGAGTTTTCAAACACTCAAAATTTGGGTTATCACCCTTACTACATAAGTTGGAAAACCAACAAGGTGATTCAATATCACAAGTATGATATATTTCATCTTTCATTGCTTTACAACCTTGGTTATGAAAACTCTGGTTCTGTATTGGGTATCATAACCCGTCCAGCGGTAAACCAGCAGGGCATGTTTAAGTTTTCTAAATGCAGAAGGCAGGATTTTATAAAATACTAAGGCACATAAAGCAAGCATAGCAACAATCGTGCCGGATTACAGTGTCAGGTAGCAGTGCACGATGGCAAAAGATCAAAGTATTTCAACTAGCCTATTACAAGGCGCTTTGATGCCCAAAAGAATAATTGTTTGTTGCCCAGAACGCTATGTGCAGAAGTTAAACCGGCTGCCGGATTATGATTCGTCACCAGGTTGATGTGAAGTTGATGGATCATCTTGCGTCGGTTCAACCTCCTCCTCCTCACCCAGTGGGTGGAAGTCAATGGTGGCCCAATCAATCCTGGTTAAGGCTTGGAAGACAGCTTCGCTGCTTATAAGATTGACGGTTCAACGTCAGGGGCATAGGTGTGCTTACGGATTGGCGGGATAAGATTCTGCGCTTCTTTCACAACTGCATCAACCCGTTTGTTGTCTGCGTCATAGCTGGACCGATGGACAGATAAGTCAACCTCTTCGGCTAATTGGCTTGCCAGCGGGCGCATCTCCTTTGTCAAGGCTTTGAGGGCTTCATTAGCAAATTCTGACCCATCTTCTTGTTGGCCAGGATAGCCCTTTGCGATATCTGCCGGATCAAGATCAACTATCCACGCTTTGGCCCGAGTCAGTGCTGATAAAGCGCCAACCCTTGCAGCAGATCACTTTACCTCCTCTATCTAGGCCGGTGTCATAGACAATTTGACCAAGGTATCCTTGATCAAGGTTGGCTCCGGTTTATTATATGAAGCTACGCAGATGACTCGTTGAGCGCCGGTATACAGTTGCTCTATGAAAGTATAGGCTACTTTCAACTTCATCTGCATGTCCGAGCCTAGATGAGCAACACGACTACCTGAAACGGTTTAAGGATTTACTGTTAAACCGGCAGTTTCAAAGATGTTAAGAAAGGCTCTTGAAAAGAATACTTACCGACTATTGCAGAAGTCATGGCATTAATCTGATGTTTTAAACCGGTTAGCTCTTCCGCCACCGGTTTAAGAGCTGCTTTGGCATCTTCAGCTCGCTTTAATAGAGCAGCCTTCTTGGTTTCCCAGTCCGCCCGCTCGCTTTTGAAACCATCCTTTAATTGCTCCATGGTTGTTAAAGCGCCCTTCAGTTCATCTTTGGCCTTGGAGGTTTCTGCTGGCTGGGATATTATATTTTCTTGAAGATCGGCAATTTGGGAATCTTTGTTGCTCAAGTCAGCCTGCAAAAGATAGATGATGAAGATGTTAATACTTTTCTCAAAGTCCCAAGCACATAACAAGTTACAGTTGGCACTTGGGGGCTAATGCAGATTGCTTCTTTTTTGACTATTATTTAAAAAGTGCCAAGGCTCAATACAAGTATTAACCTTGGCACTTGGGGGCTAATGCGTAATTGATCAGAAAAATCAAAGGTGAAGAAATTCAACAAGGACAAGTTTTGAATAGAAAGTCCCGGTTCATCTTGAAGAGGTAAACCGGCCCTTGGGGGCTATACAGTTGAAGTCTTTTTTATCCAAAGGCCCGGTTCATCTTGAAGAGATAAACTGGCCCTTGGGGGCTACAATGGAGTTGATATACAGTACAGAGAAAATTTATAAAGTGTTTGAATAGAAGTTACCTCATACCACTCCTTCATAAAGTTGACTAAACCGGCCTCATAGTCACGGCTTGTGCATAGGCGGTTTAGGTATCCAGAATGAAGTGCTTGAGCACTGAGATGAGCACAGCTTGACAGATCAGTCTCTCATTTGCCTTTCTCCACAGCAGCAGATTCCACTTTGGCACTGTTCTTTGACAAAGCAACAGGGTTGCCAGGAGAAGTGTGGCCAAACCCGGTAATCACAACATCATCAGTTGCCTTATTTGGGCTTGCCGGTTTATCTAAGGCTTTGGCTGGGCTCAACGTATCAGCAGCTGGACTTGGAGGATTGGCAGTTGGGCTTGGTGGATCGACATGAGGACTAGCCGGGTTAACTTCTGGCGGATCAACATAAGTGTCCTGACCTTGTGGCACAGGATCATCCATAGCAATATCAGCATCTCCACCAGCACCTTCTGAGGTCCTCTCCAGTTCAAACTCCTCAGTGGGAGCACTCATTTTTGCTTTTTTGCTGAGTCGGGCTTTGGCGCTGCAAAGTAACAAACAGAGGTTCATATGGTAAACCGGTGCAAGAAAGCAAAAACTAAAATTATTATACTTACCCAGGGACGGTCTTGAGGGGAGGCATCTGTGTGGTGGATGAATCGCCAGAGGATGAATTGGAAGTTACCAGATAATTTGAGTCAGGCGGATTAAGAGGGTATCGGAAGTAACACGCCAAGGGATAAGACTTGTTAGAATTACAAGAGACCTCTGCACGGCGCTTCTGGATTGGGGTGTCTGGTAAACTGGAGGAAGTGACTTGCTGGCCACTGTGCCGGGTTGTGCGACGAGCTTCAAGATGTTGTGTCTTCAAAGAAAATTGTGGATCCAAATGAGTGAGAGGATGTGAACGTTTCACTTTCCGGACTGCGCGACCGAGTTTTTGTACTGGCACAAGATTGGAATTTGAGGAAAGGGAGATTACCTCTACGTGGTCAGCACGGCTGGCTTCCGCATCATCCTGGTAATGATCGTTGTCAATAAGATGTATGAAAAATGACCAAGGGAGTCAAGTTCTACCTTTGGTTCCGAGTCATCAACATCTTCGGGCGGATCAGAGGACTCGGCGGTTTTCTTCTTTGCTGGCCTCTTTGTGGCCTTGATCTTAGCACGAGGAGCTCTCACCGGTTTGTCTTGTGGTTTTGCCGGTTTGTCTTGAGTTTTCCTCTTCCAGAAAGGATCTTTGGCCTGTAAGAATAAACAAAATGCTATCAGAAAAATGTTAAAGGGGAGACGGATTAAAAAGCAGAAAGATAAATTATTACTGCTGGCGGTTTGTTGGAGGCATAAAAGGGACGCAACCCCGTCTTGCTGCATTCAGATATTGGTTCATCTAGCATCTTTTTTGACAGACTCAGTGACTTCATCATCATTCATCTGTATTTCAGTGTGTCGTTGAGGGTCTTTGACATCCCCAGTATATTCATGCATTAACCTAGTGCGGCGGCTTAAGGGCAGGATACCCCATGAAACCCAGCAACAGACAAGGTCAATGCTAGTTAAACTGTTTGCTAGAAGAGCCCGGAGCTTAGCGAGCTGTGGTGCATATGTTTGTCGTTCTCTGGCAGTAAGCCACTGAGGAAGTGGATGTCTGTTGCTGAGTCGGTAAGCACGGTAACCCGGCAGAGGATTTTCATCAGCAGGAGCGGTGTTTCGACAGTAGAACCATGTTTGATTCCAATCCTTGGGGTGGTTGTGATGTTTGACATGAGGAAAATCGACTTCTTTCCTATTTTGAATCGACACTCCGCCAATTTCAGTATTGGGGCCGTCAGAAAATTCAGTATGGAGGTTCAAGTGGAAGAAGTCTCTGAAGAGTTCAACAGTCGGTTCTTCTTGTAGATAAACTTCACAGAACACTTGGAAATTGCAGATGTTGGACACATAGTTCGATCCAATGTCTTGAGGATGGAGTTGGAAGTTGGCAAGTACATCATGGAAAAAAATTGATCCGGGAGGGCTGAACCCTCGGTCCAGATGCTGCATAAACACAACCACTTCTCCATCTTGAGGTTTAGGAGGATTTTTCAGTACCAGGTACTCTCCAATGAATGACCTCCTTCTTTGCCAAAGCGCCAGTTACGACATATCCAGTAAGTTGCTCTTCTGTGATCCGGGAGGGAACCCAGTTGCAAGAAGAGAATTGTTTGGCCATTTTTGATGACAAACTGTAGAGGAAGTTCAGATGCTGGTTCACGATTCAAGATTGATATATATATATATATATATATATATATATATATATATATATATATATATATATATATATATATATATATATATATAAGAACCGGTGTCAAACCGGGGAATTTAATCATAGCATGTGTGCACGTTAAACCGCATATGGATGTTCAAGAAAGGACGGCGGTTTAGGTGAGGGCTAATGGTGTCTGGCGGATTATCATTTTCTATAGGTTAAACCGCCTATAATGGTATGGAGGAAAACAGATCTGAAAATTGCTAAGTGCTACACAAACAGATTTCACAAGCTAAGGATTATCATTATGGATCTAGCACAGTTCAGGAAAAGGAAAATATCAAAGCCCTAAAATGGCGACAGCAGAACAAAAAGGATCCAGATGGGGTCTGTTCGTAGTTGAAAGGATACTATGGTGAGGCAAAATAAACTACAGCTTCGGCCGCAAACGAAAGGTGTCAAGCTTATCTAGATCCGATGAGACAGTAAGGTCGAAACAACGGACACTGATGAACACTGATGAACACAGATGAACACCGAAACTGTAACGCCCAAGATGTGACCCTATCCTAAAGGAACTCGAAGGTCCCACCAAGGATAGAAGCGCATCTTGAAGACGCTTTTGCAAGGTGGATATCATTACATCAACATTACATAATAGTGGGGTTACATCCAATACATACAATGTCACATGAAGAAGAACTCAACGCAAGCAAGCATCGCTCTCGCGTCATGATCATCGCATAACCTGTACCTGCAACTGTTGTTGTAGTAATCTGTGAGCCAGGAGGACTCAGCAATCCCATTACCATGGGTATCAATACTAGCAAAGCTTAATGGGAAAGGAAGGGGTAAAGTGGTGAGGTTGCAGCAGCGGCTAAGCAAATATGGTGGCTAACATACGCAAAAGAGAGCGAGAAGAGAAACAAAGGAACGGTCGTGAAGCTAGCAATGATCAAGAGGTGATCCTGAACACCTACTTACGCCAAGCATAACTCAAAGACCGTGTTCACTTCCGGACCACCGAGAAGAGACCATCACGGCTACACACGCGGTTGATGCGTTTTAATTCGGATCCGTGTCAAGTTATCTACAACCGGACATTAACAAATTCCCATCTGCCACATAACCGCGGGCACGGCTCTCGAAAGTTTATACCCGCAGGGTGTCCCAACTTAGCCCATGACAAGCTCTCGCGATCAACGAAGAATAGACCTTCTCCCAGAAGACCCGATCAGTCTCGGAATCCCGGTTTACAAGACATTTCGACAATGGTAAAACAAGACCAACAAGACCGCCCGATGCACCGACAATCCCAATAGGAGCTGCACATATCTTGTTCTCAGGCAACACCGGATAAGCTAAGCGTACAGGTACCGACGTAACCCAAGTTGCCAAGGGATGGTCCCGCACGGTGCTCTAGTTTGGACCAACACTTAGACAAGCATTGGCCCGGGGGGGCTATAATAAAGATGACCCTCGAGAGAGTGACTCCCAAGGGAAAAAGTAGGTGGTGGTGAGGCAAATGGTAAAACCAAGGTTGGGCCTTGCTGGACAAGTTTTATTCAAAGCGAACTGTCAGGGGGGTCCCATAAATCACCCGACCGCGTAAGGAACGCAAAATCCGGGAACATAATACCGGTATGATGGAAAACTAGGGCGGCAAGAGTGGAACAAAACACCAGGCATAAGGCCGAGCCTTCCACCCTTTACCAAATATATAGATGCATTAATAATATAAGAGATATTGTGATATCCCAACAAAACCCTGACCACCATGGAGCAATCTTCAACTTCACCTGCAACTAACAACGCTATAAGAGGGGCTGAGCAAAGCGGTAACATAGCCAAACAACGGTTTGCTAGGAATGGTGTCAAAGGTTAGAGGTTCGTGGCAATTTGGGGAGGCTTGAAGAGCAAAAGATAGGTAACGCAACATAGCGATAGAACGAAGCAACTACCATAGCAATGATAGTAGTGAGATCCAGGGTAGCGGTCATCTTGCCTGAAATCCCGCAAGGAAGAAGAACGAGTCCATGAAGAATATGAAGCCACGAAGACGAACCACACGTAGACGAACGAATCCTCACGATCGCAACGAAACGGGAACTATCGAGAAAAAGCACACAACATGGTAAACACACCACACATGAACAAGACATGATGCACAACAAGCATGATGCATGACAAAGCTACATGAAGCTACTCATGGCAAAAGATGATGCAAACAAGAACAACACATCAAGGCAAGTTTAAATGAGGCCGGAAACAACATATAACAATTCCGGTAAGTCCTCATATGCAAATTTCGAAATTGGTCCAGATCTGAATAAACCTTATGTTCAAGTTGTTAAATAGCAAGTTAAGATGCACCAAGATGATCTACACGAGATTCTAGTCAAGTTACATATAAAGTTCATTAGATTCGGAGCTACGGCCTAGAAGATATGAGCAAAACAAGTTAAACATGGCATTGATGCAAAATGCATACAAACATCACGCAAGCACACCAAAACAAGGATGCAACATGATAATATGGCACTACATGCAAAATCAAGCAAGTTTCATATAGAGCACACTCAAAATGGAGCAACGGTTCAACACATACACTATACAAGGCATAACAACAATCTATCCATAACAGCAACTAGGCATCTTGCAAGCATCAAAACAATAAGCTACAACACCCCAACATGATAACAAAAGGCATGGGCATGAAGTACTGGTAAAGCATAACAAAACATGAACACTGAGCTATCTCCAGAAATCACTAGAACATGCTCCAAAACACATGGTAAGATTGCAAATCATAACAGTTTCAGACTTATCAGGAAATAACATCAGGTTGCAATGTTTAGAGCTATCAAACAACATGTTACAGGAACTTATCATGGCAAACAAAGGCATGTCATGAATCTACTAATTGCATAGATCAAAAGTCCCTTACTGACCATGAGCCAAAAGGGCACAGAAAATATGATGGCACCCATGTAAACATGGCAAGTTATATTACAGATTCAAACATGGCAGAAACAACAATAAGTAGGCATGTTGGTGAGCTTGTACCACTCACCACAGAGCAATACATGGCATGGCAAGGCAACCAACAGTAAGAAGGCATGTTTGTGAAGCTATACATGGCAAGAGCAAGGGCATAGGGTGCATGGATCACTAGCAAACAATCATGGAAACATGGAACTTAATGTTAACAGGCTGATAGCAACATTATCAAGCAACTTTGGAGCAAGCTATGAATAATCTACAGCAAGCTATAAATGCAACCAGGGGCATGGATGGATAGGGCATAACATGTAGATCAAAACATGTTTATAGGACATCTCCAGATTATGCATAGAATGATTAGTAGCCACATGTTTACATAGCAACAAAATATAACAGAATCTGCCTAGCAAAACAGCAACAGCAAGTACACTACTTAACAAGCTCGATTCACTCACCACAAGTCATTGAATGACAAGATAAGCATATCATCATCAAGAAGACATGTTTGTATAACCAACCAAGGCAAGAACAAGTCCATGGCATGCAAGGATCAACTATAGCAAGCTTGGCCAAATTGAATAACATGTAAACAATCTGCCATGAAACATTTTGAAGCAAAAGTAGAGCACCAAAATGATATACTAGACTACTCCATAATTGCAAACAAGGGCATGAATGGATAGACAATAACCATATGTTCAAAACACCCTTACTGAAGTATCTGAAAATATGCATGGATCGGTCTGTAGCATCAAGTTTACATGGCATCAAAATAACAGCAGAACAAGGACTAAAATCAGCAATATCATGAAGCCTAGTTTGCATGCTTGTGCTAGTCACCACATTGATAACAAAAATACATGGCATACACCCCTGGAAAGATGGCATGGCATAGATCAAAACACATGAAGACATCAACCTCATAGGATGCACACATCAATCATGGCAAAAATGACAAATGAGCAAGTTATAACAGCCAGCAGATTAACATCAACATGCACTCTTCCAACAAAGATTTCCGCATCAAGATGAGCTCAAATGAAAATGATGCAATGGAATGAAATGAAGTACTCGTTGAGACGAACAATTTCACATATTATACGCACGAAACGGAGCTACGGATGCAGAGATGTGATGGCATGAACATGGCATGATAATGTGCAAATACTGGGACTTGGTGATGAAAACAACCTTCGGGGTCTAGGGTTCCTCGCGGGCATGCGAACCGAGGCGGCCGGAGACTCGCCGGAGATGGGGCTGGAGGTGGCCGGGGAGGCGCGGGGAGGTGGCCCCGGACTGGATCCAGCCGGCGGCGGGCGCGGAGGCGCGTGGAGAGGCCTTGGGCGAGAGGCGCCGGGCGGCGGGCCGGGGGCAGAGCTCGCCGGAGTGCGTGCGTGTCCGCGACGGGAAGCGGGCGGACGGGCGCGGTCGATGGCGGAGCACGGGAGCAGAGGGCACGGCGGCAGGGACGGATCGGCGGCGGCGGCTCTCGGCGGCGCTGACGGCGGCCGCGCAGCAGCGGCGAGGCCAGCGCTGGGCAAGCGGGCAGGCGGCAGCGGCCAGAAGCGGTGGGCGGTGGCGCGGGCTCTGGCAGTGCGGGCGCTGGCGCGGGCGGGCCGACCGTGGGCCTCGCGGGCCGCGGCGGCGGAGGAGAGAGAGGCGGGTGACGTGGTGCGCCGCTATTCGCTGAGGGGGCGGTGGCGGACATGTCCGGCGGCTGGAGGAGGAAGAAGCTAGGGTTAGGGTAGGATTCATCCGCGAAAAATGGAGGGGGAGGACCTATTTATAGGTAGAGGGAGCTAGGAGAGTCCAAATGAGGAGCGGTTTTTGGCCACGCGATCATGATTGAACGACCGAGAGCATAGAGGGGAGTTAGATGGGTTTTGGGCCACTTTGGAAGGGGTGTTGGGCTGCAACAAAAGAGGCCTTTACGGTTACCCGGTTAACCGTTGGAGTATCAAACGACCTCCAAATGGCACGAAACTTGACAGGCGGTCTACCGGTGCTATACCAAGGCCACTTGGCAAACCTCGGGCCATTCCGAGAAAGTTTAACGCCCACTCACGAAAAGAGAGAAGAGGGAGACGCCGGAGGACATAGGAGCGCCGGATTGCAAAACGGACAACGGGGAAAAAGCTCGGATGCATGAGACGAACACATATGCAAAATGAAATGCACATGATGACATGATAAAATGCAGATGATGACATGGCAAAGTGCAACACGCAAGCAAATGACATGGCAAGACGGCAAATAACTGGCAGACACCTGGCGCAACGAATCCGGCGCGTTACAGAAACCCTAATGCAGATCTAGGGTTGAGGGAAGGAGGCCTACCGGATTTGCAGGAGTGGCGGAGAAGAGCCGCGGATCTCTGGTACGTTCAGGTTGATGCAGCGGCCAGGGATGATGCAGCGCTTGAAGGTCGAGGGCGGCGGCGGAGCTTCGGGCTTGAGCATCGAGAGGAGGAAGAAGAAGCGCGGAAGGGGAAAAGGGAAAGACCCCTGGGCCTATTTATAAGGCGAGTAGATAAGCTGGCAAGTGCGGGGATCGAGGAGCTCGAAGCGGAAAATGGGGCACAGCTGTTGCCTCGATCTTCAGAAATTAATAAAGGAAGGTATTTGTTGAGTTTTTTACACAGATGACATCATGATGATGCGCTGCAATTTTAGAAGATGATGTCATGGCGGTTTACGAAGCTCATATGGAGGTTACATCATGGCGGTTTACGAGGATTATAGGAGGATGATCAAGAAGAATTTTTCTAAGTGTTGAAGATTGACATGAACAGGTTCAAATCAATTTGGGGCCTAATGTTGGGGATATGACTAATGGGTGTAAACCGCCCAGGAGGGGCCGGATTACACTCACAAAGAGTCTCGTACTAGAGCCCATGAAGATGAAGGATATGGTGCTTTAACTATGGAGGCTTAAAAGCCCAGAGCCCAAATGGCGGATTAGGGCCCATAGTAGTAGACCGCCATAGATGCATAACTTGTATTGTAAGTTAGGGAAAGGAAGTGACCGAGCCGGATACTTGTATGAGCCGACCTCGGTATTCTGTAAATCGGCCGGGCGTCAACCTGTGTATATAAAGGGACGACCCGGCGGCGGTTCAAGGACAAGAAACAATAGCTCGAGAGATAGGTAAAGCGGATTCGCTCCCTACTCATCGAGATCAATCAATTCCACAACAACTGGATCGTAGGCTTTTACCTTCACCGCAAGGGGCCGAACCAGTATAAACTTCCCGTGTCCTTTGTTCCGGTTTAACCCCTTTAAGCTAATCTCATTGCGATGGCTCCATGACTAAGTCCTTCTGCTAGGACATCTAACGTGTTAATTCCACGACACTCAATATTCCATGAGTTTTGCAACAGAGTGCCATCTCCGATCTCCAGACGGACTGCGCCAGGTCTGGTGACTCGTACTACCCGGTAAGGGACTTCCCACTTTGGTGATAGCTTGTGTGTACCCTTGGCGGACTGAACATGCCTAAGGACAAGGTCACCTTCCTCAAAACTCAGGGCGTGGACCCTGCGGTTGTGATAGCGACGCAAGGCCTGCTGATAGCGTACAGCACGTGTAGCAGCCCGGAGATGGTTCTCCTCGAGTAGCACAGCATCGTCACACCGGTGTTGATCTTGCACGATCCCGTCGTAAGAAAGTACTTGAGGTGACCCATAAATGAGTTCTATGGGGATAACTGCTTCTGCTCCGTAGACCAGGGAAAAGGGAGTCTGCTGGTAGCTCGGTTTGGTGTCGTTCTGAGGGACCAGAGAACTACCAACAGCTCCATGATCCACCGCCTACTGTGCTTCTGCAGCGTATCAAAGGTTCTTGTCTTGAGTCTGCGCAACACTTTAGCATTCGCCCTCTCATCTTGTCCATTGCTCCAGGGGTGTTCCATAGAGGCGAATGAGATCTTGCATCCGAAGGCATGAACATATTGCATGAAGGCGCGGCTCGTGAACTAGGTGATGTTGTCTGTGATGATCCTTGCCGGAACTCCAAAACGACACACCAGATCTTTCAAGAACTTGATAGCTGACTGAGCAGTCACTTTTCTCACGGCAGTCACTTCCGACCACTTTTTAAACTTGTCGATGGCAACAAACAAGAATTCAAAGCCCCCGATTTCTTGGGGGAAGGGGCCATATCAAGCCCCTAGACCGGAAATGGCCATGATAGAGGGATTGTCTATAGCGCTTGGGCAGGCAGGTGGGTTTTATTGGAATGGAACTGATAGGCTCCACACTTAGTGACTAGCTCAATTGCATCTTGGGGCTGTGGGCTGATAGAATCCTTGCCGAAATGCTTTCCCAACTAATGCCCTTGATCCAATGTAGGAGCTGCACATTCCTTTGTGTATCTCAGCCAGCAGTTCCTTTCCTTCTTCTCGGCAGACACACTTCAATTTCACACCATTGGGCCTCCTTCTGTATAGAGTGTCATCGACAAACTGATACATACTAGCCCTCCGGGCGACTCTTTCAGCTTCATCTTGATCCCCGAGAAGCTCTCTGGTTTGGAGGAAGCAGACAATGTGCCTTGCCCAAGTGGGAGTCTGTGGCTCGGCAACGAGGACTAGCGCCACCTCCTCTGCTGTAGGAGCACTGGCCTTGTGCGCGGGGTCCGTGGACCCAGTAGGAGGGGGTGGTCCGACAGGCTGTGAGGAGTCGTCTACGGCTGGGTCTCTGCCGGGAGTGGACGACTCTAACGGGAGAGGCTTTTGGGTGTCCAACTTTCTCCTCTTCCGGGCCATTGTTGCTGGGGATATGGAGGGTTGAGTAAGACGGAGAACAGAGGTCCCTGGTTCCACAGGAAGCTTCTGCGTAGCACACTTTGACAGATGATCAGCTATGTTGTTTTTCGCATGGGGTACGTGCTCTGTTTGCAATCCGTCAAAGTGCTCCTCCAATCTTCTCACTCCCTTGACGTATGCCTCCATTAATGTACTTTGGTAATCCTTGTTAACTTGCCTCACCACCAACTGCGAGTCTCCACGAATGATCATCTTCTTAATTCCCAATTCTGCTACAACCATAAGCCCGGCAAGGAGCCCTTCATACTATGCTATATTGCTGGTGGCTTCTTCCCGTGCAAAATGCATCTGGACGATGTACCCCAAGTGCTCCCTGGTGGGGGCAACGAGAAGCATGCCAGCCCCCATGCCTTGCAGGGGAAAAACACCATAAAAATACATGATCCATTCTTGGGTGATTCCTTGCCGGGGACAACTATCTCTGTCACTTCCTCATCAAGGGTTGGCGTCCATTCAGCAATTAACTCTGCCAATGCCCTACTCTGGAAGGTTGATGTGCTCTCAAACCTCAAGCCAAACCTGGATAACTCCAAAGCCCACTCCACTATTCTGTCGGTAGCCTCTGGGTTTCGGAGTATCCGTTGCAACAGAAAACGAGTAACAACCGTGATCTCATGGGCTTGGAAGTAGTGGTGCAGTTTCCTTGAGGCCATGATGATGCCAAAGATCAACTTTTGCACGCCAGAGTACCTCGATCTAGCCCCCTGTAACAAGGAGCTGACGAAGTACACTGAGCGTGGCACCACTTTATTCATGGTCACATCCTTGGGGTTGTCATCATTGACGTGCTTGCTGCTGCTCTAATTCTTTTCTGGCCCTACTGGCCTCTGCTCACTCTCTTTCTCATCCACTTCTCGTTGTGCTACTAAGACTGCACTGACCACTTGATTTGTTGCCGCCAAGTATAACAACAACGGCTCCTGAGGCTTGGGTGTAACCAGGGTAGGCACAGAGGATAGGTATGTCTTCAGCTCTTGTAAAAGTTGTATCTGCTTCGGGGGTCCATTTCATGGGACCTGCCTTCTTCAAAATTTTGAAGAACAATAGGGCATGCTCGGTAGACTTGGAGATGAATCTGCTAAGCGCGGCAACGCATCCTGTCAGGCGCCTCACATTCTTGACTGCTATTAGTGCTTGGATCTGCTCGATGGCCTTGATCTTCTCGGGATTGGCTTCGATCCCCCTGTGGGACACGAAGTATCCAAGTATCTTGCCGGAGGGGATGCAAAACACACATTTCTCGGGATTTAGCTTCAATTTGATCTTGTGCAGATTTGCAAACATCTCCTCTAAATCCTGAATGAGAGTTGCCTTGTCTTTGGTTTTGACCACAGTGTCATCCATATAAGCCTCAATGTTTCTGTGCAGATGAGGTTCAAAACCAATCTGGACTGCCCTTGCAAAGGTGGACCCGACACTCTTTAATCCGAACGGCATGCGGACAAAGCAATACGTACCACATGGAGTGATGAATGACGTCTTCTCCTCGTCCTCCTTTGACATGAAGATATGGTGGTACCCAGAATAGGCGTCCAGAAATGAGAGCAAATCACAACCTGAGGTGGAATCCACTATCTGATAAATACGCGGCAAGGGGAACAGGTCCTTTGGGCAAGCCTTGTTGAGGTCATTGAAGTCAATGCACCACCTCCATTTCTTGTTCGCCTTCCGTACTACCACTGGGTTTGCTAGCCAAGTGGGGGTGTAGCACTCCTCTGACCAAACCAGGTGCTTCAAGCTTCTTGATCTCTTCTGCAATGAGCTGCTGCCTCTCCAAGGCCTGCTTCCGGACTTTCTGCTTAACAGGTCTGGCATCTGGGCAGACAACAAGGTGGTGCTCGATTACCTCCCTGGGAACATCGGGGATATGAGATGGTTGCCAAGCAAACACATCGATATTCGCCCGCAGGAAGGCAACGAACGTGCTTTCCTATTTGTCATCAAGGGTGGCGCTGATGGTGAAAGTGCCATGAACGTCAGCCATCCCTGCCGGGACCTTTTTCACTAGCGGAGCAAGCAACCTTGGACCTCTTGCTGTTGGAACACTCTGACACGTCGTTAATAGGTGCCACGCACTCGGAGGGGGCATGCTTCCCGGACTCTTTGCCAGAGGCCCTACAATCTTGTTTCTTCCCTTTGCTATCCTTGGAGGGAATTGCTACTGTCGCAGCCTCCACCGCGACCGCGTCACTGTACATCTTGTCCCCACAAATGATGACATCCTTCTCATCTGACGGGATGGTGAGGACTCCCAGCGGCCCAGGCATATTCAAGGTATTGTAGGCATAGTGGGATGCCGCCATGAACTTAGCCAAGGCCGGGCGTACAAGGATCCCATTGTACGGCACGGGGAGTTCAACTACGTCAAACACAATCTTCTTAGTCCGGTAGTTAAGCTCTCCCCCAAACCTTACTGGTAACGTAATCTTCCCTTTAGGATGACTCCTGCCGGGGTTGACTCCTTGAAACGTGCCTGTAACCTATAACTCTTCCTCTGCTATCTGAAGCCTGTTGATAACTGCCGGGGAAATCAGATTCAGTCCGGCGACCCCACCGTCCACCAACATTTTTGTGACCTTGAGGTTGCGAATCGTTGGAGAAACCAACAAAGGCAGGCATCCCACCGCAGTGGTGCGCCTAGGATGGTCCTCTTCATCGAAGATGATGGGTGTACGGGTCCATTTGAGCGGCTTCCGGACCTCTGGCGCTGGTTCCACGGCATTGACTTCCCGAGCCCATCGCTTGAGTTGGCGATGAGAGGCGTGCAAAGATGCACCTCCGTTAATGCACGGAGTGTCCGTGGCCATCTGAAACTCCTGCTTGATACGTCTCCAACGTATCTATAATTTTTTATTGTTCCATGCTATTATATTACCCGTTTTGGATGTTTATGGGATTTACTTTACACATTTATATCATTTTTGGGACTAACCTACTAACAAGAGGCCCAGCCCGTATTGCTGTTTTTTTTGCCTATTTCAGTGTTTCGAAGAAAAGGAATATCAAACGGAGTCCAAACGGAATGAAACCTTCGGGAGAGATCTTTTTGGAACAAACGTGATCCAGAGGACTTTGAGTGGAAGTCAAGAAACAAACGAGGCGGCCACGAGGGTGGAGGGCGCCCCGCCCCTACTGGGCGCGCCCACTGTCTCGTGGGCCCCACGAGCTTCCACTGACCTACTTCTTCCTCCTATATATACCCATGTACCCCGAAAACATCATAGGACACCACGAAAAACTATTTCCACCATCGTAACCTTCTGTATCCGCGAGATCCCATCTTGGAGCCTTCGTCGGTGCTCCGCCGGAGGGGGAATCGACCATGGAGGGCCTCTACATCATCTTAAAGGCCTCTCCGATGAGTTGTGAGTAGTTTACCACAGACCTTCGGGTCTATAGTTATTAGCTAGATGGCTTCTTCTCTCTCTTTGAATCTCAATACAAACTTCTCCTTGATCTTCTTGGAGATTTTTTTGATGTAACTCTTTTTGCGGTGTGTTTGTCGAGATCTGATGAATTGTTAGTTAATGATCAAGTTTATCTATGAGAAAAATTTGAATCTCCTCTGAATTCTTTTATGTGTGATTAAGTTATCTTTGCAAGTCTCTTTGAATTATCAGTTTGGTTTGGCCTACTAGATTGATCTTTCTTGCAATGGGAGAAGTGCTTGGCTTTGGGTTCAATCTTGCGGTGTCCTTTCCCAATGACAGTAGGGGCAGCAAGGCACGTATTGTATTATTGCCATCGAGGATAAAAAGATGGGGTTTATATCATATTGCATGAGTTTATCCCTCTACATCATGTCATCTTTCTTAATGTGTTACTCTGTTCTTTATGAACTTAATACTCTAGATGGATCTTTGGATAGCGAGGCGATGTGTGGAGTAATAGTAGTAGATGCAGCAGGAGTCGGTCTACTTGTCACGGACGTGATGCCTATATACATGATCATGCCTAGATAATCTCATAATTATTCGCTTTTCTATCAATTGCTCGACAAGAATTGCTCACCCACCGTAATACTTATGCTATCTTGAGAGAAGCCACTAGTGAAACCTATGGCCCCCGGGTCTATCTCTTATCATATAAGCTTTCAATCTACTTTTATTTGCATCTTTAATTTTCCTATCTATATTATAAAATACCAATAATATATTTATCTTATCATATTATCTCTATTAGATCTCACTTTCGCAAGTGACCGTGAAGGGATTCACAACCCCTTTATTGCGTTGATTGCGAGTTCTTGTTTGTTTGTGTAGGTGTGTGGAACTTTTGAGGAGCCTCCTACTGGATTGATACCTTGGTTCTCAAAAACTAAGGGAAATACTTACGCTACTATTGCTGCATCACCCTTTCCTCTTCAAGGAAAATCAACGCAAGCTCAAGACGTAGCAAGAAGGATTTCTGGCGCCGTTGCCGGGGAGGTCTTCGCTCAAGTCAAGACATACCAAGTACCCATCACAAACTCATCTCCCTTGCATTTACATTATTTGCCATTTGCCTCTTGTTTTCCTCTCCCCCACTTCACCCTTGCCGTTTTATTCGCCCTCTCTTTCCCAATCTCCTCTCTCTTTCGCTTGCCTTTTTGTTTGCTTCTGTGTTGGATTGCTTGTCGCGATGGTGCAAGACAATACCAAATTATGTGACTTTTCCAATACCAATAATAATGATTTCCTTAGTACTCTGATTGCTCCTCTTAATGATGTTGAGTCTTGTGAAATCAATGCTGCTTTGCTGAATCTTGTTATGAAAGATCAATTCTCCGGCCTTCCTAGTGAAGATGCCGGTACCCATCTAAACAACTTTGTTGATTTGTGTGAGATGCAAAAGAAGAAAGATATGGATAATGATATTGTTAAATTGAAGTTATTTCTGTTTTCTCTTAGAGATCGTGCTAAAGTTTGGTTTTCATCTTTGCCTAAGAATAGTATTGATTCATGGAATAAGTGCAAAGATGCTTTTATCTCTAAGTATTTTCCTCTCGCGAAGATCATCTCTCTTAGGAACGATATTATGAATATTTGAATCTCCTCCCGCCAAGATTGGGAAAGAATGAAATTAATGATTTGCAATCGCCCTACTCATGGTTTGAATTTATGGATGATCATACAAATTTTTTATGCCTGCTTGAATTTTGCTTCTAGAAATCTTTTAGATTTGGCCGCGGGAGGCACTTTTATGGAAATCACCCTAGGAGAAGCTACTAAACTCCTTGATAATATTATGGCTAATTATTCTCAATGGCACACCGAAAGATCTACTAGTAAAAAGGTGCATGCTATAGGAGAAATTAATGTTTTGAGTGGAAAGATGGATGATCTTATGAAATTGTTTGCTACTAAGAGTGCTCCTATTGATGCCAATGATATGCCTTTGCCTACATTGATTGAGAATAATAATGAATCTATGGATGTGAATTTTGTTGGTAGGAATAATTTTGGCAACAATGCTTATAGAGGAAACTTTAATACTAGACCGTTCCCTAGTAATTCCTCTAATAATTATGGAAATTCCTGCAATAATTCTTATGTTAATTATAATAAAATTCCCTCTGATTTTGAGAATAGTGTGAAAGAATTTATGATCTCTCAAAAGAATTTAATGCCTTGCTTGAAGAAAAATTGCTTAAAGTTGTTGATTTCGCTAGGAACGTTGATAGACTTTCGCTTGATGTTGATTCTTTGAAACTTAGATCTACTCATCCTAAGCATGATATCAATGTGTCCCTCAAAGGTATGAGAATTTCCATTAATGAGTGCAAAGAAAGAACCGCTCGATTGCATGGTAAGAAAGATTGTTTTGTAAAGGCATGTTCTTCTAGTTTCCATGAAAATAATGATGAAGATCTAAAAGTTATTGATGTGTCTCCTATTAGATCCTTGTTTTGCAATATGAATCTTAATAATGATGGGACTGGAGATGATTCAACTTTAGCTAAAAGGCGTTCCAATGATTCGGAGTTCTTAGATCTTGATGCTAAATTTGGTAAAAGTGGGATTGGAGAGGTCAAAACTTTAAATAGCATTGAACCCACTATCTTGGATTTCAAGGAATTTAATTATGATAATTGTTCCTTAGAAGATTGTATTTCCTTGTTGCAATCCGTTGTGAATTCTCCTCACGCTTATAGTCAAAATAAAGCTTTTACCAAACTTATAGTTGATGCCTTGATGCAATATTATGATGAAAAACTTAATTTGGAAGTTTATATACCTAGAAAACTTTAGTGGGAACCTACTATAAAGATTAAAATTAAAGATCACAAGTGTTATGCTTTGTGTGATTTGGGTGCTAGTGTTTCTACGATTCCAAAAACTTTATGTGATATTCTAGGTTTCCATGATCTTGATGGTTGCTCTTTAAATTTGCACCTTGTGGATTCCACCATTAAAAATCCAATGGGAAGGATCAATGATGTTCTCATTATTACAAATAGGAATTTGGTGCCCGTAGATTTTATCATTCTTGATATAGATTGCAATCTTTCTTGTCCTATTATTCTTGGTAGAACTTTCTTCAGAACGATTGGTGCAATTATTGATATGAAGGAAGGGAATATTAGATTCCAATTTCCATTAAAGAAAGGCATGGAGCACTTTACAAGAAAGAAAGTCAAATTACCTTATGAATCTATCATGCGAGCCAGTTATGAATTGAGTGCCAAAGATGGCACTACTTAGATCTATCCTCGCTTTTATGCCTGGCTAGGGGCGTTAAACGATAGCGCTAGTTGGGAGGCAACCCAATTTTATCTTTGTTTTTTGTTTTTGCTTCTGTTTAGTAATAAATTTTGCATCTACCTTCTGTTTAGATGTGTTTTTATGTTTTAATTAGTGTTTGTGCCAAGTAGAACCTATAGGATAACCTATGGTGATAGTTAATTTGATTCTGCTGAAAAACAGAAACTTTGCGCGAACGAAAATAATTTTAGTAATTCACATAAACGTGATTTTGCGTTGATTCTTTTTGCTGTAGATCAATAGACAAATTTCCCATGAATTCCTATTTTGGTAGGATTTTTAAAGTTCCAGAAGTATTCGAGAGTTACAGATTGCTACAGACTGTTCTGTTTTTGACAGATTTTTCTTTTCGTGTGTTGTTTGCTTATTTTGATGCATCTATGGCTAGTATGTAAGGGTATGAACCATAGAGAAGTTGGAATACAGTAGGTTTAACACCAATATAAATAAGGAATGAGTTCATTACAGTACCTTATGTGGTGGGTTTTTCTTTCTTGCACTAACGGAGCTTATGAGATTTCCTGTTGAGTTTTGTGTTGTGAAGTTTTCAAGTTTTGGGTAAGGATTTGATGGTCTATGGAATAAGGAGTGGCAAAATCCTAAGCTTGGGGATGCCCATGGCAACCCAAGATATTCAAGGATAACCAAAATCCTAAGCTTGGGGATGCCCCGGAAGGTATCCCCTCTTTCGTCTTCCTCTATTGGTAACTTTACTTGGAGCTATATTTTTATTCGCCACATGATATGTGTTTTGCTTGGAGCGTCTTGTACGATATTAGTCTTTGATTTTTAGTTTACCACAATCATCCTTGCTGTACACACCTTTTTGGGAGAAACCCACTTGATTGGAATTTATTAGAATACTCTGTGTGCTTCACTTATATCTTTTGAGCTAGATAGTTTTTGCTCTAGTGCTTCACTTAAATCTTTTAGAGCACAGCGGTGGCTTTATTTTGAAGACATTGTTGATCTCTCATGCTTCACTTATATTATTTTTAGAGTCTCTTAGAACAGCATGGTATTTGCTATGGTTATAAAATTGGTCCTAGAATGATGGGCATCCAAGTTGGGTATAATAAAAACTATCATAGAAAGTGAATTGGATGCTATGATCAATTTGATGCTTGATAATTGTTTTGAGATATCGAGGTGGTAATATTAGAGTCATGCTAGTTGGGTTATTATGAATTTAAAGAATACTTGTGTTGAAGTTTGTGATTCCCGTAGCATGCACGTATGGTGAACCGCTTTGTGATGAAGTTGGAGCACAATTTTATTTATTGATTGTCTTCCTTATGAGTGGCAGTCGGGGACGAGCGATGGTCTTTTCCTACCAATCTATCCCCCTAGGAGCATGCACGTAGTACTTTCTTTTAAATAACTTGTAGATTTTTGCAATAAGTATATGAGTTCTTTATGACTAATGATGAGTCCATGGATTATACGCACTCTCACCCTTCCACCATTGCTAGCCTCTCTTGTGTCGCGCAACTTTCGCCGGTACCATACACCCACCATATACCTTCCTCAAAACAGCCACCATACCTACCTATTATGGCATTTCCATAGCCATTCCGAGATATATTGCCATGCAACTTTCCCACATTCCGTTTATATGACACGCATCATCATTGTCATATTGCTCTTTGCATGATCATGTAGTTGACATCGTATTTGTGGCAAGGCCACCTTCATAATTTTCATACATGTCACTCTTGATTCATTGCATATCCCGGTACACCGCCAGAGGCATTCATATAGAGTCATATCTTGTTCTACGTATTGAGTTGTAATCTTGAGTTGTAAGTAAATAAAAGTGTGATGATCTTCATTATTAGAGGATTGTCCCAGTGAGGAAAGGATGATGGAGACTATGATTCCCCCACAAGTCGGGATGAGACTTCGGACTTTACAAAAAAAGAGGCCAAAGAGCCCACCAAATAAAAAAAGAGGCCAAATAAAAAAAGAGAAAGGCCAAATAAAAATAAAAAATGAGAGAAAAAGAGAGAAGGGACAATGCTACTATCCTTTTTACCACACTTGTGCTTCAAAGTAGCACCATGATCTAGTGGGAATTTTTCATTATAGAACTTGGCTTGTATATTCCAATGATGGGCTTCCTCAAAGTGCCCTAGGTCTTCGTGAGCAAGCGAGTTGGATGCACACCCACTTAGTTTCTTTTGTTGAGCTTTCATACATTTATAGCTCTAATGCATCCGTTGCATGGCAATCCCTACTCACTCACATTGATATCTA
Organism: Aegilops speltoides; assembly: GCA_021437245.1. Classification (NCBI taxonomy): domain Eukaryota; kingdom Viridiplantae; phylum Streptophyta; class Magnoliopsida; order Poales; family Poaceae; genus Aegilops; species Aegilops speltoides. The sequence continues at coordinate 373,308,931 of CM038143.1, forward strand.
TTAATGGGCATCTCCATAGCCCGTTGATATGCCTAGTTGATGTGAGACTACTTCTCCTTTTTGCCTTCTCCACAACCACCATTCTATTCCACATATAGTGCTATGTCCATGGCTCACGCTCATGTATTGCGTGAAAGTTGAAAAAGTTTGAGATTACTAAAGTATGAAACAATTGCTTGGCTTGTCATCGGGGTTGTGCATGATTGAATACTTTGTGTGATGAAGACAGAGCAACAGCCAGACTATATGATTTTGTAGGGATAACTTTCTTTAGCCATGTTATTTTGAGAAACATGATTGCTTTGATTAGTATGCTTGAAGTACTATTATTTCTTATGTCAATATGAACTTTTATTTTGAATCATTTGGATCTGAACATTCATGCCACAATAAAGAAAATTACATTGAGAATTATGCTAGGTAGCATTCCACATCAAAAATTCTGTTTTATTATTTACCTACCGAGGACGAGCAGAATTAAGCTTAGATGCTTGATACGTCTCCAACGTATCTATAATTTTTTATTGTTCCATGCTCTTATATTACCCGTTTTGGGTGTTTATGGGCTTTACTTTACACATTTATATCATTTTTGGGACTAACCTACTAACCAGAGGCCCAACTCGTATTGTTGTTTTTTGCCTATTTCAGTGTTTTGAAGAAAAGGAATATCAAACGGAGTCCAAACGGAATGAAACCTTCGGGAGCGATCTTTTTGGAACAAACGTGATCCAGAGGACTTGGAGTGGAAGTCAAGAAACAAACGAGGCGGCCACGAGGGTGGAGGGCGCGCCCCCCTGTCTCATGGGCCCCTCGAGCGTCTACCGACATACTTCTTCCTCCTATATATACCCATGTACCCGAAAACATCAGAGGACACCATGAAAAACTATTTCCACAGCCGTAACCTTCTGGATCCGCGAGATCCCATCTTGGAGCCTTTGTCGGTGCTCCGCCGGAGGGGGAATCGACCATGGAGGGCCTGTACATCATCTCCAAGGCCTCTCTGATGAGTTGTGAGTAGTTTACCGTAGACCTTCGGGTCCATAGTTATTAGCTAGATGGCTTCTTCTCTCTCTTTGAATCTCAATACAAAGTTCTCCTTGATCTTCTTGGAGATCTATTTGATGTAACTCTTTTTGTGGTGTGTTTGTCGAGATCCGATGAATTGTGGGTTTATGATCAAGTTTATCTATGAGAAATATTTGAATCTCCTCTGAATTCTTTATGTGTGATTAAGTTATCTTTGCAAGTCTCTTCGAATTATTAGTTTGGTTTGGCCTACTAGATTGATCTTTCTTGCAATGGGAGAAGTGCTTGGTGTCGATGTCAAAACCGGCGGATCTCGGGTAGGGTGTCCCGAACTGTGCGTCTAGGCGGATGGTAACAGGAGACAAGGGACACGATGTTTTTACCCAGGTTCGGGCCCTCTCGATGGAGGTAAAACCCTACTCCTGCTTGATTGATATTGATGATATGGGTAGTACAAGAGTGGATCTACCACGAGATCAAGGAGGCTAAACCCTAGAAGCTAGCCTATGGTATGATTGTTGTAATGGTTATGTTGTCCTACGGACTAAAACCCTCCGGTTTATATAGGCACCGGAGAGGGCTAGGGTTACACAGAGTCGGTTACAATGGTAGGAGATCTACATATCCATATCGCCAAGCTTGCCTTCCACGCCAAGGAAAGTCCCATCCGGACACGGGACGAAGTCTTCAATCTTGTATCTTCATAGTCTTGGAGTCCGGCTGACGATGATAGTTCGGCTGTCCGGACACCCCCTAGTCCAGGACTCCCTCAGGAGCCCCCGAACCAGGCTTCAATGACGATAAGTCCAGCATGTATGTAGTCTTCGGCGTTGCAAGGCGGGTTCTCCCTTAAGTCCCATGTACCTACCGAACAGTGTCCGGCTTCCTTATTAATGTTGCGCTTCTTGGCCTCCACGCCCAATAATGGCCTTCTTCCACGCGTCGTACGAATGCGAAAAGCCAGGGTATCTTTTATGTTTTACCCCCTAGCTGCGCAAATAATCTGCCTATAAGAGAGGCAAGAATCCAGATCCAAATCACACTGTATTCCTTCCGCGAGTACTCATCGGAGCTCCTCTAACCAAAAATCCATTCCATCATGGACCGTCGATGCGGCTCCTCCTCTCGCGCTCCCAGCCCTCTGCCAGGAGATTGGCGGAGATGTTCTGTCCCGCACAACGAGCTGGTGACGCTCCAAGCGGAGGGATATCTCCCTCCGGCCTTCATGGTTCCGGTTCGAGCCGGGTTGGCACCTACCAAGGTGGGAAGCAAGCGGAGGCTACCCCAAGTCCCAACAAAGGGGAGCGGGTATGCTTCGTCCCCTATCTGATAAGGGGGCTCGGATTTCTTATACATCCGTTCCTCCGCGGGCTCCTGGAGTTCTACGAACTCCAGCTCCATCACCTCACGCCCGCCTCTATCCTGCATATCGCGGGTTACGTAGCTCTTTGCGAGCTATTTCTGTGTGTCAAGCCCCATTTTGCTCTGTGGAAGAGGTTGTTCTTCCTTGTACCCCGTTCTCACCAGGGGTCCATTATCAAGTGGGCGGTGCCGAAATATGGCGCATCGCCGGGACCGGATATCCATCCGGAACCCCTAAGAAGGCGTCCGAAGACTGGCCTTCAGAATGGGTTTACATAGAAGACGCTCCGCTGCCGGACCCTGTTCGGATCGGCCTCCTGGAGTTCAGTAATGCTCCTCTGAAGAAACGCCTTAGTTGGCGCCCACGGAGCCCCCAACTAGAGGAAGACAAGAGCGTCCATTATTTGATGGGCCGGATAAGGTTACTGGCCCATTCCGGGTTGACCATGATTGGAGTCATGGCAACATGCATTATGCGGGGGGTGCAGCCGCTGCAATACAGGGGCCACCCTATGTGGGATTTCAACGGGGAGGACGATGCCACCCGTCATGGCCGCAAAGGGCCGGGATCGGCCGAAGACCTAGCGAAGATCCTGTCCGGCCTGTACAAGGGGGAGAAGGAGGATTTCCTCCAGACGAGCCCGTTGAATGGGTTCTCCATGAATAACCCTCGGCGTTGGGTAAGCGAACACTTTGTGTGCCTGACCCTATGCTTTCAAAGTTTAAGTTTCTTATACTATGTTTTCGACGCAAGAGCTGCGTCGGGTTGTGGAGGGCATGCTTAGTCCAGCTCCGCAACCCGAGGATCCAGAGAGATCCCGGGATCCGGCCTCCGAAGAGGACCCGAATATAAAGGTGGAGCTGATCAACGGGGTGTTCCACCAGCTCAGCATGGATAACGCTTTAGTCGCCATTACGGCTGACTACCCCGGACTATATCCGGCTTCCCAGGTGATTGTGACCGAAGTCCTGACACCATTATTTATCCCTTGTTTATTTCTGACCACCGTATACGATGGTGCTTTGCAGGAGGCGCCTTCAAGGCGGGAAGCTAAGCCCGCGGCAGCTGACCAACAAGGGTCAGTCCGGCCTAGTAGGCGGAAGAGGAGCGCGGCACGGATTGAAACGTCGCCGCAAAGGTATAACTCACGGTTCGTTATTTAGAGCAACGTTCCTAGGAAGCGTTTGAATGCTCATGACTTTTGTAGGAGAAAAAGCGCCCGCCGGACTGCGGGCGTAGAAGTTGCCAACCCAACCTCTACCAGCCAAGCTCCAGCACCTGGTTTGGAGGGGGAGGCGAGCGCAAGACGCGAGCCATATACTCCTCCAACGGAGGATGCCGACAGACTATCCGCCACCAAGTCTGAGGTGGAGAGCGCCATGAACCACAGGCGCCGCCGGACAGTCTTTCGTGACGCGTGCTTCTCCCCTGAGGCGTTGGATGCCTTTAACGCGGGGGACGCGCACCTCCATGCTGCTCAAGATGGTTTGACCAGAGGCACGGAGCAGTATGTAAAAGACATACGGGTAAGAGATTTTAATAGTTGTATATGCCAGTAGCCCCCAAGACTTAAAGTAGTTATACTAACTGATTTAAGGATCAATTGAAATGTAGGATCTTACGAAGAAGAATACCCAATTGTCCCAGGAGCTACAAGAGTGTAAGGCCCAACTTGAGGCCGCACTGACTGCCGCAGGAGGAGACACAGGGACCCCTCCTGGTAACACATTAGTATATTTTTTTTTAAAAAAGATAAGTGGTGTGCGGCCCGAGTCTGAAAGTGACTTTGCAGGTGCTGCCGGGCAGGATCCGGACAGTAGAACTCTGCGCCAATCAAGGCGGCGAGAGGGTTCTGACGAGGTGCAGCAGAAAGGAATAAGCTCAGGATGCCCACGCCCAGCTTGGAGAAGAGCTGAAGGCGTTCGGGCCGAGCTGTCTGCTCAGATTAAGGAGAATCGGCTTCGTCGTGGCATCTATGGTAAGTGCTTGAGCGAATTCCTTTGAAAAGAAGAGTTCGCGAGGAAGTCAATTGACAAAATATGTCTCAGTAGCTATACTCATGTGTCGCCTGCTGGAGGAGATGCCCGTATCAACGGGTGATCAGCTTCGGCAGGTGCAACTGCTCGAACGAAGTTCGGTAGGCAATGAGCGGTGTCGCCTGTGCTTTATGGCCATCCCTCTCCCTACCCGAGGGCCTTGGAGAGCTTGCGGAGAAGCTTCAGGAGTGCGCAGCGCCCGCTTATGGAAGATTGTGGCTGCCGCCAAGGTGCCAGGGAGGCTGGGCCACAGTGAAGACGCGGTACAAGAAGGCGATCCCAACCACATGGTCAAGTCGGACGGTGGGGCCCGATGGGAAGGAGATCCCTGTGAGTTTAGTATACGGCCAAGTAGAGTTGGCCGCAAAATTTTCCCAACGGGACTATAAATTAGACAGTCTGCTAGACGGGATTGAGGAAGAATACAGTCAGTCGATTTGACAATGTATTGTAAAATGACATGTAAAATGCCTTCTAGCCGGATTGTAGATCGTCTGTCTTTGCCGACCTTTGCGCTTCAACCTCGGGACCCTAGAGTCCGGAGTGTGTCCGAATACCCTCTTGGTTAAGAAACAACCGGGGCATGCATGGAGACCAGGCGTAGGGGTCATTAGTGCTTTATCAGACAAGTGCCCAACTAGTTATGTTATATTACATGGTTAGTAAGAAACATCTTCCAGGAGAATAGTTCCGTTAAGGGTTCCTTTTCTCAGGAGGCATGCCCTAAAGTGCATGTCCGGACTGCGAAAAGAGCAGGAAAACATCTGGGGCAGATAAATAAATAGGTAAAAATCATCTTTCAAGTCACCGACCGAGTATTCCCTTAAGAACGCTAGCTTTCGGCTTCACCCGGTCGAGGTACACATCCGGTGACCGGCAAGAATAATCGCAGAGGTGCTCCTTTACCTCCTAGCCGAACAATCGGGAACGAGGGGTAAGCACAGAGCCAGGCAACCCAGCTTGGCCAAAACTTAAGTCATATCGATGCATATAGTGGTGAATAAAAGGTACACGTGGAAGTGTGACACGTGTGCTGGGCATGAAGCCCTTGTGATTAAGCTTCTTGTAAAGAAGCCCCCAGGTATAATGAGTGCGGATAGCACATCAATTGTGTGCGAACGATGCGCAAGTAGGCCTTTTAGGGCTTTTATGAATAGGGTTGAGGGAAAAAAGAGAAACAAAACGTAGCTAAAGTGTAAAAAGTTGGACGGGGGAAGGGGACGAACTCTTAGTCCGGCGCTAGGCATAGAATCTTCGGAGGCGGGCTGCGTTCCATGGGTTCGGCTCGAGTCGGTTGTCCGACGCATTTCACAGACGGTATGCCCCGCCGGTCAAGACTTGATCAATAATGAAGGGGCCTTCCCATTTGGGCTTGAGCTTGTCCTTTTTCTTGTCCGGCAGGCGTAGAACTAGTTCGCCAACATTGTAGGTTTTAGCCCGTACTTCTCTGCTTTGGTGTCTTCGAGCCTGCTGCTGATAGAATGCGGAACAAGCCTTGGCAACGTCGCGTTCTTCCTCCAATGCATCCAAGCTGTCCTGCCGATCCAACTCGGCTTCTCTTTCTTCGTACATGCGCACTCGAGGTGAGTCATGAATGATGTCGCAGGCGTAACGCCTCTGCGCCAGATACCATAAAGAATGGTGTGAATCCAAAGAGTACGGTTGGGCGTCGTCCGCAGCCCCAGTACGGAGTCGAGCCTCTACCCAAAGGCGTGTCCGATTTAGTTAGGGACCGCACTAGCCTGGGTTTGATGCCGCTCATTATTAGACCATTTGCTCGCTCCACTTGACCGTTGGTTTGAGGATGATAGACTGAAGCATAATCGAGCTTAATGCCCCTATTTTTGCACCATAATTTGACCTCGTCGGCGGTGAAGTTCGTGCCGTTATCGGTAATGATGCAGTGGGGGACACCATATCGGTGTACTACCCCAGATATGAAGTCTATCACTGGTCCCGACTCTGCCGTTTTAACTGGCTTGGCCTCTATCCATTTGGTGAATTTGTCCACCATGACCAATAGGTACCTTTGCTTGTGGGTTCCCCTTTAAGGGGTCCAACCATGTCAAGCCCCTGCATCATGAACGGCCGTGTAATGGGTATAGTTTTGAGGGCGGTGGGTGGCATATGGCTCTGATTAGCAAAGAGCTGACAACCGACGCATCTTTGGACTAAGTCCTGAGCGTCTGCCCGGGCCGTCGGACAATAAAATCATGTTTGGAATGCCTTTCCTACAAGGGCCCAAGCTGCGGCGTGGTGTCCGCCTAGTCCGGCATGAATTTCAGCCAGAAGGTTTCGCCCTTCCTCTTCGGAGATACACCTTTGAAGGACTCCGGTTGTGCTTTTCTTATAAAGTTCTCCCTCATGGACCTTGTAGGCTTTAGATCGCCGAACTATGCAGCGGGCCTCATTATGGTCTTCGGGGAGTTCCTGCCTAAGCAAGTAGGCTAGGAATGGCTCTGTCCACGGGGCGATTACTGCCATTATTTCGTGGGCTGAAGGTGTTATTTCGTCGGCTGAGTCGCCGGTTCTGTCAGATTGTTTTGTCTCGGTTGGTGCGGCTGCTTCTGGTTTATTGTTTCCGGACTCCTCTTCCCATAGTATGGATGGCTTAAAGAGCTGTTCCAGGAAGATATTTGGAGGGACAGCGTCACGTTTTGCGCCGATGCGTGCCAATATGTCGGGTGCTTCATTATTATCCCGGGCTACGTGGTGGAATTCAAGTCCTTCAAACCGAGCTGACATTTTTAGGACAGCGTTACGATAGGCTGCCATTTTCGGATCCTTGGCATCAAAGTCTCCATTTACTTGGGATATTGCAAGGTTTGAATCCCCGCGCACCTCTAGGCGTTGAATGCCCATGGAGATTGCCATCCGAAGGCCATGTAAAAGGGCCTCGATTTCGCCGCGTTGTTGGAGTCCGTGTACATTATCCGGCACGATACCTTGTGTCCCGGTTGGGGACGTCAATACGACGCCAGCCCCAATCTGGAAAACATTTTAGAGCCGTCAAGTGCATAATCCAATTGGAGTATCGCCGTATTTTAGGGAGTTCGCCGGTCCATTCAGCGACAAAGTCAGCCAAAACTTGCGATTTTATAGCTCGCGAGGTTTGTAAGTTATATCGAATGGTAAGAGCTCAATGGCCCATTTTGCAATCCTGCCCGTCGCGTCATGTTGTTTATAATGTTGTTGAGGGGTACTTGGAGGCCATTGTTATTGAACACTCTTGAAAGTAGTGTCGGAGCTCCCGGATGCTATGAACACCGATACGCTATCTTTTGATAGTGCGGTAACGGACTTGCGTGGGGTTAGCACAGTGGATCGTAGTACCTCGGTTTTTGAAGAGGGAATTTATGCCCTTCGCCTCTCGCTCGACGACGAGTACCGCGCTTACAACTTGATGTGTTGCGCGATGTATAACAACATTGGTTCGCCCAGGTTGGGCGCAGCCAGGACCGGATTTGTTGCCAATATGGCTTTTATTTCTTCGAGTCCGGTAGTGGCAGCATCCGTCCACTCGAAGTGTTTGGTGCGCCTAAGGAGGCGATAGAGGGGCAATGCCTTTTCTCCTAGATGGGAGATAAAGCGGCTTAGAGCCGCCACGCATCCAAATCAATTTTGTATTTGTTTGAGGTCCTTTGGGATATCCAATGTGTGTGAGCTCGGATCTTGGCTGGGTTCGCCGATTCCTCTGCGGATATAATGAAGCCAGAGCTTTCCGGCTGATGCGCCAAAACGATTTTTCCGGATTCAGCTTGATGCCATATGTTCGGAGGTTGTCGAATGTGAGCCTCAAGTCATCTACTAGGGTTTCGATGTGTTTATTTTGACGACTACGTCGCCTATGTATGCCTCTCTGTTTTGCCAACTGGGTGGCGGACATGTTTGGATCATGCGCCGATATGTTGCTTGGCGTTTTTAAGTCCGAAGGGCATCATGTTGAAGCGAATGGTCCATATGGAGTGATGAATGCCGTTGCGGCTTGGTCCGCTCCGCCATCTTGATTTGATGGTAGCCGAGTATGCGCCAAGGAAGCACAATGAATCGTGTCTGCGGTAGCGCCGATTATCTGGTCGATGCGGGGAGGGAAGGGATTCTTTGGGCAGGCCTTGTTGAGGTCTTTAAAATCGACGATAGGCGCCAGATTTGTCCTTCTTGGTACCATTACCAGGTTTGCTAGCCAATCCGTATGTTTGATGTCTCGATGAATCCGGCTTCCAATAGTTTGGCTAGCTCTTCTCCCATTGCCTGTCTTTTGGGTTCGAAAATCGTCAAGAGCCTGTTTGGTGGCTTGAATCTTTTAGGATGTTTAGGCTGTGTTTCGCCAATCTGCGTGGGATTCGGGCATATCCGAAGGGTGCCAAAGTAAAATGTCCCAATTTTCCGGCGAATTTCTCGCGATCGGCGCCTACATCGAGGTTCAACTGTGCCCGATGGAAGCCGTCTTTGTCGGGTCCATTGGATGGACCTCGAATTTTACTATTTCGTCCGCTGGTTTAAAGGAGGTGGACTTGGATCTCTTATCGAGTATCACATCGTCCCTATTCACGAGAGCGCAGCGCGGTGAGTTCTTCTCGCCGCTAGGGCTTGGATAGTGCCTCCGGCTAATGCGGCTGTCTTGTTTTCGGCGTGAGTGCTATGTTCGGATCACTAACGAGTGATTATTCCGCGCGCCCAGCATTTTGAGCTTCATGTACCCGTAATGGGGTACGGCTTGAAAAATTGTGAATGCCTCTCGTCCTAATATAGCGTGATATCCGCTGTTGAACGGGCCACTTGGAACGTGACTTCTTCGATCTGTAATTGTCCGCGAGCGAACACCACATCGATTGTGATTTTTCCGGTTCAGCGCTTCCGGCTAGGGATTATTCCTCTGAAGGTTGTGCTGCTTCGCTCAATGCGGCTCCATCTATTTCCATTTTTGAAGAGTTTCCTCGTAGATGAGGTTTAATCCGCTACCGCCATCCATGAGTACCTTGGTCGGGCCGAAAGTCGCCCACTATTGGACTAAGGACCAATGTGGCTGGTGCTCGGGCTGTTCGAATTTAGGTTAAATCCTTGGCGTTGAAGGTGATGGCTGTGTCGCCCATGGATTTGTTGTTGCTACCTGGTAGACTTCGGCGAGGCTGCGGATTGTTCATTTTCGCATATTATTTGATGCAAAAGTCTCAAAGACTGTTGATACCGTACCGGTATTGTTGGAGTGGTTTTCCGGGGCTAGAAGCTCCTCGCCACTTTTGGCCACCTGCCGTAATATCCAACATGCTCGAAGGCTGTGTGTTGGGATGGCGCCCTCTGTACTGTGAATTTTACAGGGTCCGCTAAGCCATCCCTCCAGTACGGTTCCGTGCCCTTTATGGGGTTTTTGCTTTTTGGTTTTTGTACCGTGCACGAGTGTAATGCACCCTTTTGTTGCAGACTAGGGTTGTATTCGGGGCGGATTGTCCCAAAACTTATTTTCGGTTTTCGGAAACTCTCCATCGCCAAGATACTTCGTATTATGAACGACAGTCGTCGGCGCGTGTAATTTCACGACGGCCGACGGCGCTCAAGATTCCTCGTCCGTGCAATTATTGCAAAAATTGAGATTGTGTTTTCCTCTCGGCAGATCCTTTATCCCGTCCATAACGGGAGGAATCGCCCAAGAGTGATGTCTGTTTCAGCGGGCTCTTGCCAGATTAGAGATAGATCGCATATGTCTGGGCGGGTGGGTGGAATTAAGTACGGAACCCTACCCATCTCGAGGCTCGAGGGCCAAGAAGTTTCCAAATTTGGAAGCTTGGATTGCTGGATGTTGTCCAACGAGTCCGGTCTGATGCCTGACTTTAGGTTCAGTGTTTGATCGAAGTCCGTCCCTCCGCGGGAATCCGGCATGGAGGGTTCGGGAGCCCGGACGTGGCTAGTTTTCAATACAGGAGAAGACTCGCCGCGTTGTTCCTCTAACACTGCAACGTGGTGGGTGACCTGGGGAGAATTAATCTCTCTCAGATCGGTTTTAAGCCCAATCTGATTGTAGTCTGTAGCGACTCCCAGGGCGGCGATGCGATCCAAGAGCTCGTTTATGGACGAGAGCTCTATTGGATCCAGCCGCTCGCCGAATTCCGAGCTGACGTGAAGATTGCTTTTGATGACCTGAGAGGTCATTGTCGAAGCGGTGGCCGAACAGCGGTCATGAGAAACCACCAAGCGGATAGTTTGGCCGTGCCAAGGCTCCTTTGGCGAAGATATCGCCCTTGAATACGGAAGAGGCATCCTTCCTATCGGTGGCGGCATGCAGGAACTCTCAATGAAAGCACCAATGTCGGTGTCAAAACCGCGGATCTCGGTAGGGGGTCCCGAGCTGTGCATCTAGGCGGATGGTAACAGGAGACAAGGGACACGATGTTTTTACCTGTGTTTGGGCCCTCTCGATGGAGGTAAAACCCTACTCTGCTTGATTGATATTGATGATATGGGTAGTACAAGAGTGGATCTACCACGAGATCAAGGAGGCTAAACCCTAGAAGCTAGCCTATGGTATGATTGTTGTAATGGTTATGTTGTCCTACGGACTAAAACCCTCCAGTTTATATAGGCACCGGAGAGGGCTAGGGTTACACAGAGTCGGTTACAATGGTAGGAGATCTACATATCCGTATCGCCAAGCTTGCCTTCCACGCCAAGGAAAGTCCCATCCGGACACGGGACGAAGTCTTCAATCTTGTATCTTCATAGTCTTGGAGTCCGGCTGACGATGATAGTCCGGCTGTCCGGACACCCCCTAGTCCAGGACTCCCTCACTTGGCTTTGGGTTCAATCTTGTGGTGTCCTTTCCTAGTGACAGCAGGGGCAGCAGGGCACGTATTGTATTGTTGCCATCGAGGATAAAAAGATGGGGTTTATATCATATTGCATGAGTTTATCCCTCTACACCATGTCATCTTTCTTAATGTGTTACTCTATTCTTTATGAACTTAATACTCTAGATGCATGCTGGATAGCGGTTGATGTGTGGAGTAATAGTAGTAGATGCAGGCAGGAGTCGGTCTACTTGTCACGGATGTGATGCCTATATACATGATCATGCCTAGATAATCTCATAATTATTCAGTTTTCTCTCAATTGCTCGATAGTAATTCGTTCACCCACCGTAATACTTATGCTATCTTGAGAGAAGCCACTAGTGAAACCTATGGCCCCCGGGTCTATCTCTTATCGTATAAGCTTTCAATCTACTTTTATTTGCATCTTTACTTTTCCTATCTATATTATAAAATACCAAAAATATATTTATCTTATCATATTATCTCTATTAGATCTCACTTTTGTAAGTGGCAGTGAAGGGATTGACAACCCCTTTATTGCGTTGGTGGCGAGTTCTTGTTTGTTTGTGGAGGTGCGTGGGACTTTTGAGAAGCCTCCTACTGGATTGATACCTTGGTTCTCAAAAACTAAGGGAAATACTTACTCTACTATTGCTGCATCACCCTTTCCTCTTCAAGGAAAACCAACGCAAGCTCAAGACGTAGCACTGCTCACTGGTTTCCTCTTCATCCCCCCTGTCGCTCTCATCACCACAGACTTCTTTCTCCTGTCCCCCAACGGGTTTTCCTTTGTTCTGAAAGGGCTTGCCGGGGCGATTTGCTCCATTGCCTCGGCCCTTCCGCCAGTGACATTCTGACCCTTTTCCTTATCTTGCTTCTCATATTCTGCTCTCTGTCTCTTGACCAACTTCTCGACCTGATAGCACTCCTGAAGGTCATGGCCCTTGGTCCTGTGGATCTTGCAGCACGACCCATCTCCCTTCTCGGCAGCTGCAGCTTCCCGGCAATGGGCACGCGGCAACCTCCTTGCCGGGGACCTTAGTCTTGGCAATCTTGCCGATACTAGGGGTGCCAGACCCTTCAATAGTCAACACTGCTTTATCCCTTCACTTCTTACTGTGCTTCTTAGGCTTCTTCTCACTGGTGGATTCATCATCATCCTCTAAGTCAATATCAATGAAATCTTCTTCTCCAGGAAATTTCCTCCCTTCCTCCATCCGGGCACACTTATCTGCTACGGTGTACAGCTCCTTCATAGTCTTGGGCAACCGCACCTTTCGGCGGTTGCGCACATTGGACTGGAAGGCAGCTATCACGGCTGTTGGGTGGATATTTGGAATATTCCTATGAACTTTACTGAACCTCTGCAAATACTTACGGAGGGTTTATCCTTCCTTCTGCTGGAGAAGTGTGACAACCTGGTTTTTGCCTTCTCTCTTTTTCCAGACTTTCAGTTGCCTTTGCTTTGGATTTGGTGTTTTGGATCAATTCAGTTAGACTTGAACACTTGGGCATACCCTTGATTTTCACCCAAGTGACCCATCCACCTCTAACTCACCTTATCTTCTCTGAAAAACTCCAACAAAAGCCTAATGGATATTTTTCATAAAAGAAAAATATTCATTTTTCTCCCGGAAAATCACTTCAGAGAAGAAAGCTCCAAAGCAACCCCTAAATTTCTTGCTCCAAAAATCCTGAATAAATTCATAAATATTCTTTGAACCCTAGGGCACCTTCCTGAGCAAAAATATTGCATAAATTTTTGTAATATTTTTGCTACAGAAAATCATTTCTGTTCTGGACAGAATGGTCACTTTACACAGCAAGCATATTTTTGCTTGATCTTTTCGGCCTAATCTTTTCTGAGCTTGATTACCTTCCTAAGAGATCACTAAACCCCAAAGCACAGCCCTTAACTCTCACTAGATTTTTCTCAGTTAAGCTCACAAGTTTCTTTCCAGAAACTTGCCAGGAAGATAGCCACTCCAGCAGTGCACCTGTGACTCAACCAAGCGTGCAAAACAACTAAAACCACTAAGGACTAGCTACCAGACATGTTGTTTGGGCTTAGCTCAGCCTGATGCCATAGTTCACGCGGTGACCACGTTCATCCAAGGTGGCTGGCATGCATCCGACGCGCTCTGCGTTGCGTCAACGCCTTTATTTCACGCGTGCTCGTTACCCTCGCTGCACAACCATGCCAAACCGCGCCACTATCTTCGTTTGAGCCCCCTTAACTGCACCCTGGCGCTCGCCGACGCCGGAGCTCGCCGCAGCGAGCACGGGCACGGTGCGGCCAATGCAATAGTGCCCCTATGCTCATCGTGTATCGCTCTCATGTGCTCGTCACGGCTCGCCTACAGCTCCCGCATAACCTCCGGCATCTTCCCCCTCTCTCACTGACGCCATTCGTTGCCGAGCAAGGCTCCAGAGAACTCCGGTGAGCTCTCGATCCCTGCCTCGGCCTCGGCTATAAATAGAGCTGCCCCGAGCTAGTTCCTCTCCTCACACACACTCATCACACCTCCACACACCCATAGAGCGCCGCAGCCCGCCCGGGTAGGCCTCTGGCCGCTGTCCCCGCCGCGAGCTCGCTGGCGATCCCCGTCCACTGCCTCCACCCACTCCAGAGCCGCTCGAGCTCAGCTGACCCCTCCGGTGTGTTCATGGTGATCCTTGATATGTCTCCGTCGTATCTATAATTTTTGATTGTTCCATGCCAATATTATACAACTTTCATATACTTTTGGCAACTTTTTATACTATTTTTGGGACCAACATATTGATCCAGTGCCCAGTGTGAGTTCCTGTTTGTTGCATGTCTTTTGTTTCATAGAAAATCCATATCAAACGGAGTCCAAACGGGATAAAAACGGACGTAGATTTTTTTGGAATATATCTGAATTTTGAGAAGTGGAATCAACGCGAGACGATGCTCGAGGGGCCCCGTAAGGCGATTGTTACCCTTCTTTCGCCGCAAGAAAGCTAATATCCTGGAAAAAATCGTGTTCAAAGTTTCAATCCAATCGGAGTTACGGATCTCCGAGAATATAAGAAACGGTGAAAGGCCAGAATCTGGAAGGCAGAAACAAAGGGAGACAGAGAGACAGATCCAATCTCGGAGGGGCTCTCGCTCCTCCCATGCCATGGAGATCAAGGACCAGAGGGGAAATCCTTCTCCCATATAGGGAGAAGGTCAAGGAAGAAGAAGAAGAAGGGGGGCTCTCTCCCCCTCTCTCCTGGTGGCGCTGGAACACCGCCGGGGCCATCATCATCACTGTGATATACACCAACACCTCTGTCATCTTCACCAACATCTCCATCACCTTCCCCCATCTATCTACAGCGGTCCACTCTCCTGCAACCCGCTGCACCCTCTACTTGAACATGGTGCTTTATGCTTCATATTATTAGCCAATGATGTGTTGCCATCCTATGATGTCTGAGTAGATTTTCGTTGTCCTTTCGGTAATTGGTGAATTGCTATGATTGGTTTAATTTGCTTGTGGTTATGTTGCTGTCCTTTGGTGCCCATCATATGAGCGTGGACGTGGATCACACCATAGGGTTAGTTTCATGTTGATAGGACTATGTGTTGGAGGGCAAGAGTGACAGAAGCTTCAACCTAGCATAGAAATTGATGCATACGGGATTGAAGGGGGACCAATATATCTTAATGCTAAGGTTGGGTTTTACCTTAATGAACGTTAGTAGTTGCGGATGCTTGCTAATAGTTCCAATCATAAGTGCATATAATTCCAAGTCAGGGATGACATGCTAGCAGTGGCCTCTCCCACATAAAACTTGCTATCGGTCTAGTAAAGTAGTCAATTGCTTAGGGACAATTTTGCAACTCCTACAACCTCTTTTCCACACTCGCTATACTAAATTTATTGCTTCTTTATCTAAACAGCACCTAGTTTATATTTACGTGCTCTTTATATTCTTGCAAATCTATCCAACAACACCTACAAAGTACTTCTAGTTTCACACTTGTTTTAGGTAAAGCGAATGTTAAGCGTGCGTAGAGTTGTATCGCTGGTCAATAGAACTTGAGGAAATATTTGTTCTACCTTTAACTCCTCATTGGGTTCAACACTCTTACTAATCGAAAGAGGCTACAATTGATCCCCTATACTTGTGGGTTATCAATCCTCTAGTGCGTGTTGGTGTTGTTGGAGCTGCTGGACTGGCCCTGCATCGCCGAAACCACCACCTCCGACGAGCTCCGCCCGCTGCGACCGCTGGAGAGCTCCGTTCCGACCCTGTCCGGCCACCCCTATCCATGCTACGGGTACGAGCATGTAATAGCCTGGCTTATTAGGGATGATAGACTACTCATATCAATAAGGAATTCCTTCTTTTCCGGGATCCCATTCGGACAGAACTCCAAAGTTAAGCGTGCTCAGCTTGGAGTAGTTTCAGGATGGGTGACCGACCGGGAAGTTGCTCAAAAGCGCACGAGTGAGGACAAAGTGCGCAGAAAAGACTAGTATTGATCTGTGGGGCCAGTCTAGATCCCGCCAGGAGTAACGACCACCGGCGGGTGTGTCCGGGGCGTTACAGAGCAGGTGCATCTCCACCTCCTCTTCAATCCTATCCCTCTAGATCTCGTCGACGGGCACTCCTCGCCGGAGAAATCGTCATCGCCACGCCACCCGCCTCTATTTCTCTCTCTCTCTCCCCCTCCGGCCTGACTGCTGGGGGCCGCTGTTAGCCACTCAGGCCGCGCCCGAAGTGGAATGAGTGGTGGCGCCCTGGCATTTTACGCCTTGAACATCACCCCCCTGGTTTTTCTTTTTAATTAAAATTTAGTTCATATTTGACCAGAACTTTGACTAGCTGTAACTTTAATTCTACAAGTAAAAATGAGTTGATTCTTTTTGCATTCTGTTCTTACTGGAAAAATCCTATCAGCACACCCAAGATTGGGTTTTTCTTTGCTGCCTAGAATTTCTAATAATTTTCAGAAGTGTTCTTGATATTTTCTTTTTGTCATTTGAATTGTTTTCAGAAGGTGAAGCTTGTCTTGAAGGGATCCAGGAGGAGTGTGAAGCTCCTATGCACTAAGGCAAGCCCCAACAACATGATCATGGTGTGTTTGCTAAGTCCATGATTTTCTACTTGAATTTATATGATATTCATTGCATATAGTATTAAAAATAAATGATGCTTGTGTTATTTAGTTTGTTATGATCGAAATGCTTAGTTAACGGAAAGAAATGGTTGAACTAGTGAGTTATAGCTTGAGTAGTTGATCTAAGTAAATTTTGTCATGACTACGGTAGTATGAGCATGAGTATTATTTTGCTATATGAAAAATGAGTTTTATTTGATAAATGCCAAGTAAAGTAATGAGTAGCAATAACCAGTAAGAAGGGACCAGAAATGTTGCAAGTTGAGTTGGTTCAAGTAGAACTTTGAATGAGGTTGATCTGGTGTTGTTAAAGTGATATATGATGCATGATACATGGTTGCATGAGAATGGCATATTGTGACTCGGGCATTTTCATTTTCAAGTTATACCTGATGATAATTGAACTTGAACTTAAAAGTTGGTCGGGTCATGGTGCCACTGAATTGGGCTGCCAAGTGCAACCACATTTGCCTTAGTATGGGGAGGTCGTAGTCGTTCCATTGTCATGTCTTGTAGGATCGGAAGTATGTCTAGAGGGGGGGTGATTAGACTACTTGACAATTTAAAAGTTTAGCCTTTTGATTAGGACAAGTTTTTAGCAAGTTCACAATGATGACCAAGTCAAGTATCACCCTACACATGCAATTCTAGAGTAGTGGCAGCGGAAAGTAAATTGCACATGTAGTAAATAGAGGTGGAGAAGAGCAAACGCAGTTTGGAGACACGGAGATTTTTCTCGTGGTTCCGATAGGTGGTGCTATCGTCAATCCACGTTGATGGAGACTTCAACCCACGGAGGGTAACGGCTGCGAGAGTCCACGGAGGGCTCCACCCACGAAGGGTCCACGAAGAAGCAACCTTGTCTATGCCATCATGGCTTACGCCCACGGAGGAGTAGCCTTACTCGGGGTAGATCTTCACGAAGTAGGCGATCTCCTTGCCCTTACAAACTTCTTGGTTCAACTCCACATCTTGACGGAGGCTCCCAAGCGACACCTAACCAATCTAGGAGGCACCACCCTCCAAAAGTTAAAAGATGGTGTTGGTGATGATGAACTCCTTGCTCTTGTGCTTCAAATGATAATCTCCCCAACACTCAACTCTCCTCACTGATTTGGCTGTGGTGGAAGAAGGGATTGAGTGGAAAGCAACTTGGGAAGACTAGAAATCAAGTTTCATATGGTGGGAGTGGAGCAACTTGATCTCAACACAAGGGTAGGTAGTTTTCTTCTCGTAAATGTAAGGTAGGAGTGGTAGTTCTTTCGATGGCTCTCTCCACGAAAGAAGAGGAGGTGGAGGGTATTTATAGCCTCCACACAAAATCCAACCGTTACACACATTTGACCAATCTCGGTCGGACCGAAGTTGACAACTCGGTGAGACCGAAAGTTCAAATCTTGTGAGCGTTGGGATTTTCGTGGGACCGAAAATACAATCTCGGTTAGTCCGATTCTTCCAAAGTCTAGGGTTTGCCAATCTCGGTGGGACCGACTTTCTCATCTCGGTGACACCGATTTGAGTCTGAAGGTTCTGAAGGTTGGCAACACCAATTTCGTAAGACCGAGTTTGGAATCGGAAAATCCGAAATTACTAGGGTTTGGCTATATGGCTGAGGTGGTTCATCTCGGTGTGGTGAGTTTATGGAATCGGTGGGACCGAGATTACTTATGAGTATATGTTGGAATGAAAGATTGCGATAGTTTGAGAGATAAATCACTAAGCACTTTGAGCAACCAGATCATCATCATAACCTCATCCCTTTTAATAGTATTGGCTTTCCTATGGACTCAATGTGATCTTGGATCACTAAACCAAAAATGGAGTCTTGAGCTTTTGCCAATGCTTTCCTTAGCATTTTGAGGGGTCCACATCATCAGTCATTGCCATACCCATATCACTGAACTTTCTGAAATATTCTCAAGAAACAATTAGTTCAATGTGATATATGTTGTTATTAATTACCAAAACCACCCGGGGATTAGTTGCACTTTCAATCTCCCCCTTTTTGGTAATTGATGACAACATATAGATCAAAGCTTCGACAAGAGATATAATCAATGAATAATATCGTTGCTTTGAGAAGTATGTGATAAGCAAGAGCTCCCCCTAAATTTGTGCATTATTTAAGATTTGCGTTTGAATGCAAATGCACAATCGATTAGGATCATGGGTCACTCTTCCATGTCACATACATCTTGGTGGAGCGCACAAAATGATAAGAATGAATAGCATGCACCCAATCACCAAGACATGAGTAAATGATCATACAAAACATGAATAGCATATGATAAGCATTAAGCACACATTAAGCATAGTATGATCAAGCACTCATCAAAGATAGAACAAGCGTAGTATCAAACACACGAAATGTCTCGAAGAACTCAAAAGTATCTCAAGGAAAACCGCATAACGAAAGAGCAAAAGCGAGCACTCTCTCTCGAAGTCCTATGATCTATACAATTTCTCCCCTTTGGCAACAAGTTACCAAAAGTTCGAAGGTATAGAGCTAAGCGTCACTAGGGACTCTGCTGGCGGCTCTGTGCTGGTCGATGGAGTGGAGATAGCTGCATCTGCAAAGGCTTGCTGAAGTCTGTGGAGCTGGAGGAGTGGACACCGAGCTGGAGCTGAACCGATGGAGCTGTGGGAGGTCTTGATCTTGTAGCCACAGGATCATCCTTTGGAATGGCAGCTGATCTGGGCTTTGTGGGAAACGAGCAGGCTGCTCATAATCATCTGGACCAAATCACCTTCCATCTCCTTCATGAGCTCTGCCTTCTCCCTCTTGGCTTCCTCAATGTCCGCCTCAAGCTTGTTGACGGTGACTGCACTTGATCGACTTGACATCCAGGCATGGAACTTGTCTTCAACTATCCTCTCAAGACTCTCCCGAGGCGCACTATGCTGGCAGGCGTAGTTCAATCCTCTGGGTAGCTTCAAGAAGTTGTTCTCCAACGCTCTTGGGTTTCTTGCTGCTCTTCTGCTGCTTCCTTCTCAGCTTTAGCTTGTTTGGCAGCTTCGGACTTAGCGTGTCCTTCAACAGATGTGGGAGCATCCTCGGTCATCACAACTTCATTATCTTCATGTTCGGCTGCGGTGGCAAGTGGGGTCTATCCAACAGGTAGGTGTCCGTGCCAAACTTGGCATTGATGAGCATCTGAATGTGCGGAGCAAACCCACATGACCTCTTACTCGTCTGCTTTGTCCTCTTGATAGTCTCAACTATCAGGTCCATCACCTTGAAAGGTGCCTTCTGATCTAGAATGTGCAGCATGTTGATAGAATACCCTCTTATCATGCGATGATCTCCTGACTTAGGCATCAAAGTATGCCTCAGAATGGTGTTAGTGGTTGGGAGACCTGCCTGAAGATGATACACTGATCCAAGCTTCCATATCTCAACATCCTTGTCTGGTACCTCATTGTACATGTTCTTAATAGACTCGTGATTTTTCTTTGGAATGCCATAGACATCTACATCATCATCTCTTGATACTGGAGCATTCAGCAGTGCTCTCCATTCTTCAACTGTTGAAGAGAATCTCTGGCCTTCAGTCATCCATACAATTCTGCCATCTGGATAGAAATGTGCTGTGGCATAGAACTGCATGATCATCTCATCATTCCATGCTGTCAATTTCTAACCAACAAACTCAGCAACACCACATGCAGTGAAGCTCTCATGCACATGTGGGAAGTAGTCTCTGTGCTCTTCACTGTCGATGTATTCCCAGTCAACATACCTAGTGTCAGCAACAATTGGCTTCTTGTCCATGAGCACTGTCTCATAGAAATCTTGTTGCTCTCGGGTGTGGAATCTTGAGTCAACAGCTGTCCTTCTCCTGGTGGCATATGGATCAACTTGCCTCCATAGCACGAGACCTTTGTCCTTCCTTTCCTTCATATTTTCAGCTCGAGGATGAGCATCATTATGAGCTGGCAGTTTACATGCGAGCTTGACAATACATGTGCCTCTTCATCGACTCATTGGTGGCACATTGTCCTTCTTCTTCTCTCAAGCAGGAATATTTCTCACTGTTTTCTTTGGCTTGGCAGCAGGTTTGGCTTGAGCTGCCTTTCTTTGGAGCTGATGGCTTAGATTTGGTAGGTGCTCCTGCCCTGATGGCATCTCCCATCAACTTAGGCTTCTGAGGAGGCTGGGGTGCTTCCTCATCAGAATCATCATCAGCTTCATCATGTACTAGCCTCTTCCTCTTGGAAATTTTCTTTACCTTGCTGGAGGTTTCTTCTTCCATGCTCAGCTTCTTTGCAACTGTGGACTTCTTCACTTTGCTGGTGCCTTTCTTGGTGTGTTGCCCTTGATAATCTTTGGCAACCACTTTCCTCTTAGGTTTGGAAGTGATCTCCTCCTCAGCAACAAAGTCAGAATCCTCTTCATCAGAATTTTTCTTCTTCCTGGCCCTGGTGGCAGCAGCAGGCAAACCACTTGGGGTGCTTCTCTCACCATCATCAGAAAAACTGCTGGCTTCAGGACTAGTGACTGCCTCTGGAATCTCAACTGGTGATTCAGACCTGTTCTGGCTGTCACTTGCATCAGACATGACTGACAACCTGTGAATAGAATAGGTATAGGCAGAATAGAAGAGTTATCACAAACTGCAGAAGATTTTGCAAAATGAATGAGTTCAAATCTCAGTTTTAAGTTTTCACAGAATGCATTTCGGTCTGACCGAGTCTAAAAATTCGGTGAATCCGAAGTGCCTAAACAGAACCATTCACACCACTTTCGGTTGGACCGAAATGGGTTTCGGTCTAGCCGAGAGCACTAGGGTTTCACTAAATCCTCATTTCGGTCTTACCGATTTGCACAACTCGGTTGGACCGAAAGGTGCAGTGCAATGGCCAGAGGCCAAATTGGTCAGTCCGAGAATGTAGAATCGGTCACACCGAGATGTGTTCGGCGGAAACCTAACCCTAAAATTTTCACTCGAATTTCGTTCTAAGAACTAATCTGCTGGATAGGAAGATTTCAAACATGGCAAGAAACTAGGCAAAACCTATCGTGCATTGAATCAGAGGTTGAAGACGAGAGGATGAAACTCACCCAACTTGGTTGAGTTTCACTACGGCGGCAACGGCGCGATGAGATTGACCGTTGACGGCGATGGAGACCATGGCGAGGGCGCCTGAGCGACGGCGGAGGCGATCCGAAGACCACGGCGATGGCGCGAAGGGTTTGGGGTGAGGCGTTTTGAAGGAATAATCAATGCGCGCTGCCCTCGGTATATATACCCTTCGGTGTCGGTGGGACCGAGTTGGAAAACTTCGGTGGCACCGAGATGGTTAGCGCAAGCGATTACACACATCTGTCATGCCGAGATTTGCAACTTCGGTTTCACCGAGGTGAAAACCTAGATCAATCCAAGTGATTTGATCCGTCCGATTTGAGTATATTGGTTTGACCGAAAGTACTTAGAAGGTTTTGGAAGTTAAGCTTTTGACGGATCGGTGGCTCGAAAGTGCTCCTCACTCGGTCGTCCAAAAAGACTTGATCAAAGTTTGTGATATAAGCATGAATAGAGTTTGAGACAAGAAAGCATAGATAGCTAGGGGAGGAACTTAGGCATTCTTGTCCATCCATTTGGTCAAAAGAGATAAAATCCAAAAGACCAAAGCAACAAATGGATGTCCTCGAATGGATAAAATTATGCATCCAACATGCTCACAAAATAAGATATCAAATGAAATATGTGTCAAACATGCACAAACAAAACTCTAGCAACTAGCACACAATTTGGCGATGACTAGGTCATCTATATATGAGTATATTGACTTAGGAGTCAAATGAGAACATTTGATCATAGGTCATACTCATCGTTTAAGCACAAGTGGGGTTACCACTTTTACATAAAGCATTAATGTGTTCACATCATTTGAAGATGCTTTAGCTCAATTCTTTAGAGCAAAGCTCCCCCTTGATGTGAGAACCCCTTTTAAAGGGTCAAACTAACCTTGGGTTGTCGTTGAAGACTTCATGTAGATGTTGAAGATGTGGATGCTCAATGTTGATGAAGATCATCAAGAGTTGGGAGCAATCCTTTGGATTGGGCACTTTCAATACCTACATGGGTTAGTCCCACAAGGAACAAACAAGGATATCCATGGACATAGATTGAAGTACACAATAGATGATGTCCATGAAAGCAATGATTACCTTGTCCCTTGACTTACCAACAAGAGGGTTTGTGACTCCATGAACTAGTGCAAGATGTGGAAGTTGATTGCACAAGTTCTTTGCCAAAATGAATGTGAGTGAAGTATGTTGGCGGAGTCACCCTCAAGAACTCTCTAGTTCTTCTTCTTGGGATCCACATCATCTTGATGGGAATCCTTGGGGTAGTAGTTGAGCTTGTCAAGTAGAACTTGAAGTTTCCTTGGGAACCCACTTGACCATGGCCTTGGGTGCTTCAATGAATGCATCAATCTCCTCTTGAAGCTTGTCCTTGCCTTTTAGCTTGTGGTCTTGTGGTGGAAGGTCATCTTGAGCTTGTTCCACATTGGAAGAAGTAGGATCATACTTCTCCTTTTGAGAAACAAACTTTGGAGTGGGATATTGACCTTCTTCCCATTCAACACCCTCGGCGTTGAACTTTCGCTCAAAACCAATTCCTTGATTCTTCCGGTGCCTTCCTTGCTTGCGAACAATTTCCTCAAAGTTTTTGCTTCCGGCAAGGCTCTTGTAGACACCTTTCTCTATAATCCCTTTCAATAAACTATTTTCTTGCTCAAGTGTAACTTGGCTTGAAACATTGTTAGTGGAATCAAGAGAATTACTAGAAGTAACAACATTTGATTTGGCATGATTATTGTTACTACTAGATGAAGAATTTTTCTTATGCTTGTCATGCTTAGTTTTAATAGGTGGCAAGAAATTAGACAAGAGAAGTCGTTTGGCAAGATATGAAGAACTCTTCTTTCGAAGATCGTCATTGATAGCTTTTAGGAACTCATGTTCTTGCTCTAGATTGAGCTTCTCGAAGCGTAGCTTCTCATGAGATCTTAGGAGCTCTCTATGATCTTCTTGAGTTGTTTCATGAGCTAACTTAAGAGTGTTTAGTTCTTTAGTTAGGCGCTCAATCTCCTTCATAGCATTGTCATTCGACTCTTCTCGACTATAAAGACTACTAGCATGTTCATCATTACTAGGCTCACTAGATTTATCATGTAAAGCTCATCTTCACCAAGCAAGTCATCCTCATCACTATCAAAGTCAATAAATTCAGGGTGTGATACCTTGGGGCCTTTTGCCATGAAGCATCTTCCAATTCCCTCATTTGGTGAATCAAATATGTCATAGGAGTTGAAGTTGGAGGATACGAGAGCAAGACCGCAACACCTTCATCTTGATTGTATTCGGAGTTGGAGTGATAGCTTCTTTCGGAGTGATTGTCGAGTCGGAGCGGAGACCCATTCACCAACATGAGCTTGATGTTTTCTTCTTGTGTAGCTCCTTGATGACTTGTCTTTCCTTTCGAATCCTTGCTTCTCCGAGAGGATCTTCGTTCATAACGATCATCTCTACTCCTTCTCTCTTTCGAGGCGACTCTTCTCTTGAGCTTCTTCTTCTTGGAGATTCTTCTCTTCTCTTGTGGGGAGTCGAACACTCATTTGAGTAGTGTCCGGTCTTCCACAATTGTAGCAGTTTCGATCACGACTAGAAGATCTCTTTTCATCATATGATCTAGACTTTGAGCTTCTTTCCTTGCTTCTACTCTTGTAGAATTTGTTGAAGTTCTTCACCATTAGGCTTATCTCTTCATTGGAAACTAGCTTGTCACTTGAGGTTGTGGGAGCTTCAACTGCAGCTTTGTAAGCACCACTTGACTTGTTGTGAAGCTCTTCCTTGTCTTTAAGTGTCATCTCATGAGCAACAATCCTTCCAATGACTTGGTAGGCTTGAGATCCTTGTAGTTTGGCATCATTTGGATCAAAGTGCACACGGTGTCATACTTTCCATCAAAGCTCGAGAATCTTCTTGATGATGAATCGGTCGGTCATTTCTTCGCTTCCTAAGCCGGCAATCTCATTTGTGATGAGAGCAAGCCTAGAGTACATTTCAGCGACTCCTTCACCTTCCTTCATCTTGAACTTGTCAAGTGACCTTGAAGAACATCTAGCTTTGATTCCTTCACGGACTCGGTACCTTCGTGCATTTCGACCAAAGTATCCCAAATCTCTTTTGCATTCTCAAGGCGGCTGATCTTGTTGAACTCCTCGGGACACAAAGCATTGAAGAGAATGTCACAAGCTTGAGCATTGTTACGTAACATCCGCAACTCATCCGCTGTAAGCCGCGATCCGGAACTTTTCCTTCCTCGAAGAACTCACCTTGCAAGCCAACACAAATAATGCCCCATGCGCGTGGTTATGTCCAAGAATATGCATTTTTATTTTGTGCTTCCAACTAGCAAAATTTGAACCATCAAAGTAAGGACCTCTCTGAAAATTACCCTCACTATACGCCATACTCTCCTAGGTTGTGAAACCAAGCTTATGGAGTCAATGCAATGGAAACCAATCCAATGGAGACCAAAGCTCGATACCACTTGTAGGATCGGAAGTATGTCTAGAGGGGGTGATTAGACTACTTGACAATTTAAAAGTTTAGCCTTTTGATTAGGACAAGTTTTAGCAAGTTCACAATGATGACCAAGTCAAGTATCACCCTACACATGCAATTCTAGAGTAGTGGCAGCGGAAAGTAAATTGCACATGTAGTAAATAGAGGTGGAGAAGAGCAAACGCAGTTTGGAGACACGGAGATTTTTCTCGTGGTTCCGATAGGTGGTGCTATCGTCAATCCACGTTGATGGAGACTTCAACCCACGGAGGGTAACGGCTGCGAGAGTCCACGGAGGCTCCACCCACGAAGGTTCCACGAAGAAGCAACCTTGTCTATGCCATCATGGCTTACGCCCACGGAGGACTAGCCTTACTGGGGTAGATCTTCACGAAGTAGGCGATCTCCTTGCCCTTACAAACTTCTTGGTTCAACTCCACATCTTGACGGAGGCTCCCAAGCGACACCTAACCAATCTAGGAGGCACCACCCTCCAAAAGGTAATAGATGGTGTTGGTGATGATGAACTCCTTGCTCTTGTGCTTCAAATGATAATCTCCCCAACACTCAACTCTCCTCACTGATTTGGCTGTGGTGGAAGAAGGATTGAGTGGAAAGCAACTTGGGAAGACTAGAAATCAAGTTTCATATGGTGGGAGTGGAGCAACTTGATCTCAACACAAGGGTAGGTAGTTTTCTTCTCGAAATGTAAGGTAGGAGTGGTAGTTCTTTCGATGGCTCTCTCCACGAATGAAGAGGAGGTGGAGGGTATTTATAGCCTCCACACAAAATCCAACCGTTACACACATTTGACCAATCTCGGTCGGACCGAAGTTGACAACTCGGTGAGACCGAAAGTTCAAATCTTGTGAGCGTTGGGATTTTCGTGGGACCGAAAATACAATCTCGGTTAGTCCGATTCTTCCAAAGTCTAGGGTTTGCCAATCTCGGTGGGACCGACTTTCTCATCTCGGTGACACCGATTTGAGTCTGAAGGTTCTGAAGGTTGGCAACACCAATTCGGTAAGACCGAGTTTGGAATCGGAAAATCCGAAATTACTAGGGTTTGGCTATATGGTGAGGTGGTTCATCTCGGTGTGGTGAGTTTATGGAATCGGTGGGACCGAGATTACTTATGAGTATATGTTGGAATGAAAGATTGCTGATAGTTTGAGAGATAAATCACTAAGCACTTTGAGCAACCGGATCATCATCATAACCTCATCCCTTTTAATAGTATTGGCTTTCCTATGGACTCAATGTGATCTTGGATCACTAAACCAAAAATGGAGTCTTGAGCTTTTGCCAATGCTTTCCTTAGCATTTTGAGGGTCCACATCATCGGTCATTGCCATACCCATATCACTTGAACTTTCTGAAATATTCTCAAGAAACAATTAGTTCAATGATATATATGTTGTTATTAATTACCAAAACCACCCGGGGATTAGTTGCACTTTCATGTCTCTTGTCGGTACCTCCAACTAGGGAAGGTTATGGGCGTGCGTTACCTTGGCCCGATAAGCAGACATAACCTTGTGGACCTGTTGTTGTTATGGTACCGGGTCCCCATTTGGGACTGTTTATTTGCCACGACGGTGGTAGTTGCCTCTGGTAGGCAGGATCGCACAGGACTGATCCCAAAGGGGAGTTGGTCAGAGTGTCCGTAAGGGTGTCATGGCAATGGAGGGTTCTGTCGGAATGCCGTTGGTCCACCCGAATGGGAGTGCGAGGCCATGGGTTCCGTGGTGTGGGTAAAGTGTGCTACCTCCGCAGAGTGTATTAATCTATCGATAGCCGCGCCCGCGGATAAGGGTCCAGTTCATAAGTAAGTCACACCATGATTCAACTTCATAAATAATATTGCACACTAAGTTATTTGCATTGCACAGTTGAGTTATGATGATGTCAGTGAGACTGACGGTTGTGGTGCTATTTGTGATCCGAGAATGATCACTGTTGGGTTACGAGGTAACCGGTTGAACCAAGAATGGTTCATTCGTGGTCTGTCCTGATCACTGTTCGGTTGCGAGGCAACCTATTGGTAAGAGAGTCTGAGTGACTCGATGCACAAGTTTGGTCACTGCATGAGTAGCATGTCGATATTTGCATTGAACTTGTTTAAATATCATGATGTTGTTTGTCATTATGGTTTTGCTTGTTGCGAGCTTGCAAGTACATTCGATTATCTTGACTGGCGTGTTATGCCGACTTCGGGAAAATCTAAGCTGGATCGAGTCTGCTGCCGTGTCTAGACCGTGTCCCTGTGCTATGGAGTCCCGCTACGTTGTTGTTCCGCTGCCGTGTAGACGTCGTGCTCGAGGCCCCCTTTTTGTTCACTAAATAATGTACATGATGTTCAGCCGCACCGAGTGTGCCGCTTGGCCTCGCTACTTGATGTAATGTAACACCTATGCTTCTGCTAGTTTCGATAAAGTGGTGATGAGGGAGTCCTGGACTAGGGGGTATCCGGACAGCCGGACTATCAATATCCGCCGGACTCCCAGACTACGAAGATAGAAGATTGAAGACTCCGGCTCGTGTCCGGAAGGTACTTTCCTTGGCGTGGAAGGCAAGCTTGGCGATACGGATATGTAGATCTCCTACCATTGTAACCGACTCTGTGTAACCCTAGCCTCTCCGGTGTCTATATAAACCGGAGGGCCTTAGTCCGTAGGACACAACATTACATCTCAACAATCATACCATAGGCTAGCTTCTAGGGTTTAGCCTCCTGGATCTCGTGGTAGATCTACTCTTGTACTACCCATATCATCAATATTAATCAAGCGGGGCGTAGGGTATTACCTCCATCGAGAGGGCTGAACACAGGTAAAAACATTGTGTCCCTCGTTTCCTGTTACCATCCGCCTAGACGCACAGTTCGGGATCCCCTACCGAGATCCGCCGGTTTTGACACCGACATTGGTGCTTTCATTGAGAGTTCCTCGTATGTCGTTACCGATAGGCTCAATGGCATCTCCGACCATCAACGCTGTCGGTGAGACTTTTCTCCCGGACAGATCTTCATATTCGGCGGCTTTGCTGCGGGCAATTCCCTTGGCCATCTGGAAGCAGATCAAAAGCTTCGCCCCGGCCGTCAGTCGATTCGAAGCTTGAACTTCACGGCCGATGACCGCGGAGACTTGATCTTGACGGACTCGAGCCACAACCAGCGCGCCGCTTTGCAGCGATGGGCATGATCTAGCTCTGCCGCCGGACGGTGCTTTGGTGGGCCTTTTCGAATCCGCTCGGCTATTAGCCCGAGCGATTGCCCATGGCGAGGCGGTGGATAGATGCATACAGGGGCTTCAACATCTCTGGCGATGGGCGAATACCAATCTTGTCCCGCGAAACTTCGTGATCGGGCGCCGGACTCCTCGCCGAACTCCGAGCCTCCCGCGCCCCTGCCAATCAAGCCAGATTGGGCGCCGGTTATGGAATTCACCGCTGCGGACATCTTTCAACACTCGCCTTTTGGCGATATCCTGAATTCTCTGAAGCATCTCTCGCTATCAGGAGAATCTGGCGGACTATGGCGGGGCGGTTGGAGTTCGGACGACGAAGAAATTCGGAACCCACCCACCACCCACCTTATAGCCACTGTCGAGGATCTAACCGAAATGCTAGACTACGACTCCGAGGACATCGGCGCTATGGGCGATGATGCAGGAGATGATCAAGACCAGCGCCCACAGGACTTTGGAAGGCCACCTCGTCATCGGCGTCTACATGGTGGATACCCCAAAACAAGGGATGGCGAAAAAGCAGCGGAGGAAGATTCTTTGAAGAAGCAGCCTAAGCGCCCGGCGTCGTGGCGCCGCTCTAAATCCGCCACAACAAGAATGGAGAATCCGACACGGAGACAATAACACTCAGGAGAGTGCGAAGGCGATCCTTTCTGCAAGACTCAGCGCAGAGGAGGGCCTTGAAGCAAGCCCTCACGGCAGGCGGCGGGGCGAAGGGTTGAGGATGATAACTATATGCCTCCCTCCGAAGGCGGCGAGCCTCAGCGATGATGAATTCGTCATACCCGAGGATCCCGTCGAACAAGAGCGCTTCAGCGCAGGCTCATAGCCACGGCAAATAGCCTAAAGAAAAGCAGCAACAACTTCAAGCTGATCAAGATCTGCTAGCCGATCGATGGACCGAGGTCCTCGCGGCAAGAGTATAAACTCGAACTCCCTCGAAAAGTTACCCAAGGCATAAGCTGCTCCCCGATTAGAGGAGGAAGCATACATACCTTTATCACCAGCGCACGACATGGCTGACCGACCGCCCCGTGGTCGCGACAGAGAGGCATTCAAGGCCCCAGCCAAGACCGTACCCCGACATCGATCCAGGAGTATGAAGCCAAAAGGGAATGCGCCGGACTTGCGAGACGTCTTGGAGGACAAAGCAAGACAATCCAGATCCATCTATGGATCACGTGGGTGCCCTACGACCCACGACGAATATCGTCGCGCCGGACATAACGCCGGCCGGGCCGAACACAGCAGACAGCGCTCCCTCGAGCTGCGTCGCGATATTGCTCAATACAGGGGCGCCGCACACCCGTTATGCTTCAATGATGAAGTAATGGATCATCAGATCCCCGAAGGGTTCAAACCCGTGAACATCGAATCTTACGATGGTACAACAGACCCCGCAGTGTGGATCGAAGATTATCTTCTCCACATCCATATGGCCCTTGAGACGATCGCACGCCATCAAATATCTCCCACTCAAGCTTAAAGGACCAGCTCGGCATTGGCTTAACAGCCTGCCCGCAGAGTCGATTGGGTGTTGGGAAGACACGGAGGCGCGTTCCTTGATAACTTCCAAGGTACATCGTGCGACCACCAGGCGCCGATGACCTAAGCCACATTATTCAGCAGCCGACGAATCGGCGGACAGTTCGACACGGTTCTGACGAAGAAAAATCAAATCGCCGATTGTCCGGATCACGGAGGCCCTTGCAGCCTTCAAACACAACATCCGGGACGAATGGCTAGCCCGGCACTGGGCAGGAGAAGCGAAATCCATGGCAGCCCTCACGCCGTTAATGACCCGCTTTTGCGGAGAGGATAGCTGGCTAGCCCGCAGCAACAATCTCCGCAAAAATTCTGGCAGTCCGGACACCAAGGACAATCACGGCAGTCACGTCGAATCAAAACAAGCGTCGTACTAACGGCGGCGACAAAGAGGATCTGGCGGTCAATGCGGATTCGAGGCTCAAACCGGTCAGCGGAAGAAGCCATTTAAAAGAACAACTCGGGCCCGTCAATCTGGACAAAATACTCGACCGCTCATGCGGATACATGGCACCCCGAAAAGCCAGCTAATCACACCAATAGAGATTGTTGGGTGTTCAGGCAGGCTGGCAAGTTAATTGCCGAACACAATGACAAGGGGCTAAACAGCGACGACGAGGAAGAGACCTGGCCGCCGAACAACAGAGGACAGAAGGGTTTCCCCCCACAAGTGCGGACGGTGAATATGATTTACACAACCCATATACCCAAGAGGGAGAGGAAGCGCGCACTACGGGACGTCTATGCGATGGAGCCAGTCGCCCCGAAGTTCAATCCATGGTCTTCCTGCCCGATCACTTTTGATCGACGAGACCATCCGACTAGCATACGCCATGGCGGATTCGCCGCATTGGTCCTAGACCCAATCGTCGATGGATTTCACCTCACAAGAGTCCTGATGGACGGCGGCGGCAGCCTGAACCTGCTTTATCGGGACAAAGTGCATAAAATGGGCATAGACCCATCCAGGATCAAGCCTACTAAGACAACCTTTAAAGGTGTCATCCTGTGAGTGGAAGCCAAGCTATGCGAGCTCCGTCTGCTGGAAGTGGTCTTGGATCCTCGGATAATTTCGAAGCGAAGAGTTAATCTTGATATAGTCATGTTCCGTAGGGGCTATCACGCCCTGCTTTCAGACGAACGCGTTGCAAAGTTCAGCAGGTGCCGCATTATGCATACCTAAAGCTCAAGATGCGGGCCCTCGCGGAGTTATCACGG
Source organism: Aegilops speltoides (assembly GCA_021437245.1). Classification (NCBI taxonomy): domain Eukaryota; kingdom Viridiplantae; phylum Streptophyta; class Magnoliopsida; order Poales; family Poaceae; genus Aegilops; species Aegilops speltoides. Next base: position 373,339,894 of record CM038143.1, read on the forward strand.
TCAATGGGAATATGGAGCGCTCCTCCGAATGGAGGAACATCTGGCTGACTCTCGCGGCGAAATCTGAGCAGCCTTCTCACGGAAATTCTCTAGTCCGGCAATTAAAAGCGGATGCATCAAAAGCGCGCCCGAGCAGCACTAACCAAGACCACTGGCGCGATCGAGCACGCAGCGTAGCAATCGGCCCCACCCTCGCCCGCGTATGATCACAAGAATAACACTCCGCGTACATCATTACGCTTTGGAGATACCATGGGCGCAGGGGAGGGGCTTAACCTCAAGGATTGAAGAGTGCGGCTCGACCACACCAGGGGCTCGTACTAGCGCCCCCCTTGGTTTTATTTTTTATCTTTTCTTTTTACAGGACTCTACAAAATAGAAGCCCTGCCCGGCGGCGAACTTGCCGAACTCACGATACAACAGTCAGGGATTAAAGAAGGCTGCGACGAACACTCAGGTGGTCTCTGTTACGAGCATTATATTCAATTACATACACCAAGTCTGCAGCTTATCCCTGGAGGGGGACATGTTAATTTAGTCCGAATCCCTTGCTTACCGCACTATTTGTATTAGTCCACTCTATTAGCAGACCTTCTTTCATAAATAACGCAGCATTCCCTTCTTGCAAGTACATTACTTTCTCATTGCAATTGCGTTATCTTTTATATGTGTCAATTATATGACATCTTGCACCCGTATACTTTGGTACGGCCGAATACACCAGGGGCTTCTGTTCCCCATGCTATGGTGTGATTAAGACCGAACACTTTCACAAGTGCGGCACCCCGAACTTATAGCATTATATGAATCAGCTCCGAATCATGTCTTGGGTCAATAGGTGGGTTTGCCCGGCTCCTATGTTTTGGTACCTTACGTTCCGTTCCGTCGGCTAAGGTAGCACTAGGAGAACCACTGCGATTGTGCCCCGGTTGAGCTGGGTTAACGCCTCGATGGAAAGCTAAAACTGGCGGCATGATAAGGCGAGAGATCGGTCGCTGTTCGAGAGGTCTTTTGGGTCCCTAAAGACTCATGCCGCTTTGGCGAAGTTCGGATGATGTCCGCGAAGGCGTGGATAGCGCCCGGATTGATCTTCGAATACCGGGGCTTTGTCGAAATTTAAAATTATAGAATTCTATGGCTAAGTGAGAGTGTTCAAGCATTATAAGTCCGGTCGCCTTGTTCGTCGTGTTGGCGCCTCCTAGATGGACCCAAAGATGGGAACAAGAGTGCTCAAGTTTATCACCGAACACCCGGCACTTTCATGGCTCGAGGGTGAAGCCAATGACTTGCCATCTCGAGATTTAATAAGCGGCCGCATGAAGGTAATATTTTAAATACAACAAAGCGTTGCTCATGGCGCATATAAGCGAAATTCTCGGCGACGGGATAAATATCAAGCAAGTTCACTCAAGGATTACATTAAGGGTGCACTCATCCGCAATATCACGGGCTCCCTTGGGACAACTTTATAATATCGCTCCGGCGTCGGTGCTCCTTGCCGCGCGGCGGATCCGTGAAGCTTCTCCGCATCCGGCTTGCCCATTGCACCTTTATGCGGGCAAGGGCCCGACGAGCACCTTCAATGCAGGCGGGCGCTTGTCACATCCAGCTGGGGCATGCATCCACCAGCCGCCGCACTAGGCCAAAGTAGCTGCCGGGCATGGCTGCCCAGCCTGGCCCGGACTATGAGGCCCTTCATGGCCCCTCGGCTACCTTGTGGAGTTCGACCACTGCTTCATTTGGTCGCTTGAAAACACGGATGGCGGCCTCAACAGTCTTGAGACGAAGACCTTCTCCGTTGAGCTCCCTCCTCGCCATGATAGAGCGGCGGCATCGGGACCACTCTGGCAGATCTGCAAACGCCTCGAGAGCTCGAATTGGGTAAGTATCCGTAATTTACATTAACATGCTTGCTCTGCATGAAAACGCCTTACCGCCGCTATCTTCCTCATGTCCTCTACTTCCATATGGGCCTTCGGGCCTCGGCCTTGGCGGACTCGGCCCTATCGAGAGCGAGGCAAGCTCGGACTCTCGAGTCTTGGAGTCACGCTCCAAACTCTCATGTTTTTCATGAGAGCACGGAGCTCTTGCGAACTTCCGCCACCAGCGCCGCTTGCTTTTCTCGCTCAGTCCATTCTGTGGCCGCATTGCGTTCGGCCACGGACACGGCATTCTTCAAGGCTGCCACCTCGTTAGTGGCCCCTGCATTACATATATTATCCTGGTTAATCTTGTTTGCAACCAAAACCCTTTTCTGTAAGGTACCTATTTAAAGGGGTGTTATTCACCTTCTTTTTCCTTGAGCTGCCTCTTGGCGTGGCCGAGCTCTTGCTCCGACCGCTCAAGATCCTTCTTCAGCGCCTTCACCTCCGCCGTTAATGCGGAAGAGGTCAACAGCGCAGCCTGCAAACCCATATCGACATATTTTTTAACAACCCTGCGTATATCTTGTTAGATCCTTAGTCCGGCTTTTCCTTCCGAACACGGATTAAGCATCGAGAACTCTTGTCTATCGGTATTATATTACTTAATTTTAACCTTCTTACCTCAAAGCTTTGTTAGAAGGCTGTTGCGAGCTTCGGTCAGCCCGCCCCCTTGGTGAACCTTCTCAATCACCGCACTCATGAGAGTGCGGTGTTCTTTCGATGGGCGCCTTTGGCGCCTCCGGCAGTTGTCCGTGCCTCGGTTGGGCGGAGGCCGCCCGGCGTCCACGGTCCTGCCCCTCTTTCGAGGGGGCTGCTTGCCGGACTCTGGAACCGCTACGGGTTCCGGAGTAGAATCCGGCACAAAGTCTGGGGGGCTGCTGTACGGCACCTCCGGAGCCTCCTCCTGGCGCGTCCCCCCGTGGGATTCCGCCTCGTCGTCCTCGGCACGTGGGGTAGAGGCAGCCGGGATGGAATTTACATCCGACGGCGCCAACGACCCGCAGATCGAGTCGGGAAAGTCGTCACCGGCCGGACTAAAGGAACAATGCGGCATTAGAAGGACACTACGTGACATACAATATACGGCATATGAATGATCCGGATACTTACGATCTTGCCGGACGCCGGGCCCTTGGAGGCCACTCGTCCTCGCCAACGTTGATGTTGGCGAAACTGTCCGGAGGGATAGTTCTCCCCCTCTTGGACCCTTCGGCCGCCCCGATTGGGGAGGCCTTCCTCTTTCTCTCTCCCTCCTCCGGGAGAGAGTACTCCTCCTCCTCCTCGTCTTCACGGGAGGAGTCCTCGTCGTTGTCGTCAGATGCCTGATTGCGGGAACTCTTGCGAGTCCCCGCAGCCACCTTCTTGGCCTTCTTCTCCGGCACCACGTACGGCGCCGGAACCAGCAGCCTTGCTAATCGGGCGTCCACTGGTTCTTCTGGCATGGGAGCCGGGCTGATGAGCAGCTCGGCCTTCTCCATCCATTCCTGTCAAAGGAAGAGGCAGATTAAAAACCTCGCTAGAGTCAATCTAATTACTACAAGTGTCCCGTAATGGGGTCGAATCACTTACCCCGTCAGACGGAGACTGCAGGCTGAATCCGCGGTCTTCGGTCGCGGATGCGGGCGCATCGGCGCTCTTGAACAGCACCCTCCAGGCACCTTCGTTCGTTGTGTCGAAGAGCCCGCTCAACGTCTGGTGCTGTTCCGGATTAAACTCCCACAGATTAAATGCCCTTTCTTGGCATGGGAGAATCCGCCCGAGGAGCATGACCTGGACCACGTCGACGAGCCGGAGCCCATTGCTCACCAGCTTCTTAATGCAGTTTCGAAGTCCCGTCACCTCCACCGGGTCACCCCACTGCAAGCCCTTCTCTTTCCAGGAGGTGAGCTGCATGGGGATTCCAGATCTAAATTCGGGGGCCGCCGCCCATGTAGGCTTTGGCGGCTCGGTGATATAGAACCACCCGATTGCCACCCCTTGGCGGAGTTCACGAAGGTCCCTTCTAGCCAAGGGGCGTTGGGAAACTTGCCCAACATAAGCGCCTCCGCATTCGCTTGCGCCCCTTCACAACCTTGACAGCGTTGAAGGTCTTGAGCCACAGGCGAAGTGGGGCGGATGCAGAGAAAGGCCTCGCACACTGACGATAAACACCGAGATGTTGAGGACAAAGTTGGCGCCGGATCGTGGAAATCAGGCCGTAGTAGAACATGATCCCGGACGAATGGATGGGCGGAAAGCCCAGTCAGCGGAGGAAGTGGGGAGGAAAACAACCTCTCGTGAGGTCTGGGGTAGGAGCGAGCTGCCCGCGTCGGGCAGCCGATCTGCGATGTTTCGGAAAGGTATCGGTGTCGCGCAGCTTGGTGATGTCCTCCTCCTTGGCGGTGGAGGCCATCCACTTGCCTCCCCCTCCGGACATATTCGGAGAAAGGTTGAGGTGAGATCTGTGAGCTTAGGCGTTGGAGCTTGAGTTCGCGAGGATGGATAAGCAAAGGAGGAAGAAGGCGTGGGTGAGAAGGTAAATCCTTATCCCTTATATATAGGCGGACAAAACTATCGTCCCTCACCAGCTGGTAAAACTCGCTTATCTCCCAAGCGCCACCATCAATGGCGCGGTTGGGTTACCTACCTGCGTATTGATGAGAATCCGGAATAAGGGGAACACGATCTCGCTTGACGGGGCGTGCCAAGAAACCGCCGCTAAGCGTCTTTGAGGTGGTACGATAATTCAAACAAGGGCTTGGTGCGGTGTGATGTCATGCCGCGCCATCGTCGCCAGATCGGATCGATATATGTGTTTTATTCTCTCTCGTTTGGAATGTGGAAATTATTTTGCGAGCGGACACTATCACGGTGTTCATTATCTTCTCTGGATTATTCAAGGAGGAACCCGCCTTGCAATGCCGAACATTATACGCGGACTTATCACCATTGAAGACTGGTTCGAGGGACTCTTGAGGAGTCTGGACTAGGGGTATCCGGACAGCGGACTATCAATATCCGCGGACTCCCGGACTACGAAGATAGAAGATTGAAGACTCGGCTCGTGTCGGAAGGTACTTTCCTTGGCGTGGAAGGCAAGCTTGGCGATCTGGATATGTAGATCTCCTACCATTGTAACCGACTCTATGTAACCCTAGCCTCTCCGGTGTCTATATAAACCGGAGGGCCTTAGTCCGTAGGACACAACATTACATCTCAACAATCATACCATAGGCTAGCTTCTAGGGTTTAGCCTCCTGGATCGCGTGGTAGATCTACTCTTGTACTACCCATATCATCAATATTAATCAAGCAGGGCGTAGGGTATTACCTCCATCGAGAGGGCACGAACCAGGTAAAAACATTGTGTCCCTCGTTTCCTGTTACCATCCGCCTAGACGCACAGTTCGGGACCCCCTACCCGAGATCCGCCGGTTTTGACACTTCTGTACCAAGATGTTGTGTGTTGCCATAAGACATGATCTCTGGGTTGGCAATGCAAGGTAAATCGGTGGCTCTGATCCGGGTGCCACAAGAAGCTGCAGATCGTCGGGGCGGGCTGGCTCCTAGTGGCCACCGGTGAAAGCGCCGATGAACTTGTGGCATAGATCTGCCCACGACGAAATGGAGTTCTCTGGCAGGTGCATCAGCCAGGAGCTCGCGTTGGATTTGAGTGCCAACGGGAAGTAGTTGGCGAACACCTTATCATCTCTCCCCCCCGCAGCCCGAACAACGCTGGTGTAGATGCTCAGGAACTCTGCCGGGTTCAGTCTTCTGTCGTACTTCTCAAGTATCTCTGGCTTGAACGTGCGAACGGACGGCCAACAGACTTGCCGCAACTCATGGATGAAGGCAGGGCAGCCAACCTTGAAGGGTAGGAGGCCGTCAGCACCAAGAGTGGGGTCATTGACGTCGGGGCCGCCGCGCCTATCGGCTCGGAGAAGGTTGTCGCGGCGTTGCTCGATGATGCACACGTCTCCTCCCCGCCCATCTTACGAGATTCGTTGTTGGCCTGGACGTGCCTGAGGATCAGAAGATCCAATCAAGGAGCCATTAAGGTCTTGATTTGGTCGTTGTCGGTGTCAAAACCGGCGGATCTCGGGTAGGGGGTGCCAAACTGTGCGTCTAGGCGGATGGTAACAGGAGACAAGGGACACGATGTTTTTACCCAGGTGCGGACCCTCTCGATGGAGGTAAAACCCTACTCCTGCTTGATTAATATTGATGATATGGGTAGTACAAGAGTGGATCTACCACGAGATCAAGGAGGCTAAACCCTAGAAGCTAGCCTATGGCATGATTGTTGTCATGGTTGTTCGTCCTACGGACTAAAACCCTTCGGTTTATATAGACATCGGAGGGGGCTAGGGTTACACAGAGTCGGTTACAATGGTAGGAGATCTACATATCCGTATCGCCAAGCTTGCCTTCCACGCCAAGGAAAGTCCCATCCGGACACGGGATGAAGTCTTCAATCTTGTATCTTCATAGTCTTGAAGTCCGGCCGACGATGATAGTCCGGCTATCCGGACACCCCTTAGTCCAGGAGTCCCTTAGTAGCCCCTGAACCAGGCTTCAATGACGATGAGTCCGGTGCGCATATTGTTCGGCATTGCAAGGCGGGTTCCTCCTCCGAATAATTCATAGAAGATTGCGAACACCAGGATAGTGTCCGGCTCAGCAACATAAATTCCACATAGCACCATAGAGAGAATAATATGTACACAAGTTCAATCTGCTGACATATTTTGTGGCATGACGTCACACCACTACCAAGCCTTTACTTGAATTGTTTTTTATTATACCACCTCAGCGCATTTACGGCGGTTTTTGCACGTCGTGTCGGGAGCGAGATCGTGTTCCCTTATTCCGGATTCCCATCAATACGGACGTGGGTAACCTAATCCGCGCCTTGCCATGCCTCCTCTATCGGCGAGTCCCAGGCGGTCAAGGGGCGGCCCTTGGTATTCTTCCTCCTTATAACGGGACCAAGGCTCGTTTCCTTTCTTCAATCCTCAATCGAATCTGCCCTTGCCCGAGTTCCAACACCCGAGCCTCAGATTGAGCACCTCGGACCTTCAGCGATGTCGGATCCGACCTTGAGGGCGGTGGATGCCCTCCTCCGTTACGGAAGAGGGCGTGCAAAAAGCTGAGAGAAGCCAAGTACTTGACCTACGAGATTTCGCATAGGCTGCCCGCCAAAGGGCAAGTCATTCCCACTCCCGAGCCCGGAGAAAGCGTCGTGTTCGTGTCCCACCTCCGTCGGGGTTTAGGCTTCCTGATGGATCCTTTTGTGAGAGGGCTCATGTTTTACTATGGGCTGGAATTCCTGACTTGGCTCGGAGTCCATCCTCCCGTCTCGTCATTCATTGTCGTCTGCGAGGCCTTCGGCCTTTACCCCCCCCGGTTTGTGGCTCAAAACCTTTAACATGGAGCGAAGGTGATCGAGGGCGTAAGCGAGTCTGGCGTGGCGGCCAGAAGGGGAGGGCCGATGCTCCATGGCCCGAGGGCTCCTTCAAGAGGAGCTCGGCTTGTGGCAGCAGGAGTGGTTTTATATTACGCTCCGGGGCAGCGGCGAAGCCGCCGCCCATCTTCCGCTCGGGACCTCCACGGCTGATGTCATGGGTCGACCAAGGGCTCAAGCTGGGGTCGTCAAGGGCGTGCCCCTATTGCAGGGCGGATTCGAGACCTCAAGCGAGGGAGATCGATCTGGTCGTGGTGATGCAGGTCATGCTGATTAGGCGTCTCTGCCCTGCAAGCGCCGTCCTCTCCGGCTGTGGGAATTTAATCCGGAGGACCATGAATTCTCCAACACTTCATGGGTACGACACCCGTGGAGATGTACAAATTGTTCTTGGATCACAAGAGGTGTGTCCGGAATTGACCGAGGCACGGCCTAGCTACTGTCGCCCAGATACACAAGTAAGTAGCTCGTGTCCGGACAGACCGTTTGTTTGCCTTTCTCGATTAGCCTTTTAACCAATTGTCCTCTAAACAGGAGTGGATAAGCGCAAGCAAAAGCGTCTGATGTCGGCCCCCTCCCAGAGACATGCGGATCCGTCTGGTCGAGGATCTTTGGAGCTTGCGCCTTGAGAGGAAAGCGAAGGGGAGAACAGAGGAACTACCGCCTCCGAGGAGGCTTTTGAGAAGGGGGGATCGAAATCCCTCCTTCAAGGGGAGAAGAGGGCGGCTTCGAAACCCGGAGGCCAAGGCCTCGAAGCGGGGGAAGAGATCCTCACCGGAGGGTCCTGCGTCCGGGGAGGCCCCGGCCGCACTATCTCCTCTACGGAATCAGCCCTCCAGCGAGCCGTAAGTAGAAAAAAGGGAGTTTTGTTATAACGGGCATCCCTATTTGTGGTTCTGAGGATAACTTAAGTTCTTACCTTGTAGTTCGGATCTCCGTCCTTCTCAGATGAGCTCGTCTTCGGGGGACCTTCGTCCGGAGATGATGGAGAGCGAGACGCCTCCATCCGCCGCGCCGTCAGGTGGTGCAGATGACCCTGAGGTGTCATAACGGAGGGTATCCCCGAGTCCGGCAGAGCCGAACAGTTCGGCGCCAACTAGTGTACGGCCAAGGGAGCTGAGGGATCTGCTTGAGAGGGCGTCTATCTCAGAAGATCACCATACATTGATGAGTATGGTGATTGGAAGAATTAAATCCTTGAAGGTAGGTTGCATGATGCCGTCGAAGCTTCTTTGGCGGGGTTTGAGTATGTAAAATGACATACCTTGTGACGGTTTTACACATAAAGTCGCCTGTATAGATAGTAGCCCTGAGACTCGGTAGGTTGTCGAGAGCGCGACATGCCGAGGATCAAAATCATGAGTATTGATTTTCGCCTTTCCTATGCGGTGGCGGATAGTCCGGTGGCCAGGTGGGCTGATGGGTTGCCAAACTAAGCGGCAACTTGATGTTGCGGATCACGGACATCGCTAGTCGACAAGCGACTTGACGAGTCGCAAGGTAGGTTTCTTCTCCGTGGTCACCTAGTAAGGGCTGAAGCCCTCCTTACAATATGTGTGCTTGATGCAAATGGTGCCGCTCTTTGTGGAGGACCTTGAGCGAGCTTGCTCGAGCCAAGGAGCAGGCAGGAGGAGGTGATGCGGGTGCCTCGAAGGCGGCCGAGAGCTAAAAGCGAAGGCTGCTCCTTTGCCGGCAGGAGGAGATGGCGAAATGGCCGTGAAGTGAAAGATGTTACCGACCGCTTTGAGGTTCTCGAAAAAAGCGCCGGCGAGCAAGAAAGCTGAAGAAGGCCACCGCGAAGCCAAGGATGCCCGTTACGCAATGGGGGCTATAAAGGAGGAACGTCGGGCGGAGATATTGCGGCGGGCAAGCCTTTTACGCTCTTGTGAGGAGGTTTATAGATCAAAGTATGCTCAGCGGGCCGGTTGTGGGGTCCGGAGGATCCGTATATGGATTAGCGGCGAGTCGCGGCGGATGCCGTTGTGCACTTCGAAGTCGGAAGGATCACGAGGCGAAAGAGTTGTTTTGGTCTCAATTCGATGGTCGGGCGTTCGCCTGGCGACCGATCGGTTGGCTGAGTGGGCTGAGCTGAATAGGCTGTCCGGACTTGCCATGACAGATATCATGGCTCATGCACGGCGGATAGGCCCAAGCGAAAAGTTATTTTGGCTTATTGCAGCAATTCCTTGGGCGGTGCATATCAAAGCGATGAAGCGGTCGGCTTGCATAGAGGTGCCGGATAGCCCTCGCTCGTGTGAAGACATCTTTGGGCGGAAATGGATGCCACGAAGTTGCAACCGAGGTTCGGACGAGCGGTTACCGCAGAGCACTATTTTGGCGAAGTTCTGGGTGCTCATGCAATAGAGTCGCGATGCTCAAAGAATGTCATGTTTAAATGATTTCTATGATTTGTAAGGCGATATATAATAGAAGTGCTTTTTATACTTGTGCGTTCAAGTATTGTAATATCTCTGTCTTGGCCGTTAATGTATACTTGTGTATAACCTAAAAGATGGCGGTCTTGACATTACGCGCACAAGTGTGGGGGTGTTTAAAAATAAGCGCATTTTCACACTTAATCCGGCGTCTCGGTCCTGTAAAGGAGGTGGTAGCGTAACAAAGCGAGGCAACGGACTATAATGCTTTATCACTTTCACTTAGCCATAGGAGTTGAGGGTGGGGTTACGACATAGCCCCTAGGGGCACCGCTCTCGAATTTGAGGCGCGTGTGTGCTGGCAGAAGCGGTCGTCCGTCCAAAGCGGAGAATTCTAAACATTCGGTGGTCGATCGAGTGGTTGACCAGTCTCTCGTTGTATCATAATGATCAGTTTTGGCTTTCTCTCTTGAGGTGCTCGCCCGGCGAACGGGCACTGTCGCTTGATAGTTCTCCTGGTGCCAGCGTTAGCCAATGATCTGGAGCGTAAGGCAGCAAAAACACAAGAGCGGACAAACCCAACATTTGACCAAAGACATGATTCGGAGTTGATGCATATAAGGCCTAACTTCGAGACGGCGAACACTCCCTAAGGTATTGGTCTTTATGATAGCAGGCGAGAACAATGCCCTAAGCCCCTAGTGTCAGTGCAGGCGAGAATTTACAGGCGTGGCGATGCCAAAACTTGACCTCCTTGCTGGTTATGGTAAAAAACCGTGGGATGTGAATCAACAAGAGACAGTAAGAAAGGTCTACACAGGGTCTTAATCTAAAAAGAATCCTTGCGACGGGTCCATGCTGCACGTCTGCGCATGTGTCTCCGTTGTGCCGTATCCTGGACGGGTGCACACGCTGTCCATCTGTAAAAAGAGAGGAACTTAGTTTGAAAACAAGTCGTGCAAGGAATGTATTAAAAATCAAAATATAAATAAATGAATAGAGCTGAGCTTTTATTAGCTCTTTATTGCTTATACGCACAGCCCCTTGTGAAGGGGTGTGCGGCTAGGGAGCCCCTAGTTTGTTTGTGCCGGACTCGTCTAGCCGTGTCCGAGGTCTTGAACGACCTTTTAATGAGATGATGTCGCGTGGACCGGGCATTGTAAGTGTAAGAGATGCGTAGTGCGGTATTGCGTTAAAGAGGACAACAGTGCTTGATGGCTACTTTTAAATGGGGCGATATGGAAGATTAGCTTTTCGCGACAGAAGTTGTCGGGTGACCCGAACACAACTTCTAGTAGTAAGGAGCCCGTGCTCTTGGCGTAAGGGCCTGGCATCACTCCTTTGAAGGAAGTGTGGCTATTGTGAATTTTAGTAGGGTCTATCCCCAACTTGCGGATTGTGTCCGGATATAGCAGGTTTAAGTCGCTGCCGCCATCCATCGGGACTTGTGTAAATTGTAGTCCGTCGATTATAGGATCAACATCGAGCGATCCATCCTGCGTTTGAATACTTCTGGAGTAGTCGGTGGTGAAAGTCATTGGTTTTAACATCCAATCTCGGGGTTCCGCTGGGGTGGACCGTGCGGCATGTGCTTTAGCGGGTGCCGCACTATTGTTCCATATTATCACATGAAGTGAGTTTACTGTTTTGACTTCTTGTGGGAAAGTCTTTTGTTTTCCGGTGCTCTGCTGGTGGGGTTCGTCGTCGTCCTCACTTGGCGCGTCGAGCCCCTTGTGTTCGGCGTTGAGTCGGCCGGACTGTTTGAAGACCCAACAATCTCGGTGGGTGTGATTTAGATATGGGATGATGTCGGTGTCAAAACCGGCGGATCTCGGGTAGGGGGTCCCGAACTGTGCATCTAGGTGGGTGGTAACATGAGACAAGGGACACGATGTTTTTACCCAGGTTCGGGCCCTCTCGATGGAGGTAAAACCCTACTCCTGCTTGATTAATATTGATGATATGGGTAGTACAAGAGTGGATCTACCACGAGATCAAGGAGGCTAAACCTAGAAGCTAGCCTCTGGTATGATTGTTGTAATAGTTGTTAGATCCTCGGACTAAAACCCTCGGTTTATATAGACACCGAGAGGGCTAGGGTTACACAGAGTCGGCTACAATGGTAGGAGATCTACATATCCGTGTCGCCAAGCTTGCCTTCACGCCAAGTCCCATCCGTTACGAGCGAGTCTTCAATCTTCTATCTTCGTGTGCGGGAGTCCGGCGGATATTGATAGTCCGGCTATCCGGACACCCCTAGTCGAGGACTCCTCGGTAGCCCCGAACCAGGCTTCAATGGCGATAAGTCCAGCGTGCTTGTAGTCTTCGGGCGTTGCAAGCGGGTTCTCCTTCAAATTCCATGTTCCTACGAGCGGTGTCGGCTTCACCTCGAATCTTGTGCTTCTTGGCTTCTACACCAAATTATGGCCGTCTTCCGCAGCGTCGCGCGATGCGAAAAGCCAGGAGCTCTTTACATTTACCCCTCAATCGTGCGGGTCACCCGCCTATTAAAGGGCAAGGATCTAGATCCAAACCGCACCATCTTCCTCGCGTATACTCCATCAAGCGCCTCGACCACGAAATCCATTCCACCATGGATCGTCAGCGGCTCTTCCTCACGCGCTCCCAGCCCATCGCCGGGATTGGAGGAGGTGCTCAGTTCACACAACGAGCTAGTAAAGCTCCGAGCCGGAGGGTTGCTTCCTCCGGCCTTCATAGTCGGTCCGAGCCGGACTAGTTACTACGAGGTGGGTGGCGGCGGAGGACACGAAGCCCCAACAAGGGGAGCGGGTGTGTTTAAATCCCTTATCTAATAAGGGGCTTGGATTTCCAATACATCCTTTCCTCATGAGCTCCACAGTTCTACGGACTCTAGCTCCATCACCTCACGCCCGCATTTGTCTTTGCGCCATGAGCTATGTAGCTCTTTGTGAGCTATTCTTGGGCATCGAGCCCCATTTCGCATTAATGGAAGAGGTTGTTACGCCTCGTGCCCGTTCTCACCGAGGGACCATATATCAAGTGGGCGGCGCCAAAATATGGCGCATCATTTGGGACGGATACCTATCCGGCACCCCCAAGAAGGCGTCCAAGACTGGCCCTTGGGTGGTTTTATATCGTAGGCGCTCCGTTGCCCGACCCAGTCCGGATTGGCCTCCGGAGTTTGATCTTTGCTCCCTTGAAGAAGCGCCTCGGTGGCGCCCATGAGCCCCGTTTGGAGGAAGACAAGGCGTCCATTACTTGATGGGCGGATAAGATTAATGGCTCATTCGGCTTGACCATGATTGGAGTCATGGCGGCGTGCATCAGCGGGGGTGCAGCCGCCGCTGTCTGAGCCACCCCATGTGGGATTTCAATGGGGCGGACGATGCCACCGACACTGGCCGTAAGGACGGAATCGACCGAGGATCTGGTGATGATCCTGTCCGGTCTGTACAAGGGGGAGAAGGAGGACTTCCTTCGCCCGATCCCCTCGGAGGGTTTTCCATGAACTACCCAGGAGGATGGGTAGCGAACACCTCGAAGGGTTCTGCGCGTGTTTTGAAGTTTAAGCTTCTTACCTTATGTCTTGGTAGCGAGTCTCGTCGGTTGTGGAGGACATGGTGAGTCTGCTCCACAACCGAGGATCTGGAAGGATCCTGGGTCCGATCTCTCGAAGGATCCGGACATCGGGGTGGAGCTAATCGAGGGGTGTATCACCAGCTAAGCATTGACGATGCTTTGAGTCGCCATTCTGGCGGACTACCGGGCTGGTCGGCATCGGTGACCAAGACCGAAGCCGGACACCGTTATCTTATCCTTGGCTGCCGACCTTCGCGAACAATGGCTTTTTGCGGAAGCGCCTTTACGGCGAGCCGAGCCTGCGGCGGCCAACCTCTGGTCGGTCGAACTAGCGGGAGAGAAGAGGCGCCGTCTTGGCGGAATCGCGCCCGCGAGGTATGGCTTATGTTTGATTCTTTGGAGCAAGCGTTTCAAGGAAACTTCTAAGCGCTCATGATTTTCTGAAGAAAAAGCTCGCCCGGATGCGAGCACAGGAGTTGCCGATCCTACCAATTCAGCGGGCTCCGGCGCGCTGGGCTGGAGGCGGCGCACGCGAGCGCGAACGGATCCTACTCTAGCGGAGGATACCGACAGACTGTCGCCACCAAGTCATAGGCGGAGAGTGCTATGAATCATAAACGCTGCGGACAGTTTTTCAAGAGTCGTGCTTTTCCTGAGGCATGGGATGCCTTCAGCGCGAGGCCAGCGCATCTCGGGCTGCTCAAAATGGTTTTACGGGGCCCGCGGGCGGTATGTTAAAGACATACGGGTAAAGATATTTTAATGGTTGTATACACGGTAGCCCCTAGACTTAAATTAGTTATGTTAGCTGATTTAAGGATCATTTAATTCAGGCTCTTAACGAGAAGAACGCCCAGCTGTCTCGGGAGCTGCAAGATTGCAAGGCCCAACTTAAGGCTGCACTTGCTGCCATAGGAGGAGACGGAAAGACCCCTCCTGGTAAAACATTTTTATAAATTGGTATAAGTGCTGTGCGGCATGGGCGCAAGTCTGATAACAACATCTTTGTAAACCTTTGCCGAACAGAGCCAGACGAGGCAAGCACTCTGCGCCACTAAGCGCCGGCGAGAATGTGCTGAAACGAGTTCAGCAAGAAAGAACAAGCTCCAAGGCATAGCGCCAAGCTCGGAGAAGAGCTAAAAGGCGCCTGAGCCGAGCTGTTCGGCTCCATCAAGGAGAATCAACGACTTCGTCGCGGCATCTATAGTAAGTGCTTGAGCAAACTCGCTAAGTAAGAAGAGTTCGGCGAGGAAGTGATTTGACATAATATGTCTTGTAGGTATACTCACAGGCCATCCTGCGGAGGAGATGCCCATATCAATGGGTGATCAACTTCCCGAACTGTTGCAGCTGTTCGAACGAGTTCGGCAGGCAATGAGTGGCGCCGTACAGGCCTTATGGCCATCCCTCGCCCCGCCCGAAGGCCTCGGGGAGCTTGCGGAGAAGCTACGGGGAGCACGGCAGCGCTTCCGTTTGTGGAAGATTTCAGCTTGCCGCCAAGGTGCCAGGGAGGCTTGGGCCATGGTGAAGGCAGCGGTACAAAGCGGACCCCAACCATATGGCGAAGTTGGACGGTGGGGCCCGGCGGAAGGAGATCCTGTGAGTTTAGTGTGCGGCCAGGTGGGGCGGGTGCTAAATATTCCCAGCGGGACTGTAAACTAGACAGCACATTAGGCGGGATTGAGGAGGAATACAATCAATAGATTTGACAATGTATGTTATCCTTAAAATTGACATGTGAAATGCCTTCTAGCTGGATTGTAGATCATTTGTCTTTGCCGACCTTTTAAGCCGACCTCGGGACCCTAGAGTCCGGAGTGTGTCGAATACCTTTTGGTTTAACAAATAACCGTGGTATGCATGGAGACCAGGCGTAGGGGTCATTAGTGCTTTATCGGACAAGTGCCCAACTAGTTATGTTATATTACATGGTTAGTAAGAAACATCTTCGGGGAGAATAGTTCGTTAAGGGTTCCTTTTTTTGCTGAGGCATGCCCTAAAGTGCTGCTGCGGACTGCAAAAAAGCGATAAAACATCCGGGGCAGATGGAAAGAAATAGTTAAAAAGTCATCTTTTAAATCACCGACCGAATATTCCCTTAAGAGCGCTAGCTTTCGGCTTCACCCGATCTGAGGTACACATCCGGTGACCAGCGATAACAATCCGAGGTGCTCCTTTACCACCTAGCCGAACAATCGGGAGCGTGAGGGGTAAGCACGAGGCGAACAACCCAGCTTGGCCAAAACTTAAGTCATATCGATGCATATAATGGCGAGTAAAAGGTACATGTGGGCGTGACACATGTGTTGGGTATAAAACCGTATAGTTGAGCTTCGTAAAAAAGCCCCGGGAATAACGAGTGCTGATGGCACATCGTATGTATGCAAAAATCGAAAATATACCCGAGGATTATTAATTTCGAAGGAAAAAAGAAAAGAGGACAGCGAAATGTAAAAGGTTGGGACGGGGAAGGGACGAACTCGAGTCGGCGCTAGGCATAGAATCTTCGTAGTCGGGCTGCGTTCCATGGGTTCGGCTCGAGTCGGTTGTCAAGCGCATTTAAGTGAAGCGATGCGCTCCGCCGGTCGATGCTTGATCGATAATGAGCGGGCCCTCCCATACGGGCTTGAGCTTGTCCTTTTTCTTGTCGGCGGTGTAGAACTAGTTCGCCAAGCGTTATAGGTCTTGGCCCGTACTTCTACGCTTTGATATCTTGGACCTGCTGCTAATAAAATGCGGAGCGAGCCTTGCGGCGTCACGTTCTTCCTCAATGTGTCCAAGCTGTCCTGCCGATCTAGCTCGGCTTCCTTTCCTCATACATGCGCACCTAGGTGAGTCATGAATAATGTCGCGAGGCAAAGCGCCTCTGCGCCGTATACCATAAAAATGGTGTGAATCCGGTGAATGCGGTTGGCGTTGTCCGCAGCCCCAGTCTGGTCGAGCTCCTCGACCCATTCGGTATCGGATTTGGCGAGTGACCTCACCAATCTGGGTTTTATGCCGCTCATTATTAGACCGTTTGCTCTTTCCACTTGACCGTTGGTTTGAGGGTGATAGACTAATGCATAGTCGAGCTTAATGCCCATATTTTTGCACCATGACTTGACCTCATCGGCCGTGAAGTTTGTGCCGTTGTCGGTGATGATGCTGTGGGGGACTCCGTAACGGTGTACCACCTCTGATATAAAGTCTATCACTGGTCCGGACTCTGTCGTTTTAACCGGTTTGGCCTCTATCCATTTGGTGAACTTATCCACCATGACCAACAGGTATTTTTTCTTGTGGGTTCCCCCTTTAAGGGGTCCGACCATATCAAGCCCCGGATCATGACGGCGGGTAATGAGTATGGTTTTGAGGCGGTGGGTGGCATATGGCTCGATTAGCAAAGAGGCGGCAACCAGCGCATCTTTGGACCAAGTCTGTGCATCTGCCCGAGCCGTCGGTCAATAAAATCTGTGCTGAATGCCTTTCCTACGGGGCCGGGCTGCTGCGTGGTGTCCACCTAGTCGGCATGGATTTCAGCCAGGAGGTTTAGCCCTTCTTCTTGGAGATACACCTTTGAAGGACTCGGTAGTACTTTTCTTATAAAGTTCTCCCTCATGGACCTTGTAGGCCTTCGATCGCCGGACTATCTGGCGGGCCTCATTTTGGTCTTGGGTAGCTCCTGCCTAAGTAAGTAGGCTAGGAAAGGTTACATCCTGTGGCGATTCTGCCATTATATCGTGGGCGGATGGTGTTATGTCGTCTGCTGAATCACCGGTTAGTGCGGTTTTCTCCGGTTTATCGCTGCGGACTCCTCTTCCCATAATGCGGATGGCTTGAAGAGCCGTTCGAGAAGATATTTGGAGGAAAGTATCACGTTTACGCACCGATCGTGCGGGGCGTCGGCGCTTGGTTATTATCTCGGGCTATGTGATGGAATTGAGTCCTTCAAACCCCGGTGACATTTTCGGGACAGCATTACGATATGCTGCCATTTTCGGATCCTTGGCGTCAAAGTCTCCATTTATTTGGGATATTGCAAGGTTTGAATCGCGCACCTCTAGGTGTTGGATGCCCATGGAGCGCCATCCGGAGACCATGTATGAGGCCTCGGCCTCGTATTGAGCTGCGTTGTTGGAGTCCGTGTACATTATTTGGAGTGCGTATTGGGTGTATCTCCGGTGGGGGCGTCGATCTGACGCTTGCCCCGATCCGACCAACATTTTAGAGCCGTCGAAGTGCATAGTCAATTGGAGTATCGCCGTACTCTTTAGGTAGTTAAACTTCAGTCCATTCGGTGACGAAGTCAGCCAAAACTTGTGACTTTATGGCTCGTCGAGGTTTGTAGGATATGTCGAATGGCAAGAGCTCAATGGCCCATTTGCAATCCTGCCCGTTGCGTCGCGGTTATTTATAATGTCATTGAGTGGCACCGGAAGCCTTGTTATCGAACACTCTTGGAAGTAGTGCACGAGCTTCGGGGCGCCATGAACACGCGTATGCTATCTTTTGATAGTGCGGTAGCAGGATTTGCGGGGGTTAACACGGTGGATCGTAATACACTGGTTTTGAAGAGAATTTATGCCCTACATTGCGCGTTCGACGACGAGGACAGCGCTTACAACTTGATGTGTTGCGGCGATGTATAACAACATTGGTTCGCCCGAGTGGTAGCGGCCAGAACGGTTGTTG
Source organism: Aegilops speltoides (assembly GCA_021437245.1). Taxonomy (NCBI): domain Eukaryota; kingdom Viridiplantae; phylum Streptophyta; class Magnoliopsida; order Poales; family Poaceae; genus Aegilops; species Aegilops speltoides. Next base: position 373,357,872 of record CM038143.1, read on the forward strand.
CCAATATGGCTTTTATTTCCTCGAGTCGGCGTTGGCGGCATCCGTCCACTCGAAGTGTTGGTTCGCTTTAGGAGGCGATAAAGGGCAGCGCCTTCTCTCCTAAGCGGGAGATAAAGCGGCTTAGGGCTGCCGCATCCTATTAACTTTGTATTTGCTTGAGGTCTTTTGGAATATCCAAGCTGTGTGAGCCGGATTTTGGCGGATTTGCTTCAATTCCTCTACGGATACGATGAAGCCCAGCAGCTTTCGCTGGTACACGAAAACACATTTTCGGATTGACTTGATGTCATATGCTCTAAGGTTGTCGAATGTGAGCCTTAAATCATCTACTAAAGTTTCGGCGTGTTTTGTTTTGGCGACTCGTCGTCTCGTATCTCTCATTGTTTTGCCTATCTGGGTAGCGGACATGTTTGAATCATCTTGCTGATATGTTGCGCGGCGTTTTTGAGTCGAAGGGCATCGTATTGAAGCGAGAATGGTCCGTATGGAGTAATAAATGCCGTTCTTGCTTGATCCGCTTCCGCCATCTTGATTTGATGATAGCGGAGTATCGTCCGAAGGAAGCTGAGTCGTGTCTGCCGTGGCGTCAATAATTTGATCGATGCGGGGAGGAAAGGATCCTTTGGGCAAGCCTTATTGAGGTCTTTGAAGTCGACCGCAGGCGCCGGATTTATCTTTCTTTGGTACCATCACCAAATTTGCTAGCGATCTGGATGTTTAATGTCTCTAATGAATCCGGCTTCCAATAACTTGGCTAGCTCTTCTCCCATTACTGTCTCTTGGGCTCGGAAAATCGTCGAAGAAACTGTTTGGTAGCTTGAATCCTTTAGGATGTTTAGGCTGTGCTCTGCCAACTGCGAGGATGCCGGGCATGTCGAAGGGTGCCGGCGAAGATGTCCCAATTTTCCGAAGGAAATCGCGTAGTCTTGGCGTCAACCGGGGTTCAAGCTGTGCCCGATGGAGGCCGTCTTTGTTGGGTCCGTTGGGTGGACTTGAAATTTAACTATCTCATCTGCTGGTTTGAAGGAGGTGGACTTGGATCTTTATCAAGTATCACATCGTCCTGTTTACCGTGAAGCGCTGGCGTGGTTAGTTCCTCTGCCGCTAAGGCTTCGGATAGTGCTTGAGAGCTAGTGCGGCTGTCTTATTTTCGGTAGTAGTCTTTGTGTCCGGATCACTAACGAGTGATTATTCCGCTGGGCCGGGCATTTTGAGCTTCATGTACCCGTAATGGGGTATTGCTTGAAAAATTGTGAATGCCTCTCGTCCTAATATGGCGTGATAGCCGCTGCTGAGCAGGGCCACAGGCGTGACTTCTTGGATCTATAATTGTCAGGAGGCGAACACCACATCTAGTGTGATTTTTCGGTGCAGCACACTTCGGCTAGGGATTATTCCTCTGAAGGTTGTCTTTGCTTCACTCATCTGGCTCAATCGATTTCCATTTTCCATGAGGTTTCCTCGTAAATGAGGTTTAGTCATGCCGCCGTCCATGAGGACTTTTGTCGGTCAGCCGTCCACTATGGGACTAAGTACCGGTCTTGGTGGGGCTCTGTAGCTCGAGATATGGGCTCGTTCTTTGCTTGAAGGTGATATTTGTGTCGCTCCATGGATTTGTGGTTGCTACTTGGTAGACTTGGCGAGTTCGCGGATTGTTCATTTTCGCATATTATTCGATCACGAAAGTCTCAAAACTATTGAGACCGTCTTTGGTATTGTTGGAGTGGTTTCCGGGCTAGAAGCTCTTAGCCACTTTTGGCCACTGCCGTAGTATCCAACATGCTCGAAGGCTGTGTGTGGAACAGCTCCCCTGTATTATGAAGTTCTGAGGTCCATTGAGCCATCCCTCGATCACGGTTCCGTTTCCCTTCTTTGGGTTTTTGCTTTTTGTATTTTGTATCTGGGCACGATTGTGGCGCCCTTTTACATGAATTTGGGCTTGGGGCGGATTATCCCAAAATTGATTTTCAGTTTTCGGAAACTTTCCATCGCCACAGATACTTCGTACTATGGGCCTTGAATCGGTAAAGCAGCGTAATCTTGCGACGATCAATGGCGTTGAAATTCCCTTGTCCGTGCAGTTATTGCGAAGATTGAGATTGCGTTTTCCTCTCGGCGGTCCTTTATCCTGTTCATAACCGGGAGGAATCGCCCGATAATGATGTCTTGTTTACGAGGGCTCTTGCGAATTAGAGATAGATCGCATATGTCGGCGGGTGGGTGGAGTAAAATCCGGATCCCTGCCCATCTTTGGGATCAAAGGCGAGAACTTCGGTTCGAAGCTTGATTTCTTTGGGGACAGCCCGGTGAGTCGGGACGACGCATGATTTTAGGTTCAATGCTTTCGATCGAGGTCCGTTCCTCCGCGAGAATACGGCATGGAGGTTCGGGAATCGGACCTGATTGTTTTCAACAACGGCAACGAATTGCGGTGTTCTTTACCACTTCGGCGTGGTGGGTAGCTGGGAAGTCAATCTCTCTCGGATCGGTTTAAGCCCGATCCGATTGTAGTCGTTCGACTCGGGCGGCGATGCGATCAAGAGCTCGTTAACGAGCGAGCTCAATTGGATCTAATTGTTTGGCAGCTTTAGGGCTGGCGAAGATTGCTTGTGATGACTTGAGAAGTCATTGCTGAAGTGGCGGCCGGACAGGCGGTCATAAGAAAGCCACCCAGCCGGATTGTTTGACCGGCGGCCAAAGCCCCTCCGACGAAAACACTGTCCTTGAAGACGGGTAAAGGCATCCGCTCCATCGGCGACGACACAGAGGAACTCTCAATGAAAGCACCAATGTCGGTGTCAAAACCGGCGGATCTCGGGTAGGGGGTCCCGGCTGTGCGTCTAGGCGGATGGTGACGAAGCGAGGACACAATGTTTTACCAGAGTTCGAGCCCTCTCGATGGAGGTAATACCCTCGTCTGCTTGATTAATATTGATGATATGGGTAGCACAAGAGTAGATCTACCACGAGATCAAGGAGGCTAAACCCTAGAAGCTAGCCTATGGTATGATTGTTGAGATGTAATGTTGTGTCCTACAGACTAAGGCCCTCCGGTTTATATAGACACCGGAGAGGCTAGGGTTACACAGAGTCGGTTACAATGGTAGGAGATCTACATATCCGTATCGCCAAGCTTGCCTTCCATGCCATGGAAAGTACCTTCCAGACACGATCCGGAGTCTTCAATCTTCTATCTTCGTAGTCTGGGAGTCCGGCGGATATTGATAGTCCGGCTATCCGGACACCCCCTAGTCCAGGACTCCCTCAGTCCGTCTCAGCAAAATAAATTCCACATAGCACCGAAGAGAGAATAATATGTAGACAAGTTCAATCTGTTGACGTATTTTGTGGCATGACGTCACACCACTACCAAGACTTTACTTGAATCGTTTTTTATTATACCACCTCAGCGCGTTTAGCGAAGCGGTTTCCTTGGCACGTCGTGTCGAAGCAGAGATCGTGTTCCCCTTATTTCGGGATTCCCATCAATACGGACTTGGGTAACCCAACTGCGCCCGTTGCCATGCCTCCTCTATCAAAGGCGAGTCCCAGACGGTCACGGGGACGGCCCTTGGTATTCTTCCTCCTTATAACGGGACCAAGGCTCGTTTCCTTTCTTCAATCCTCAATCGAATCTGCCCTTTGCCCCGAGTTCCAACACCCAGAGCCTCAGATTCGAGCACCTCGGACCTTCAATGATGTCTGGACCCGACCTTCAGGGCCGGTGGATGCCCTCCTCCGTTACAGAAGAGGACGTGCAAAAGCTGAGAGAAGCCAAGTACTTGACCTACGAGATTTCGCATAGGCTGCCCGCCAAAGGGCAAGTCATTCCCACTCCCGAGCCCGGCGAAAGCGTCGTGTTCGTGTCCCACCTCCGTCGGGGTTTAGGCTTCCCGATGGATCATTTTGTGAGAGGGATCATGTTTTACTATGGGCTGGAATTCCACGACTTGGCTCCGGAGTCCATCCTCCACGTCTCGTCATTCATTTCGACTATGAGGCCTTCCTCCGCACTACCCCCCACTTCGGTTTGTGGCTCAAAACCTTTAACGTGGAGCCGAAGGTGATCGAGGCGCCAAGTAGAGTCGGTGGGCGGCCCAGAAGGAGGGCCGATGCTCCATGGCCCGAGGGCTCCTTCAAGAGGAGCTCGGCTTGTGGTAGCAGGTGGTTTTATATTACCGCTCCCGAGGCGATGGCGAAGCCGCCGCCCATCTTCCGCTCGGGACCTCCACGATGGTGATGTCATGGGTGACCAAGGAGCTCGACTAGGGGCCGTCAAGGGCGTGCCCCTATTGCGGGGCGGATTCGAGACCTCAAGCGAGGGAGATCGATCTGGTCGTAATGATGCAGAGTCATGCTGATTAGGCGTCTCCTACCACTGCAGCGCCGTCCTCTCGGCTGTGGGAATTTAATCCGGAGGGACCATGAATTCTCCAACACTTCATGGATGCGACACCCGTGGAGATGTACAAATTGTTCTTGGATCACAAGAGGTGTGTCCGGAATTGTGAAGGGCCGCCGCCTAAGCTGTCGCCCGGATACACAAGTAAGTAGCTCGTGTCGGACAGACCGTTTGTTTGCGTTTCTACGATTCGCCTTTTAACCAATTGTCCTCTAAACAGGAGTGCATAGCACAAGCAAAACTGATACGGTGTCCGGCCCCCCTCCCAGAGACCGCGCCGGATCCCGTGCTGGTCAGGATGCTGGAGGTTGCGCAATTTGAGATGATCTTTGTGGCGCAACATTTATAAGGGAGCCGGACACTATCCGGCAAGCACATGGAATTTGAAGGAGACCCGCCTTGCAACGCCGAAGACTATATATGCGCTGGACTCGACGTCGTTGAAGCCTGGTTCGGGGGCTACTGAGGGAGTCCTGGACTAGGGGGTGTCCGGATAGCCGGACTATCATCGTTGGCCGGACTCCAAGACTGTGAAGATACAAGATTGAAGACTTCGTCCCGTGTCCGGATGGGACTTTCCTTGGCGTGGAAGGCAAGCTTGGCGATACAGATATGTAGATCTCCTACCATAGTAACCGACTCTGTGTAACCCTAGCCCTCTCCGGTGTCTATATAAACCGGAGGGTTTTAGTCCGTAGGACGAACAACCATTACAACAATCATACCATAGGCTAGCTTCTAGGGTTTAGCCTCCTTGATCTCGTGGTAGATCCACTCTTGTACTACCCATATCATCAATATTAATCAAGCAGGAGTAGGGTTTTACCTCCATCGAGAGGGCCCGAACCTGGGTAAAAACATCGTGTCCCTTGTCTCCTGTTACCATCCGCCTAGACGCACAGTTCGGGACCCCCTACCCGAGATCCGCCGGTTTGGTCACCGGGGCAGGGATTGCACCATGGGGACGGCCTCCCCCGTGCGGGCAGCGGAATGGGCTATTGTCGTGGCTTGGGGAGGTCGCGGCGGGTCATGAGCCCTCGGCTTTGGCGAAACTGAGCAGACTTTGGATGGTGGCACGCCGCTCATCCATCAGCTCGGCCGTTAGTGGAAACCTCAGCAACAACTGAGCCCGCGCCATGGCCTCCGAGGCTGTGCTTGGCATAGATGATGACGATGTCGATTGCGTCATTGCTCGGCCCTGGTGAAGCCAACGACAGCTGCACTGCGTCCCTGTTGCTATGATGCAACCACTTGGGTAGCAGGGTGCCGAGGCGGAGTGCTTGAGGGCCATCAGCCCCGTTGGGCGCACCAGTTTGGTCGGTCCGCCCTGGGGAGAGCACACGCGCATCAGTCATGCCCGCGGCGAGAACATCTGTAGGGTGGTGGCTCGCCCCGGACCGAGCGCCATCACTGAGGCTGCATCCGCCAAGAGCTGGAGCGCGGCCGTCGGGGTGTTGCTGATGTTGCTCTCCTCCAGCATCTTCTGCTCCCGCGTCGGCGCGTGGGGGATGGTGGCGGTGCCGCCTGCTCCGGCCACACCCCCTACAACGTTCGCTTCCTCGTGCATCTTTGCGCCCCCTGCAGCATTGGAGGCCGTGGGTAACAGAGCATTAGAGGTGGACGGATGGGCTGAACGAGATGATTTCTTCTTGGGCGCCATGGTCGATGGCGCCATCGACGATGCAGATGGTGATGAAGATGATGCGCTGCTTATGTCATCAGGTTCGTGCGAGCGTTCCCCCTACCTGGCGCGCCAAAGATGTCGCGGGAAACCACAACCACCAATGGGACCAGGACGACCCCTTGCTGGTTCGACAGGGGGGAGTCGTGTTGCACAAAGAGCAGACCAATGCAAGGCAGCACGACAGGGATCACACAGGCAGTTCTACCCAGGTTCGGGCCACCGTGAGGCGTAAAACCCTACTCCTGCTTTGGTGGATTGATTGGGAAAAGGTGGTGGTGGTGCGTAGTACACCTGCCCGACAGGGTTGCGTCGTGTCAGGACATCGATCCTATGCCACACCGATCTAGCATGTAACACCTCATATCACTTTGCAGCCTCACGCACGGTATTCCCACGGGTGTCGCCTTACCAGGCCTGGGACCATTTGCGCCTTTTGGCTCACGTATATGATAGTGTCGCTAGCATCCATATGATAAAGAACCCGGGCTGACATGGCTAGTCGTAAACCCAAAGTGGCACTAACTTACAGGGACAGGCACACATGTCCCAACAACGAACGTGTCGGTCATCAGCGAGTGAATCTGGGCTATAGCAACTGGGCTAGCAGGACTCCGGTAAACCGGGCTGTAGCAGGCTAACAGGACTCTGGTAGACACCACATGACATTTCCCCGAAGGGACAGACACTGGAACGAAGGACACATGCCGGCCAGCCTAAGTGTTCCGGAGCAGTAGCAAGCTACCAGGGCTCAGTGGAAGCACTAGGAGACATTTCCCAATAAGAGAGCTACCAAGGATAAACAACTAGATAGTCAGATCCCACACATACCAAGCATTTCAATAACATACACACAATATGCTCGATATGTACAAATACAACATGGCATCACAACATGACTCTACAACTCAAGTATTTTATTCAATAGGCTCCGAGGAGCGAGATATTACAAACATGGGTCTCTCGACCCAGCATTCAGAGCATACCAGTCAAAGCACAAGCGGAAGCTTAAGATGTCTGAGTACAGACAACTATAAATGAAAAAGGTTGAGAAGCCTGACTATCTACCAGATCCTGCCGAGGGCACAAGATCGTAGCTGAGGTAACAAGCTAAACATCGAAGTCCATGCGAAACTACTAGCGAGACTGAAGTCTCTCTACAAAAACATAAATTAAGCAAACGTGAGTAAAAATGTACCCAGCAAGACTTACATCAGAACTAACTACATATGCATCATTATCAACAAAGGGGGTGGTGGGGTTTAACTGCAGCAAGCCAGCTTTGACTCGGTGGCTATCCTAAACTACGACTACAAGTAACTCTTTTGGGGTGGCGCACACGAGTCCACATATTCACCAATCAATACAACACTACGGATCCGCTCCCGTCTTCCTACGAGAACGCCATCCATAGCACTCACGCTTATCTTGCGCATTTTAGAGTATCCACTTTCACTTGTCTATGAACTGTACAGGCAACCCAGAAGTCCTTTTCCGCGGACACGGCTATTCAAATAGATGATGTTAACCATGCAAGGGTGTACTTCTTCACACACGCTCTCGCCACTTACCACCATGTACACGTCGTGTATCTCGGCAACCTTCAAGCGGAAGCCTGGCAAGGGAGTTGGCGACGACCCGACTAACCACACAAGTCTCTAGTCCAGGTTTATCGCCTATTCGGGTTCCATCCGCAAGGAGATCCGGTCGGGGTGTCGCTCATGGCCCCAAACGATGTGAGCAGGGTTCCCAAGCCCACCATCCGGGTGCCACTTGGTACCGTGTACTTGTGCCTAGTCATCCCAAGCCCACCTGTACCGAATGCCAGTTGGTAGACTACTAGCACTACCTACAAACACCAGAAACTAGTTGCAACTCCTGGACAGAGATCGAGTTGATTAATAAGTCGAGAGGGGTCGAGTTACCGGAACCCAGTGTGTGGTAGTAACTGTTCATGGATCACAAACACAGAACTCAGCTCCTGAGGACGGTTTCAATGAGACAACCCACCATGTACTCCTACATAGCCTCTCACTGCTACCTTTACCAAATCGTGTTCACACACTTAGCTCACACACAGTAGGACATGTTCATCACCATTTCCAATTCATTCCCGATGAATCAGACCTGACTCAACTCTAAGGAGTAGCAGGCATGACAAACAAGCATGAATGAGTAGGCACATCAGGGCTCAAACAACTCCTACTCATGCTAGTGGGTTTCATCTATTTACCGTCGAAATGACAGGTCATGCAGAGGAAAGTGGTTCATCTACCGTAGCATGTAACAGTTGAATCGTTGTTGTCCTAATGCAGTAAAAGAGAGCAAGAGCGAGAGAGTGGGATTGTATCGGAATGAACAAGGGGGTTTTGCTTGCCTGGCACTTTTGACGATAGTATAGCTCAACTCATTGTCGGAACACGTCAACTGAAGGGGAATAGTTACCGGCAACAGAGAGGAAACACAATCAATGCAATGCAACAATATGATGAATGAATGTGTCATGGCAATATGTTGTTGATTGAGCTGATGCAATTAACAACAAGTTAAATGAAGTTGGTTTGAACACTAGGTTCAAATTCAAACTTCATATGTGATTTCTTAAATGCCTTTTAATTAAACTGTCCTAAATAGAGGACATAAGTTGCTCTAACATGCATGCAAATTCCATAAACAGATTCTTTGGATTTTTCTAATAATTTTTCATTTATAAATTATTCCATTCTGAGCTATAGATTATTTTCTATGATTTTCAGAAGTTTTGAGAATTTTCTGAAATAATAAATCATTTCTTATTTATTAAAAAACCCAAAAAATGCTTACTGCGTCAGCATCACGTCACTATGACGTCAGCAGGTTAACTGCGGCTGACCAGGTCAAACCTGACCAGTGGGACCCACTAGTCTGTGACCCAGAGCCAGCTACAGAGGCAGACTCGTGGGACCCGGTCAATGCTGACGTGGTCGAGTCAAAGGTGACAGGCGGGGCCCCCTGCGATTAGTGCTAATCTAACAAAGAAGTTAATTATTAACTAGGCTCCAGGGCCCACATGTCAGTGGCTCCAGGGGTTAATTAGTGTTGTCATTAGCTGTTAATGATGGCCACGTCGACCTCGCCGGAGTTCAGCCGTCAGTGACCAAATCCGACGACGGAAACGCCATGGGAAAGCACTACAGGGGATGGTTTCGGGCGTGGTTTGCGGCTATGGGTTGCTGGGCTTCACGCGCATCCATGGGTGGCAGCAGCTCGAGCTGGGGTCGCCGGAGGTCACCGGAATGGAGCTCGCGGCAGCGCTGGAGTTCGGGTCCCAGCGGTTTTGGTGTTGCGGTGCACGGCAGGAGCAACTGGAGGGGGTGTTGGGCTTCGAGCATTGTGCTGAGCATGGCTATGTGCTCGGTTGTAGCTCTAGGTTACGGTGGCCACGACGGCGACATGGCCGGAGCAGCCGAGCTCGCGGCTCCGGTGGAACCGGCGGTTATAGAACAGGAACGACCTCGGGGAGGAGGGAAAAGACGCAGCAGCTCACAGCGAGTTGAACGGAGGTCTCTGCGCGCTCGGGGAGGGGCTGGTGACAACGGGAGGTCGCCGGCGATCTCAGTGGCATGAGGAGGAAGAAGACATTGGGGACGGTGCTCCAGGGCTCTTCCCGTCACGTGGCTCGGTGGAGACGGCGTAGAGGTCGACGACAGAGCTTCTTGGCGCATCGGAGAGGCGGGGGGTGGACTGTGTTCGCAGGAACGGCGAGCGGTGGCGACGGGCTCCGTTCGGGAAGAGAGCAGAGGAGGGGGGAAAAGCGCTTGAGAGAGTGAGAGGGCCTGGGGGTGCGTGGCGACGCCGTGGCGTTGTCTAGGATCAACGGGGAGGAGCCAGGCAGGCAGGGAGGGAGGAGGTCACCGGCGCGGGGTAGGCACGCGTCTCCGTCCTCCTGGCAGGGTAGGAAGACGACAGGGGAGGAGGCTGTGGTGGGCTGGGTCAGCTCCTGGGCCAGCCAGATGGGCTGCAAAGGTGAGGCCAGGTAAGTCTCCTCTCTTTTCTAAATTTGTTTCTGTTTTCTATTTTCCTGCAATTGTTTTGACTTAATTAAAATTCTTAGGCATTTTCAAAAACCCTGAAAATAATTGTGGGATCTTTTTGGAATATTTCCAACAGCCCTCACTTAAGTTCAGAATTATTAGAGCATTTAAAATATTTATAAAATTTAAATGCCCCAATTCAAATACAATATGAGTTTATTCAAAAATCCACAAATGGCCAAGAAATATGCTCATTATTTTTGGCAGAGGTTTTCACCTTTATCAAAAATCATGAACAATTCCAAAGGCATTTTGGGTTCATTGAAGATTATTTTAGGTTGAACCTATTTGATTTGATCTAGTGCCAGGGTTTGAACAATCCCCATTTCAAGTTTAAAAGAAATTTAGACATGATGCAACATGCAGATCTAACTATTTCACTCAGGTATTCTAGGGTTGTGACAACTCACCCCCACTAAACAAGAATCTCGTTCCGAGATTCAAGACGTGAGGTAAGTAGACAGAGGGGACACAAAGCTAACACGATCCTCACGATCCGGATTGCACCTCTTGAAGATGTTGATTCGATCACCATCATTGTCTCGATGTCTTGCTCTGAGAACTTCAACTAACATGACAATGAGAGGATAGGGAAAACTCTAAAAGAATCGATCTTCTCGAAGATCAAGCAACTTAGGATCAACTCACGGAGTAAGACATAGCACATCTCTCGAGCTGGGACACGAAACACACATCCAAAGGGATGGGGTGAAACAGATGATGAGGGTTCACTAGGTAGACAACAATTCCACACTTAAGAGGGTAGTGAACGGTTGTCAACGTAGCGAGGAGTTGAGTTGCCATGATACCATAATGAGACATCTTAGAGGAGGTGACTCGTAGAGTTATTCCCTTAAATGGCAAAAAGAATTACTTTTGATACAGAGATCATTGAAACTCTCTATACCAGCCTAAGGAAGTTCACAACGATCATTTGAAGGAGTTCGAAGGAATGGCATACTCAGATCGGAAAGGAAAACTATGGTTATAGACAACTCGACAAACGGGAGGCACATTCCAGTGGATATCTGTGGGGACCACGACTCGTAAGTCGTGATCACCGAATCTGCGTGTCTGATGATCCCGAGATCAATGCTCCTTGAACACACGAAGCTGAATAACAAGAGGCTTACATCCATACATACCGTATTACACAAGTAGGACCATTATGGTCAAGTCTTGAGTATATCATCGCAGCTGAAATCTTCGTCGATAACTTGGACCCATGCCATATGCCTTAACCCTACAGGTATTCTGACTGGGAAGCGTCCTAGCTCGCATGTTCGCCATCGAAGTATTCTTCATCATATCCTGTTCTTTCATGCCTGGTCAATGAAATAACGTTGGCAAGCCAATGAGTACTTTGAATGTACTACTTAAGCAACCCATGTTTTGGTTCAAGAAGTAACAATGCATGATATAGGTAAACTTTTGCAGAAAGCTAGTTTTGAGTGCAATGACATGTTCAACAACTTGTAAGACATGCATCAAGAGAGTTCAGGTAACCATGAGGACAGGTTACAGATATCTACATAAATAGAGTGGGCACAAACCCCTCTAACATGAATAGAGTGGGCACCAACCCATCTCAATCATGTCAAGTCCCTTGACTTGACCCAAGTCATTTTATCAACACACACACTTGGTTTGTAAACAAGTGGACGTAGCCCAAGAGCGGTTACCCAATTGTCCTTGACCGTGGACACGGCTATTCGAATAGTTTTACACTCTGCAGAGGTTGCACACTGTACCCACAAGAACCGGGGAACTTCCGTGTCATCCACGACCCGCGGTACCTCAAGTACCCGGGGTAAGCACCCGATCACTACCTTTCCCTAGACGACACTAACATGGAGTCCACTCGATTGGTAGTAACCCCCGTACCCAACATTTCACATCTTAAAATTGTGGAGCATCGCTCCGATATTCATCACATACTGGCACGGGGTACCAACGGTGTGTCCGGTGCCCCATAAAAATGTTCTTGGCCGCCCTACAGCACGACCCGTCGAGAGAGCGCACCAATAACTCTCCGTCACTAATAATGCGGGCTCCAAGCTAGTATCGGTCTAGGTAATCAATAATGCCCTTTCCCATATAAGGGTAGAGTGGTTGCGCATGTAAGGTTGGAATAATGGTCGCATAACCCGACCGATCCGTTTTCGAAAACAACACACACACTTGCCTCAGTACACCACTTCGTCATCAAGTGGTTACCCATCTCATCATCTCCCTCGGGCATAAGTGGCACCCGACGGGGTTTTCGAAAAGACTTTTGAAATCACTTTGTCTCCTTCACCATGCATATACCCATCCCTTTTGCGTAGCATCTACTTTAGCATCCTATCTACTCTCACCGGCATAACCCTCATAAGAAGGTAGGGTCATGCACAATGCAAGTATCAACGAGGAAGTAACAAAGGCAACCAACCCACGTGGTTCACCATCTCATCATGATTCCGATGCAACAACAAATAAGAGCTATATGGCATGCACAAAAAGGTTTCATAGACATGGTCAAAGGGCTGCTTGCCTGGTTCATCAGAGTCTTGAAATCTTCTGGTCCTTCTCCAAGCACTCCGTCTACTTCGTCAACTAACGTCGGAAACAAACACAATAAGCAACACAACAAGGCAAAAGTAAAAGTGCTCTAAAAATGTGAGTTGGACTTTTCTAGGATACCTCTAGTCATATGAGGAATGACCAAAGTGATTTCAATGGGATTGGATAAGTGGATATTTCTAAACATTTTGATATGATGGAATCAAGGGGTTTATGGATTTGCAAGAAGTCTACAGAAACATATTTTTGAAAAATGAGCAAAGGCGCCCATTTAACAAAGGATGATTTTAGAAGCATCTAGGAATTGGTTTCACTGGATTTGGAGTTGAAATGATTTTCCTATGAATTTGCAAAGTTGACAAATATGAAGAAATAGACCATTATTTGAGGTGATACACAAAGTGTTAGTAAAAATGTTCAAAAACTAAGATTTGAACTTATAGGCATCTAGGATTTTGAATCATGGAATTTGGATCAAAAATGGGCTCTCTGTGATTTTCTAAAGTTTATCATAGAAGTGGAAAAACAAGGTTTGATAAATGTTTGTGAAGAAAAAGTTCCTGGAAAAATGTGCAAGTTGCACCATGAGATAGATCATGATTTTATGAGCTACTAGAAATTTGAATCATCAAATTTGGAGATAATATGAATATTCTATGGATTTTAGAAGCTCACTGGAAAAAGAAAAAGAAAAAGGGTTTAGGTTTATACCTAAAGCACGCATCGGGCGAAGGATAGCCACTGGGCCAGCCCAGTGGCTCGCTGCGTGCGGGAAGTGACCACGTCGAAGGCGCACTTCGCGTGGTACGTCTCCCCGCGATGGAGACGGCTTCCCTGGCCCCGCCTCCACTTAACCCGACCTGTGGGGCCTGCTCGGTCGTCGCTGCCGCTGACAGGCGGGGCCGGCGAGCTGACGCGGCGTCGTCCTCAACCTCCCGCCCGAAGCAGAGGAGGCGAGGCAGGGGAGATGTCGACGGCGACTGCCGGCGCTACCGGCCACCGTTTCCGGTGATCCAGCCACCGGCGTTCTCGGGGAAGCGTGCCGCATCCGGGATGCCACACTACGGGCGCCAGTTTCCTCGGAGGGGAGCGGGCCTTCGCCCACGGCGGAGGATGGCATCGGCCATTGCGGCCGGCGCAGGGCGCCCCGGGAAGAGTGGAGGCGATGGGGGCTTTGTGATGGTGGTGAGAATCTTGGAGTGGGTAGGGAGAAGAGAGAGGCTGTGGTGCCCGAATCCGGCGGCGGTCGGCGGTGGCACTCCGGCCATGGAGAGGGCAGGAGAGCACTAGGGGAGAGGGATGTTGTGCGGGAGGTTCTTTGGGGAATAGGGAGGCGGGAAGAAGCCGCAGGAGAGCTCGGTAGGGCCTCTAAATAGAGGGTCGTGGTGCAAGTGGGCCTTGACCTCTGGCGACTCAGGCGGGCTCCATGGAGGAGAGAGGGTAGAGGTTTAGGAGGGGCGGCAGCTTGCCGTGTCCCGACGCCGAGGCAGCCTCGTGAGACACTGCTGGGAGGCCCGAGGTGGCCGGGAGGCGGTTGGCGGGCGGCTACGGTCTGGGAGGCCTTGCATGGCAGCAGCCAGAGCGTGCCAATGGCCGGCATGCCTTTTTTGGCAATGTGGGTGACCACTCATGTCTGTAGTGCTTGGGGGTAGTAAAGAAGTGTGGAGAGGCATTGGATGCCCTGGAGAGCCAGTAGGAGAGGAGAGAGGTTGATGGAGAGAGAGAAAGAGGATGTCCAGAGAGAGAAAGTGAGGGTTTCACCCACAAATAATTGACTTGAACACTTGCCATTGTTACTGGAGGTATAAGGGGGCTAGAATTAGCTGTGACACAAAGTTGAGCCCATGGAGATTAGTGGAAAGGGTCAAAATGGTGCTTTTGGAAAAATGGCAGAAGGTGTTTGATGCAAGTTTGGGCAAGCAAATTAATTCCACTTGCCATGGGAATTAACAGGATGGAATGACACTTAGAAATAGGGTGTGCCACCAAATTTGAGCTCATTTGGACAAGGTAGCCAATGTAACTTTGGTAAACCCTAGAAATTAGCAGAAATGGCTTTGCCAAGATTTAGTCATCCAAATCTATTCTCCTTGATGCACCACTTTGTTTAGTGTCATCATTTGAGGATTTGAACATGTCCACAAAAATTCAGATCAAAAGGACACACTTGGCAATGTAGAGTTGTCCAAATTTGGTTCTGGTCAGAAAGGGTTTTGGGGAACTTTGATCAATATAAGTTGTTCTCCAACTTGTGCCACTTGGTGTAGATGAATAATTAGACCATTGGAGAATGTCCACAAGGTTTGAGAATATTTGGACATGTTTGGCAATGTAAAGTTGCTCAAACTTCAAAATGGACAGAAATGGTTTTGAGAGGATTTGATGATGGTATCTTGTTCTCCAAGACATGATACTTGGCAAGATCACCAAATATGTCATATGTGACATGATAGAATTTTCTTGGAATTTTTGGAAAATATTTCCTTTGTAAATATTTCAAAAGCTTGAAATATCCAGAAAGGGTTTTTGAGGTATTTGACCAATATTTTGAACATGACCATGTGTTGAAACTCCTATATATGGACAATATATGTCCACTGAGTTTCCCTAAATTATCAAAAAATATTTTTAAAGCATTAAAATAATTTTTCCCTATTAAAGACCATTTCTGGCCTTAAGAAAAAGCTTTTAAATAAAATAGGAAATTTACTTTTAAAATTATACTTTTGTGGTTTCTGGGTATCATATATCTAATAGGAGTCAAATATATTTTTAGAAAGATTTTTACTGCCCTTAATTAAGTACTTGCAGTGCAAACCTCAATTCAGGGGTTTTTGAAAAACTAATTTTTGAAAATACTATTTGGCCAAATCATTTTTGTAAGAAAATATTTTTATGTCCTATACACATGGCATGATCATTGGTTCAAGAGTTTGGAGCAAGGAGATGAAGTATAGGAGTTGGAGGATTTATTTGATTTTTTAGAGCACTTGAAACAGGAGACAAACATTCAATCAAAGCAAAGACAAAACACTCAAAAGTTTTTGTCAAACCACATTTTATCATGATTTATTAGCTTAAGTGTTGTGGCATGAAAATCAGGGTGTGACAATATCGAGGATATAACCTAGAGACTGGGTGTGCTCTCAAGAACTTGAGCCTTTCCATACTCATCAAGGTCTTACCAACGTGTCAAGGATCCTGGCAACACAACATACTACCATGATGAATAGTGATGGATGAGCAAATGCAAAGGAAGATAACACCTTCTCAGATTTCACCTTAGCAAGGCCAAGGAAACAAAATCTGGATGATCGACCGAGAGACATTTAGCACTCCGCTTCTAATGTTCTCCTTGATGTGCTAGCGTAATCCATTCATAGATATGGTTTGATATATAGAACATCAAGAAAGGTCAGACTTCGGGAACACAAAAATCCATAAGGAACAACTTCTAGAGTAAATCCTATGAGATCCTTATGGGGAGGTGGCCAACTTTCTAAATCAAGATACTACAATAGTAGGTCTTCCGGTTGGGTGTGTTGGCCACGACATCCAATTTACCGGGTTACAGAGAGACCACTATTATAGTTCTTGGGAAACGTCCAACCATGATATCTGCCTGAGATTCAGATCTGGTTCGTGTCAGGATATTCCAAACTCATCAAGTCTAGGAAGAAAAATGGAAGTTTGCAACACAAATCAACGAGATAACATTGCGAGATTCTCGGGGAATGAACTGCGACAGTAAGCTCCAAAACATGAGCTGGTTCTACTACACACATGTGAACACGCTGTCCTAGACAAGCATGACCACGTAGTAGTCTTATAATAAAACACTACTGAGTTCTGGTTGGGAACCATCAACAAGGTTATTGAAGTTCTTTCATAAGTCCGGATTAGCTCTTATGAAGGAACTCCTTCTCCTTCAACAAATCAGTCAGTGGCTTGGTGTGCTAGGAAACACATATAGAATGGAGGCGGCCAACCTACCAAACCATAGAGTACTTTGCATGCGCATGGCTGACTTGGAATGATTCCAGAGGAGGTAAAACAAGCCTTCTCAAGTTCATGGCAGCAACTTTCATCAAGTGCACATGAATTAGAGGGACTCACTTCTTTCGTCCAAACATATGCTTCACGAACGGGTCATGAAGATAATGCTTATACAAGTTTCCCATACTAGCCGGATGTTCAACACGGATCATGGAGAAGATAACAATGTTGCTGATGGGCTCAACAACAATTCATCCAGGTTTCAATATAATTGGAGTTCCACAATTATGTGAACACGATGATAGCATTGGTCAGACCAAAGGATATAATGGTGTATGCTCGAGGGATCAACCACGAGTAAGACAACATTAAAAACATCATTGGTTCTGATTTGATTTGATGATAGCCCACACTCAAATCAAAGCTTCGATAAGATAATAGATCCAACAATTGACCACGAGGATAAATCAATGAAGATATCATCTTTCTTCAACACACACACACACACACACACACACACACAAGGATATCCCTTTGGAATGAACTGAGTCGGACAAGCTTTATCTTCCAACTCTCCAAGTTGTTGTTTAGCTTAACCAACTTGCTCAGGGTATCCGATGCAGATTCTTAGAGAAAGGGTGGTTTAAAAGAAAACCAACATGATCACGAACTCAACATAGCGGCCAGGTGACAACTTGGTAACACTTCCGAGAACATATTCGGAAAATCACAAACCATCGATATGCTACTAAGCTCGAGAATAATCTTGCTTTTCAGGGCAAGACGATATGATCAAAGAGTGAGGGATTGACACAATCCTAACTCATTGATCGAGGAGTGCACTAGAAATAAGGACTAGGTAGCACGATCAACCTTAGAGTGATGATTCAATAATCAAAATGCTAAGGATGAGGTTATTGTCCATTTAACTACCAAGCAACGGAGTTGCTAGGAGTATAGATTTCACACATCACGATTCACTTGTCGGCATTCTGGTTGCAACAACACGAGGACCGAGGAATGAATAACGATGGCGAGAGGTATCACTGTATCAAGAGTTCATAGGATGATGTGCAATTTCCATGACATTCTTGACATAAAGTGGGTAATACTTCAGGGTAGAACAGACCAAAAGCTGGATTGGCATTTTGATTTGCGGGTTACAACTGCTTTGACCCAATCCTGGATGTGGATGGGTCCTGGACTTTGTTTCTCCTAGTCATTCCGGGATAGAATGGCTTGACGGACCACGGAGTAATAGGCATCGATGAACACGACTGCACAACTACTCCTTACTATCAATTGATAGACGAAGGTCAGAATATAACTGAAGGGGCACAACTCAAAGGAACATATGATTTTCTGAGTTGTGGATGCATGGATTAGTATGTCGAACCAAGTTCAGCAGGTTTCTTCCGGATAACCCATGCAGAAAGGTATAACTGGAAGCGTCACAATATAGAGTAGAGAACTCATCGAGAACACTCTGGTTGTGACCTTTCGGTTCAACGAGGAACTTCTGCCATATTGGTCCATGGTATTGGAAGAAGGGTTTACCACAGACCTCGAAAACTATCACAAAGGTTACTAACATCCTAAAGGAACGAGCAAACACTATCAACACGAAGTAAGTAGTGTGAATCTCAGGTTCAAAACCCAGGTATAGAATGCCTACTAACTTAATGGCATCACAGGATGCTTTCGAGAATAATGGCTAGAATCATCACACTGGAAATACAGAACATGGCCAGGTTACTAGGTGATACTCTAAGATACCTAGGGTCATAATAATAGCTCCAACATATATGTCGAGGCAAGGAGATACCTCAACACACTGGTTGGTGTGGTTAACCTGGCCAAAAGGACATCGAAACAGAGGGAAAGGATTTTGCAAATGCATCAGATTGTTTAGAGACCTGGGATGACTCAGACAGCATAATGGCTGTAAATGCTCGAAAAGATTTGAGACATCCTACAAAAATGGTGGCATAACCACTCATAATCACAATATCAAGGTTCTGAGGCCAACTATGAATACACGGAAGTAGTAGGAACCGAATTGAAGCTTAGAACCATCAATCCTATAGGTCTACGGATTAGTAACACGTGATCCTAATAGAAAGAAGAGAAGGCATAGTTCCTTAACCCCGTAGGAAAGATAAGATGACTCGGATCAGAAGGGCATGAGGTAAAGGAGTAAAAAGAGCCTTACGTTCCATCCCACAATAAATTCCCCTACATATAACTAAAGAATTTCTAGACTCAACTTCGACCAGTTTGGCTTGGTAATCCTACAGGCAGTCCAGCTCTGATACCAAAGCTGTCAGGACCCCGATCCTATGCCACACCGATCTAGCATGTAACACCTCATATCACTTTGCGGCCTCACGCACGGTATTCCCACGGGTGTCGCCTTACCAGGCCTGGGACCGTTTGCGCCTTTTGGCTCATGTATATGATAGTGTCGCTAGCATCCATATGACAAAGAACCTGAGCTGACATGGCTAGTCGTAAACCCAAAGTGGCACTAACTTACAGGGACAGGCACACATGACCCAACAACGAACGTGTCGGTCATCAGCGAGTGAATCCGGACTGTAGCAACTGGGCTAGCAGGTCTTCGGTAAACCGGGCTGTAGCAGGCTAACAAGACTCCGGTAGACACCACGTGACATTTCCCCAAAGGGATAGACACAGGAACGAAGAAGGACACATGCCGGCCAGCCTAAGTTTTCCGGAGCAGTAGCAAGCTACCAAGGCTCAGTGGAAGCACTAGGAGACATTTCCCGATAAGAGAGGCTACCAAGGATAAACAACTAGATATTCAGATCCCACACATACCAAGCATTTCAATAACATACACACAATATGCTCGATATGTGCAAATACAACATGGCATCACAACATGACTCTACAACTCAAGTATTTTATTCAATAGGCTCCGAGGAGCAAGATATTACAAACATGGGTCTCGACCCGGCATTGAAGCATACCGGTCAAAGCACAAGCGGAAGCTTAACATGTCCGAGTACGAGACAACTATAAATGAAAAAGGCCGAGAAGCGACTATCTACCAGATCTGTCGAGGGCACAAGATCGTAGCTGAGGTAACAAGCTAAACGTCGAAGTCCATGCGGAACTACTAGCGAGACTGAAGTCTCTCTACAAAAACATAAATTAAGCAAGCGTGAGTAAAAATGTACCCAAACAAGACTTACATCGAACTAACTACATATGCATCATTATCAACAAAGGGGGTGGTGGGGTTTAACTGCAGCAAGCCAGCTTTGACTCGGTGGCTATCCTAAACTACGACTACAAGTAACTCTTTTGGGGTGGCGCACACGAGTCCACATATTCACCAATCAATACACCACTATGGATCCGCTCCCGTCTTCCTACGAGAACGCTATCCATAGCACTCAGGCTTATCTTGCGCATTTTAGAGTATCCACTTTCACTTGTCTATGAACTATGCAGCACCCGAAGTCCTTTTCATGGACACGGCTATTCAAATAGATGATGTTAACCATGCAGGGGTGTACTTCTTCACACACGCTCTCGCCACTTACCACCATGTACATGTCGTGTATCTCGGCAACCTTCAAGCGGAAGCCTGGCAAGGGAGTTGGCGACGACCTGACTAACCACACAAGTCTCTAGTCCAGGTTTATCGCCTATTCGGGTTCCATCCGCAAGGAGATCTGGTCGGGGTGTCGCTCACGGCCCCAAACAATGTGAGCAGGGTTCCCAAGCCCACCATCCGGGTGCCACTTGGTACACCGTGCCACTGTGCCTAGTCTGTCCCAAGCCCACCTGTACCGAGTGCCACTTGGTAGACTACTAGCACTACCTACAAACACCAGAAACTAGTTGCAACTCCTAGAAAGAGATCGAGTTGATTAATAAGTCGAGAGGGGTCGAGTTACCGGAACCCAGTGTGTGGTAGTAACTGTTCATGGATCACAAACACAGAACTCAGCTCCTGAGGACTGTTTCAATGAGACAACCCACCATGTACTCCTACATGGCCTCTCACTGCTACCTTTACCAAATCGTGTTCACACACTTAGCTCACACACAATAGGACATGTTCATCACCATTTCCAATTCATTCCCGATGAATCAGACCTGACTCAACTCTAAGCAGTAGCAGGCATGACAAACAAGCATGAATGAGTAGGCACATCAGGGCTCAAACAACTCCTACTCATGCTAGTGGGTTTCATCTATTCTTGTCGAATTGATGAGTCATGCGAGAGAAAGGGTTCAACTACCGTAGCATGTAACAGTTGAATCATTGTTGTCCTAATGCAGTAAAAGAGAGCAAGAGCGAGAGAGTGGGATTGTATCGGAATGAATAAGGGGGTTTTGCTTGCCTGGCACTTTTGAAGATAGTATAGCTCTTCATCGGTGTCATCGAACTCATTGTCGGAACACGTCTACTGAAGGGGAACAGTTACCGGCAACAGAGAGGGAACACAATCAATGCAATACAACAATATGATGCATGAATGTGTCATGGCAATATGTTGTTGATTGAGCTGATGCAACTAACAACAAGTTAAATGAAGTTGGTTTGAACACTAGGTTCAAATTGAAACTTCATATGTGATTTCTTAAATGCCTTTTAATTAAATTGTCCTAAACAGAGGGCATAAGTTGCTCTAACATGCATGCAAATGCCATAAACAGATTCTTTGGATTTTTCTGATAATTGTTCATTTATAAATTATTTCATTCTGAGCTATAGATTGTTTTCTATGATTTTTAGAAGTTTTGAGAATTTTCTGAAATAATAAATCATTTCTGATTTATTAAAAATCGAGAAAATGCTTCTCGCGTCGACATCACGTCATTGTGACTTCACGGAGTCAGCTGCGGTGACGGTGAAACTTGACGATGGGGCCCATTGGTCGATGACCGAGCCAAGAAGAGGCTGTCTCGTGGGACCCGCTCAATGTTGATGTGGTCGAGTCAAAGGTGACAGGCGGGCCCCCCTGCGATTAGTGCTAATCTAACAAAGAAGTTAATTATTAACTAGGCTCCGGGCCCACATGTCAGTGGCTCCGGGCCCACATGTCAGTGGCTCCAGGGGTTAATTAGTGTTGTCATTAGCTGTTAATGATGGCCACATCGACCTCGCCAGAGTTCAGCCGGCGGTGACCAAATCCGACGACGAAAACGCCACGGGAAAGCGCTACAGGGGATGGTTTCGGGCGTGGTTTGCGGCTATGGGTTGCTGGGCTTCGCGCGCATCCATGGGTGGCAGCAGCTCGAGCTGGGGTGGCCGGAGCTCATCGGAATGGAGCTCGCGGCGGCGCCGGAGTTCGGGTCCCAGCCGTTTCGGTGTTGCGGTGCACGGTAGGAGCAACTGGAGGGGGTTTTGGGCTTCGGGCATTGTGCTGAGCACGGCTGTGTGCTCGGTTGTAGCTCTAGGTTATGGTGGCCATGGCGGCGACATGGCCGGCGGAGCCGAGCTCGCGGCTCCGGTGGACCGGCGGCTACAGAGCAGGAATGAGCTCGGGAAGGAGGGAAAAGACGCAGCAGCTCACAGCGAGTTGAACGGAGGCCTCTGCGCGCTCGGGGAGGGGCTGGTGACAACGGGAGGTCGCCGGCAATCTCGGTGGCCCGAGGAGGAAGAAGACATTGGGGACGGCGCTCCAGGGCTCTTCAAGTCGCGTGGCTCGGTGGATACGGCGTAGAGGTCGACGGCGGAGCTTCTTGGCGCGTCGGAGAGGCGAGGGGTGGACGGTGTCCGCACGAACGGCGAGCGGCGGCGACGGGCTCCGTTCGGGAAGAGAGCAGAGGAGGGGGAAAGCACTTGAGAGAGTGAGAGGGCCTGGGGGGTGCGTGGCGACGTCGTGGCATTGTCTAGGAGCAACGGGGAGGAGCCAGGCAGGCAGGGAGGGAGGAGGTGGCCGGCGCGGGGCGGGCATGCGCCTCCATCCTCCTGGCAGGGGAGGAAGACGATGGGGGAGGAGGCGGTGGTGGGCTGGCCCAGCTCCTGGGCCAGCCAGATGGGCTGCAAAGGTGAGGCCAGGTAAGTCTCCTCTCTTTTCTAAATTTGTTTCTGTTTTCTATTTTCCTGCAATTGTTTTGACTTAATTAAAATGCTCAGGCATTTTCAAAAACCCTGAAAATAATTGTGGGCTCTTTTTGGAATATTTCCAACAGCCCTCACTTAAGTTCAGAATTATTAGAGCATTTAAAATATTTATAAAATTTAAATGCCCTAATTCAAATACAATATGAGTTTATTCAAAATCCACAAATGGCCAAGAAATATGCTCATTATTTTTGTCAGAGGTTTTTACCTTTATAAAAAATCATGAACATTTCCAAAGGCATTTTGGGTTCATTGAAGATTATTTTAGGTTGAACCTATTTGATTTGATCTGGTGCTAGGGTTTGAACAATCCCCATTTCAAGTTTAAAAGAAATTTAGACATGATGCAACATGCAGATCTAACTATTTCACTCGGGTATTCTAGGGCTGTGACACTTCGGGGCAGCGGCGACTACGCATGTACGGGGGTGTGAGTGATCTAAGCTTCCAACCCCTTGAATCGTTGCCATGGGCCTCCTTTTATAGATCAAGGGATTACCATAGTCGCAAATTGGTCATTAGACACTGATATGATAGAAAACAGTGCTATCATACCTAACTCTGCAGGCTGACAGTGTGCATTTAATGCGCCGCTTAGTGTCACGTTGTTGGTTGCCCGGCAAGGCTTGTCGGGCTAATCTGCCAGCTCCACGCCTGCTTGCTTGACACGTCTCTGGACGGGTGTCATTTGTGGGTTCACTTGGTATGAAGTGGCCGCCATGTGGTGAATGGCTGCCACTTAATCATCTCGCACCTTGACACCGCACTGATCCACGCCGTGGGTCGTGGTGGAGCAATCTGTGGGGTGCTCTGGTCTCCGCGAGTCCCGGCAGGCCCTGCCGGGACGCCTTGGTCCTCTTCTTCTGGGGGTGGCCTCGCCCCTTGCTGGGCTCGCCTGCCTGTCAAGGGAAGCCTCGTCCTTGGTAATATCTTGCCCTTCTGCCTCAGTCTTGGTTCCTCTTGATCTGTTAACTGGCTCTTCGAGTACCTTGGTCTCTGGCTCTGGTGCTTCAATCTTGATCTTGTGCCTATGCACAGCCAGGTCAACAGGCCCTGGGTCTGTTGTACCGTATGAACTGTGGTTTCGCAAATTTCTATGTCTACAACACTCTGCATGGAGCTACTCTAGCTAATTGCTCCCACTTTCAATACGTATCCAGATTGAGACTCAGAGTCATATGGATCGGTGAAAAAGCTTGCATCGATGTAACTCCTTACGATGAACTCTTTATCACCTCCATAACCGAGAAATATTTCCTTAGTCCTCTAAGGATAAATTTGACCGTTGTCCAGTGATCTACTCCTAGATCACTATTGTACCCCCTTGCCAAACTCATGGCAAGGCACATAACAGGTATGGTACACAGCATGTCATACTTTATAGAACCTATGGTTGATGCATAGGGAATGACTTTCATTCTCTCTATCTTCTGCCATGGTTAGGCTTTTGAGTCTGACTCAACTTCACACTTTACAATACAAGCTAGAACTCCTTCTTTGACTGATGCATTTTGAACTCCTTCAAAATCTTGTCAAGCTGTGTGCTTTGTGAAAGTCCTATTAAGCGTCTCGATATATCTCTATAGATCTTGATGCCCAATACATAAGTAGCTTTACCGAGGTATTTTATTGAAAAAATCTTATTCAAGTATCCTTTTATGCTATCCAGAAATTCTATATCATTTCCAAATAATATGTCAACCACATATAATATCAGAAATGCTACAGAGCTCCCACTCACTTGTAAATATAGGCTTCACCGTAAGTTTGTATAAAACTATATGCTTTGATCACTTTATCAAACCATATATTTCAACTCCGGGATGCTTGCACCAGTCCATAGATGGATTGCTAGAGCTTGCACACTTTGTTAGTAACTTTAGGATCGACAAAACCTTCTGGTTGCATCATATACAACTCTTCTTAGAAATATCCATTTATGGAATGCAGTTTTGACATCCATTTGCCAGATTTCATAAAATGTGGCAATTGCTAACATGATTTGGACGGACTTAAGCTTCGCTATGGTTGATAAAGTCTCATCCTAGTCAATCCCTTGAACTTGTCGAAAAAACCTTTTGCGACAAGTCGAGCTTTGTAGATAGTAACATTACCATCAGCGTCAGTCTTCTTCTTGAAGATCCATTTATTCTCTATGGATTGTCAATCATCGGGCAAGTCCACCAAAGCCCACACTTTGTTCTCATATATGGATCCTATCTCAGATTTCATGGCCTCAAGCCATCAGTCGGAATTTGGGCTCATCATAGCTTCTTCATAGTTCGTAGGTTCGCCATGGTCTAGTAACATGACCTCCAGGACAGCACTACTGTACCACTCTAGTGCGGATCATGCTCTGGTTGATCTACGAGGTTCAACTGTAACATGATTTGAAGTTTCAAGATCATTATCATAAGCTTCCTCTCTAGTTGGTGTAGGCATCACGGGAACGGTTTCTGTGATGAGCTACTTTCCAATTTGATAGAAGGTACAATTACCTCATCAAGTTCTACTTTCCTCGCACTCACTTCTTTCGAGAGAAATTCCTTCTCTAGAAATGTTCCATTCTCGCAACAAAGATTTTGCCTTCGGATATGTGGTAGAAGGTGTACCCATTTTTTTCCTTAGGGTATCCTATGAAGACACACTTATCCGATTTTTGTTCGAGCTTATCAGGCTGAAGCCTTTTGACATAATGTTGCAACCCCAAACTTTAAGAAACGACAGCTCAGGTTTATTGCCAAAACACAGTTCATATGGTGTTGTCTCAACAGATTTAGACGATGCCCTATTTAACGTGAATGCAACTTTCTCTAAGCATAACCCCAAAACGATAGTGGTAAATCGGTAAGAGACATCATAGATCACACCTTACCTAATAAAGTACGGTTATGACATTCGGACACACCATCACACTATGGTGTTCCACGTGGCGTGAGTTGTGAAACTATTCCACATTGTTTTAAATGAAGGCCAAACTCGTAACTCAAATATTCGCCTCCGTGATCAGATCGTAGAAACTTTATTTTCTTGTTACGATGATTCTCCACTTCTCTCTGAAATTCTTTGAACTTTTCAAATGTTTCAAACTTACGTTTCATTAAGTAGATATACGCATATCTGCTCAAATCATCTGTGAAGGTCATAAAATAATGATACCCGCCGTGTGCCTCAACACTCATTGGACCACATACATCAGTATGTATTATTTCCAGTAAGTCATTGGGTCGCTCCATTGTTCCGAAGAACAGAGTTTTAGTCATCTTGCCCATGAGGTATGGTTCGCAACTATCAAATGATTCATAATCAAGTGATTCCAAAAGCCCATCTACATGGAATTTCTTCATGCGTTTTACACCAATATGACCTAATCGGTAGTGCCACAAATATATTGCACTATCATTATCAACTTTGCATCTTTTGGCTCAATATTATGAATATGTGTATCACTACGATCGAGATTCAATAAACCATTTACATTGGGTGAGAAAAATAAATTAAACATGGATGATACAATGAAAAAGTGTGGACAGCGACAACTGAAATGAAATGTGTGAACATAAATGTAATGTCGGTGGGAATACGTACTCCCCCAAGCTTAGCCTTTTGGCCTAACTTGGTAATCACCAGTCGTAGAAGCCATGAGGTCCAATGTTGAAGTGCCGGGGAGCAGGCACCATAGGGTCTCATTCCTGAGGCTCCTCCTATGTCACATCCAGGTTGTTCCGGTAAGCGACAATGTCCTCAGGCATAATCCTGTATCCACCCCTGGCAACATGATGAAACAAAGCAGGTGCAGGCAAGGGAATAATATCATGAGTTTTCTCACTAAAAACTAAGTTGCAAGGCAAATCAATATCAGGGTAATCAGTAGCAATAAAAGGGTGGTCCTTCATAGCTGCTCTATCTAGGTAAACTTTGGACAAGGGGCGATCATGCTGGCGTATTTGCACATTGAAGTGAGTCGCCAAGCGAGTAGCGTAAATGCCCCCATGTATTATACCCTTGGATCTATTAAGGTGAAGGCGATGTGCCATAATAGCTCCCAAGCTATAAGTGATGTCGCCATAAAGTGCGCGACATAATACAGCAAAATCTAGGGCGCTAAGTGCAACCACCTTCTCTCTCGCTAGCAAGCACTTTGCAATAAATATGGCAAAATAATGCACGGCGGGAAACTACAAGCTAACAGTAGTGGTGCCTGATACTCCTCTCTCATCCTCCACAGTCAGAGTATAGTAAAAACCATCAAACTCCAAGGGCTTAGGCTCCACCAAATCCCCATCAGAAGGAAGCATGCATATGTCACAAAATTCAGTAAGTGGAATCTAGTGGTTTTTAGCATATAAATTAAATGACACCTCAGGGGGATTATTCCTATAATGGAAATGGAAATTTTGCACAAAGGAATTTGTGAGGGGATGATATTGTTCGCATTTAGCTGCGATGAAGTCGGTGAGGCCTACATTAGCAGCATATTTGTTGAATTCTTGGAGGATTACAGCCTCTTCCATGAATGCATTATGCAGCCACTCGCACGGCCGTAGCTCTGCCAACCTCGGGGTATGGAGATCATTGTCAGATGACTGCCCAATAACCCCTTGGAGTTCTTCTTGAAAAAAACTTCCTAAAGAAACTCATCATTTTCCTATGAACAAAATTCTGACTTTTTTAGTCCACAAAAATTTTCTCAACAAAACTTCACAAAATTGATAGCAACTACTCATAGAGATGTATAAAGGCCATAGCAAGCATTCATACTAATTAGAACTCTAAGAATTCAATGTGCAAGCTCATCTACAACAACACCAAGAGTAGCTAATTATTCTAAATATAAACCACTAAACCAAAAACTAATTGGACACACGGAGGAGTCACATACCAAGCAACAAATCCCTAAAACAGTTTCAGAAACAGAGCTTCAAGCAAGGATATCAAAATCAGTGGTCTCGGGAGCAAGAACACAAGAGAGAGAGAGAGAGAGAGTGATAGTGATTTTTTCTGGGTGAATGGAGTGATGTGGGAAGAAGAAGTAAGTGAGGGGGGCACGTGGGGACCACAACCCACCAGGGCGCGCCTGGGGGTCTTGGCGCGCCCATATGGGTTGTGCCCACCTGGTGCACCTCCCTCTGATATTATTTGCACCAGAAATTCAGAAATATTCAGAAAAAATTGTATCTGATTTTTAGAGCATTCTGAGAACTTTTATTTTTGGGTCATTTTTTATTGCCCGAAAAACTCAGAAACAGACAAAGCATGGCATTTTATTTTATTTAACTGAGAAAAACAGAAAACAAAAGGTAGGGACAGAAGATAGTTCTTACTAGATTCATCAACTTCATACCTCTCAAAAAATGATCCATTAATAAGGTTGATCAAGTCTTATTAACAACCACTTTCGATTAGCATGATACCAAAGAACTTCCGTAAATCACTAAGTTACCTCTATGGGGATATGAATGTCCCTAACAATAAGCATTTCATATTTCTTTCTAACAGTAGGTAGAGGTAGGTGAAAACTTCCAATAGTGATTGTCAGAGATTTTTCAATAACATTAATACCATTCACTTGGAATTGTTTCTTCGGAAAGTGCATCGTATGCTCATTACCATTTGATATGAAAAGTGACCTTTCTTTTATTACAATCAATAACAGCCCCTGCAGTATTCAAGAAGGGTCTACCAAGGATAATCGACATGTTGTCGTCCTTGGGCATCTCAAGTATAACAAAGTCAGTCAAAATAGTAACGTTAGCAACAACAACAGGCACATCCTCACAAATGCCGATAGGTATGGCAGTTGATTTGTCAGCCACTTGCAAAGATATTTCAGTATGTGTGAGTTTATTCAAATCAAGTATTTTATATAAAGAGAAAGGCATAACACTAACACCGGCTCCCAAATCACATAACGCAGTTTTCACATAGTTTCTTTCGATGGAGCAAGGTATAGTTGGTATTCCCAGATCTCCAAGTTTTTTAGGTACTCCATCTTTAAAAGTATAATTAGCAAGCATAGTGGAGATTTCAGCTTCTGGTATTTTTCTCTTATTAGTGATGATGTCTTTCATATACTTTGCATAAGGAAGCATTTTTAAGACATCAGTTAAGCGAGTTCGCAGGAAAACTGGCCTCAACATTTCAGCAAAGTGTTCAAATTCTTCATCATCTTTCTTTTTGGTTGACTTAGGTGGGAAGGGCATAGGCTTTTGAACCCATAGTTCTCTTTCCTTTCCATGTTTTCTAGCAACAAAGTCTCTTTCGTCATATATTTTATTCTTCGGTTGTGGGTTATCAAGATCAACAACTGGTTCTATATCAACATCATTGTCTAGTTCTTTATCATTTGGTTGAGTGTCTTCATGAATCTCATCATTATATTTTTCATTATCAGAAGGTGAGTGTTCATTACCAGATTGAGTTTCAGCATCAGAGATAGAAACTTCATTATCATTATCAGGAGGTTTTTCTACTTCAGGTTCACTACGGGCATGCAAAGTCCTATTATTTTTCTTCTTCTTTTTCTTTTTAGAAGGACTAGGTGCATTAGTGTTAATTCTTTGAGAGTCTTGTTCAATTCTCTTTGGGTGTCCCTCGGGATAAAGTGGTTCCTGAGTCATTTTACCTCATCTAGTAGCTACTCTAACAGCAAAGTCACTTATATTATTATTCATTTCATCAAGTAACTCTCTTTGAGATTTAGCAACTTGTTCTAATTGAGTTTGAACCATAGAGGCATGCTTTCCTACACCTCTAACATCATTTGAGATTCTAAATAACAAGTCACTTAAGCGAGCAATCATATTAGAGTTGTATTTCAATTGTTTCATAACATGTGCATTGAAGTGATCTTGCTTTCTAATATCATTATCAAACTCATAAAGGCATTGGCTAGGATGTTTATTACGAGGATCATCACTATCATTGAATTTCATTAAAGATTTTACCTCTACCACCTTGAGTGGTGGTGGTGCTTCAAGCCCATGTATTTCTTCGATAGGTGGTAAATTTTTAACATCCTCGGCCTTAATACCTTTTCCTTCAAGGATTTCTTTGCCTCTTGCATATCTTCAGGACTGAGATATAAGATACACCTCTTCTTCGGAGTGGGTTTAATAGGTGTTTCAGGAGGAGTCCAATCATCATAATTTTTCAATATGTTATTCAATAATTCCTCAGCTTGCCCAACAGTTCGTTCCCTGAAAACACAACCAACACACCTATCTAGGAAATCCATAGAAGCATTAGTTAGTCCATTATAGAAGATATCAAGTATTTCATTTTTCTTTAAAGGATGATTAGGCAAAGCATTAAGCAATTGGAGAAGCCTCCCCCAAGCTTGTGGGAGACTCTCTTCTTCAACTTTCACAATGTTAAATATTTCCTGCAAGGCAGCTTGTTTCTTATGAGTAGGGAAATATTTTTCAGAGAAGTAATAAATCATATCCTAGGGACTACGCACACGACCAGGAGCAAGAGTATTATACCAAGCTTTAGCATCACCCTTTAATGAGAACATAAATAACTTGAGAATATAATAATAGTGAATCTTCTCATCATGAGCAAAAAGGGTGGCTATATCATTCAACTTAGTGAGATGTGCCACAACAGTTTCAGTTTCATAGCCATGGAAAGGACCAGATTCAACCAAAGTGATTAACTTTGGGTTGACAGAGAATTCACAATCCTTATCATCAATAAAGAATTAAAGATAGGTGAAGTAGCAAACTCAGGATCACATTTCATTTTAGCATTCAGAGATCTTTCATTATACTTGCAAAATAATTTCTCTAGATCAACTCTATCCTTACAAGCAAGAATATCTCTAGTTGCCTCCTCACTCATAGTATAACCTTCCTGTACCTTTGGTAATTCATATCTAGGAGTGCTAGTTCTAGTAGGTGTTTCAAGATTTTCAGTTTCAAGTTCATCATCAGATTCAACAATATCATGTTGTCTTACTCCAGCAATTTGTTCATAAAGAAATTCACCTAGTGGAACATCATCATCAAGCAAGGTACTAGCATCATCATGTGTAGCATTCATAGCAGAAGTAGCATCATCAATAACTTGTGACATATCAGAATTAATAGCATGTTGTGGTGTTGCAAGTTTACTTATAACAGAAGGCGAATCTAAAGCGGAGCTGGATGGCAGTTCCTTACCTCCCCTCGTCTTTGAGTGGAAAATCTTGGTCTTAGCATCCTTCAGATTCTTCATAGTGACAATATGATAATAATCCCAAGTGACTCAACAAATATAGCTATGCTCCCCGACAAGAGCGCCAAAAAAAGGTCTTGATAACCCACAAGTATAGGGGATCACAACAGTTTTCGAGGGTAGAGTATTCAACCCAAATTTATAGATTCGACACAAGGGAGGCCAAAGAATATTTGAAGGTATTAGCAACTGAGTTGTAAATTCAACCACACCTGGAGATTAATTATCTGTAGCAAGGTGATTAGTAGCACAGTAAAATGGTAGTATTGATGATAACAGCATTAGAATGGTAACAGTAACAGTGATGGCAGTAATTTTGTAGCAGTAACGATAGTAGTAGCAATAGTAACTTAGCAAAAAAATATAAGATAAATTCATAGACATTGGATCGGTGACTCGTTGGATGATATTCATCATGAGATAGTTATAACCTAGGGCGACACGGCACTAGCTCCACTTCATAAATATAATGTAGGCATGTATTCCGTAAATAGTCATACGTGCTTATGGAAAAAACTTGCATGACATCTTTTGTCCTACCCTCCAGTGGCAGCGGGGTCCTATTGGAAACTAAGGGATATTAATGTCTCCTTTTAATAGAGAACCGGAACAAAGCATCAACACACGGTGAATACATGAAATCCTCAAACTATGGTTGTCGGTGTCAAAACCGGCGGATCTCGGGTAGGGGGTCCCGAACTGTGCGTCTAGGCGGATGGTAACAGGAGACAAGGGACACGATGTTTTACCCAGGTTCGGGCCCTCTTGATGGAGGTAAAACCCTACCCGAGATCCGCCGGTTTTGACACCGACATTGGTGCTTTCATTGAGAGTTCCTCGGTGTCGTCACCGATAGGCTCGATGGTTTCTTCAATCAACAACAACGCTGTCCAGGGTGAGACTTTTCTCCCCGGACAGATCTTCGTATTCAGCGGCTTCGCACTGCAGGATAATTCACTTGGCCATCTGGAGCAGATCAGCTCGCCCTGGCTGTCGAGTCGAGGTTGGAAGCCTAAACTTCACGGCCGACATCCGCGGGGACTTGATCTTCGACGGGCTCGAGCCACAGCCGAGCATGCCGCACTGTCACAATGGGCATGATCTAGCTCTGCCGCCGGACAGTGCCTTGGTGGCCGCACACGAATCCGCTCCGGCCCTTGGTCCGGAGCCGATCGCCCAGATCGAGGACCGGTGGCTGGACACCGCCTCGGGGGCTGCAACTTCCACGGTGATGGAGCTGAACACTAACCTTGTCCCTTGCGAAGCTCGTGACTCCGAGGTGCCGGACTCCCTGCCGGACTCCGAACCTCCCGTGCCCCTACCAATCGAATCTGATTGGGCGCCGGTCATGGAGTTCAACGCCGCGGACATCTTCCAACACTCGCCCTTTGGCGACATCCTAAATTCGCTAAAACATCTCTCGCTATCCGGAGAGACCTGGCGGACTATGGCGGGATGGTTGGGATCTGGACGACGAAGAAATTCAAGGCCCACCCACCTCCCACTTTGTAGCCACTGTCGACGATCTAACCGACATGCTAGACTGTGACTCCGAAGACATTGACGGTATGGACGACGATGCCGGAGACAAACAAGAACCAGCGCCTATAGGGCACTGGAAGACCACCTCGTCATCGACATATACATGGTGGACACCCCAAAAGAGGGGACGGCGAAGAAGCGTGGAGGCGATTCCTTAAAGAAACAGCCCAAGCGCCCGACGTCGTGGCGCCGCTCTAAATCCACCACAAAGAAGAATGGAGATTCGGCACAAGAGATAATAATACCCCAAAAGTGCGAAGACAATCCTCCAAAGCAAGATTCAGCGAGGAGGATGCGAAGCAAGCCCTCACGAGAGAGTGGCAGATGAAGAGGTCGAGGATGATAATTACATACCTCCCTCCGAAGACGAGGCAAGCCTCAACGACGACGAATTCGTCGTACCAGAGGATCCCGTCAAACAAGAGCGTTTTAAACGCAGGCTCATCGCCACGGCAAATAGCCTAAAGAAAAAGCAGCAACAACTTCAAGCTGATCAAGACCTGCTGGCCGATCGATGGACCGAGGTCCTCGCGGCCGAAGAGTATGAACTCGAACGTCCCTCCAAGAGCTACCCAAAACGCAAGTTGCTCCCCCGATTAGAGGAGGATGCATACATACCTTCATCACCAGCACATAATACGGCCGACCGACCACCCCGTGGTCGCGACAGAGAGGCATCCAGGCCCTCCACCAAGATCGTACCCCGGCATCGCTCCAAAAGTGTGAAGCCAAGTGGGAACGCACCGGACTTGCGAGATATATTGGAGGAGAAAGCAAGGCAATCCAGATCCATATACGGATCACGTGGGCGCCCCACGACCCACGACGAATACCGTCGCGCCGGATACAACAACTCCGGCCGGGCCGAACACAGCAGACAACGCTCACTCGAGCTACGTCGTGATATTGCTCAATATAGAGGCGCCGCACACCCGCTATGCTTCACTGACGAAGTAATGGATCATCAAATCCCTGAAGGGTTTAAACCCGTAAACGTTGAATCCTATGATGGCACAACAGACCCCGTGGTTTGGATCGAAGATTATCTCCTTCACATCCATATGGCCCGCGGCGACGATCTCCACGCCATCAAGTATCTCCCACTCAAGCTTAAAGGACCAGCTCGACATTGGCTCAACAGCTTGCCCGCAGAGTCAATGGGGTGTTGGGAAGACCTGGAAGCCGCATTCCTCGACAACTTCCAGGGCACATATGTGCGACCACCAGACGCCGATGACCTAAGCCACATAATTCAGCAGCCAGACGAATCGGCCAGACAGTTCTGGATGCGGTTCTTAACAAAGAAAAATCAAATCGTCATTGTCCGGATCAGAGGCCCTCGCAGCCTTCAAACATAACATCATGACGAGTGGCTAGCCCGCACCTAGGACAGGAAAAGCGAAATCCATGGCAGCCCTCACATCTCTAATGACCCGCTACGTGTGGGAGAGGACAGGTGGCTAGCTCGCGACAACAACCTCGGTAAAATTCGCGGTCCGGATACCAAGGACCACAATGGCGGTCGCGTCGAAGCAAAATAAGCGCCGCGTGCGGCGGCGATAAGGAGGATCGCCGATCAACACCGATTCGAGGCTCTAAACCCGGTCGTGGAAGAAGCCATTTAAAAGAACCACTCCGGGTCCGTCCAATTTGGACCGAATACTCGACCGCTTATGCCAGATACATGGCACCCCCAAAAAGCCAGCTAATCACACCAACAGAGATTGTTGGGTATTCAAGCAGGCAGGCAAGTTAATTGCCGAAAACAATGACAAGGGGCTGCACAACGACGACGAGGAAGAGACCCGACCGCCGAACAATAGAGGACAGAAGGGTTTCCCCCACAAGTGCGGACGGTGAACATGATATATGCAACCCATATACCCAAGAGGGAGCGGAAGCATGCACTAAGGGACGTATATGCAATGGAGCCAGTCGCCCCGAAGTTCAATCCATGGTCTCTTGCCCGATCACTTTCGATCGAAGAGACCATCCGACCAGTATCCGCCATGGCGGATTCGCCGCATTGGTTTTAGACCCAATCGTCGATGGATTTCACCTCACGAGAGTCTGATGGACGGCGGCGTGCTGAACCTGTTTATCGGGATACGGTCGCAAGATGGGCATAGACCCTCAAGGATTAAACCTACAAAGACGACCTTCAAAGGCGTCATACCGGTGTTGAGGCCAATTATGCAGGCTCGATCCACACCGAAGTGGTCTTGGATCCCGGACAATTTCGGGCGAGGAGTTGATCTTGACATAGTCCCATTCGCGGCGGCTATCACGCTCTGCTTTCGGACGAACCGCGTTTGCAAAGTTCAGCGCGGTGCCGCACACGCATACCTCAAGCTCAAGATGCCAAGCCCTCGTGGAGTCATCATGGTCAACGGAAATCTAAACGCTCCCTCGAGCAGAGGAACATCTGGCTGCTCTCGCGGAAGTACAAAGTAGCCTTCTAAGGCAATTTTCGAGTCCGGCCGTTAAGCGGCGGGCACGATAAACGGGCCCGAGCAACATCAACCAAGACCACTGCACGCTCACGAGCACGCCAGAGTAATGCGCCTCAACCCCAGCCCTTGCATACTTGCAAGACCAACCCTCCGCGTACATCATTACGCTCTGGAGATACCATGGGCCTAGGGGGAGGGGCACGACCACAACAGACCCATTGTGCGGCTCGACCACACCAGGGGCTCCCATGTGTGTCACTCTTTTTATTTTTCCTTCCTTTTTTTATACAGGACTCCATTTACCAGAAGCCCTGCCCGGCGATGGACCCACCGAACTCACGATGAAACAGCCAGGGAAGAAAGAAGGCTGCGATGAACACTCAGGTGGTCTCCATTACGAGCATTAAATTCGATCATATACACCAGTCCGCAGCCCAACCCTGGAGGGTGACATGTTTATTTAGTCCAATCCCTTGCTTACTGCACTATTTGTATCCTTCCGCACTCATAGCAGAATTCCTTGAATAAATAATGCAGCATTTTTTTTGCCCGTTATTGCATTACTTTACACATATGTTCATTAATGACATCTCGCACCCGTATATTTTGGTACGGCCGAATACACCAGGGGCTTATGTTCCCCGCATTATGGTGTGATAAGTCCAAACACTTTCACAAGTGTGGCACCCCGAACTTATAGCATTATATGAATCGGCTCGAATCATGTCTTGGGTCAATAGTTGGGTTTGCCCGGCCCCCGTTTTGGTGCCTTACGTTCCGTTCGTCGGCTAAGGTGGCACTTTGGGAGAACCATCGCGATTGCACCCGGTTGAGCTGGGCGGCGCCTCGATGGAGAAAGCTAAAACTGACGGCATGATAAGGCGAGAGCTGGTCGCTGTTCGAGAGGTCTTTTGGTCCCTAAAGACTTATGCCGCTTGAGCGAAATGCGGATGATGTCCGACGAAGGCGTGGATAGCGCCAATTCGGTCTTCAATTCGAGGCTTCACTGAAATTTAGAATTATAGAATTCTATGGCTAAGTGAGAGTGTTCAAGCATTAGAAGTCCGATTGCCTTGTTCGTTGTGTTGGCGCCTCCTAGATGGACCCAAAATGGGAACAAGAGTGCTCAAGTTTATCCCAAACACCCAAAGCACTAGTGGCACGAAATTTGAAGCCGACGACTTGCCATCTCTCGATTTTATAAGCGGCCGCCTGAAGGTAATATTTTAAATTAAACAAGCGTTGCTTAGCGCATATGAACAAAGTCTTCAATAAGACAGGATAATACATAGCGAGTTTACTCAAGAATTACATCTTGGGGGCACTCATCCGCAATATGGCGGGCACCCTTCAGACAGTCTTATAGTACATTTCGGGCGTACGATACTCCTTGCCCGCTGGCGGCGGGTCAGGAAGAAGCCTCTCCGCATCCAGCCTGCCCGATGCACCTTTGCGCGGGCAAGGGCCCGACGAGCACCTTCAATACTGGCGAGCGCTTGATGACCTCCACCTGAGGGCGCATCCACCAGCCGCGCAGACGAGGCAAGTAGCTCCCAGGCATGGCTTGTCCAGGCCACAGCCGGACTATGAGGCCCTTCATGGCCTCCTCAGCCGCCTTGTGGAGCTCGACCAGCTACTTCAGCTGGTCGCTAGGGGGCAATGGATGGCCGGCCTCAGCGTACTGAGACCAGAAGACCTTCTCCGTTGAGCTCCCCTCCTCGCCACGGTAGAATGCGGCAGCATTGGATACACTGTGGGTCAGATCTGCAAACGCCCCTGGAGAGCTCCGAATTCGGGTAAGTGTCAGGTAGTTTACATTAACATGCTTGCTTTGCATGAAAAATGCCTTACCCGTCGCTATCTTCTTCACATCTTCAACCTCCTGAAGGGCCTTACGGGCCTCGGCCTTGGCGGACTTGGCACTTCGAGGCGAGGCGAGCTCGGACTCTCGAGTCTTGGAGTCGCGCTCCAAACTCTCATGCTTCTCCATGAGAGCCTGGAGCTCTTGCCGCACTTCCGCCACCCGCGCCTCCTGCTTCTCTCGCTCTGCCCGTTCCGCGGCTGCATTGCATTCGGCCACGGACACAGACTCCTTCAGGGTTGCCACCTCGTTAGTGGCCCCTGCAGTACCCACGTTATCCTTGTTATTTTTTTTGCAACCTAAATCCTTTTCTGTAAGGTAAACTTTCAAAGTGGTGTTAATCACCTTCTTTGTCCTCGAGCTGCTTTTTGGCACGGCCGAGCTCTTGCTCGGACCGCTCGAGATCTTGCTTCAACGCAACAACCTCCGCAGTCAGTGCGGCAGAGGTCAGCAGCGCAACCTGCAAACCCATATTGACATATTTTTTAGCAACCCTGCGTATATCTTTTTAGATCCTCAGTCCGGCTTTTCTTGCCGAACACCAAACTGAGCATCAGGGGCTACTGTCTATGCGGTATTACATTACATAATTTTAACTTCTTACCTCAAAGCTTGTTAGAAGGCTGCTGCGAGCTTGGTCACCCGCACTTGGCGGTGAACCTTCGAATCACCGCACTCATGATAGTGCGGTGTTCTTCCTCGATGAAAGCGCCTTTGGCGCCTCCAACAAGTTGTCCGGCGCCTCCGGTTGGGACGGGGGCGCCCGGTGTCACGGTCTTGCCCTTCTTGCGAAGGGCGCTGCCGGACTCTGGAACCACTCGCAGGTTCGGCGCCAAAGTCCGGAGGCTGCCTTGCGGCGCCCCGAGCCTCCTCTGATGGGCCTTCTCGGGATCCCACCTCGGCGTCCTCGGCGGCGCAAAGGGTGGAGGCAATCGGAATGGATTCCACATCCGACGCAGCCAACGACCCGCAATGACGGGCAGGAGATCATCATCGGCGGGATGCTGCAAGTATCACGGCATTAGAAGGACACTATGTGACACAAAAGAAATTACAGATCATTCAGGGATCCGGATACTTACGATCTCGCCTGAGGCCTGGCCCTTGAGGGCCACTCTTCACTGCCAACGTTGGTGTTGGCGGAGCTGTCCGGGGGAATGGTTCTTCCCCTCTTGGACCCTTCGGCCTTCCCTCTTGGGGAAGCCTTCCTCTTCCTCTCTCCCTCCTCTGGGAGAGAGTCTTCTTCCTCCTCCTCATCCTCGGGGGAGGAGTCCGCCTCGGAGTCGTCGGAGACCTAAAAACGGGAACTCTTTCGAGTGCCCGTGGCCACCTTCTTGGCCTTCTTCTCCGGCACCACATGCGGTGCCGGAACCAGCAACCCCGCTAGACGGGCGCCCACTGGGTCTTCGGCATGGGAGCCGGGCAGATGAGCTGCTCGGCCTTCTTCATCCATTCCTGTCAAAGGAAAAGGGAGATTGAAACCCGCTCAGAATCAATCTATTAACAATAAGTGTCCCGTAAAGGGGTAGAATCGCTTACCTCGTCAGCTGGACGCTGCGAGTGAAATCCGCGATCTTCCGTCGCGGATGCGGGGGCTTCGGCGCCCTTAAACAGCACCCTCTAGGCGCCTTCGTACGTCGTGTCGTAGAGCCCGCTCAACGCCTGGTGCTGTTCCGGATTGAACTCCCACAGATTAAATGCCCGTTCTTGGCATGGGAGAATCCGACGGACGAGCACGACTTGGACCACGTTAACCAGCCTTAGCTTTTTATTCACCAGCTTCTGGATACAGGCTTGGAGTCCCGTCAGCTCCTTCGAATTACCCCACATCAAGCCCTTCTCTTTCCAGGAGGTGAGCTGTGTAGGGATTCCAGATCTGAACTTGGGGGCCGCCGCCCATGTAGGGTCGCACGGCTCGGTGATTTAGAACCACCCCGACTGCCACCCCTTGACAGATTCCACAAAGGCCCCTTCAAACCAAAGAACGTTGGGCATCTTGCCCAACATGGCGCCTCCGCACTCCGCTTGAGTGCCCTTCACTACCTTCGGCTTGAAATTGAAGGTCTTGAGCCACAAGCCGAAGTGGGGCTGGATGCAGAGGAAGGCCTCGCACACGACGATAAACGCCGAGATGTTGAGGATGAAGTTCGGCGCTAGATCATGGAAATCCAGGCCGTAGTAGAACATCAGCCCCCGGACAAAGGGGTGAAGTGGAAAGCCCAGTCCGCGGAGGAAGTGGGGAAGGAAAACGACCCTCTCATGGGGCCTGGGGGTGGGGATGAGCTGCCCCT
Source organism: Aegilops speltoides (assembly GCA_021437245.1). NCBI lineage: Eukaryota > Viridiplantae > Streptophyta > Magnoliopsida > Poales > Poaceae > Aegilops > Aegilops speltoides. The sequence continues at coordinate 373,397,062 of CM038143.1, forward strand.
CGTTGGGCAGCCGGTGCGCGACGTCGCCGGAAAGGTATCCGGCACTGCGCAGCCTTGTGATGTGCTCCTCCTTAACGGTGGAGGCCAACCATTTGCCTCCCGCCCGGACATGGCGGAGAAGGTCGAGACGAGATGCGCGAACTTGGGCGTTGGAGCTCGAGAGCGCGGAGATGGATAAGAAAAGGAGGAAGAAGGCGTAGGTGAAAGGGTGAATCCTTATCCCTTATATATAGGCGGACGAAACTATGCGTCCCCACCACTGGTAAAACTCGCTTATCTCCTAAGCGCCACCATCAATGGCGCGTTGGGTTACCCACGTCCATATTGATGAGAATCCCGGAATAAGGGGAACACGATCCGCTCGACAAGGCGTGCCAAGGAAACGCGCCGCTAAAGCGTACGAGGCGGTATAATAAAAACGATTCAAGTGAAGGCTTGGTAGTGGTGTGACATCATGCCGCAAAATACGCCGAGTTGAACTTGTGTACATTTTATTCTCTACGGTGGAATGTGGAATTTATTTTGCGAGCGGACACTATCCTGGTGTTCGCAATCTTCTTTGGATTATTCGGAGGAGGAACCCGCCTTGCAATGCCGAACATTATGCGCGCCGGACTCATCGTCATTGAAGCCAGGTTCAGGGGCTACTAAGGGAGTCCTGGACTAGGGGGTGTCCGGACAGCCGGACTATCATCGTCCGCCGGACTCCAAGACTACGAAGATACAAGATTGAAGACTCTGTCCCGTGTGCGGATGGGACTTTCCTTGGCGTGGAAGGCAAGCTTGGCGATACGGATATGTAGATCTCCTACCATTGTAACCGACTCTGTGTAACCCTAGCCCTCTCCGATGTCTATATAAACCGGAGGGCTTTAGTCCGTAGGACATAACCTCCATTACAACAATCATACCATAGGCTAGCTTCTAGGGTTTACCCTCCTTGATCTCGTGGTAGATCCACTCTTGTACTACCCATATCATCAATATTAATCAAGCAGGACGTAGGGTTTTACCTCCATCAAGAGGGCCCGAACCTGGGTAAAACATCGTGTTCCTTGTCTCCTGTTACCATCCGCCTAGACGCATAGTTCGGGACCCCCTACCCGAGATCCGCCGGTTTTGACACCGACAACGGTCATCACCAGGAGTGGTCCCGACTATTGTCACTCCGGGGTTGCCGGATCATAACACGTAGTAGGTGACTATAACTTGCAAGATCGGATCTAGAACATGGATATAATGGTGATAACATAAACGGTTCAGATCTGAAATCATGGCACCTGGGCCCAAAGTGACAAGCATTAAGCATGGCAAAGTTATAGCAACATCAACATCAGAACATGGTGGATACTAGGGACCAGGCCCTACCAAAACTAACTTGATTACATGATGAATCTCATCCAACTCCTCACCGACCAGCGAGCCTACGAAGCAATTACTCACTCCCGGTGGGGAGCATCATGGAATTGGCGATGGAGATGTGTTGGTGATGACGAAGATCGAAGACCCCCCTCTCCGGAGCCCCAAACGGACTCTAGATCTGGCCTCCTGATGAAGAATAGGAGACGGCGGCAGCTCTGTCTCGTGAAACGCAATAACTATTTCTCCCTAATTTTTTCTGAAATAATGTGATTTTTTAGCGTCGGTTTCAGGGTCAGCGGGGCCACCAGGTGGGGACAACCCACCTGGGCGCGCCTGGGGGGCAGGCGCGCCCTGGTGGGTTGTGCCCACCCAGGTGCCCCCCTCAGGTATCTCTTGGCTCCAGAAATTCTCTTTATTGGTATAAAAAATCCTCGCAAAGTATCATTCCATTCTGAGAACTTTTATTTCTGCACAAAAACAACACCACGGTAGTTCTGCTGAAAATAGTGTCAGTCCGGGGTTAGTTTCATTCAAATCATGCTAATTAGATTCCAAAACAAGAGGAAGCGTTAGGAAAAGTAGATACGTTGGAGACGTATCAACCATAAATAGCTAGATTCAGTTTACCAAAAGTAACCCAATAGATAAAGATAAAGATTCAATTCATCACAGCATCACATCATTACATCACGTCGGAGTCATGGCCTTCGCGAGGGCAACATGATGCCCCTGATCATGTAGTCCTCCCCGCGAATTGCTACATCCTCTGCATGATACAGAAGGTGATCGAAGCGGCCATCCTTTGGCTTTGGCTTGGTTGTGCAGTAGGGGCAGTGCCACTTCTTCATCTTGCGGTTTTAGAAGGAAGCAACTCCCTTGGCCTTGATCTTCACCACCTCCTTGGTTGTGAAGGACGTGACGTTGCCCTTGTACACTTCTTCTCCACAATCATACTACACACATGAATGAGTTACATTAATACATTATAGATTCATGGATACACCATGTCAAAGGAACTAAATGGACAATCTAAATTTCAAGTAGGCTTACCTCATATTCTTCGTCGTCACTAGACTCTAGATCGTACGGGTCGTACTGGGCCAGCTTCCTATATTTACCCCCCCCCCCCCCCCGCCGCCAACCATCATCCTCCTGAATATACAATTTACATCCATCACTAGTAAATACATAAGCCAATTGAAAATTTAGATATGCACACATGACACATTCATCATAGGGCTAATATACTCCCAATATACAATGATCCTATTTGCATTTTCCATTGTCATGCACACACATTGAACAACAGAGCTAATCTAACTACATATTGTGGACAAATTTATATACTAATGAATCAAATAACTTCTTAATCAATGGATTCCATTTGGGCATATGACATTCAAAACCCCAATCTGAGTAGCATTCAAAAACAAATCTAATAGGGACCCAATCTAATAAGCATACATGTCTGTAGCATTAAAAAACCCAATCTGTGAACATTAAAAATAAATCTAATAAGCATACATATGTGTAGCATTGAAGCACAGAGATCCCTATCTCTCATACAGATCTATCTAGCATTTTGCAACAAATTTATCCAACAAACCCTAGTACAAAAACCCACCATCCCCACAATACGAAAAACCCCGGCCCATCCGTCAAACCAACTACTCTAACCATCTGAACTACCGCATGAATCACAATCTAACCAATGCAACCAGGGAGCAACTAACTCTACAAGCTAATATCCTAAAGCAAGTGCAAATACCTGCTGCTCCTTGGCAGGCTCCGCATCGAGGGTATCGGGATGGACTGCGCCGCTCGACGCCGTCACCTTCTGCAACACTCAGGTGGAGCCCGCCACCTCCTTCTCCACATCCGCAGCGGTTGCAAGTTTCCCCGCACCGTCGTGGACGTCGCCGACATCCGCGGTCACCATGCCTTGCAGCCCCACCACATCTTCAGCCGCTGCGCTAGCGTCGCCACGAGCTTTGGCCATCGGACAGATGGAGGCGATGAAGGTGAGGAAGAGGATGCGGTGGGGGAGAGCAAGACGGTGCGGTGGAGGCAGTGGAGGAGAGCGAGACGATGCTGGTGGGGGAGAGGAAGACGATACATCAGGGAGGGGATTTGGAGGAAAATGGTAGGGGGATGGAGGTGGTTGGCCCTCTTTATACGATGGGACGTTTCGGGCATGTCCCATGGACACGTGCTACCCCACTACCACGGTCAGTTGCATGCGCCCACATATACGAATACCATTGTACAGTCAGCATACGAAACCACTATACGGGTAAACGGTCAAATGTGTACTCGGCCCTACGCGGCTCCACTTGTCAAAGTTAACGGTCAAAGGCATTGACCCGATGGCAATGTACGTTGTAACTTGTTCTGAGGGTTTCGGGCAAGGGAGTGGGGAAAAGTGAGCAAAATTTAACAAAGTGGGGATGACTAAGTACAACTAATGAACCAGGGGCATAGAAATAAAAATCCCTTTAAATTAAGTATGTTTAGATTTTAAATTATTTTGAAACTGGCTAGAATTTTTGGGCTGTATGCTGTTTGGGACACATTTTGGAGGCTGACTTGTGGGTCTACTAGGTTGATGTGTATGAAAGGCTTTGTTAACTTAGTACACAAACAATTCTAGTAGCAGTGACCATGGATGTTAATCCAACGGCCGTGCTGCTTCTTCAATATCTGATCTTTTTGCTCCAGCCACCCAAACTAGCGCCGGTGGGACTGCTCTCCGCCTCCGTGGCGGTGTCTTGTCTGCCGCCTGAGCCGCACCGCCCCACCCTACTCCATCACTGGCCAGACCATTCCTCTACTCACCCACACCTCCTGTTATTTTCCAACGCTGGCAGCCGAACCAGTAAACCCTCATACTCCCCACCGCGTGGGCAACCACTGCGGAGTCTTCCCCAGCTCCGCATCATTCCCTTCCAAGGCCTCGCCGTCGTCCACCGCCCTGGTGCTCTCGGTGCGGCGTGGTCAACATGGTCAACAAACGACATCCATCGGAAGTGGACTGTACGTGGAGAGGCTGACAACTGGGTCCACGGGCGCACACAAGGAAATGCCTCCTTATTACGTGCAAAATAATGATTCCTCCACCTGACAGCTGGGACCCACCGGAAGGGCCTCTATATTTCGTGAAAAAACATCCCCCCCCCCCCCCGCTGACAGCTCGGATCCACCAGCTATATCTTCGCACGCAAGGAAGTGCCTCCTTATTACGCACAAAAAAACGAATACTCCCCCTGGTAGCTAGGACCCACCATAGTGGGAGGCTGACTTGTGGGCCTACTAAGTTGACGCGGATGGAGGGCTTTGTCAACTTAGTCAATATGAACGATTCTAGCGCGAGTGACCGTACGATGTCCATCCAACGGCCGTTGTGCTTCTTCAACCTCTAGTCTTCTTGCTCCAGTCGTCCAAACCAGAACCGGTCGTGCCGCCTGCTCCTGCCTCCCATGGCCGGTTCTGCTACCGCGGAGGCCTCACTGCCCCCTACTACTCCCATCGTTGGCCAGGACATCCTTCTACTCACCCACACCCCATGTTATTCTGCGGCGGTGGCGGCGGCCTCACACCGCAGCCGAACCAGTCAACCCTCATACTCCTCTCCGTGTGGGCATCCACTGTTGCATCTTCCCTGGCTCCGCACCATCCCCTTCCAGGCCTCGCCGTCATCCACCGCCTTGGTGCTCTTGGCACGGCGTGGTCAATGTGATCAAGGAACGACTTCCATCGGAAGAGTACTGTACATGGAGAGGCTGACAGCTGGGTCCATGGCCGCAGCAAGGAAGTGCAACCTTATTACGCATAAAATAATTATTCCTCCACCTGACAACAGGGACCCACCGGACGGGCCACCGTATTTCATGAAAAACGTTTCTCCCCTAACTGTTGGGACCCACCAGTTACATTCGCATGCAAGGAAGTGCGGCCATATTACGGGCAAAAAAGATTCTCCCCTTACAACTGGGACCCATCAGTAAGAACTTCCCATGCAAGGAAGTGCCTTGTTATCCTCCCTGACAGTCAGGACCCACCTGGTCGAAGCATACGCAGCGTGTCATTCTGGTCGAGAACGTGTATGTACATACTGGTCAATCGGTCTATCTGCAGGCTGCAGCGATGAACCGTGGCCGAGTAAGGAAGGGCACGTGTCGTAGTAGAGGCGTGGACGTAGCATGTCATGCAGTCCTATCAATATCGTGTACATGTACGTACAACCAGGGTATAAGAAAGTAAATACAGCCACATACGTACATACGGGCGGGGTCTCAAACGCCTACTCGCGCATACGTACGCCCAGGGCTCGTGTACATGGAGAGGCAGCAGAGAGCAGCGACATCGTCCTGTTCATCGGCAGCCGACCAACTGGGTCGGAATGGAGAAGATGCGTCGTCGTGTTCATCGGGAGGCAACGGAATGCTTCGTGTTCATCGGGAGCCAACCAACTTGGACGGAACAGCCGAAATGAGGCCTGGCGTACCACAGAACGGAGAAAACGGCCTTATGTTCGACCGCCTACGGTCGAAACGGGATCCTGTTCACCGGGAGGGGTCTGTCGTAGCGTGAAACGGAGGAAACAAACTTCTCTTCGACCTCCTACGGTCGAAACGGGGTCCTGTTGATCGGGAGGGGTGTGGCGTACTGCAAAACAGTGGAAACAGACTTCTCTTTGACCTCCTACGGTCGAAACAGGGGTCCTGTTCATCGGGAGGGGTGTGGCGTACCGCAAAACGGGACTCCAGAGGCTACTGTTCATCCACTGTCTACTACCTCGCTCCAGCCTCCATGGGCTACTGTAGATCCATCGTCGACCTCCTCCAGCCTCCACCTGCGACTATTCATCCACGACATCTCCCTCCTGCCTCCACCAACTACTGTTCATCCACGGGGCTCTTGTTCATCCAGCCTCCACCAGCTACTGTTCAACCACCCCTCCACATGCTACTGTTCATCTAGCCCTCCACCGGCTACTGTTCAACCAACCCTCCATGGGGTCCTGTTCATCCACCCCCAACTGGGTCGATCGGGGTCATGTTCATCCAGCGGCAACGACCTCTACTACCACGGGGTCCTGTTCATCCAACCCCCACCGGGAACTGTTCATCCAACCTCCAACAACGCTCGCTGTTCATCAAGAGGCAGCAGGTTTGATCGGCTTCAGTTAGCAGCAGTAGCGAAGGAATCGCTCGATCGGATTCTGTTAACATCCAGGGATCGATCGATCGCTCGGGTTCAGTAACGCGTAGCCAGTGCAATCACTCAGGTTTAGTTAGAGCCCAACGCCTCGCACCCACGCGCATACGTGTACGAGAGAAACGCGCAATCCCTCTGTGCATCGCTCGGCCCCGACCACCCATCATATCCGGGAACTCCCCGATATTTTCTTCGTCCTTGCATTTACCACGGTTTTTCCGTCATGGACGACCCAAAGAATGTCATGCAACTGCGTCTCTGGCCCACCCAGGATGAAAAGCCCATTTTCTATCATAATTTTTTGTCATAGAAGTAGGATCCCACCACATCTATGATGATACTAGGTTTTGTAACAATTATCATCATAGAAGTGTCATAAGTATGACAAAAAAAATTGTTCGGCCCAAAATGTCATGGATATGTCTTTTTTTGTAGTGGTCGCTAGTAGCTAGATGGCTTCTTCTCTCTTTTTGATCTTCAATACAATGTTCTCCTCGATGTTCTTGGAGATCTATTTCATGTAACTACTTTTTGCGGTGTGTTTGTTGGGATCCGATGAATTGTGCGTTCATGATCAGTTCTATCCATGAATATTATTTGAGTCTTTGCTGAGCTCTTTTTATGCATGATTGTTATAGCCTCGTATTTCTTCTCCGAAATTTTGGTTTGGTTTGGCCGACTAGATTGATATTTCTTGCCATGGGAAGAGGGCTTTTGTGATGGGTTTGATCTTGTGGTGCTCAATCTCAGTGATAGAAAGAGACATGACACGCATGTATCGTTGCTATTAAGGATAAAAGATGGGGTTTATTCCTACATGAATAGATCTTGTCTACATCATGTCATCATTCTTATTGCATTACTCCGTTTTCCATGAACTTAATACACTAGATGTATGCTGGATAGCGGTCGATGTGTGGAGTAATAGTAGTAGATGCAAACAGGAGTCGGTCTACTAATTAATCTTGGACGTGATGCCTATATACATGATCATTGCCTTGGATATCATCATGATTATTCGCTTTTCTATCAATTGCCCGACAGTAATTTGTTTACCCACCGTATGTTATTTTCTCGAGAGAAGCCTCTAGTGAAAACTACGGCCCCCATGTCTATTTCTTATCGTATTAAATCTAAAAATACCTTGTTGCACTTTTTATTTATTTATTTATTTTGTGTTTTAGTTAGATCTATTTATCAAATCTCATACAATTTAATCTATCCCAACACTGAGGAGGGATTGACAACCCCTCTTACCCGTTGGGTTGCAAGTATTATTGTTTGTGTGCGGGTGTTGTTTACATAGTGTTTCTTGGTTCTCCTACTGTATTGATAACCTTGGTTTCATAATTGAGGAAAATAATTACCTTTGTTGTGTTGCATCATCTTCTCCTCTTCGGGGAAATATCAACGCAGATACACGCAATCAGCAGCATACCGAGTACTCTCGGATCAATTTCATAACTCACTCCGGGTGTCGATCCCAAGGGTTTAAACATTCCCTCTATTGCCTCCTCTCTTGCAAGTCTCTGATGGTCCTGTGTAGACATCTTGGAAGACATGATGATTAGAATTTTTTCCATTTAAGTAAAAACGGTATGATAAATAACAACTAACAAAATAAACTATGTGCGAGTAGGAAGGTAACGTCAAGTGCTTTGTTCCCCGACAACGACGATAGAAACTTCTTGATGACCTGCAAGGGCACATGGTTGTTGTAGCACTTTCGCGATAAGTAGAATGTCGAAGCCATGGGGAGCAAATAGGATAACAATACCAACCTTGCAACTCGTTGTCATCTATGCGGCTATGTTTGCACCCAAACTGTAGTTTGGGAATAGTCCATTCTATCGGTTTGCTAACAGAATGATGGTAAGGGGGGGGGGGGGTTAATTGTACTGCAAACTATGATAGAAGATAGACGAAACTAGAACACAAAGTAAAAGAGGGTTGTAACTTGTAGTATTGTATAGAGCAAAAGGCAGTATCTAGGCTTTTAATCTCAGTAGTACTGGAGGAGCATGTGAGTGTCATTCAAGTATCATGGATTACTAAATGATCTACAGTTCTTATCTGTCGACTGTCACTCCAAGGTGTACAAGACATGACTACGCGTCATGGTCAAACACGGCTATCAATAATGCACAATGGAACCAAAGGATCACAAAGTGCATCTATCTACTCCGTGTACATGAAATTCTATACATGCAACACAAAAGAGAGTAAATACTAACGAAGTCACAGAGACTAGTTCTGCGTACTAGATCATACCTTAACCTAGAACCGAATCAATCACTCAAAAATAGAAGAATAAACACACAAAGCTGAATGCTTCATTGCTACCATCAACATGTTCAATCTTCGAAGACACAAGTGCGAGGACGGAGATGGACACCAGTGCGCGCGGCCAATGGGTGGTGCCCGATGATGGCAGTGGCACATCCTTCTCCCCCTCTTGCGTGGCCTTCATGTTGATGGTGATGGAGGGAGAGGCCTCCCTCTAGGCGAGATGGGAGAGCCTCCCAGCTATTGCATGGAATTATGTTGGAATGAGGATGATTGATCCTGGTGGCTAGGGTTGGAGGTCTTCTTATAAGAGGCCTTCTCGGGTCTCCTCCGTTGATGTGGCTCTTCCTCCTTCATTGAAGGGCCCTAGGGGAGCTAAATCCTCACCCAAAGCATGCCTTCTCTGCCAAGGACCATGTAGGAAAATAGAGATGAAATCGATGAAGAATCTCGTCTAGAAAAGTAACTTTTGGGCTTGTCTGAAGTTTGTAGGAGCGCTCATATGACCATCTGCGATCGTACGAGACGTCGTCTTTCTCTTAGTTGCCCTTTAGTAAACCGACCGTCATTTCTTCATATGAACTCGAAATTTGGTGTTCTTGTACTTATTGGATTCGTATGAACGACGCCGATCTCATGGTGGTATCAGATCTTGATTTGGATCACTTTGGAAAGTTACATTTTTGACATTCCAAATGCATGATTTTGGTGCATAAAACTTCTCCGGATTAACCTCAACTTGATCCCTTTCGATTTGGCAAGTCCACAGATAGGCCAACATACCTACAAAGACCACAAAACAAAGAAAAACTACTAAACATTAAATAAAAATAAAAATTGTGCAACGAACTTGGAAAAACGAGTAAAGACCGAAAATTATGCATGGAGGACATGAAATAAGTGCTAGATGGATATGATATAAGTGATTTTGGCATTAAAATATACTAAGTATATGCATAAAATCCACTCATCATGAGATGGGAGGCCGCCTGCGCTCAGATCCTAGGAAGACCACCACTCTTCCCCTCCCATTGAAGCTAAACTTGACGGGCTCGTCATCGTCGATTGACCGCTTGTAGGCTGCAAAGGCAGAGCTTCATTTTTTGGGCTCGTGGTCGCCGGACATGGCAAGCGGGTGCCTACAGTCATTTAGACTAGATTTAAAGTACAATTTTGTTGAAATATGTCAAAATATAATGAGTTTATGCAGGTTTAGATGAAAAACATCCGGTTTTATGTAAAAATTATTCAAGTATGAATGAAAATCGTTCAGTTTGTTTAAATATGCATTACATTTGTTCATTTTCATTAAAGTTTCTTTCAAAATGTTCGTACATTTATAGCTACGGTTGAATGGCCGACTTCTATATCAATGTCCACAGACTGGTCCCGCTCGACTGACGTGTCCGATTTGGGTCAGTGTTGGAGATGCATACTAAAAGAATAGGGAAACGTTGCGTGCCGGCTGGCTCGGCCGGTCGCTTGCGACACGCGTCTGACTAGTGGCCCAGCACCACTACCTTTCCTCATCACACCAGTACCTTTCCTCATTCTTATCCTCAGTCACATCTCTTTCTTCGCCAAATCTCTCTCGCCATGGGAGCCTTCTCAAGCTCGAATCCTCCTCTCTCCCTCCACTCCTCCTATCCTTGTTGCTGCCCGGCCGCGCATCCCCCTCCCCCCACCCCCACCCCCTCGAATCGTGTGCTTGGAGACGATGGTGGCCGGTGATGCTCTCGAGTTTCTCTCTCTGATGGCAACGCTCGGCCCTGATCCCCAACGACCATCTCTCACCGAAGATGGGCAGGACAAAGGCGTTGTGAGGAGAGCGATGCTAGAAGCAATATCTGATTTTGCTGCAATAGCTAGCAAAAAATGCTGGAACCAGATAGCCCAGCGGCTGCAACCGGCGACAACGCTAGATCCCAGCCGGTGGCGGCTTGGTTGTTTTTTGATGCAGCCCGGTCAGCCCAGTGCTACAACCAGCCAACCCAGTGCTGCAACCAGCAATGGCGGCAACTACCACCTCCGGCAACAGCCATTTTTGTTGGTAAAGCTTCAACCTCCGGCTTGTGTTTTTGCTCGAACCACTAGTTGGAAATGATACAAGCAGGGCAATTTTTGCTAGAACCATGTCCCTTTTTTGCTGGAACTAGTCCTAATTTTTGCTATCACCTTGTTTTGATTTTGCTGGAACCATGTCCTTTTTTTGCTGGAACTAGTCCTGATTTTTGTTACCACCTTATTTTGATTTTGCTGGAACCATGTCCTTCTTTTGCTGGAACTAGTCCTAATTTTTGCTACCACCTTGTTTTGATTTTGCTGGAACCAGGCTAAAAATTGCTACCATCGTCTTTCGTTTTTGCTGGAACCGGTAAACTTTTCTGCTTCAACTGAGTACCGGAGATTTTTCTTCTGCGACCAACGGGGGTTGCCGCGAATCCCGGCGACGAGATCTAGCGTGGAGAGGTAGGGGAGGCGCGGTGCAACGACCAGGGGGCAGCAGGAGAGCGTGGTGTGCACAGCCACGCCAGATGCGGAAGACGACGCATATTGCGCGAGGAAGAAAGAGCTTTTGGGGGCGGACCATTTTTTCTCTAGATCTGACGGACCAGACAACTGTCATATGACGGCCCACGTGTGACCGATCCAAATTTGGGCCGGCGTGCCGGCGCCTATCAGCCCTCAAAAGAATAAGAGCATCTCCAGTTGTTGGCACCCCCAGGAGGCATAAAATCGTCGCCTGGGGGTGAGTCAACGGTATAATCGGCTCCGGGGGCGGTTGGGCACCCAGCCGTCGCCCCCAGGCGCCGATGTCGGCCCATTTTTTGGCCCACTTTTGGCGAAAAATGGCCCGATATCAGCGCGAATCGACCCATATTCGGCGTGGTTCGGCGTGAATTCTCAACATAAATAAGTTTTTTATCACATAGTTCATCACAGAAAATCAATAGAAATCAAATAGTTCAACAAAATAGTTCAACAACAAATAGTACAATACAAATTATATAGTTCAACAAATAAAAACTCATATTTCATCACACGTCGAGCTAGGCATCACCCTTGATCCTCCATAGGTGCTCCACTAGATCCTGCTGCAGTTGTTGATGCATCTGTGGGTCTCGGATCTCCTGACGCATACTGAGGTAGGTAGTCTAGGTTGCCGGTAGCTGGTGATCAACTTGGGAAAGAGGACCATGCCTGTAGTATAGTTCGGTGTCAAACACTGGCTCTTCCTGCTCACTCTCAATGATCGTATTGTGCAAGATGACACAACAAGTCATGATCTTACACATTTGATCTTTCAACCAGGTCTGAGCAGGGTACCGAATAACAACAAATCAAGATTGGAGCACACCAAATGCTCGCTCGACATCCTTCCTGCAAGACTCCCGAGCCTGGGCAAAGTGGGACTTCTTGCCTCCTGGCACAGCGTTTGAGATAGCCTTCACAAATATCGACCATCTCGGATAGATGCCATCAGCTAGGTAGTACCGCTTGTTATAGTGCCGCCCATTGACCTCGAAGTTCACCGGAGGAGAATGACCTTCAACAAGCTTGGCAAAGACAGGGGAGCACTGCAGAATGTTGATATCATTGTGAGTTCCTGGCATCCTAAAGAAAGAGTGCCAAATCCAGAGGTCATGTGTGGCCACTGTCTCATGTACCACACTGCAACCGCCTTTGGCGCCTTTGTACAACCCCTGCCAAGCAAATGGACAGTTCTTCCATTTCCAATGATGCAATCGATGCTTCCAAGCATCCCAGGAAATCCTCTTGCTGCATGATACGTCTCCAATGTATCTATAATTTTTGATTGTTCCATGCTATTATATTACCCCTTTTGGATGTTTATGTGCTTTATTTTACACATTTATATCATTTTTGGGACTAACCTACTAACCGAAGGCCCAGCCCGTATTGCTGTTTTTTTTGCCTATTTCAGTATTTCGAAGAAAAGGAATTTCAAACGGAGTCCAAACGGAATGAAACCTTAGGTAGCGTGATTTTTGGAACGAACGTGATCCGGAGAACTTGGAGTGCAAGTCAAGAAGCTTGCGAGGCGGCCAGGAGACAGGAGGGCGCGCCCCTATCTCTAGGGCCCCACAGGCGGCCACCGACGTACTTCTTCCTCCTATATATACCTACGTACCCCGAAAACATCCAGGGAGCCAACGAAACACATTTTCCACCACCGTAACCTTCTGTATCCGTGAGATCCCATCTTGGAGCCTTCGCCGGCGCTCCGCCGGAGGGGGAATCGACCATGGAGGGCTTCTACATCAACACCATAGCCCCTCCGATGAGTTGTGAGTAGTTTACCACAGACCTTCGGGTCCACAGTTATTAGCTAGATGGCTTCTTCTCTCTTTTTGGATCTCAATACAATGTTCTCCCCCTCTCTTGTGGAGATCTATTGAATGTAAACTCTTTTTGTGGTGTGTTTGTCGAGATCCGGTGAATTGTGGGTTTATGATCAAGTTTATCTATGAGAAATATTTGAATCTTCTTTGAATTATTTTATGTATGATTGAGTTATCTTTGCAAGTCTCTTCGAATTATCAGTTTGGTTTGGCCTACTAGATTGATCTTTCTTGCCATGGGAGAAGTCCTTAGCTTTGGGTTCAATCTTGCGGTGTCCTTTCCCATTGACAGCAGGGGCAGCAAGGCACGTATTGTATTGTTGCCATCGAGGATAAAAAGATGGGGTTTATATCATATTGCATGAGTTTATCCCTCTACATCATGTCATCTTTCTTAATGCGTTACTCTGTTCTTTATGAACTTAATACTCTAGATGCAGGCAGGAGTCGGTCGATGTGTGGAGTAATAGTAGTAGATGCAGAGTCGGTCTACTTGTTGCGGACGTGATGTCTATATACATGATCATGCCTAGATAATCTCATAATTATTCGCTTTTCTATCAATTGCTCGACGAAGAATTTATTCACCCACCGTAATACTTATGCTATCTTGAGAGAAGCCACTAGTGAAACCTATGGCCCCCGGGTCTATCTTTTATCATATAAGCTTTCAATCTACTTTTATTTGCATCTTTACTTTTTGCATCTATATTATAAAATACCAAAAATATATTTATCTTATCATATTATCTCTATCAGATCTCACTTTCGCAAGTGGCCATGAAGGGATTGACAACCCCTTTATTGCGTTGGTTGCGAGTTCTTTGTTTGTTTGTGTAGGTGCATGGGACTTTTGAGGAGCCTCCTACTTGATTGATACCTTGGTTCTCAAAAACTGAGGGAAATACTTACGCTACTATTACTGCATCACCCTTTCCTCTTCAAGGAAAACCAACGCAAGCTCAAGACGTAGCAAGAAGGATTTATGGCGCCGTTCCCGGGGAGGTCTTCGCTCAAGTCAAGACATACCAAGTACCCATCACAAACTCATTTCCCTCCCATTTACATTATTTGCCATTTGCCTCTCGTTTTCTTCTCCCCCACTTCACCCTTGCCGTTTTATTCGCCCTCTCTTTCCCAATCTCCTTCTCTCTCTCTTCGCTTGTCTTTTTTTCGTTTGCTCGCGTGTTAGATCGTTTACCTTGTCGTTATGGCTAGTCCTCCTATCTTTGTTATCACTCCCGAACATGAAATTCTCAATTTTAAGCAATGGGAGGGTGAGAATTTAAAAGATGCTTGGCATAGAATTTGCAATGCTCAAAATAGATCTACTAGGAAGCTTTCTACTTCTGTTCTTCTTCGCAATTTTTATGTAGGCATTACTCCCTGGAATAGATGCGTTCTTGATACCGTTACCAGAGGGGATTTCTTGAGTAGCCATACGTTTGATGCTTATAATGCTATGTTAGATTTGTTTGGCCCACAACCTCTTTTGGTTAATGGAACGGTTTTAACTTTAGAACATGTTATGCAACGGCTTGAGATTATTGAAAATAAAATTGCCACTATTGAGTTGATTGAAAATTTGGATAAAAAGATTCATAATCATATTACCCAATATGGATCTAGGGTTGGAGTTACTTTGAAAAATCTTAAAGAGAAAGAACCTATAGTTAATGAAAAATAGATCTAGATTCTGCAAGAATCGGTAAACTTGAGGATATCATCACCAACTTAGGTTTCACATTTTCTTCCATGAAAAACACTACAAAGCCCCCTACCAAAACTGCCAAGTTTATTTACGTTCCTAAAAATAAGGGTGAATCTTCTAGTAAGGGAGACGCAGATCTCAAATCCATAAGTGTTCATCCCAATTGTCTCTCTACTGTTAAGGAACCTTTTGCTACAAACGAATTTCTTGAATTTTTGCCTAAAGGTTTAATCATTGCTAAAAAGGGAGAAACCCCTAAAGATTATAAGTGCTCTATTGAGGAATTGAGTGCCAAAGATGGCACTACTTAGATCTATCTTCGCTTTTATGCCTAGCTAGGGGCGTTAAACGATAGCGCTAGTTGGGAGGCAACCCAATTTTTTTTGTGTTTTTTTTGTTTTTGTTCCTGTTTAGTAACAAATTTTGCATCTACCTTCTGTTTAGATGTTTTTTTATGTTTTAATTAGTGTTTTTGCCAAGTAGAACCTATAGGATAACCTATGGTGATAGTTGATTTGATTCTGCTGAAAAACAGAAACTTTGTGCGCACGAATTTAGTTTTGTTAAATCACAGAAACGTGATTTTGTGTTGATTCTTTTTGCTGCTGATCAATAGACAAATTGTACAGGACTTCCTAGTTTGGTAGGATTTTTAGAGTTTCAGAATTTTGCGTTAGTTACAGATTGCTACAGACTGTTCTATTTTTGACAGATTCTATTTTTCGTGTGTTGTTTGCTTATTTTGATGCATCTATAGCTAGTAAAATAGTTTATAAACCATAGAGAAGTTGGAATATAGTAGGTTTAACACCAAAATAAATAAAGAATGAGTTCATTACAGTACCGTATGTGGTGGTTTTGTTTTCTTTCACTAACGGAGCTTATAAGATTTTCTGTTGAGTTTTGTGTTGTGAAGTTTTCAAGTTTTGGGTAAAGCTTTGATGGACTATGGAATAAGGAGTGGCAAGAGCCTAAGCTTGGGGATGCCCATGGCACCCCAAGATATTAAAGAATAGCCAAAAGCCTAAGCTTGGGGATGCCCCGGAAAGGCATCCCCTCTTTCGTCTTCGTTCATTGGTAACTTTACTTGAAGCTATATTTTATTCGCCATATGATATGTGTTTTGCTTGGAGCGTCGTGTAATATATTAGTCTTTGCTTTTTAGTATACCACAATCATCCTTGCTGTACACACCTTTTGGGAGAAGCCCGCTTGATTAGAATTTGCTAGAATACTCTATGTGCTTCACTTATATCTTTTGAGCTTGATAGTTTTTGCTCTAGTGCTTCACTTATATCTTTTAGAGCATGGAGGTGGCTTAATTTTGAAGAAATTGCTTGTCTCTCGTGCTTCACTTATATTATTTTGAGAGTCTTTTAGAACAGCATGGTATTTGCTATGGTTACAAATTTGGTCCTAGAATGATGAGCATCCAAGTTGGGTATAATAAAAACTATCATGGGAAGTGAATTGGATGCTATGATCAATTTGATGCTTGATAATTGTTTTGAGATATAAAGGTAGTAATGTTAGGGTCATGCTAGTGGGTAATTATGAAATTGAGGAATACTTGTGTTGAAGTTGGCAAGTCCCGTAGCATGTAGTATGGTAAAAGTTGTGTGACAAATTTGTTGCATGAGGTGCTCTTTTGATTGTCTTTTTTATGAGTGGAGGTCGGGATCGCGCGATGGTTAACTCCTACCAACCCTTCCCCTAGGAGCATGCGTAGTAGTACTTTGCTTCAAGGGCAAGTAGATTTTTGCAATAAGTATATGAGTTCTTTATGACTAATGTGAGTCCATGGATATACGCACACTCATCCTTCCACTTTGCTAGCCTCTATTATACCGCGCAACTTTCGCCGGTATCATGCACCCATTATTTACCTTCCTCAAAACAGCCACCATACCTACCTATTATGGCATTTCCATAGCCATTCCGAGATATATTGCCATGCAACTTTCCATCGTTCCGTTTATTATGACACGTTCCATCATTGTCATATTGCTCTTTGCATGATCATATAGTTGACATCGTATTTGTGGCAAGGCCACCTTCATAATTTTCATACATGTCTCTCTTGATTCATTGCATATCCCGGTACACCGCCGGAGGCATTCATACAGAGTCATATCTTGTTCTAGCATTGAGTTGTAATTCTTGAGTTGTAAATCAATAAAAGTGTGATGATCTTCATTATTAGAGCATTGTCTCAGTGAGGAAAGGATGATGAAGACTATGATTCCCCCACAAGTCGGGATGAGACTTCGGACTTTACAAAAAAAAAAGAGAAAGGCCAAAGAAAAAAAATAAAAAAATAAAAAAAGAAAAGAAAAAGGAAAAAATGAGAGAAAAAGAGAGAAGGGACAATGCTACTATCTCTTTTTCCACACTTGTGCTTCAAAGTAGCACCATGATCTTCATGATAGAGGGTCTCCTATGTTGTCACTTTCATATACTAAGTGGGAATTTTTCATTATAGAACTTGGCTTGTATATTTCAATGATGGGCTTCCTCAAATGCCCTAGGTCTTCGTGAGCAAGCAAGTTGGATGCACACTCACTTAGTTTCTTTTGTTGAGCTTTCATATATTTATAGCTCTAGTGCATCCGTTGCATCGCAATCCCTACTCACTCACATTGATATCTATTGATGGGCATCTCCATAGCCCATTGATACGCCTAGTTGATGTGAGACTATCTTCTCCCTCTTTTTGTCCTCACAACCATCACCTTATACCACCCTAGTGCTATGTCCATGGCTTACGCTCATGTATTGCGTAAGAGTTGAAAAAGCTGAAGCGCGTTAAAAAGTATGAACCAATTGCTTGGCTGAAACCGGGGTTGTGCATGATGGGAGTATTTTGTGTAATGAAAATGAAGCATGGCCTAACTGTATGATTTTGTAGGGATAAGCTTTCTTTGGCTACGTTATTTTGATGGGACATGATTATTTATTAGTATGCTTCGAAGCATTATGATTTTTATGTTTTATAAGCTTTTATCTTGAATTATTTGGATCTGAACATTCATGCCACAATAAAGAAAATTACATTGAGAATTATGCTAGGTAGCATTCCAAATCAAAAATTATGTTTTTATCATTTACCTACTCGAGGACGAGCAGGAATTAAGCTTGGGGATGCTTGATACGTCTCCAACGTATCTATAATTTTTGATTGTTCCATGCTATTATATTACCCCTTTTGGATGTTTATGGGCTTTATTTTACACATTTATATTATTTTTGGGACTAACCTACTAACCGAAGGCCCAGCCCGTATTGCTGTTTTTTTTTTGCCTATTTCGGTATTTCGAAGAAAAGGAATATCAAACGGAGTCCAAACGGAATTAAACCTTCGGGAGCATGATTTTTGGAACGAACGTGATCCTGAGAACTTGGAGTGCAAGTCAAGAAGCTTGAGGCGGCCAGAGAGGGAGGCGCGCCCACCCCCTCTGGGCGCGCCCCTATCTCCTGGGCCCCACAGGCGGCCACCGACATACTTCTTCCTCCTATATATACCTATGTACCCCGAAAACATCCAGGGAGCCAACGAAACACAACTTCCACCGCCGTAACCTTCTGTATCCGCGAGATCCCATCTTGGAGCCTTCGCCGGCGCTCCGCCGGAGGGGGAATCGACCACGGAGGGCTTCTATATCAACACCATAGCCCCTCTGATGAGTTGTGAGTAGTTTATCACAGACCTTCGGGTTCATAGTTATTAGCTAGATGACTTCTTCTCTCTTTTTGGATCTCAATACAATGTTCTCCCCCTCTCTTGTGGAGATCTATTCGATGTAAACTCTTTTTGCGGTGTGTTTGTCGAGATCCGATGAATTGTGGGTTTATGATCAAGTTTATCTATGAGAAATATTTGAATCTTCTCTGAATTCTTTTATGTATGATTGAGTTATCTTTGCAAGTCTCTTTGAATTATCAGTTTGGTTTGGCCTACTAGATTGATCTTTCTTGCCATGGGAGAAGTCCTTAGCTTTGGGTTCAATCTTGTGGTGTCCTTTTCCATTGACAGCAGGGGCAGCAAGGCACGTAGTGTATTGTTGCCATCGAGGATAAAAAGGTGGGGTTTATATCATATTGCATGGGTTTATCCCTCTACATCATGTCATCTTTCTTAATGCGTTACTCTGTTCTTTATGAATTTAATACTCTAGATGTAGGCAGGAGTCGGTCGATGTGTGGAGTAATAGTAGTAGATGCAGGTAGGAGTCGGTCTACTTGTTGCGGACGTGATGCCTATATACATGATCATGCCTAGATAATCTCATAATTATTCGCTTTTCTATCAATTGCTCAATAGTAATTTGTTCACCCACCGTAATACTTATGCTATCTTGAAAGAAGCCACTAGTGAAACCTATGGCCCTCGGGTCTATCTTTTATCAAATAAGCTTTCAATCTACTTTTATTTGTATCTTTACTTTTTGCATCTATATTATAAAATACCAAAAATATATTTATCTTATCATATTATCTCTATCGATCTCACTTTCATGAAGTGGCCGTGAAGGATCGACAACCCCTTTATTGTGTTGGTTGCAAGTTCTTTGTTTGTTTGTGTAGGTGTGTGGGACTTTTGAGGAGCCTCCTACTGGATTGATACCTTGGTTCTCAAAAACTGAGGGAAATACTTACGCTACTATTGCTGCATCACCCTTTCCTCTTCAAGGAAAACCAACGCAAGCTCAAGACATAGCACTACATTCTGTGCTAGGATCTGAGCAGTGTCTTCAGCATTGGGTGATCGCAAGTATTACGGTCCAAACACTGCCACAACTGCCCTGCATAACTTGTAGAAACACTCAATGGCCGTGGACTCAGCCATGCGCCCATAGTGTCGAGTGAATCACCGGGAGCTCCGTATGCAAGCATCCTCCTAGCTATCGTGCACTTCTGTATTGAGCTGAATCCAAGTGTGCCGGTGCAATCCTTCTTGCACTTGAAGTAGCTTTCGAACTCCCGGATGGAATTCACAATCCTGAGGAAAAGTTTTCGGCTCATCCGATAACGTCGACGAAATGTTTTCTCGCCGTGCAATGGAGCGTCGGCGAAGTTGTCGAAGTAGAGCATGCAGTAGCCTTCTAGACGATGTCGGTTCTTTGCTTTCACCCGGCCCGGCGCCGAGCCACCTCGCTGCGGCTTTTCATTGCTCGCGAGCAGGTCGGCAAGGGCGGCGAGCACCATGAGATGCTCCTGCTCCTGGATGTCGGCTTCGGCTTCCTCCTCCAGTAATGCCGCGAGCGCCTTCTCGTTGCCTGAGTCCATCGCCGGGCCGGGCAGCCGCCGATGCACTGCCCCTGCGTGACCGGAACGCCGGAAAAATCGCCCGGACGGTGGTGGAGAGGCTGCCGCGACGAAACCTCTTCTCTTTTTCGGCGGCGAATGGCCTATCTAGCTGTGGTGGGTGGTGGGCGGCGCGGGGATCGGCAGGGTGGCGGCCGAGCGGGGGGGGGGGGGGAATTTGGACGGTCGGCTTGACAGCCTGACAGTGTGGCCCCAGATATGCTTTTCCCTTGCGCCGGAGCCCCCGAGCGCCCCCAGTACGCCGGGTTTGGCGTGCGATCGCCGGTCCCAAAACGGGCCGAGTCGGTAAAATTCGGTGTCTTGGAGGCGCGACTAAGACGTTTTTCGGCGCCGGCGCGCAAAATGTTGTGTCGGAGGGCCTCTTGGTGGCCGCGGCTGGAGCTCTAAGTATCAGATTTGGTAAGCATTCACACAGACTTGTCCCTTTCTTCCGTCTCCCGCCGCCTTCGATGACCTTAGCCGGGGCTTCACGCCGCCGGCGAGCATCTTGTTCGCATCCCCCTCTCCCTCTCATAGCCATCGTACTCCTGCTAATCTTCCCACCTCCTCCCCGCACTTACGCACTCCGTGTCCCACTGCGCGAGGTCGCCTCCCTCCTCTCCCTCTCCCACTCCCTCCTCACCCGCATCGCGGTCGCCCGCGCCGACCGGGGGGACGCCGCAGCCGCTGCTCGTGCTCACCGAATCGCCTCACACCTATCCATTCTCTCCTCCCGCGGTGCGTGGGCACTCGGCTGGGACTACCTCCGCCACTATGCTTTCTCCTCCGTCACCGGATGCGGCTTCTCCTGCGCCACTGCCGCCGCCCGCCTCCTCGCCGCCGCGGCGGAGGCCTCGCGCCTAAAGTCACCCGTCGATGCGGCCCAGTGGCTGCGCCGTAATTACGGTGACCTCCTAGCCGCCGCTACGCAGCTCCTAAACGGCCTCCTCTCTGCCTTCTCCGAGCAGGTACAGTACATGATTTGGTCTTCTTCTTCTTCTTTGAGAAATGACTTGGTCCCTAGGTCATCCAACGAACAATACTGCAGCAGTGCTCAGTCGGTAAATATGTATGCTTGTATTTAGGGGCCGCTAAGGGAGGTGGTGTTGGATGTGAAGTGGGAGGTGGAGGAAGGGGGGTTGCTGAAGGATTGCCTTCAGGTGGGAGCCAAAGACTTGGAGGGCTTGCTTATCATTGCCAAAGATCTCTTTGGTGCTTCAAGGGCTTCTTCGCGCCACAGTGAACTCTGAGGTTTGCTCACACCTTGTGTTTCGCTTATCTTTCCTTTGAACCATCACATTCCTGCTTGCTTTCAGTTTATGATTTTGGAACTTAGAACTGTTATACGTCCTACCACGGAATCAAACCAGCATCCTGTCACCGATAAGCATTCGAGAGAGTGGATGTGTGAACAATATAAGATGTATAGTCCATACATGACCTGCTGGCTGTTGAGAGCACTAGTAATTGCAGAGTATTTTGGAGCATGTTCTGTTTGCTCTTAAAGAAAATTTGTAGTCGAAAATAGGGTTTTTGAACTATCACATTCCTGCTTACTTGCTCTCGGTTTATAATTTTGGAACCTATAACTGTTATGCATCCTACCGCGGAATTAGACCTGCATCCTGTTACCCATAAGCACTCGAGAGAGTGGGGGTGTGAACAATATAAGTTGCATAGTCCATACATCACCTGTTGCAGAGTATTTTGGAGCATGTTCTGTTTGTTCTTTAAGAAAATTTGTAGTTGAAAATAGGTTTTTGAAAGATCCAGCCGATTACTGGCTATATATTGTAAGCAGATAACCCCTCTTGCAGTAGCTGCACATACGTGATCTGTCCATTACGAGAATCACTGACCATAGTACCATATCCAAGCAGGTGAGTCCCGACCAAGAAACTACAGCTGCTCCATTCTGCCGTCCACTGATGTAGAATGCTTCAGATCCAACAGTTCACCTACACAATTAAAGCTGCTCATGTTTGGCGACTCTGCATACATCGCATCATGTTAAGCTATCTCATCTCTTCGGGGAAAAGGTTAAGCTACCTATCTTGTCCAGTAGTTCCTGAACAGAAAGATTAACCCTGCTGTTTAATGCCATTGCAGCTTTAACTGTGATTGTAATAGAATTGTGTCCCTTGTGTCCGTTCTGTTGACTTTGGAGTACTGTTTTTGCTAAGTGATAACTTTTAGATGGTTGCAAGGCTTTTGTCACTAGTGTTGTTTCCATTGTAGGATCCATGTGAACAGTTTCCAGTTCAAAACACAACTTTGTTGCATGGCAGATTGTCTACCTTCACCAAATTGTGATATTCCCTTTATTTCAGGTCCTTCGTCCATGCATAGGAAAGAATTCTGTAACTAAAGACTAATGACCTACAACATCTACCATAGGCAACTGCTTGCGCAACGCACTATGTTTGTTTTCCTTTTCCCTTCTGAAGGTCAAACACCTGTTCTTGACTAGTGTTATCCTTGCGAAGCATGAGGCTGCTGGATGAGTCCAGTAGATATCCCTCGTCTCCAAACTACTTACATGACATCCTGAAATGACCACGTTTCTGCAGACATGGCATCCATGTCTCTGAATTTTGCATGGCGGAAATACTTCTACATGTGTCTGCCTGGTGCCCTGTTAGCAAACATGTCCACGTCTCTAAGAATACGTTTTGTGTTGCTACCATTATGTGCATAACCGTATATACAGGTCGACACATGGGCCTTCGATGATACTAACAAACTTCAGGACCCTCTAGTGATATCTCACAAGTTATCCTATTACCTCTCAGATCATCTTGTCAAGACAATACTTATGATCATTCCACATGAGAACCTCTTCACCTATGACCTTGACCTTGTTAGGAAAGCTGAGGAATTTATTAAAAAGTCACATGGCACTTTACAAATTACAAACCTGAGTGTCATGCTCATAATCTAAACTACGGTGCTGACAAATTCGTGATGTAAATCTGTCATAAACAATGTCTGATAACAACATCTCCAGTCACAGTTTTATGCCTATAAGGCCATGCAAAATCCACTGGACTTGAGCTGTAGGGTAACATAACACTGTGATATAATAGATATTGGCAGGAAAAAGGGAAAAGAAAAAAGTTGAAGCAAATATAAGAAAGAAGAAGCATTGTTTCCGTTTCATCCATGAGTTCAGCTAGATATTTGAAATGCAAAGCTACTGCGGGAAACATTTTGTCAGGAACCTAGGAAAGTGATACAGTCAGTAAATTACTCCCTCCGTTCGGAATTACTTGTCTCGGAAATGGATGTATGTAGAACTAAAATACATCTAGATACATCCATTTTGCGACAAGTAATTCCGAACGGAGGGAGTAGTTGTGGAAGCATTTGGAACTACCTTTTAACTTTGATTCCACTTATTAGATTTGCTATGGAGACACCCGATTTATTTTTCCTTGTTGCTGGAGGATCACTTTGTTAATTGGTGCTCTTGTTCTGTGCCTCCTGTATGACTGATGTACTGCTAGAATTACAGATAAGATGACAAGTGGTTAATTGAGATTTGTGCACCATTCTCAGAAACATACCTGTTGTGTTTTGTGCACTTCTAGCATAGTATGGCATCAATCTTTTTTCTTGAATGCGTATCAGCATGCATGCCGTTTTGTATTAGATTTAGATGTATGAGAAGAATGGTGAGAAGGTACAGAAGTTCACAAAATACCACCAAACAAAACCAATAAGCTGCAAAGGCAGCCAACCAAAGTATACTAACAAAACCCCAAAAAACTATTGTATCAAAAAACCAAAAAGAAGAAAGCAAAACCAGGGCAATACTTGTATACTCCTACTCCCTCCGTTCCGAATTACTTGTCTTAGATTTGTCTAGATATGGATGTATCTAGCACTAAAATGAGTCTAGATACATCTGTATCTAGACAAATCCAAGACAAGTAATTCGGAACGGAGGGAGTACAACTATAGCTGCAGGTCGGGGGGAGGGGGGCTCGTGTGCAGAGGCAGACTTCACTACGTTGGCGCCGGCCATCTTTCATTGATCAGTCTCGAGCCATCCCTGAGGGCATGCTAATGGCGTGCCATTGTGAATTAACGAGCTTGGATTTATTTTTGCCTTTTGCTGAGGTCAAGGTCGTTCTGTTCCATCTATTCCCAGTAGTTTTGGTTATTAATATGCATTTGCTGTTTGCTTGTATTCAAATCTGATACTCCCTTCGTTTCAAGTATCTGCCACTTTGCTAGCAGTTTGAAGCCTGGAAACTTTACAGGCGGATTTTGAGAACACAGTGGAAGGAGGGAGTTAACAGGGACTGTGGCGCTGGATATCCGTGTTCTGAATTGTGCATTGTCTAATTAAACAACAATCTCCATCATATTTTCCCAATAATTTTTCTGCTAAATGCACCCTAAAACTTAAATACAGTATAGCTTGTACAACTCTGAACTTTGTTAGCCATGATTACGTCGATAGTGTTTGAATTGTATTGTTGATGGTCAGCTAATTATATTATTTGAAAATTCTCATTTATCCTAGAGTAGTGAAGCTTTGTTCTATTGTTGTTAGCCACTGCGAACTTATAGTTACCACGTCGGAGGAAAAGTTTGGATGGATTTGTTTTCTTGTTTAATCTGATTATTACTGTACTATATATGCAATAAGCGCTAGATCCTGCAATGCAGTTCAGGCTACGTAATCTACCTGACCGGGACTTGTGGTTTGCATATAGCGTACTTTTGACCTCTAGAGGACCTGACATGAGGCCACATTGGTCCATGAGCCGCTACCAGTTCAAGTTCAAGGACCAGCACGTACATACGCCGCACTCGTACCGACGTATACCGTACACGTGCAACAGTGAGATACCGTGCTGCTACAGTGTTACAAACAAACTGAAAGGTCCCTTCTAGGATATTTTATCGTGCCATCTCTTAACACCTTGAATCAGTGCCAGTTGGAATTAGTGGTTAGTTGGGGCCCATGTACTGTGACTCTGAGTGACTTAATGATGAGAAAAATAATGTAACCTTTCCTGCTGATTTCCCCTGCATGGCTCCACCAACCGGTCGATCACCTTCTGTTTACCAGCAGTACTTACGTACTCCCTCCGTCCCAAAATTCTTGTCTTAGATTTGTCTAAATACGGATGTATCAAGTCACGTTTAGTATTAGATACATCCGTATCAAACAAATCTAAAACAAGAATTTTGACGGAGGAGAGATTAAAAAATCAAAATTCTTGTCTTAGATTTGTCTAAATACGGATGTATCAAGTCACGTTTTAGTATTAGGTATATCCGTATCTAGACAAATCTAAGACAAGAATTTTGGGACGGAGGGAGTACTAAAGAAATGCCTCCATGGTAGAGTAGTTCCAAATGCTTGCACGCAGGAAAGTTTGGCGCCGTTTCAGACGTGAATGCGGTGACATCCACGGCATGGCATGCAGTGCAGCCAAACGACAGGCCCAGGCCTAACTTCCACACAGGAAATAACCGCTAGTGATGTGGGCGAGCTAAGTAGTAGCTGTAATAAACTGAGACACAAGCTTCAGATACTCCGTAACTTACAGAGCTTGGCTTCAACCTGCCGCGTCTCCGGTGTTGGGATCCGGTGATACGAGCAGAGAAATCAAGACAAAACAGCGCCCAGCCATGTGTTTCATGCGGTTAATCACGTGTTCCGTTTAACTGATCCGGCGTTACAAACTAGAGACGCCTTGACAGTGAGTCCTGTCTTCGGTGTGCCATCAGCTCATCATGCCTGAACAGGACTAGTCGGCATCATATCTTTTACCTATATTTGTGGCTTTGATGCCCACCAACCTGTGTATTCATTGTTGGATTGGATTCCTTTTAGAAATGACACAACATCCAAAAGGAACGTTTTCTAGATCTCTCTTCGTACTAAACATGTGGAATTGGACATCAGGCAGCTCGCTGTGAGTTGTTCATGATCCCTTGAATCCAAAATGACTCAATAAACAAACACGAGAGGAGGGCCGCTCAGATCTGATCCTCCCAGGGCTCCCTCGTATCGCTCCCTCTAGGGCGATCAGGGGGGCAACCCTAGCGCCCCGGCCGCCGCCCCCTCCCTCCTCTCTTCCACCTCGCCGTCCCCAGAGACGTGCGCCGGCTAAGCCCGGGCGCCACCGGTGATGGGGAGGACGGGGATCTAGGTTGTAGCCCCACGGTTTGGAGGGATTGGCGGCGCGAGATCGCCATTCGGTCTTCGTCTTTCTCGGCGGTTCGGTGCTGCTCCGGCGGCTTCGTGGGGAGGCACGATCTCAGGAGGGGATGTGCCCATGGTTGACTGATCGGCGGCGTCTCCGGTCAGATCTGATCTGGTCGGTGCCACCGACGGTGGTGGCCATCTCCTTCGCCGGGGGTGGTCGGCCTGAGGCTGGATGGTCAGATCTCGAGATCTGGCATCTAGTTCTAGTTGCGAGTCGAGAAGACATAGTTGCCGGTGAAAACCGAGCCGATGGCAGGCGATGGCGCGTCCTGCATCGTTACCTTGATGAAGGCATCGTCATGTAACTACTGTCGACCCACTCGTGCTGCTCTAGGGGAAACCCTAGGATCTGGTCTTCCAGATCGGACGATGGCGGTACAGCGGTGTCGTTTTCTCTCTTGGAGCATCGTTTGTGGAGCAGAGCTGGAAGACAAAGGTAGGAGGTGGAGCGGCTTCGTCTTGCATGGAGCTTTCAGTGGAGATGTCAAGTCATGCCTGGCCGACAGGTGCTACACTGTGTCACATGCCTGGCCGACAGGTGCTACACTGTGTCACATGCCTGGTCGGCAGGTGCTACACATGACAGATCTTCCAGAGTATTCGCTTCTGGACGGATGAGCGTGGGGCGGGGGCGCCGTTGGGTGCCATGGTGGCGTCGTCGGATGGGACGGACTGGCAAGGATGATGCGGATCTCTCTCCTGAAGATGGGTCGGTGGTTCGATGATGATGGCGGCGTCTAAAACGTGTGCATGTGGTGTACGCTTTAGGTCTGCTGCACCGGCTGTGGGCCGGGTTCCGATACGTTATGTGGATGGATCGGCGACGACACCGGTTTTAGACATGGGGAGTGAGAGCACTCCACATTATCGAGTTTTGTAGGTATGAGTGGTGGCTCTCACTCCACATTATCGAGTTTTGTAGGTATGAGTGGTGGCTTCGGGTGGCTTGATGTATGTTCTTGTTAGACCTATATTGAATAATAAATAAAGATGGCCATATGCATCGATTGATGCAGAGGCCGGGGGGTCTTAAACCTCATTTTCCAAAAAACAAACAAACACGAGATATAAATCGTCCATCAGTAGCTACTTCGGGAACACGGCCTATCCCCTCCTCTCCCGGCCTCCATGTGTGGATCTGGCCAAGCGGCGAGCACACTCGTGTCTCCTCTTCCCATCACCGCACAAGGAGCATGCTGGTGTCTTCTCCTTTCCCTAGCAATGCACCTAATTTAGTCGCGCAGGGACCGACCTTAGTCCTCTCCTATCCAACTAGTCGACATTGTATCTTTATGATGTAGGGTAGAGCCCTAGATGCCCGATCTTTCACGATTGGAGGGGATCCTACGAAGAACACGAGGAGAAATCATGAGGGGAAACACGAGAGAATCACTCAAACCAACAAGATTCGATTACACATGTGCTAGATCCTCGAAACAAAAAGAGAAACACGATTCAAATCCAACAAAGGATGATACAAGTTGCTAGTTCATCTCCATGAGGAGGTCTTGAGGGGTCTTCCCATGAAGGGGTCTTGAATCCGCTTGGGGGATCTTCTCCAAAGAGGTCGTGAACTCCGATGGAGAAGTAACCAAGTGGACGAGCAAAGCTCTATCCCTAATATGAGCTAAACCAATGCTAACCCTCAAATGGAGGAGGGGGAGGAGTATATATAGTCTAAGCCACGAAGGGGTACACGGGCCTCGGCCCAAGTCATGCGCGCGGGCATGGTCCGGATGATCCGGGCGTTGGGGGTCCGGATGCTCCGGCTTCATCGAGCAGGTGAAAGTGCGTTATATCGACTAGAGGGGGGGTGAATAGGCGATTTTTATGAATTCTTCATCGAGGAATTTGTTGGTGAGGAAATTCCTTAGCGAAGAACTACTTGCACGGAATAAGTACTCGTAAGTAAACATAACAGATACAAGCATGGTCATCACGATGAAATGAAGACAAGCACAGAGTACGTAAAGCGTAAACACAGGATAACAAGATGAAGACAAACAGATGAAGAAATTGGGCGAGGAATTTGTGAAAGTCTTGATCAAAGTCTTCAAGCACATATATGAACAACATTCAACACGAGAATGAGGAGATGAAAGGGTTGAGGAGATAGAACCAGATTAGTTGATGAAGACAATGATTTGGTAAACCAGTTCCAACTCTTTGTCTCGGTTATACGTCGGTTGGAGCGGTGAGTATTTAAACTCGAGGACACGCAGATCCGGACACCCGATGTCGAGCCGCAACTCAGGACACCCAGTCCTCACCGTATTCTCCTTGAACTAAGACCACGCAAGTCTCGTCCAATCACTCATGGTAAGTCTTCAGGTGACTTCCAAACCTTCACAGACTTGGTCACTCGGCGATCCACAATTCCTCTTGGATGCTCTAGACCTTGACGCCTAACCGTCTAGAAGAAGCACAATCTTCAAAGGTAACAAGCGTCGGATCCACGCGGGATCAATTTCTTCAGTGATGCTCAATCACTTTGGGTTTGTGGGGGTTTGGTTTTGGGATTTTCCTCACTTGATGATTTTCGCTCAAAGTCCTCGGAGGATGGGTTGCTCTCAAATGACAAGTGTCAAGTTCTCTCGGAGCAGCCAACCAGCTAGTGGTTGTAGGGGGCGGCTATTTATAGCCTAGGGAGCAGCCCGACATGATAAGACATAAATGCCCTTCAATGATATGACCGTTAGGTGGATAAGATATTTTGGGACAGCCGGTAGCAAGAAGACAAAGAACGGTCGGAAAGTTGACTCTCAAATTCCTCGGGGCTATCATGTTCCTCATTTGTGTAGGCAATTCGCATTGGCGAATTCCTAACTCCTCGGTCGAACAAAGTCATCGGTGACCGTAAGAACTGCGTCTCACATCAAGAACTTGATGAAGCGTGTGAGATTTCCAATGGCTTCACTCAAGGGATTGGTAGGTGTAGGATTTTGACTTGAGCATCAGATGGAAATTTTTCCTTAGTATTTCCTCGACCCCCTTTAACAGTACGGTGTTTCCTATGACTCAAGAAAGAGAAAATGAAACTACGAAAACAAAAGTCTTCACGCTTCATGTTCCTCAAGTGAATATCAAGTCTTCAAGGTCACACCAATTCCTTCACTTTCAAAGTCTTTAGAAAGTCTTCAGAATATCAAAGTCTTCAATCGAAGAACTTCATTTTTAGGGGTTGACTTTCTCTGTAAATATCAAACTCCTCATAGACTTATAGACCTGTGTACACTCACAAACGCATCAGTCCCTTAACCTATAAGTCTTCAATACACCAAAATCACTAAGGGGCACTAGATGCACTTACAATCTCCCCCTTTTTGGTGATTGATGACAACATAGGTTAAGTTTTCAACGGGGATAAATATATGAAGTGTAAATACTGATATTGAGGAATTTGATTGCAAGATATAGAAGAACTCCCCCTGAATGTGTGCATGGTGAGGAATTTGCTTTTGGGGCAATGCACTTTTGAAGAATTGAATCATGGAGATCTCCCCCTATATCTTGTAATTCATACACGCATTTGATATATAATATGAAGAATTTGAAATGCATGATGAAATATGGTGCCTGATGAAATTCAGCATGCGTGCAATAATATTAACGAGGAATAAGCATGCAGAATAACACATCAAAAGTATCAGAGCACAGTGCATCATCAGAGCACTATGCACCGTTCAAAAGTATCAGGGAACCATCGGATTTAAGATTACAACTCGATCCAATAAAAAGTTTGGAAAAACGAGAGTTGTAACTTAACAAAACGCCCATAATATAAACCCGCTTGAAGACTAACTCAGATTTCTCCCCTTTGTCATCAAATGACCAAAAGGATCGGCGAGGACTAACGCCTCAAGAATTTCAAGTCGATGGAGGAGCCGGCGTTGTCGGGGTTGTTTGTTGAAGTAGGGCCTGCCATGATGTCATCCAAATCTTCATGTTCATCAGTTTCACGCGATGAAGAATAAGAGCTAGCCACGGATCGGGAACTTTGACTCTCTTGAATTTCTTGGAGGTGGTGCGAGACCAATCAAATGCTTCACGGAGACCCATAGTCTTGATTCTTCCATGATATATACATGAGTGAGAACAGCCAGTGCGGTTGAGGGTTTCATGAAGGTGATAATGGTTCTTCTTCATAGCATTATGGGTTGAGGTCATGTTGTGAAGAATTATAGCGAATCGACGCTTCACCCATTTGTGATTGCGATCAACCTTCCGATGAAAGGCGAGGAGTAACTCATGGTCGATCGTCACCACAGGAGCTGTGGCTTGAGGCTTTTGCTTAGCTGAGGTATTTTTGGCGGTGTCATGTGTAGCGAGTCGTCATTGGTGGAGGAAGATGTAGCGGACGAAATTGACCATCCAATGGACGAGTGCCTTCATCGATCACAAGAGCTGCCTTGCCTTTATCATCGGATGATGAAATTGGGCGCTTGAGGACTTCAATGGGAGGCAAGTAGCTACCATGGTTGAGTGTCGACCTTGTAATTCAAATGAAGATCTTGCCCTTATGAATCTCATAGTCCAAGGCGCATAGGGCTTCAGCTCGAAAGGTGACATTGCAACATTAGCAAGAGTCCTCATGAAGAAATCATGGAAGTTGACGGGAACGCCATGAATGATGTTGAAAAGCATGTTCTTCATGATGCCAACGACATCTTCATCATTTGAGTCGTGGCCTTTGATTGGACTCATTGTCTTCGTCAGGATTCGATAGACAGTCCGGGGCACATACAGCAAGTCCTTGACGATGAATTTGGTTCGAGGGGCCTGCCCTGGCTTCAAAGGCTTCATGAATACTTGCATATAATGATTGGTCAGTTTAGGGTCATTGTAGATGCAACGTGCACTGTCATGGGGAGGATCAAGAGGAAGGACACGAAGCAATTCAGTGGCTGGTGCCTTGTAGTGAGTGTTCTTGGTCATCCAATCCAGCACCCATGAATTGACGTCTTCAGCATCTCCGGTGATATGCAGTGTGGCGTAGAATTGAAGAATGAGTTCTTCATTCCAATCACGAGATATCGGCAGAAATTCAAGAGTCTGCATCGTGAATAACACCGAGGACTGGCTCAAGCATGGCGAGATTCCATATCCACATGAGGAATATGTTCATGATCGAAGATTTTGTCCTTGTCAAAGAGCACCGAGGAATAGAAGTTGGCTTGAGTAGCAGTCGTAAACGCCTCTTCCTTATGCGAGCAGAGTCATATGGATTATAATCGATGAAGAACACATGCTCGGAAAATAAGTCTTCACCTTGAATTTTTGCTTGCTTGAGAACGGATTCTTGGCTTGGGCGAGAGGGTATCGGTGATTTGCAACACAACCTCGTGAATCGCGAGCTCAGTAATCGCAGTCGAGGAATTTCTGGTTCCTCTTCTTGTGCAACTTGAGGATCAACAGAAGCGAGTTCTTGACACTAGCGGCTGGAATTTCTTCATGAACAGATAAAGTGGGATGAGTTTCTTCAGAGCCCATTTGAAAAGTTGTAGCCGGGGACTGGGGAATCTGTTGAATTGGAGTGAAGAGAGGAGTATTGGGATGCTGACTTTCCCAAAAGTCATCATTCATCACTGGTGTAGTGCATCCAATATCCACATCTTCGTCTTCTTTTCAATTTCCTCAACACCAGCCTCTTGATTGTGAACCGAGGCATAGGTGAGAAGCGATTGGCGTTGAAGGAATGCTTCCACTTCAATTTCTTCATCAAACCGCTCGACGTAGCAAGCAGAGTGATTTTCTTCATCGATCCGCTTGGGATCTTGTAGTCTTCTCCATAAGGAACAATTTCCTTTGATGACATGGAGGAAATCGAACGGCATCAATAGGATTTTCAAGAGAGCTGGTCATTGGCTTCATTTTCTTCGCACGAAGAATTTGACGCAGCTGATGCCTTCCTTTTCTTCACTGCAGCTCGCTCTGCAGCCTTGGTCTTCTTCACTTCATAGGCAGAAGGAAGAATCAGAGTTGGAGTAGGCGTGGGAGGAGCTGAGGATTGTGATTGATTTTCTTGGAATCGATGATCATGGTTGCCCTGATTTCTTCAGATTCTTCAGCGCACCACTAGTGGATGCCCGGCAATTTCTTCAATGGCTGGAATGGAGTCATCAGCCCTGGAACTTGTGTTTTCATCGGCAGGCTGAAAGTCATTAGCGGTCTTGGCATATTCTTCAAAATTGGCTGAGCAGAGTCTGCACTCGAGAATTTTCTTGTTGCGATGGGGCTGCAGCAGTTGACATTTTCTTCGTCAGGTTGACGAATCTCACTTTGGCTCCTTGCCAATCAGCATTGTATGCATCGGAGTCCTTGCTGAGGGCTTGGATTTCAGATTGAGCCTTGAGAAGTTCTTCAGGTGTCAGTCTGACCACATTCTTCTTTAGAAGCTTCTCCTTTGAAAGTGCAACTAATCCCCGGGTGGTTTTGGTAATTAATAACAACATATATATCATTGAACTAATTGTTTCTTGAGAATATTTCAGAAAGTTCATTGATATGGGTATGGCAATGATTGATGATGTGGACCCTCAAAATGCTAAGGAAAGCATTGGCAAAAGCTCAAGACTCCATTTTTGGTTTAGTGATCCATGATCACATTGAGTCCATAGGAAAGCCAATACTATTAAAAGGGATGAGGTTATGATGATGATCTGGTTGCTCAAAGTGCTTAGTGATCTATCTCCCAAACTATCGCAATCTTTCATTCCAACATATACTCATAAGTAATCTCGGTCCCACCGATTCCATAAACTTCACCACACCGAGATGAACCACCTCACCATATAGCCAAACCCTAGTAATTTCGGATTTTCCGATTCCAAACTTGGTCTCACGAAACTAGTGTTGCCAACCTTCAGAACCTACGTAATCATATCGGTGTCACCGAGATGATAAAGTCGATCCCACCGAGAATGGCAAACCCTAGTCTTTGGAAGAATCGGACTAACCGAGATTGTATTTTCGGTCCCACGAAAATCCCAACGTTCACAAGATTTGAACTTTCGGTCTCACCGAGTTGTCAACTTCGGTCCGACCGAGATTGGTCAAATGTGTGTACAGTTGGATTTTGTGTGGAGGCTATAAATACCCTCCACCTCCTCTTCATTCGTGGAGAGAGCCATCGAAAGAACTACCACTCCTACCTTACATTTCGAGAAGAGAACTACCTACCCTTGTGTTGAGATCAAGTTGCTCCACTCCCACCATATGAAACTTGATTTCTAGCCTTCCCAAGTTGCTTTCCACTCAATCCTTTCTTCCACCACAGCCAAATCGGTGAGGAGAGTTGAGTATTGGGGAGATTATCATTTGAAGCACAAGAGCAAGGAGTTCATCATCACCAACACCATCTATTACCTTTTGGAGGTGGTGCCTCCTAGATTGGTTAGGTGTCGCTTGGGAGCCTCCGTCAAGATGTGGAGTTGAACCAAGAAGTTTGTAAGGGCAAGGAGATCGCCTACTGTGAAGATCTACCCGAGTAAGGCTAGTCCTCCGTGGGCGTAAGCCATGATGGCATAGACAAGGTTGCTTCTTCGTGGACCCTTCGTGGGTGGAGCCCTCCGTGGACTCTCGCAGCCGTTACCCTCCGTGGGTTGAAGTCTCCATCAACGTGGATTGACGATAGCACCACCTATCGGAACCACGAGAAAAATCTCCGTGTCTCCAAACTGCGTTTGCTCTTCTCCACCTCTATTTACTACATGTGCAATTTACTTTCCTCTGCCATAACTCTAGAATTGCATGTGTAGGGTGATACTTGACTTGGTCATCATTGTGAACTTGCTAAAAACTTGTCCTAATCAAAAGGCTAAACTTTTAAATTGTCAAGTAGTCTAATCACCCCCCCCCTCTAGACATACTTCCGATCCTACAAGTGGTATCAGAGCTTTGGTCTCCATTGGATTGATTTCCATTGCATTGGACTCCATAAGCTTGGTTTCACAACCTAGGAGAGTATGGCGTCTAGTGAGGGTAATTTTCGTAGAGGTCCTTACTTTGATGGTTCAAATTTTGCTAGTTGGAAGCACAAAATGAAAATGCATATTCTTGGACATAACCTCGCCGCATGGGGCATTATTTGTGTTGGCTTGCAAGGTGAGTTCTTGAGGAAGGAAAAGTTCGGATCGCGAAGCTACAGCGGATGAGTTGCGGATGTTCGAACAATGCTCAAGCTTGTGACATTCTCTTCAATGCTTTGTGTCCCGAGGAGTTCAACAAGATCAGCCGTCTTGAGAATGCAAAAGAGATTTGGGATACTTTGGTGAAATGCACGAAGGTACCGAGTCCGTGAAGGAATCAAAGCTAGATGTTCTTCAAGGTCAACTTGACAAGTTCAAGATGAAGGAAGGTGAAGGAGTCGCTGAAATGTACTCTAGGCTTGCTCTCATCACAAATGATATTGCCGGCTTAGGAAGCGAAGAAATGACCGACCGATTCATCATCAAGAAGATTCTCAGAGCTTTGGATGGAAAGTATGACACCGTGTGCACTTTGATCCAAATGATGCCAAACTACAAGAATCTCAAGCCTACCGAAGTCATTGGAAGAATTGTTGCTCATGAGATGACACTTAAAGACAAGGAAGAGCTTCACAACAAGTCAAGTGGTGCTTACAAAGCTACAGTTGAAGCTCCCACAACCTCAAGTGACAAGCTGGTTTCCAATGAAGAGATAAGCCTAATGGTGAAGAACTTCAACAAATTCTACAAGAGTAGAAGCAAGGAAAGAAGCTCAAAGTCTAGATCATATGATGAAAAGAGATCTTCTAGTCGTGATCGAATCTGCTACAATTGTGGAAGACCGGACACTACTCAAATGAGTGTTCGACTCCCCACAAGAGAAGAGAAGAATCTCCAAGAAGAAGAAGCTCAAGAGAAGAGTCACCTCGAAAGAGAGAAGGAGTAGAGATGATCGTTATGAGCGAAGATCCTCTCGGAGAAGCAAGGATTCGGAAAGGAAAGACAAGTCATCAAGGAGCTACACAAGAAGAAAACATCAAGCTCATGTTGGTGAATGGGTCTCCGGCTCGACTCGACAATCACTCCGAAAGAAGCTATCACTCCAACTCCGAATCTGATCAAGATGAAGGTGTTGCGGTCTTGCTCTCGTATCCTCCAACTTCAACTCCTATGACATATTTGATTCACCAAATGAGGGAATTGGAAGATGCTTCATGGCAAAAGGCCCCAAGGTATCACACCTGAATTCATTGACTTTGATAGTGATGAGGATGACTTGCTTGGTGAAGATGAGCTTTTACATGACAAATCTAGTGAGCTTAGTAATGATGAACATGCTAGTAGTCTTTATAGTCGAGAAGAGTCGAATGACAATGCTATGAAGGAGATTGAGCGTCTAACTAAAGAACTAAACACTCTTAATTTAGCTCATGAAACAACTCAAGAAGATCATAGAGAGCTCCTAAGATCTCATGAGAAGCTACGCTTCGAGAAGCTCAATCTAGAGCAAGAACATGAGTTTCTAAAAGCTATCAATGACGATCTTCGAAAGAAGAGTTCTTCATATCTTGCCAAACGACTTCTCTTGTCTAATTTCTTGCCACCTATTAAAACTAAGCATGACAAGCATAAGAAAAATTCTTCATCTAGTAGTAACAATAATCATGCTAAATCCAATATTGTTGCTTCTAGTAATTCTCTTGATTCCACTAACAATGTTTCAAGCCAAGTTACACTTGAGCAAGAAAATAGTTTATTGAAAGGGATTATAGAGAAAGGTGTCTACAAGAGCCTTGCCGGAAGCAAGAACTTTGAGGAAATTGTTCGCAAGCAAGGGAGGCACCGGAAGAATCAAGGAATTGGTTTTGAGCGAAAGTTCAATGCCGAGGGTGTTGAATGGGAAGAAGGTCAATATCCCACTCCAAAGTTTGTTTCTCAAAAGGAGAAGTATGATCCTACTTCTTCAAATGTGGAACAAGCTCAAGATGACCTTCCACCACAAGACCACAAGCTAAAAGGCAAGGACAAGCTTCAAGAGGAGATTGATGCATTCATTGAAGCACCCAAGGCCATGGTCAAGTGGGTTCCCAAGGAAACTTCAAGTTCTACTTCGTCAAGCTCAACTACTACCCCAAGGATTCCCATCAAGATGATGTGGATCCCGAAGAAGAAGAACTAGAGAGTCCTTGAGGGTGACTCCGCCAACATACTTCACTCATATTCATTTTGGCAAGAACTTGTGCAATCAACTTCCACATCTTGCACTAGTTCATGGAGTCACAAACCCTCTTGTTGGTAAGTCAAGGGACAAGGTAATCATTGCTTTCATGGACATCATCTATTATGTACTTCAATCTATGTCCATGGATATCCTTGTTTGTTCCTTGTGGGACTAACCCATGTAGGTATTGAAAGTGCCCGAATCCAAAGGATTGCTCCCAACTCTTGATGATCTTCATCAACATTGATCATCCACATCTTCAACATCTACATGAAGTCTTCTACGACAACCCAAGGTTAGTTTGACCCTTTAAAAGGGGTTCTCACATCAAGGGGGAGCTTTGCTCTAAAGATATGAGCTAAAGCATCTTCAAATGATGTGAACACATTAATGCTTTACGTAAAAGTGGTAACCCCACTTGTGCTTAAACGATGAGTATGACCTATGATCAAATGTTCTCATTTGACTCCTAAGTCAATATACTCATATATAGATGACCTAGTCATCGCCAAATTATGTGCTAGTTGCTAGAGCTTTGTTTGTGCATGTTTGACACATATTTCATTTGCTATCTTATTGTGTGAGCATGTTGGATGCATAATTTTATCCATTCGAGGACATCCATTTGTTGCTTTGGTCTTTTGGATTTTTTCTCTTTTTGACCAAATGGATGGACAAGAATGCCTAAGTTCCTCCCCTAGCTATCTATGCTTTCTTGTCTCAAACTCTATTCATGCTTATATCACAAACTTTGATCAAGTTTTTTTCGGACAGACCGAGTGAGGAGCACTCGGAGCCACCGATCCGTCAAAAGCTTAAATTCCAAAACCTTCTAAGTACTTTCGGTCAAACCAATCTACTCAAATCGGATGACCGAAATCACTTGGATTGATCTAGGTTTTCACCTCGGTGAAACCGAGTTACAAATTCGGGGTGACCGATGTGAGTAGCGCTTGCGGTTAACCATCTCGGTGCCACCGAGTTTTCCAACTCGGTCCCACCGACAGCTGAAGGGTATATATACCCGAGGGCAGCGCGCGTTGATTATTGCTTCAAAACGTCTCGCCCCCAAACCTTTAGCTGCCGTCGCCGTGGTCTCCGGATCGTCTCCGCCGTCGCCTGTGCGCCCTCGCCGCGGGTCTCCGTCGCCGTCAACGGTCAATCTCATCGCGCCGTTGCCGCCGTAGAGAAACTCCACCAATTAGGGTGAGTTTCGATCCCTCTCGTGCTTCAACCTCCGATTCAATGCACGATAGGCTTGCCTAGCTTCTTGCCATGTTTGAAATCTTCCTATCCAGCAGATTAGTTCTTAGAACGAAATTCGAGTGAAAATTTTAGGGTTAGGTTTCCGCCGAACACATCTCGGTGTGACCGATTCTACATTCTCGGACTGACCGATTTGGCCTCTGGCCATTGCACTGCACCTTTCGGTCCAACCGAAGTTGTGCAAATCGGTAAGACCGAAATGAGGATTTAGTGAAACCCTAGTGTTCTCGGCTAGACGAAACCCATTTCGTCCAACCGAAAGTGGTGTGAATGGTTCTGTTTAGACACTTGGATTCACGAATTTTAGACTCGGTCGGACCGAAATGCATTACGTGAAAACTTAAAACTGAAATTTGAACTCCTTCTTTTGCAAAATCTTCGCAGTTTGTGATAACTCTTCTATTCGCCTATACCTATTCTATTCACGGGTTGTCGGTCATGTTTGATGCAAGTGACAGCCGGACAGTCTGAATCACCGGTTGAGATTCGAGGAGGCACTAGTCCTGAAGCGGCAGTTTTTTCGATGATGGTGAGAGGAGCACCCCAAGTGGTTTGCCTCCTGCTGCCACCAAGGCCGTGAAGAAGAGAAATTCGATGAAGAGGATCCGACTTTGTTCTTTGAGGAAGAGATCACTTCTAAACCTAAGAGGAAAGTGGTTGCCAAAGACTATCAAGGGCAACATACCAAGAAAGGCACCAAACAAAGTGAAAAAGTCCACTGTTGCCAAGAAGTTGAGCATGGAAGAGGAAACCTCCGGCAAGATAAAGAAAACTTCCAAGAGGAAGAGGATAGTACATGATGAAGCGGTGATGATGATTACGATGAGGAAGCACCCCAGCCCCTCCTCGAAGTCTAAGTTGATGGGAGATGCCATCGAGGGAGGAGCACCTACTAAGTCTAAGCCATCGGCTCCAAAGAAAGGCAGCTCAAGCCAAGCTCTTGCCAAGCCCAAGAAAAGCAGTGAGAAATATTCCTGCTTGAGAGAAGAAGAAGGACAATGTGCCACCGGTGAATCGAAGATGAGGCACATGTGTTCTTGAAACTCGCATGAAAACCGCCATCCACAATGATGTTCATCCTCGAGCGAAAATATGAAGGAAAGGAAGGACAAAGGCCTCGGGCTATGGAGGCAAGTTGATCCATATGCCACCAGGAGAAGGACAGCTGTTGACTCAAGATTCCACACCGAGAGCAACAAGATTTCTATGAGGCAGTGCTCATGGACAAGAAGCCCATTATTCTTGACACTAGATATGTTGATTGGGAATATATTGATAGTGAAGAGCACAGAGACTACTTCCCACATGTGCATGAGAGCTTCACTTGCATGTGGTGTTCTTGAGTTCGTTGGTCGGTCGACAAACATGGAATGATGAGATGATCATGCGGTTCTATGCCACAAAGACACACTTCTATCCGGATGGCGGAATTGTATGGATGACCGAAGGCGGAGATTCTCTTCAACAGTTGAAGAGTGGGCAGCCTGCTAAATGCTCCAAATATCAAGAGATGATGATGTTGATGTCTATGGAATTCCCAAGAAAAATCATGAGTCAATGAAGAACATGTACAATGAGGTACCACCAAAGATGTAGAGATATGGAAGCTCGGATCAGTGTATCATCTTCAGGCAGGTCTCCCAACCACTAACACGATTCTGAGGCATACCTTGATGCCCAAGTCAGGAGATCATCGCATGATAAGAGGCTATTCTATCAACATGCTACATATTCTAGATCAGAAGGCACCTTTCAAGGTGATGGACCTGATAGTAGAGACTATCAAGAGGACAGCAGCAGACCAGAAGAGGTCATGTGGGTTTGCCCCGCACATCACCTACTTGTTGGATAGACCCCACTTGCCACTGCAGCCTGAACATGAGGATAATGAAGTTGTGATGACAGAGGATGATCCCACATCTGTTGAAGGTCAAGCTAAGTCTGAAGCTGCCAAACAAGCCAAAGCTGAGAAGGAAGCAAAGCGGCAAGCAAGAAACCCAAGAGCGTTGGAGAACAGCTTCTTGAAGCTACCCAGAGGATTGAACTACGCTGGCCAGCATAGTGCGATCTCGGAAGAGTCTTGAGAGGATAGTTGAAGACAAGTTCCATGCTCTGGATGTCAAGTCGATGAAGTGCAAGTCACTTGTCAACAAGCTTGAGGCAGATATTGAGGAAGCCAAGAGGAGAAGGCAGAGCTCATGAAGGAGATGGAAGGTGATTTGGTCCAGATGATTATGAGCAGCCTGCTCGAGTTCCCACAAGACCCAGATCAGTTGCTATTCAAATGGCAGACCCTGTGGCTACAAAG
Organism: Aegilops speltoides; assembly: GCA_021437245.1. NCBI lineage: Eukaryota > Viridiplantae > Streptophyta > Magnoliopsida > Poales > Poaceae > Aegilops > Aegilops speltoides. Next base: position 373,437,297 of record CM038143.1, read on the forward strand.
ATCAAGACCTCCACAGCTCCATCGGTTCAGCTCCGGCTCGGTGTCCACTCCTCCGGCTCCACAGACTTCACCGAAGCCTTTGCAGATGCAGCTATCTCCACTCCATCAACCTGCAGACAGAGCCGCCACAGAGTCCCTAGTGGCGCTTAGCTCTATACCTTCGAACTTTTGGTAACTTGTTGCCAAAGGGGGAGAAATTGTATAGATCATAGGACTTCGAGAGAGAGAGTGCTCGCTTTTGCTCTTTCGTTTGCGGTTTTCTTTGAGATACTTTTGAGTTTTCCGAGACATTTCGTGAGTTTGATACTACGTTTGCTCTACTTTGATGAGTGCTTGATCATACTATGCTTAATATGTGCTTAATGCTTATCATATGCTATTCATATCTTGTATGATCATTTACTCATGTCTTGGTGATTGGGTGCATGCTATTCATTCTTATCATTTTGTGCACTCCACCAAGATGTATGTGACATGGAAGAGTGACCCATGATCCTAATCGATTGTGCATTTGCATTCAAGCATAAATCTTAAATAATGCACAAATTTAGGGGAGCTCTTGCTTATCACATACTTCTCAAAGCGACGATATCATTCATTGATTATATCATTTGTCGAAGCTTTGATCTATATGTTGTCATCAATTACCAAAAAGGGGGAGATTGAAAGTGCAACTAATCCCGGGTGGTTTTGGTAATTAATAACAACATATATATCATTGAACTAATTGTTTCTTGAGAATATTTGAGAAAGTTCATTGATATGGGTATGGCAATGACCGATGATGTGGACCCCTCAAAATGCTAAGGAAAGCATTGGCAAAAGCTCAAGACTCCATTTTTGGTTTAGTGATCCATGATCACATTGAGTCCATAGGAAAGCCAATACTATTAAAGGGGATGAGGTTATGATGATGATCTGGTTGCTCAAAGTGCTTAGTGATCTATCTCCCAAACTATCAGCAATCTTTCATTCCAACATATACTCATAAGTAATCTCGGTCCCACCGATTCCATAAACTTCACACCGAGATGAACCACCTCACCATATAGCCAAACCCTAGTAATTTCGGATTTTCCGATTCCAAACTCGGTCTCACGAAACTAGTGTTGCCAACCTTCAGAACCTTCGTAATCATATCGGTGTCACCGAGATGATAAAGTCGGTCCCACCGAGAATGGCAAACCCTAGTCTTTGGAAGAATCGGACTAACCGAGATTGTATTTTGGTCCCACGAAAATCCCAACGTTCACAAGATTTGAACTTTCGGTCTCACCGAGTTGTCAACTTCGGTCGACCGAGATTGGTCAAATGTGTGTAACAGTTGGATTTTGTGTGGAGGCTATAAATACCCTCCACCTCCTCTTCATTCGTGGAGAGAGCCATCAGAAAGAACTACCACTCCTACCTTACATTTCTGAGAAGAGAACTACCTACCCTTGTGTTGAGATCAAGTTGCTCCACTCCCACCATATGAAACTTGATTTCTAGCCTTCCCAAGTTGCTTTCCACTCAATCCTTTCTTCCACCACAGCCAAATCAGTGAGGAGAGTTGAGTATTGGGGAGATTATCATTTGAAGCACAAGAGCAAGGAGTTCATCATCACTAACACCATCTATTACCTTTTGGAGGGTGGTGCCTCCTAGATTGGTTAGGTGTTGCTTGGGAGCCTCCGTCAAGATGTGGAGTTGAACCAAGAAGTTTGTAAGGGCAAGGAGATCGCCTACTTCGTGAAGATCTACCCCGAGTAAGGCTAGTCCTCCGTGGGCGTAAGCCATGATGGCATAGACAAGGTTGCTTCTTCGTGGACCCTTCGTGGGTGGAGCCCTCCGTGGACTCTCGCAGCCGTTACCCTCCGTGGGTTGAAGTCTCCATCAACGTGGATTGACGATAGCACCACCTATCGGAACCACGAGAAAAATCTCTGTGTCTCCAAACTGCGTTTGCTCTTCTCCACCTCTATTTACTACATGTGCAATTTACTTTCCGCTGCCATAACTCTAGAATTGCATGTGTAGGGTGATACTTGACTTGGTCATCATTGTGAACTTGCTAAAAACTTGTCCTAATCAAAAGGCTAAACTTTTAAATTGTCAAGTAGTCTAATCACCCCCCCTCTAGACATACTTCCGATCCTACATCCTTTCTAGCTTGAGCTCTCTTGATCTCACGAGCCTTTTCAAACTTCCATTTCTCTTGAGAGATGAAATGGGTCAGCATGTGACTTTGACCAGGAGTCAGAGGCAGATCAGGCATTGGAGTGTTCGGATCCTGATGCCAGAGGTCAATGTAGTCAAGGATCTTTTTCGGATCCAAAAGCAGTGGCACAGATGTGCCCTTGGCTCTAGCGGCCTTCGCTTGTCATCTCTCGATGATTTGGCAAGTTCTTCATCGAGGCCTCGTCATCGAGGGCACTTGGAATGCAACTGTTTCTTCCTTGGACTTGGCGAGGACCGCGCCCATTGTTGCTTTTGTCTTCAACAAAGTGAGGGGCCTGATGAGGACATTGGTGCGGTGAGGAACTTCTTGAGACTCGAAGCAATTGAGAAACCCCGAGTCCTTTGGCATGTAGCGGATGCACAGGAGTTGAGGACTTTGAGGAAGCTGCGGAGGACTTTGGTGGAGCGAGTGATCTGAGGAATTTGCCGTGAGGGCGAGCCGAGAACTTGGCCGTGAGGGCGCTGAAGGTGAAGCACTTGGCTTACGAGCAGGCTTCTTCGGCATTGATTTCCTCGGCTTGACCGAGGTCTCAGCAGCAGCAGCGGCAGAATCCTCACTGAATTTCCTCACTGCCTCCTTGGCTTGCCTTGCCAGTTTTGCTTGGCGTCTTGCCCATTCTTCAGGAAAGTCCTCACCACGCTTGATGCTGGTGGGATCAGCTACTTGGCCAGGTGCCAACGGAGCTCTTGGGCATGGAGGATTTAAGGCGAATTTCTTCATGTACTTAGGAGTAACATATCGATATTCCCTCCATTCTCGTGCCCATCTTCGTTCAATCCTCTGAATACGCACCTTGCGCTGATTCTTGTTTTCTTTGCCAAACTTGGCTTCATCAGGTGTGCAATAATCCTTGTATATTTCATCAGGGATCTCGAAAGCAGTCATGACCTCAGGTTTCTTTCCTCCTTTCTGCGGTATCTTTCCTTCTGCCATTTTCTTCAGATGAGGAATTTGAACAATTGAGCACTCTGAAGAAGTATGCAGTTTTTCTTCGAGGAACGCTGCAAATGAGTTAAGTTGATGAGAACCTAGTGATTCAAAGCGGTCATGAGTACTGTGAGCAGAGTGTAGGTGCGAGGAATTTGGAGAGGTCATATCGTTCTCGTAAGATTTTTCGAAAAGATAAGTTTTGAGGAATTTGACCAGTTGAGCCTTGAGGAATTTCACTAGGCGTTCTTGTCTTAGGTTCCAGAGTTGTACAGATTGAAAATCCGCACAATTGAGGAATCTTGAAGAAAATGAGTGCTTAGAGAGATGGATCAAGAGCATACAGTGTGTGAGGTGTTCATATGTGAAGATTTGAAGAATGAAACACCTTTGAAGATTTTCAGGAAAACTTGAGAATCAAAGTGAGTAATAAAAGTAACATTTAATTACCCGAATCAAGAACACGATTTAACCGAGATGAACAGCGGTGAAGTTCGTCAAGTTAGATCTCCCACGCCCTAACTTGGCGAGAGGGAGACAGCTCTGGCGGCGGAGTGAAGATTTCATGGCCCGGGCCTTGAGTCTGATTTGACGACGAGGTCGAGGCGGTGAAGCTCTTCCTCACCGGCGGCGATGGAGAAGCGGCGGCGCTAGGGTTTGAGGAGCTCGAGGGAGAGCGAGCGACGAAAGCGAGTAAATGAAGTGAGGAAGGGAGAGGGTATTTATAGCCATGGTAAAAACTGTTAGCCCGAAGATTTTGGGACGAACATGCCCTGCCCTTTCTCCTTCACGCGACATGTGTCACCCACGCATCTTTGCGAGATGAGATCGTGTAAGATCGTGGGTGAGTATAATAATGCATCGTGGGATGCGGAGCGGTTTGAATGGTAAAACCGAAAATCTGGATAAGATTTGTTTTAAAGTTTAGATTCGCAATTTCTTGGTGACAAGGACACAAGTGAAGACTTTGAGCGGGTTTCAAATAGAACGCACATGAAGAATTTGTGAATAGATTGGGTTGAGTATAGCATAGAGGGGGAAGGGTCCGATCACATTCACTTAGTAGAAAAACGCAACTTGAGGAAATAGCCATAAGTGAATGCTGTAGAGGACATAACTCATATATATATATATATTGCCAATGAAGAAAAACGACGGAAACAGTGAAGATTTTGCAAAGTTGAAGAGTTTAAGAAAAAACTGAAGAATTTCAAAAATGAGGAAAAACTCAGATTGAAGATTTTCAACTTTTTGTGGTGACGTGTCCCACCGTATAAGAATGATGATTTCAGACACCGCGTACAATTGTCGTAGGGTTCTGAGAATCAAATTCTTCATTAATTTCTTCACACTTAGAGTGTTATTCTTCATTGATTGAAGAAGAACGTTTCTTCATGTGTTGCACATCTAAGTCATCAATTTTGCATAAGTGTTAGGATGTGTGTCCTTCTCAAAGAACATTCGAAGACTCTAAGATATTTAGCTCACACCGCAACTTGCTAAATCTCTTCTCATCCAAGGGCTTGGTGAAGATATCAGCTAGCTGTTCTTCAGTCTTCACATGCTTGATGGAGATATCGCCCTTCAACACATGATCACGAAGAAAATGATGACGAATCTGTATGTGCTTTGTCTTCGAGTGCTGGCGGGTTGTGAGCAATCTTGATGGCACTCTCATTGTCGCAGAGGAGAGGCACATTCTTCACGTTGGCGCCATAGTCCTTGAGGTTTGCTTCATCCAAAGCAGTTGAGCACAGCATGAGCCAACAACAATATATTCAACTTCATGAAGAGCGGTGATACGCAGATTCTGTTTCTTTGAGGACCAACGGACCAAAGATCGTCCGAGAAATGACAAGTGCGGATGTTGACTTGCGGTCCACACGATCACCAGCATAGTCGGACTCGAATATCCAATGAGATCAAAAGCAGAGCCCTTGGGGTACCATAATCCTAGTGTTGGTGTGTGAGCTAGATATCGAAGAATATGCTTCTGACCTTATGGTGTGATTCCTTGGTGCAGCTTGAAATCGGGCACACATGCAAACACTAAGCATTATATCGGCCTAGATGCACATAAGTACAATAAAGAACCAATCATGGGCGGTATACCTTGTGATCAAGTCAATACCATTTTCATCAATGCATAGATGGCCATTTGTGGGCATAGGAATTTTGACGCCTTTGCAATCTTGCATGCGAATTTCCTCATTACATCTTTGAGGTATTTCTCCGAGATATGAATATGCCATTGTCTTTCTTGTGATTTGAAGACCTAAGAAGAATTTCAACTCTCCCATCATAGACATTTGATATTCTTCACTCATCATATAGGCAAATTCATCACTATAACGTTGGTCAAGACTGACCAAAGATAATATCATCAACATATATTTGGCACACAAACAGTTCACCATCATAAGATTTAGTAAAGAGAGTAGGGCCGAGTGAACGGGTGTGAAGCCATTCTTCACGAAGAATTCCTTCAATGTATCATACCACGCCGAGGGGCTTGCTTGAGGCCATAGAGGGCCTTATTGAGTCTGAAGACTTTGTCGATTCTTTGGATCTTCAAAACACAGGGGTTGAGCAACATATACTTCTTCCTCAAGCTTACCATTGAGGAATGCACTTTTCACATCCATTTGATATAAGATGATATCATGATGGTTAGCGTAAGCAAGTAATATCTGAATAGCCTCAAGTCTAGCAACAGTGCAAAAGTTTCATCGAAATCAATTACTTCAACTGTGTGTAGCCTTGAGCTACTAGTCGTGCCTTATTCCTCACCACAAGGCCATTTTCATCTTGCTTGTTGCGGTAGATCCACTTTGTGCCAATGATATTATGCTTGCGAGGATGCAGGCGATTGACCAATTTCGGACATTGTTAAGCTCGAATCGATGTAATTCTTCTTGCATAGCCTGAATCCACCTCGGCTCGAAATGCTTCATCTACCTTAGTGGGCTCTGTGATAGATACAAAAGCATAGTGCCCACAAAAGTTAGATAAATGTGAAGCTTTTGAGCGTGTGAGAGGACTGGTGCGCTAATGTCATCGATGATCTTCTCCACTTGCACTTCTTTTGCAACGCGAGGATGAGCAGGTTGTCGTTGAGGAATTTGATCAGCATTTTCTTGACACCATTTTCCTCATCATATTCTTGGTGCATCACTCGACGTTCTTCATGAACAGGAATGAATTCTTCAGCAGATTCTTGAGAGGAATGACATCCTCGGTTGCCTTGAGCTTGATAGCATCCTCGGTGCTGGTTCATCTAACACGAAGGTAGGTGCTCTCTTTGCGAGCCATTAGTTTCATCGAACCGCACCTCTACAGTGTCAACAATCTTGTGAAGAACAATGTTGAAGACTCTGTAGGTGTGCGAGTCCTTTCCGTAACCAAGCATAAAACCTTCATGTGCTTTCGGTGCAAATTTAGAGTTGTGGTGAGGATCTCTGATCCAACATTTAGCACCGAAGACTTTGAAATAACTCACATTGGGTTTCTTGTCAGTGAGGAGTTCATAGGCCGTTTTCTTGAAGAATTTGTGAAGATATACTCTGTTGATGATGTGGCATGCAGTGTCAATTGCATCAATCCAAAAACGCTGAGGTGTTTTGTATTCATCAAGCATAGTGCGAGCCATCTCAACGAGAGTTCCGTTCTTGCGCTCCACGACGCCATTTTGCTGAGGAGTATAGGGAGCAGATAATTCATGAGTAATACCAAGTTCATCAAGATAGGCATCAAGACCGTAATTCTTGAACTCAGTTCCATTGTCACTTCTGATATGCTTGATCTTCACACCAAAATTGGTTGAAGCCCTCGAGGAAAATCGTTTGAAGACTTCCTGCACTTCATGTTTGTAAGTAACAATGTGTACCCATGTATATCGAGAATAATCATCAACAATGACAAAACCATATAGAGATGCATCATTAGTGACTGCTGAATAATGATTAGGTCGAAGAGGTCCATGTGAAGCAATTGAATGGACGTGTAGTGGTCATGATAGTCTTATTTGGATGCTTGGCCTTGGTCATTTTCCCGCTTCACAGCTCGCATAAGTGATCCTTGAGGAATTTGACATTCTCAATGCCAATGACATGCTTCTTCTTCGCAAGCGTGTTCAAATTCCTCATGCTGCGTGACCAAGTCGTCGATGCCATAGCCAGCCTACGAAGCTTTTGCAAGTAGACACACGGCTGGTTGTGGTCCCAGAGAAATCAACAATATACAGATCTCCTCTCCTAAAGCCTTCGAAGACTTTGGAATTGTCAGCTTCCATAATCACAACACAGCGATACTTGCCTAAGACAACAACCATATCAAGATCACAAAGCATTGAGACTAACATGAGATTGTATCCTAAGGACTCAACAAGCATGACTTTGTCCATGTGTTTATCCTTAGAGATCGCAACCTTACCAAGACCCAATACCTGACTTTTGCCTTTGTCAGCAAAGATGATATGCTTCAGAGGTGACGGTGTTAAAGGAGCATCCATCAGGAGATTCTTGTCACCAGTCATGTGATTTGTACATCCACTATCGAGGACCCATTCAGTAGTTTTGGGTTGATCATCCTGCAGATGAATTAGTGTAACTTACAATCTCATATGCTTCATCAGTGAAGAATATGACATCAAGTTCATCAGATGAATTTCATCAAGCGATGGAAGATATAGCAAGATGAGGACGTGTGAAATGAAAGTTCATTTCATCATGATTCGCTGCGTCCTTTCGAGCATTTTGTCGGGTCCCGGCAAATTCTTGAGACGTTAAAACACGCCCGGAGACTGACCTGCAGAAGAAATTAGTTCTTTTTCTTCACCACCCACATCTGGAGGGGTGGCAAAGAATTCATCATTCTACGAGCACCATACGAGAAAGGTGGCAAAGATGCCAAACCGTTTCGTTTCACATAAGAGGGGTTAGGGTAAGCATATGAATAAGTAGAGTAATTCTTCGAGAACTTATGAACATAATGATTTGAAGAATAATGCACATATTCATAGCCCTTAGCTCTACCCTGCGAGACAGAGTTGTTAGCATGATGATAATCATATGAGGACTTTGATCCATGTGAGGAATTTGGTCCGTATGAGGACTTGGATCCATATGAAGAGTTTGGTCCATATGAAGAATTTGATCTGGGGTTCCTGTTCTTCACAGGTGGTGTCATGAGGACATTCACTTGAAGACTTTCAACATAACTTTTGGGAACCCAGATTTTCTTCATAGGGGAACCGTTCCTGCAGTTAGTGCCAACATATCTAGCAAATACTTCACCATTCTGATTTTTGAACAGTTTATAGTTGGAGTCAAATGACTCATCAGAAGAATGAGGAGATTCACATGTAAAGCCAGATAAGTTAGATGGATCAAATGGAGGTCCCTTTGCAGCAACCCATGAGGTTTGGGGGTACTGCTCAGGCTTCCAATATGTTCCATCAGCATTAAGTTTCCTCTCAAAGGCAATACCCTCTTTCCTAGGGTTTCTGTTGAGGATCTGCTTTTTAAGCACATCACAAAGTGTTTGATGCCCTTTGAGGCTTTTGTACATGCCTGTCATGTACAATTCCTTCAGCCCTACATTGTCAGTGATACTAGCAATGTCCTCGGGTGAGGAATTAGTGATAGCAGAGGCAGATGAAGAATTTGTAACAGTTGAAGCATTTGAACATTCAGGTGAAGAATTAGCAGATTCACGTTCAATGCACTTTAAGCATGGAGGAACAAATTCTTCCTGAGAAGCGCTGATTTGTTGAGCTAGTAATGAATCGCGCTCCTTCTGAAGATCTTCATAACACACTCTTAACTTTTCAAGATCTTCCTTTCTTTGAAGAGATTCAAGAGAAAGCTTCTCATGATCTTGCTTTTCTTGAAGAAATTCATAAGAAAGTTTCTCATGATCAGATAAGAGAGTGTTATGATGACTTTGAAGGTTATCAAACCTAGATCAAGTCTCTCAAGATTTTCATCGGGGCTTTAGTGCGATCCATTTCTTCACCCAACATATCATCACTTTTGTCTAGCATGTTTTGAACCTTTTCAAAAGCCCGTTGTTGTTTCACAACAATCTTAGCAAGTTTAGAGTAGCTGGGCTTGAGATTCTCATCAGATTCATTTTCACTAGATTCAGAGGAGTTGTATTTGAGTACCTTTGCACCTTTTGCCATGAAGCAATAGGTGGGGCGTAGCCATCATTATCTTCATCGGGCTTGTCGGTGGAGTCGGTTTCTTGAGATTGAAGATGGACTTGTCGATTAAAGCGAGAGCGACGGCCGACTCGCCACACGGACTCAGATTCTTGGACACCTCCTCTTCATCATTTTCCTCGATTCAGCTTCGAGTCCATTTCCTTGCCAATGAATGCCCGAGCCTTCTTGGAGCTGCTCTTCTTGTGAGATGAAGACTTCGAGGATTTTGATGATGAAGATTTTGACGATTTCTTCTTCTTCTTTGCATCATCAGAACTGTAATCCTTGTACTTCTTCTTCTTCATTTCCTTTTCCCACTGAGGACAATCTTGAATATAGTGACCAGGTTTCTTGCATTTGTGGCACAGCCTTCTCTTATAGTCACTGGATGAGGAATCACTGCTTCTTGAGGATTTTCCAAAGCGACCACGTCTTGAGAACTTCGAATTTCTTCACGAGCAAATGCTAGCTCTGGCTCGATTCTTCAGATCACCAAGGCTACTACCGTAACCCTCATATTTCGAGTCGACACACCTTGGCCTTGAGGCACGTGGTTTGCCATAGTTTGAACCATAGAGATCTCTCTTTTCAGCAAGCTGGAACTCGTGAGTATTTAGCCTTTCAAGGATATCGGCAGGATCAAGAGACTTGTAATCAGCACATTCTTGTATCATCAGTCCCAGAGTATCAGATGAGGAATCAAGCAATCTCAATAGTTTCTTCACTACTTCATGATCAGTGATGTCAGTGGCACCGAGGGCTTGAAGCTCATTTGAGATGTCAGTGAGGCGATCAAAGGTTTGTTGGACATTCTCATTGTCGAGTCTTTTGAAGCGGTTGAATAGATTTCGAAGAACATCGACTCGAGAGTCACGCTGAGTTGAGACTCCTTCATTTACTTTGGACAGCCTATCCCAGATAAGCTTAGCAGTTTCCAAAGCACTCACTCTTCCATACTGTCCTTTGCTCAGATGGCCACATATGATATTCTTCGCTTGAGAATCGAGTTGTTTGAATCTCTTCACATCGGTAGCGTTCAGTGAGGGTGTGACAGAGGGAACACCATTTTCCACAACATACCAGAGATCATTATCAATTGCCTCAAGATGCATTCGCATCTTGTTCTTCCAGTAGGGGTAGTCCGTCCCACCAAAGGTAGGACACCCAGCCGAGACCTTGATCATACTGCGGTCGACATAACTAAAACTCCAGGCGGTTAAACCAAAATCACACAGAACAAGGGAGTACCTTGCTCTGATACCAATTGAAAGTGCGTTATATCGACTAGAGGGGGGTGAATAGGCGATCTTTATGAATTCTTCACTGAGGAATTTGCTGGTGAGGAAATTCCTTAGCGAAGAACTACTTGCAGCGGAATAAGTACTCAGAAGTAAACATAACAGGATACAAGCATGGTCATCACGATGAAATGAAGACAAACACAGAGTACAGAAAGCGTAAACACAGGATAATAAGATGAAGACAAACAGACTGAAGAAATTGAACTGAGGAATTTGTGAAAGTCTTCAGTCAAAGTCTTCAAGCACAGATATGAACAACATTCAACACAGTAATGAGGAGATGAAAGGGTTGAGGAGATAGAACCAGTTAGTTGATGAAGACAATGATTTGGTAAACCAGTTCCAACTGCTGTCTCAGTTGTACGTCTGGTTGGAGCGGCTGAGTATTTAAACTCGAGGACACGCGATCCGGACACCCGATCTCGAGCCGCAACTCAGGACACCCATCCTCACCGTATTCTCCTTGAACTAAGACCACGCAGGTCTCGTCCAATCACTCGTGGTAAGTCTTCAGGTGACTTCCAAACCTTCACAGACTTGGTCACTCGGCGATCCACAATTCCTCTTGGATGCTTTGGACCTTGACGCCTAACCGTCTGGAAGAAGCACAATCTTCAAAGGTAACAAGCGTCGGATCCACGCGGGATCAATTTCTTCAGTGATGCTCAATCACTTTGGGTTAGTGGGGGTTTGGTTTTGGGATTTTCCTCACTTGATGATTTTTGCTCAAAGTCCTCGGAGGATGGGTTGCTCTCAAATGACAAGTGTCAAGTTCTCTCGGAGCAGCCAACCAGCTAGTGGTTGCAGGGGGCGGCTATTTATAGCCTAGGGAGCAGCTCGACATGATAAGACATAAATGCCCTTCAATGATATGACCGTTAGGTGGATAAGATATTTTGGGACAGCCGCCAAGAAGACAAAGAACGGTCGGAAAGTTGACTCTCAAATTCCTCGGGGCTATCATGTTCCTCATTGTGTAGGCAATTCGACTGGCGAATTCCTAACTCCTCGATCGAGCAAAGTCATCAATGACGGAAGAACTGTGTCTGCCATCAAGAACTTGACTGAACTGTGTGAGATTTCCAATGGCTTCACTCAAGGGATTGGTAGGTGTAGGATTTTGAGTTGAGCATCACATGGAAAATTTTCCTTAGTATTTCCTCGACCCCCTTTAACGAAGACGGTGTTTCCTATGACTCAAGAAAGAGAAAATGAAACTACGAAAACAAAAGTCTTCACGCTTCATGTTCCTCAAGTGAATATCAAGTCTTCAAGGTCACACCAATTTCTTCACTTTCAAAGTCTTGAAAGTCTTCGAATATCAAAGTCTTGATCGAAGAACTTCATTTTTAGGGTCAACTTTCTCTATAAATATCAAACTCCTCATAGACTTATAGACCTGTGTACACTCAGAAACGCATCAGTCCCTTAACCTATAAGTCTTCAATACACCAAAATCACTAAGGGGCACTAGATGCACTCACAGCAGGCTTCGGGTGTCTTCGGGCACATTACCCGGATCGTCCAAGCGGGGGTCCAGATCATTCGGGCTTGGTCCGGATCGTCCGGCTGGGGGTCCGGATGATCCGGGCAAGTCCTGTCTTGCTCCATTCTTCTTCTTCCTTCTCCTCTTCCATGCTTGGCCTTGGCCCTTTGATTCTCCATGGTCATCTTGGATGTACTTGGGTATATGCAAGGTCCATGCATGAGGTAGTAGCCATGTCTCACATGTGGAAAGTGATGGTCCGAAGAGGAGTGAGTTCACCTTGTGTCCAATGGCGTATGTTCGAGGTCTCATCGTATGTCCTCTTGGGGCTTGGGGAGTAGTCGAAGTGTACATGGGGATGAACGTGGGATGCTCCGCATCATCTCCCCCGCCCCCTTGGGAAAGAACCGACCTCGAATCATAATCCTCATCACCATGGAAACGGTTGTCGTGGACGGAGTTGAAGGCATGGCACAATCCAAGTACTCCAAAGTGTCTCCGTAGTGGTATACATGCAAAAAGAGCAAACACAAACGACACTCGGAAATACAATGGTTAGCCAACACAAGGTGTCCATCATGTAAGAATGAGTTCGTGCGATGAGGTTGTTCTTGTGACAAAGTGCATGAAGCTTATCAAGACGATATAGAATGATATGCAAAGCATTCGTGGGGTCATGGTGCACAAAGCCACAAATGCTACCATTGTGCAAAATGATGGCATAATGGGACGGTGTATCAAAAGCATGAACATGTTAATTGGTGCTCATTGTGACTATGTGATCATGCAATTGATGATGGTGAATGTGATCATTATGTATGAAGATGCCATCAAGAAAGATCACAACAAATTTGCTAAGGAAATGCACAAGCTCATATATCATGGATGACATGGAAATAGGTGCAACAAGACAAGCATAATGTGAGTCAATCCATGCATGGGGTGCAAACTTGTGGTGAGTATGATATGTCCATCGAGCATGACATGTGTGAGCACAATCAACAAATATGGAGGTGTTGGTGTAATGTGTCAAAGAAGTGTTGATTTACCGATGCTCGATGTCATGGCATGAGTGGAGTTCCGAAGGTGCATCCCATAAGTGCGAGCGCTCCTCAATGTGAAGGTCCATAGAGCCAATCTCCAATGTCGCTCCTCCGTTCGCGAGATGTATCATGTAGACAACAAGAAGGAAACAACAATGAAAGAATGACCCATCCAATATGCGTACTTGAGGATGGCTCAAGGGGAAGGAGTTCACCTTATGAATGTTCCCAAAGATGTTGGAGTTGTACATCATGTATTCCTTCACATAACCAATATGTCTCATGACGGTAATGCCTTATGAATCCTTCAAAATGAAAGAACATGACAAACACTCGGAGAAACAAATGAGGTTAGCGGAAATGCGAAATCTATCATTCTTGTGGTGAGATACCCAACAAGTGTCCTCGTCATTCTTATCATAAGAAGGTACACGGGAACATGGCATGGTATGGAAGCATATGAGGCGAGTACAACCAAAGACAATAAGCTCAATCAAACACGTATGCATCACAAGTAAAGTGTCCAAGTCTCCAAGATCAATAAGCATAGATGCAACTATTGGAGGCAAGCGACAATGAACAAGATATCATGTGAGAGGCGTGAACATATATGTCATCAACCCAAGAAAGCGAGTAAGAATGGAACATGGGTGATGCGATAAAGCAAGTAATCATAGCGATCAAGTCAAGCAAGCTAGTGGTGCGAAGACAATGGCGGAGCTATGTACAATCTTGAGGGGGCCATGGCCCCCCAGCCCAAACAAGATTCATTTTATATTTGCTAGTGGCTGCTGCAGTTTGCCTCTGTCCTATGTTGTCACGCATGCATCCATCCATCATCTTCACGCATGCATAGCTCGGCTGCTCCCCAGCCATTGCTACTTAGGTGCTCAACTGCTCCATCTCATCCGGCACGACCGCCGTCACACTGGCTCGACGCTGACTCTCGGAGAGCTCTACCTCTGGGTCGCGCGTGCAGCCAGCGACAGTGAGGAACAAGGACGCGCTTAACATGTGTCTTCGCCGCTAATCCATTACCTCCGATGTTCTTGCCTGCATCTGCATGAACAACCGGCCGGTCGGCCACTCCTCGTCCAGTTACTAGTATTCCGTGTATAAGTATGCTTAGTACTCCTATTGACTTGGTCTCGTTAAGGATTTCAACAACACATATTTGTTCACCTAGTTACTTGAATTGGTACTAAAGAAGAGACTGAAAAGCTGATCTGTAGTACCCATGGTTTGGTAATGACGCGTCCAGGTTTGAAAGTTCAGCCATATATGTATCCAAGTAGACAAGATGTATTTTTGGTCCAGTTAGTTCCTTTTTTAAGTATATATGTACGTACTTTGCAACCAATATAGGTAATATAAATATTATTTTGTCTGAAGGCTATGAGTTCTAGTATTGCAGTTGTCAAAAAAATTCTGGCCCTCCCATACATTCTTGTCAAGCTCCGCCACTGTGCGAAGATGCAACGTACTAGTAGGAATCATGGTAATCATGGCATGTGAGCAAATAGTGGGCATATATAATGCACATGACATATCATAATCATGAAAACAAGATAGGAACAAAATATCATCAATGTATTGGGGAGAGGCCATATGTAAATAGCAATGAGACATTACGACTCTCCCAACACAACAAGCATCAATAGCATGGGGCACAAAGAAATCATGGCAATAGCTATTAGTATCTCCACCAAGCATGCAAATACACATAGGAGTAGCATAATGGTGAATCATGGGTAGATGCAAGCAAGGGTCACAATTGCATGTCAAAGGCATAGAAGCGAGTATAACATGCAAAGTGAACATGATAAAATGAGCATAAGGTGACGAATGGTAAATAGCCCATAGCTGTGTGAGAGCCGAGTAGAAGAGATGCGCGTAGTTGTTGCACGAAGGGAACGGTGGTAAGGATAGTCCATGGAATCCCAAATCGTCATTGCTCTCAAGAGCTCGTTTCGTCAACTCTTGGGATTGAGAGGTTGACGAGTATATGTGAGTACCTACACAAAACAAAGGCAAAGGGAAAATTGTGTGTGCATGGTATATGTACACATAATCCATCATGATGCGCACATGTATGTGTTAGTTAGCACAAAATAGCCAATGCTCAAATAAATGAGATGCATGATATAGAAACATGTCATCCATCATGAGAGGTTTGTTCTTATGTATAGCATAATGTAGACTCAAATTGTGTAATGCATCATGAGAAATATGTAGGGCATTTTTATTCATGGAATGCATATGGTGCACGCAATCATGGGAATCATGCACAGTATGGAATGCATCAAAATCTCCTAATATGTATGAGGAAACTATGTGGGTCTCCTCATGAGCATTAGTGGAAACATCACATGGAGAATATTGACAACATCCAAAATAATGCATATTCGCAACAATGTGATCATGGCATGGCATAGTGGATGAATTGTGCAAATCATGTAAAGGGAGCATGGCAATATCATCACATGAAAAACAAAAGCCAATGACCATCATCTCATCATCTATGCCATAAGTGAAAATAGGATTTATTTTAATGGGGCATGCATATTTACTATGTTGAGATTGTGATGAAACAATATGAGAGATCCCACTCATAGCATATGACAAGTTCAAAGGATTGTCGAACATGATGTGACCAAAAGAATTTTCACATGATATCCTATGGAGCATATCATCACAACTAGGCAATTCAACATGCTCATCATCATATTCATCATAAATAGGTAAGTCATGACATGAGGAAGTCGCACTATCATGAAGCATGGGAATAGGTGTGTCAACATCATGCAAGCAATCATTGGTAATATAGTCCACTAGTGGGACAAGATAAGCACCATCACCTATGTTACCTTTGGAGCGTCGCTCATATGTTGTAGGTGAGGTGTTGAAGATCCACTCATTGTGAACTTCATATTGATGGAACCATGTGGGGGGTGCATCATCGTCCACCATGGCCATCATCGTCTCCATTTGAGGTATGAACTCGTCGAGGATAGGTATGTCGTCATGTAGGAGACCTAGCACCAAAGAAGAAAGGACACTCGGAGTAGAGGTTAAGTCATTAGAAATCATAGTGTCCTCACATGCCGTCTAAACTACCTCACTCACTAAGTGTTATGGCTCACTCACGCCAGGTAAGATTCTCTCACTCATATGGTTGGTGGAGTCACTCAAATGGCTCTCAACCTCACAAAGGATGTGTGGCATGCTCTCAAGTGTGGGGCTAGTGGTGGTCGCACTCATCCTCTCATAGGAAATGCACTCAATGTCACATATGGTGGAGTCACTCATCTCACTCATGGGGTGGTGGCTCTCCTCACATGGCAATTGGGGCATCTTGACATATGTGGGTGTCGGAGAGATGTAGGTGCAAATGTCTCCATGTGTGGTCGTGCAGCTTGACTCAGAGTATGAGTCCAATATGGGCGTCGTCTTCATGTTGTCGAAGAGGTTCGCGCTCGTCGCCGTGGTCGAAGGGGATGGCCCTTGCTCGACCGTCTTGTTGTAGGAGGTCCATATGATGTGGCACCTCGTAGCTCGTCTCCATGACTGAAGGGAATCTCCCATGCTCGGCCATCTTCCTTGAGGGGCTTCCGAAGATGGAAGTGTCGCCCTCACTTGTAGGTGGTTGCCTTGGACTTGATGAATTTGTTGTAGGCGTACTCGTGGGAAGTAGGCGAAGATGTCGTACGTCCAAAGGCGAAGATGCCTTGATAGCACTTGGAAAAGATGCCGAAGTGGTGGTGGTAGCCGTAGCTCCGTCTTGGTGGTGCTCGTCTCGCGGTCTTCTCTTTTGCTCGTGAAGCTTGGACTTGGCATGAAGTAGAGCTTGTTCGGACTTGTACGTTTGCGCTTAGCGAGCATCTTCATGATGATGTTGTCATTGTCGTACTTGAGCTTGTAGTAGATGATGTTCATCGTCGCCATGCACATGATGCTTGGAGGTGACTTGTCCTTCATGATGATGTTGATAACGATTGTGACAGTGGTCATCACGAAGATGTGGACGTGGACGAATTGCGCTTGCATCATTTTCGCGCTCCGAAGACTTGTGGCTTGAACGTCGCCGCCTTGAAGATGACGAAGGGGAAGAAGACTTGATCAAGGCCCTAATCTCCTCCATCCTTGCATCTTGCTCATCTTTTTGTGCGGAAAGCTTGTTGTCAATGTAGTCCCTTTTCCTTGCTTAGGAGTGACGAATGTCGATGGAGAGGTTGTCGATGCGCTCTCGCAAGGTAGAATGTGCACCTTGCATTTGTTGTTGTAGACCGAAGATGGACGCTTTGGTGATGTAGTTGTTCGCGCTGTCATTGTTGTCGAAGACCGGAGATGAAATGCCTTGCCTATCCATCACAAAACTCGAGCAAATATGAGTGGAAGAAAGGAGAGAACTATACCAAATGTACCTTGACCGATGTTGAAGATGGGTCAATGATCACTCAATGATGTAACAAGGAAATAGCACAATTGGTACCGATCTCGTCAATTTCTGACACCTACACAAGTAAGGCTTATGGTGGAGCTTGGTGAGGATAGTGGCACAAAAAATTTGATGCAAAATGTTAGCAAGAGTCAATGATGTTGAAAAAGATTCACAAATTCGCAAGTGAAACAAGTAGACCAATAGCAATATGTGGCACATGGAAACACACACACACAGATAGATAAATGGGAACGTGCAACCAAGAAATGAGCACAAAATGTGGAATCCACGGAAAACGCTCATGTTTCACAACTCAAGAGAGACACTAGCACGATTGCTCAATTGGCGGATACGACACTTGTGCACAACCTATAAGATGCAAAATGTAGCAACTTTTATCCCAAGTATGCTATGTATGTATGGTTCCCGGTGTTCCTCTCAAGATGATCGGATATGACAATCTTATATGCAATGTGGTATGATGTTATGGCTATTGCTTACAAGCTTCTTTGCTCACTCTTTTTCTTTGCTTAAAAGCTTATTCTTTCTTTTGTATGGCCACTTTTGCACAATGCACAAACCAGGATAGCAATTGTGTATATGCGGGAACAATCTTGTGACACAAGATATGAGATGATAGCAAGATGATACCAATATGATATGATATGTATGCAATGGAAGGTATATCGATGATCACTAATGTGCATAAGTAACGTTGCCGGCAATACTCAATGGCTAGTATCGATAGGCAAGTGACGCAAAATGGGCTAGGGGTTATCAATGCAATGGCAAGGGGAATATACAATTGTGTTGTCGAGGTTACCGTCATTGGCGCTGATGAGAGGTGGTGTTGCCGAAGTCGACCCGTTCCTAATTAGCCAAAACACCTTAGGAAACGGAAAAACCGCAAACTCAAAAGCTCCAAAGGCAAATGTCAAATGGTGGTAGCGGAAAGCGGAGGTGGTTTGCACTCGGCAATGCGGAAGTGGGATGATGGGCTATGCAAGTCGAAGTTGAAGTCGCCGTCCCTAAGTAGCCGAAACACCTTAGGAGACACAATCCACAACTCAAACAAGCTCAAACAAAATTGGGTTAAGTTGGGTTGGTGGAAGTGTATGATGGGCAAGGTTATGAGAAAGTGGTGGTGGTGGTGGTTGATGAAGAAGCAACTGTCCCTAAGTAGCCGAAACACCTTAGGAGACTCGAATCACTACTCAAGCAACCACTAATGCTATGGGGAACGAAATGGGTTAGGTTGCGGAAGTCGGTGGTGGTAATGCGGATGATATGGTGGTGGCCCTAGGCAAAGATGCCAAAGTCCCAAAATTTTGATGGAGTCAAATGATGTTGGTGATATTTTTGTGGGATGGGGGATGTCAAGAGCTTCAAAACGAGCTAAAAAATGTCAAAATCGGACTCTTGATGAATTAGTTATGGCCGAAACAAGAATTCAGCACAGTCAGTTTCAGGGTTACCCGGACATCCGGGAGTAGGTCCGGATGATCCGGGTTCGTCAACCGGATTTCTGTCGTGTGGGGCGTCCGGACATTCGGGAGAGGGCCCAGCTGATCCGGGAGCACTTCCGGATGATCCGGGCAGGTCAAACTGCTCAGGATTTCCTCTCGGGGATGAATTTTTGGGCGAAAATTGGGTGATTTCGGGGAAAAATTGCGGAGATTTCGTGGATGGAAGGTGAGGAAAATATGGGGGATGCTAGATCCACTTGAAACCAACCAAATCCATGGATCAAAATCAACAAAACATCATCAAACCAACAAATCACAAAAAAAAATTGGGGCTATTTTTGGTGGGGATTTTTGAAACTGGGGAAGAACACAACAAAATTACGCTAGAAAAAGAGGGTAGGGGCTCCAAATTCGTGATCAACCTTGCTCTGATCCAAGATGATGTAGGGTAGAACCCTAGATGCTCGATCTTTCATGATTGGAGGGGATCCTACGAAGAACACGAAGACCACGAGGAGAAATCACGAGGGCAAACACGAGAGAATCACTCAAACCAACAAGATTTGATTACACATGTGCTAGATTCTCGAAACACAAAGAGATACGCGATTCAAATCCAGCAAAGTGTGATACAAGTAGCTAGTTCATCTCCATGAGGAGGTCTTGAGGGGTCTTCCGATGAAGGGGTCTTGAATCCGCTTGGGGGATCTTCTCCGAAGAGGTCGTGAACTCCGATGGAGAAGTAACCAAGTGGATGAGCAAATCTCTATCTCTAATATGAGCTAAACCAATGCTAACCCTCAAATGGAGGAGGGGGAGTATATATAGTCTAAGCCACGACGGGGTAAGTGAGGGGCGAAGGGGTACACGGGCCTCGGCCCAAGTCATGCGCGCGGGCATGGTCCGGATGATCCGGATGGGTTCCCGAATGATCATGGCGCCGGGGGTCCGGATGATCCGGGCGGCCGTCCGGATGATCCGGCTTCGTCGAGCAAGCTTCGGCTGTCTTCGGGCACATTACTCGGATCGTCCGGCCGGGGGTCCGGATCATCCAGGCTTGGTCCGGATCGTCCGGATGATCCGAGCAAGTCCTGTCTTGCTCCATTCTTCTTCTTCCTTTTCCTCTTTCATGCTTGGCCTTGGTCCTTTGATTCTCCATGGTCATCTCGGATGTACCTGGGTATATGCAAGGTCCATGCATGAGGTAGTAGCCATGTCTCACATGTGGAAAGTGACGGTTCGAAGAGGAGTGAGTTCACCTTGTGTCCAATGGCGTATGTTTGAGGTCTCATCGTATGTCCTCTTGGGGCTTGGGGAGTAATGGAAGTGTACATGGGGATGAACGTGGGATGCTCCACATCACTTTACCTATGTTTGTGGCCTTGATGCTCACTAACTTATTTATTTTATTTTGATTTGATCCCCTTTAGAAATTACATCACATCCAAAAGGAACGTTTTCTAGATTTTTCTTCTTCAAACTAAACATGCGGAATTTTGCACACAAATGTGCAAACTAGGGGAGGCTTTTTTTGCGGGAACTACTAGGGGAGGCTTAGATAGGCAGGTTGTTGTGAATCTTCCATGATTTCTTAGATCTGAATCCCCATGTTTGTTTACATGAGTAGTGACCAACATCAGGTTCATGTAAACAAACACGAGAGACAAATCGCCCGACAGTACTAACAACTTTGTGGGAGCCACATCAAGTCTCCATTGACGGTGGGTGAATCATCTATCGTAGTGGAGGATCAGCAACTCTTTGGTCGATACACTATTGATAGTGTGTTTCCACTTACCGGTGATTCACCGTGTCCATTAGCGTTCAACCTTTCAGCACTTACGAATGTGTTGACCTGCCCGTTAGTGGTGGCTCCTTGTAAGCTCACACATGGATGATTACTGGTCACCAAAGAATGCTTTTAGCAGCTGAAAAGGTTGTCACCCCTCTTAAAGCTCATCTGGGACACTATCCTCCCCCTTCCCACTAGTCATGGCGACAATTCACCACCACCCCACCCCTTTATCTCCGTGCACCACCACTTCGATGACAGAGGCTAAGCCACGGACACCTCCCCGCGACAATGTAGACACGTGTGTGAAACATGTTGCGGTCCCCACCTCCCTCGTCAGTGTCGCACCGTGCTGGGAATACACACATATCCCCTCCTCTCACTGCCTTTGTGTGTGGACATGAAGGAGCAAGAACACACTATTGTCTTCACCTCTTCCCACGGTCGCGCGAGGAGACGATGGAATCAACTCCTCTCCCCACCACCGCGGTCGATCTGGTCACACAATGATCGACTGTAGTACCCCCCCCCCCCGGCCCGCCCCATGTGAGTCGTTGTCCTTGGCAAGCATCTCTGCTTCCTCCACACATCTCTCCATATCCTTGAGGCGAGGCATTTGCAGCGTTCAGTTCATGGTTTTTTAGGGTGCAGTTCTTATAATTGTAGGCTAACTATAAAGTGTTATGTTTTTTGAAATATTCTCGCCAATCTCCATTCATATTCACACACACTCATGTGATGAAACAAGTCTAATAACTTGTACATTCTTTCTTTGCGCAAATCAATGAGCAAGGAAAAAAAGGTGAATCTAGCTATATAGGTTAGGATGATACGTAGGATAGATAGATAAATTAGTATGATTTTACTGGAAGTAAATGAGGTCCCTAGCCCAATATTTGGGTGCCTTGGTTGCGGAATATCAGTGAAGAAAGGATGAGAATATGCAAGAGATGCTGAAGTATACCTTTGTTGAATACATTGATGTGCTTGAGCACCTTTGGTCATCAATTGCCTGCTCCTTCCTTTCCCGGGGTTCCACATCTAGGCACACACACATATGGGACGCTATGGTTGTACATTTGGGAAGGGATCTATGAAAAGATCATGCTAACAAATGAAATCTATGAACATATCTAATAATTTTGCCTGGAGATGAACCTGTAATGCTTTCTAAATGTGTGATTTAGTGTCTTGTTGTTTAATGCAATTGTTATGAATATGTGTCGAATGTGTGCATTTATTTGAATCAATAATAAAAATATCTTTAAAATCTTTATCGCCAAAATACGGTAGTCACAAGCCACTGACATCCAGACACGGGAATGCCATCACTTGCATGCTCATCGCTGACGTGCAGACATGGAGCACTCGTCGCTACTACTTTCTCCATAGTCGGGTGCTTGTCGGTGAAAACAAACTCACCACGCGCATTAACTCACAGATGGATCTGCCAAAAAAAGGTTTTTAAGCGCCCATTTATGATGTTTTTATTCTGCACCGGTGACGAGATGGGTCAATGATCAATCGGTACGATCCATTACCTAAAAATACTACTCCGTCCAATCCATATTAATTGTCGCTCATTTAGCATAATTGGGTCGGAGGGAGTACTAGGCCTTTCCAAAAATTAGAAGAAAAAAATTAATCTATCTATATGTGTGTCACGCTGTTGCAATGTTGCTGAAGTGTCTGATTGGCCTTGGCGTCAGGTCGTCTCCTAGACTCCCGGGCCAACAGATCCAGCGATTTTGGGGACATTGTCCATGCTACCTCATCCCAAATGGTACCCATATCGCAGAATTCGGTGTAGTGTTAGCCGCTGGGAGCATGGTAAATCAGTTGCACTGTC
This sequence comes from Aegilops speltoides, assembly GCA_021437245.1. NCBI lineage: Eukaryota > Viridiplantae > Streptophyta > Magnoliopsida > Poales > Poaceae > Aegilops > Aegilops speltoides. Next base: position 373,460,028 of record CM038143.1, read on the forward strand.
AAGGTAAGCCGTTCTCTACCCCGCTAAAAAAAAGAAAAAAAGGTAAGCTGTGTTCCAAGTCTAGGGCATACATACTCCCTCCATTCCTAAATATAAGGTGTATTAGTTTTTCAAAAAGTCAAACGTAACCTATGTTTGACCAACTTTATAGGAAAATATATAAAGATTTACAATACTAAAATTATAAAATATGAAAATATATTTCATGGGGAATCTAGTGATAATGATTTGGTAGTCTAGACATTGATATTTTTATCTATAAGCTTGGTCAAAGTTAGACAAGTTTGACTTTCTGAAAAAAACAATACACCTTATATTAAGGAACGGATGGAGTATTTTATTTGAAACGAGGCAAAAGACTTACTACCTTCGTCTAGGTGAATAAGTCATTCGCGTAGTTCTAAGTCGACGATTTAACTATGTATTATATGTGACAAGAAATATATAAGGCTCAATGCACAAGCTTTGCCTCATCCATTAATTAAGAAGGAAAAGGACAAGAGTTTGCAACACATTGTGAAAGAGAAATATATATTTAGAAACTACATCCGTATAAAAATCTAGTGATATACTTTTCATGACATATAACACATATTTAATTCCTCAAATCGATGACCTAGAACTACATGAATGACTTATTCACCTAGACGGAGTTAGTACCATTTTCATTGATTAAGAAGAAGAGTTTGAGGGACAGAACCCGCAACAGCGAAAACAAAACATCGAGCTACTCTCACGGCATAATATTACACAACCGCTTAGCCCGAGCTAAGGCCACGATAGACGCTTCGTCCTTGATGATGCACAGCAGCCATTATCAGAGGTTGACCAAACACGACCATGCCATTCCCTGCAGGTGCAAGAGTTATCAGATTGGCTGAAACAACCACCCTAGCCAGCTATCCTATCCTTGTGGGCGGCCACTCATGGCTGCGACCCGACCATTACAACCACTGACCCGTCCTTTGCAAGTCCGTTCCTGCATGGAAACGAAGCGTCAGAGCAGTCGCAGAGCCCCGGGCTCTGTCAGCAGCCGCGAGTAACGCGCCGCCGTGGTAGGTTAGGTCTGCTCTAGCTGTTTTGCTTACCCGTTCTGATGGGTCGTCCTCTCCTCTCCCCTGGGTGACATGCATGCATCCGTGCATGTGCGGCCGTCGGTTTGCGCGGCGCGGAATGCCGGCCAGCTCGGCGCCGGGGGTCTGCTTCGCGCTGCCGCAACGCAACGCAAGCGCTGGGAAGCCTACATGCATGATTTGGGGGCGGCCGATGGATGGCTCTTCAACTTGATGGCGCTCACCGCTCGCGTTGCCTCCTCCTCCTGCCGGCATTAATGGAGGTGCCTCTATCTATGCTCGTCGACGGACTCCATGCCGCGGTTTATGGCCCATCTCACGGACTAGTGTTCGTACGTCCTCCATGCCTAATTACTTACCGCTGCGGCCTACGGGCAGCCTCACTTAAGTTGATGAAATGCTTTCTTAGATGGTACTCCACCGGTACCGGCTTGTACTACCTGTAATTTTCGTGGAAACGATCATTTGCGAGTCACGGTACAAGCAGCTAGCCTACCTTTTTCTACAGGAAGCGACTTCGTGGTTTTCCTCACGTTTAATTTCTTTGAGGTGCCTAAATTCATCATCTCATAAACAATGAACTTAGTAGCAAACCCCGGAGCAGTTGGCACATAATTGGGGCCGGCTTGCACGAATGCAGGTAGTACTTCAAGAGGAATGCACGAAAATGCTCTTCTTGGCTTGTCCTATTCTGAAAAGAAAAAAACATGGCACTGTGGCACACGGTAAACACTGTTCATATGCTTCACTGATCAAGTGATCATGCACAGCGCAGACCCACACCACACCGAATCCAACCACCAGTACTAGTACTAGCTGGAGTAGCAGTACAGAACTTGCCATGCATGCAATGCAATGCAAGCACCCTACAGTGTCCACTTGCCATGCATTTCGCCAGTGCGCCGCGCATGCAGTGATAACAAGATGCATGTAATACGTTCACTGAACCCCGTGGTAGCTAGCTAGGAGCCCGGAGAATTAAATGAAGTATATGCAAAAGCTGCAAAATACAGATCCATCTAAGCTGCAGCCTGCACTGCAAGCAAACCAGTAATCACACACACACTTGACAGCATCACGCATGCATGCACGGGTTGTCGCAATTCTATCGCAGAAGACAAGGCCACGTCACTGTGTTATTATTCAATTAATAATGCGGTGATGCACGGCTCTGAAAGCCGTGTGGAATTACCACCTGTATTTTCGGCCGGGCCCTCTTCCCAGTTCACTAACTTAAGTCACTCAAAACTCGACCGATCAGTACTATACGTAGCTAGCTCGCCCACCAAGCGCGACCAACAATCTATGATCTGTGCAAGTGGAGCGCATCCACGAGCCCATCTGCTATCACTGCCGGTACCGCTCCATCGCTGCCCCTGCCCGCCTGCGCGGCGCCTATATATGCTAGCTCAGTCCCGTGGGTCATGTGCAAGCGTGACTCGTGCTAGCTCCTCTGGCCGACCTCCCGCCCTCTCCGTCCATATCCACTTCTAGTTCTCTCCCCGCCCCGCTCGTCGACCGATCTCCCCTGCACCCGTGCCTAGCTATAGCTATAGCTAGCTAGCTACGTCTCTTCCGAAACTAGCTTAGCCCTAGCCGCGTGCGCGGGCGCCATGGAGCTGGGGCGGCTGGCGTGCTTGGTGGCGGCGGCGGCGCTGGCGCTGGCGACGGTGGCGAGGTGCGACCCGCAGGTGCCGTGCTACTTCATCTTCGGCGACTCGCTGGTGGACAACGGCAACAACAACTACATCGTGTCCCTGGCGCGCGCCAACTACCCGCCCTACGGCATCGACTTCGCCGGCGGGCCGTCGGGGCGTTTCACCAACGGCCTCACCACCGTCGACGTCATCGGTAATTAACTAACCATGCATATATATACGTCAAGACCAAATTAACATGGCCGTCATCAGCATGCACTACCTACCTACCTTTACACAGGAGCTAACTACAGGATATAGGATAGCTGAGGTGAATTGTTGTCGTCTACCACCAGCGCGCGCATTCGGAATTTCGGACACGATCGATCGACCATGTTTATGGTGGTCATGGGTCGTGCGTGCATGCATTGCATGCGTATCTGGGTCAGGTGATAGAAAACGGTAGCTGGCCTGCCTGGCATTCCGATCCTTCCCAAGTACAGCATGCAGCAGTGGTAGTAGTAGAAATATTCAAGGTAGGTGTGTAAATAAAGCAATGTGGCTGTAGCTTTTCTTGGCTAGACACCCATCACGTCCCAGCGTGGGCCAACCCGCCGATATAGTACTTGCAGTGTTCGGTGAGGGTTGCATGGAATTAAATTTGCCGGGGCGGGCATAGATTCATCAAGAACCTAGTGCCAAGATCCATCGTCGTTGCAGATAAAAAAACGTATTATAGTTCTATAAAGATTTCTACGTGCATATAGTACTCCTACATGTGCAGCATCAATGGTGGTTACGTACGTGTGTCACGTCACGGCTTAAAACGTTAACCTTGTTGTGATTTTTTTTACCAACATTCGCATGCAGCTCAACTTCTGGGCTTCGACAACTTCATCCCTCCCTACGCGGCGACGGGCGGCGACCAGCTCCTCAACGGCGTCAACTTCGCCTCCGCCGCCGCCGGGATCCGTGCCGAGACCGGCCAGCAGCTCGTACGTGGAGTGTACATATCACAAGTTCACAACGATCATGTCGCAGAGCCAAAAAAAAATTGATCTCATGGAATGGGCGTGATGCAGGGCGGGCGGATCCCGTTCGCGGGGCAGGTGCAGAACTACCAGACGGCGGTGCAGACGCTGGTGAACATCCTGGGCGACCGGGACACGGCGTCGGAGCGGCTGAGCCAGTGCATCTTCACGGTGGGCATGGGCAGCAACGACTACCTCAACAACTACTTCCAGCCGGCCTTCTACAGCACCGGCAGCCGCTACACGCCGGAGCAGTTCGCCGACTCGCTCATCGCCGACTACCGCCGCTACCTCCAGGCCATGTACAGCTACGGCGCCCGGAAGGTGGCCCTGATCGGGGTGGGCCAGGTCGGGTGCGCCCCCAACGAGCTGGCGCGGTACAGCCCCGACGGCGCCACCTGCGTCGGCCGCATCGACGGCGCCATCCAGATCTTCAACCGGCGGCTGGTGGGGCTGGTGGACCAGATGAACACCCTCCCCGGCGCGCACTTCACCTACATCAACGCCTACAACATCTTCAACGACATCCTGGCCAACGCCGCCGCCTACGGGTTCACGGAGTCCACCGCCGGGTGCTGCGGCGTGGGGCGGAACAACGGGGAGGTGACGTGCCTGCCGTACCAGGCGCCGTGCGCCAACAGGGACCAGCACATCTTCTGGGACGCCTTCCACCCGTCGGAGGCGGCCAACATCATCGTCGGCCGGAGGTCCTACCGCGCCCAGTCGCCCAACGACGCCTACCCGATGGACATCAGCACGCTCGCATCCCTTTGATCCCATATGGAAAGATGTACAAGTCCCATTTCCTATCGCCAACAAGGGCATGGAAAAGGATTGATTCTTTTCGATCTGTAAGCGCGCGTATATTAGCCTGTTCTTGTTTCTTTTTTTTTTTCATTTAGCGATGAATACGCCATGCAGTTGTGTAACAGGTATAGACAATAATTGGTTTTCATTCATCACAAGGATCAAGGTGTTCAGCGGAGAGAAAGGGATGTGTTCAGGACAGTTAAAACTCTGGTTTTCATTCGTTCAGAGACTAGTTGTGGTCGTGCTCCATTTCGTGTTGAGCACATCACACCACATTTCACATGTATGGCCTGAATGTTTCATTAATCATCTCTTATGTACAGCAAGGTATCTTGCCAAGCCCAACCAACAGATCAAACACACGCACACGGCACAAGGAGAACAGCTGCCGAAGCATATCGATCACATCACACGGCAGCCATTTCCATTTCCACTCGTTTCTTTTCCCCCGGTTGAAAGAATGCCTTCCATCTCAGCACGAGATAAATAAAACTAGGCTCTCTTGGCTTCCTGTTCAGCCTGCATGCACAAGTCAAACCATTGAATCAGGAAGGAGGAATAAAAAGAGAACATTCAGAAAAACAAAAAGAGCATAAATGCAGATAGTGTAGGGAGCAAGGACGACTCACGGCTTGGATGATCTTCTCCAGAGCGCCGGGCCCGTGCGTCTCGATGAAGCGCTCGACGGACTTGCGCGCGTCGAGGCTCATCATCTGCAGCACCTTCCTCTGCCTCTCGCTGTAGCCGGGGCTCACGTACTGCCCGATCTTGAAGTAGCGCCGGACGTGCGTCTCGTAGATGTAGGCCGCGCCGTTGAAGATCGGCAGCACCAGCCAGCAGCAGAAGAGCAGCTTCATGTACGGCCAAAGAGGGAGCCTGAAACATACATACATATATACATAGGCAGAGCGAAATCTTGAGGACTTCAGAACAATAACTGAACTAGTCAAGCTGAGGGTTACTGCTGGCTTACCACTGGAGAGCCTTCCAGCATGAGAGCTCAAAGAGGGTGATCAGGGAGTACAGCACCCAGTAGGTGAGCCACTGCTGATCATCCAGGGAAGAAGGGCTCTCGATCGCGCGCATCGACGCGTACCTGATCGTGCAAGAAAAACCAACCATTGTTAGAATTCAGAGCACGGTGTTGAAATAGCTCTCAAACCAAACCGTTGTTTCTGATGAATCACTTACAGCGGGTAAAGCAGCATGATTCCTGGCCTGTGGGGTGCAACATAGAAGGAGAAACACGAATTGCAGAGCGTAAGTCTCTGAAGTACACAAGGAAATGAACAAAAGCGGCAACATGAATATACAGGTGTGATCCGCTTACCCAACAAGGGAATCCAAATGCCTGGCAAGGGCACCAAGAACACCCATGGTTCGTCGCCGCGGCTTGCGAGAAAGCTTTCTCCGGGGTTTCTTGATGTCCCTGGTCGGTTGGTCTGTCGGTATGGGACGGTGTGGATGACAAGGGACACACATGATGGTTTTATACCTGTGTTGGGGCAGTTTAAAACTGGAGTTTAAAGGGGGGCAAGGAAGGAACCCTTGCAGATACGATGCGAAGTCTCCCTTACTCTTGGCCCAAGGAAAGCAAGAACAAACTTAGGATCTCAAACGATTGCACGTTTCGCCAGCAAACTTTTGCAAGGTTGCACGACCAGAGGGCTACCTTAGGTGACATGCATCCGAAGTTTCGGGTTTCAGTTCAGTTCAGAGTCAGTGGGCGCGGCGGCTTCCTGAAAGAAGCCCTGCTTTCCATGCGCCTGTCGTTGTCTTCCCTAGCTTGTTGCGCAGGGAAGCGCTGATCAATGAATCTACCAAATGATGGCTTTACTTTCTGGACCGAAGAGTATGCAGATTACGGATCTGAACTGATATTACTCTCTCTCTCTGCTTCCAAAATAAGTGTCGCGGTTTTAGTACAACACGACACTTATTTTGGGACGGAAGGAGTATGTGTTAAGGCGCCAGAACGCATATAGGTACGAACAGGAGGCCCCAGAAAATACTCGAATCGACAACATTTGGCAATTTAAATTTCCCCGTGCCTGTGATATGCCATGGTATGTGCTCTCTCTGTAAACTAGTGACCTAAAACGTCTTATAAAAGTTTACAGAGGGAGTGTTATCCTAAGAAAAACATTCTTGCACATTTGTCCACAAAGTTCTTACAAGCAATCGACTGATTGCTAAACTAACATCTTGAGAAATGCAGAAAAGGCTACTACAGCTTCCCTTTTGCCGACTATTCGAATACCAAAATAATAAGTGGAACAGGAACACTCCACTGCTTCTTTCTGACATTCCACTATAGAAACCATTACCAACTGAAAATTTAGTGGAATGTGGCACCTCAGTCCTTGATCTTGCTTCAACAACTGGAACTGACATCCCCCCTAAGTTATTGTTTTTTCATTTTTTGATATTTGTGTGGCATGTCCTGCTATTTTTGTTACTGAAGTCAAGCATCCGCGGGCCAACTGTATCATTTACTGACCAGCCAAACGAGTATTTTTCCATGCATGGGAACATCGAACTTGTTAACTCTGATTTGTCTGCAACAAGCTGCCTCTTTGCAGGTTGCTGTGAAACATTATCTGCACAACCTGGTCTCTTGCTTCTTTCATCAACTAGGGAAACACCCTTCCTGCCATCTATATTCAGAACATCGCGAGTAGACTTACTTGCCCAAATAGACTTACTTGCCACACTAGTTGAAAGAGAAGGATGTGCTCCCTGATAAGAGTATCTGGAATCGACATTTTTTGTGCAGTAGTCATGGAACTTACTTGCCGCACTACTTGGAAGAGAAGGATGTGCTCGCTGATAAGAGTTTCTGGACTCGGCATTTTTTGTACCATAGTCATGAAAAGATATGTTTGATGCTGAAAATAGATTTGCTCCAGGTACTTGGCAGGGAGGTTGGTGGGTACGAACAGATCTAGGATCTTCGTAAACCAATGAAGTGGGATTTTGGTACTTCCCCTGCATGCTTGTATTTAATGACCACTGTGGAAATGAAGGAGAAGATCGATTTACTGCTGAACCAACAAAAGTGTGTTCTTCTGCATACATGCTTGATGCAGGATTGCCTAAGTGCAAGTATTGGTTCCGATGAATGCTTATCAACTCGGGTGGCTGAGACAACTCCATATGCCTGGTCCTTGAGTTGCCTATGACATATTCTTTGTTTACCTGAGCTTGCCGGCCAAACTGACTGCCTGAATTCCAAGTGTAATCTTTAACTGCTGAAGAAATATTAGTCTGTGGCAGCCTATGATTTTGAGCATCATTGGCAATAGGCCTTGCCTCTGCAAAAGTACTGTTGGGAATCCTTGGCAAAGTATCTGAAGATTCATGAACACGAGTTCTTGGTATCACAGAATCTTGATAAGGGAACACCTTCTTTGGGGGCAACTGGCATGAAACTGATGAGGGACGGTCTCCAATAACATTTTTGTCAATCCACTTCCCTGTAGTTGGTACCTCCTGCTCCATGCTACCTTTACAAAGTGAGACTGTCTTGCCCATTAAGCGCATGGTGGGTTGGTACGAATGACAATTATCACGTCTCACAAAACCATCTGGGCCCTTTTTCCCAGCTTGAGAATCGCTGAACCCAATCTTATTCTGACTTTGCATAGTACTGGTCATGCCAGTCACCTGCTTCTGTTGTTGGCATCTTACTATGTTCATTGATCGTCCATTCATAAAGTTATTTTCACCTGTCCTCGGATCATAGCTTGAGATCTCCATCTTTTCAAGGCCAGGTAGCTCCATAAAAGGCAAACTAATACTTGCCGGAGAGTGACCTGGGTAATTTTTTGAGTACCAGCTACCTTGGTCATCCATTGATAATGATGTGCATGCATCCACAGACTTTCTACTTTCATGATACGCATTGCTTGCAACTTTACAAGAAATAGAAGCAGGGACATATTCCTGGGCAGGCATACTCCTGCAGGAAGACATGCCATCTGCGTTAATTCCTACATTGGCAGTCCTCTGTGACATAACCGAGGACGATAGATTGCCTTCACCTGAAGGATGGTATTCGGTTGGAACAAGTCGACCAGAGATACCAGTGCTCTTCTTGCCATGGACTGCTGCATCTCTATCTTTTTCAATTGCTTCAGTTCTGGTTCTCACATCCATTGAACTGGTACCAGGTCTTGTCATTTCCTGAAAGCGGCTTGTGTTTGTGTAGAAATGACCCTGCGGATGGTTGCTAGAACCAGATTTTGCTCCGTCCTTACTATAAGAACTTAAAACAGGACCATGAGTAGATTTCAGCTGCATTTCAGGAAGACAAGTTTTCGCCATGGTGATACTTATATTGTTTAGACCATGGCCAGCTGCATCTCTATCTTCTGCAACTGCTTCCGTTCTGGTTCTCACGGCCGCTGAACTGGTAGCAGGTCTTTCCATTTCCTGAAAGCAGTTTGTGTTTGTGTAGAAACGATCCTGCGGATGGTTGCTAGAACCAGATTTTGCTCCGTCGTTACAATGAGAACTTAAACCAGGAACATGTGTAGATTTCAGCTGCATTTCGGGAAGACAGGTTTTCGCCATGGTGACATTTGTATTGTTTGGACCATGGACAGTTGCATCTCTATCTTCTGTAACTACTGCAGTTATGGTTCTCACGGCCGCTGAACTGGTACCAGGTCTATTCATTTCCTGAAAGCAGTTTGTGTTTGTATAGAAACTACCCTGCGGATGGTTGCTAGGACAAGGTTTTGCTCCATCGTTACAATAAGAACTTAAAGCAGGAACATGAGTAGATTTCAGCTGTGTTTCAGGAAGATTAGTTCTCGCCATGGTGACACTTGCATTGTTTACACCATGGACTGCTGCATCTTCTTTTTTAATTGCCTCAGTTCTGGTTCTCATGGCCTCTGAACAAGAACTTAAAGCAGGAACATGAGCAGATTCCAGCTGCATTTCAGGAAGACTAGTTTTCGCCATGGTGACACTTGCATTGTTTACACCATGGATTGCTGCATCTTCTTTTTTAATTGCCTCAGTTCCGGTTCTCACGGCCACTGAACTGGTACCAGGTCTTTCCATTTCCTGAAAGCAGTCTGTGTTTGTGTTGAAACGACCCTGTGCACAGTTGCTAGTACCAGATTTTGCTCCCTCGTTACAATAAGAACTTAAAGCAGGAACATTGGTAGATTTCAGCTGCATTTCAGGAAGAGAAGTTTTCGCCATGGTAACACTAGCATGATTTAGCAGACCATCAAACTCAGCAGAGGAAGAATGACTCCTTCCTGCATCATTGAGTAAGATGCATGTTGACCCTTTGTCAGGACTCTGTTCCTTCTTCACTGAGTCTTCAAGGGGGGGTGATGTTTGCTTTGAAATGTCAGCAATAGGCATTAGCTCCAATGGTTCAGTTTCTGATATGGCATCTGGCCCATTTTGATTTTCTACAAAAGAATCTTCTATAATAGTAGGGAGTATGTCAACTCCAGTATGAAACATAACTTTTGAGCTTTCTAAAAGAGGTAGATCTCCAAAAATATCATCCTTGGGCGGGCATGCAACATGCTTCACTACTTCACAGCCAAGATTTACAGGATAATCAGTTGGCCTGCTGATTTTTATGCTTCGTTCGTGATCCATTCCTCTCACGGACTGTTTCTTCAAGCTGTTTCTGTGGGTTGACATCTGATCCTGTCGCTCTTGCAATTTCTTCCTCATAATGAGTTCTCTTAGTGTAGGAATAGTACAGCCTTTTCGTTTTCTCAACAAACCCTTATGGAACATGCGTTGAAGTAAGCGAGATGCTGGTTGGAGTTTAGAGGTTCTCTCCTGTTAAAGAAAACATCTTACATATTATTAGCTGAGAATAACAAGGTAAGCTGACTATGTAGAGGAAACTCGAACATGGAATTAGGTGGTTAGTCAATAGAACTTCTATGTAATCCGACCAATAAATAATACTATGTGGTATGCACTTTCAATGTTTCTTTGTACATGTTTTCAAAGAAAGAGCAACGCGCATGTTTAAAATTATGGAAAAGTAAATGTGGATAATAACTAACCTAAATCTAGAACATGTAACTTAACAGTCCTAGAAACCATGATTCTCTAATCTTACAATAGGCCCAAAACAAAATCAAAACTACACTTTGATTAAAAACCAGAGATTCGACCCCTTGAACTTAGAAAAGCATGTCAACACCACAGGGCAGTCAAAATTTTGAGGTAATTCTGCCATCTCAGTAGCTTAATTGACCAAAATTCACCATGAAATGGCATCATAGCCAGCAACGGTAAATAAATAACAGCCTCCTTGAACACAACTTTGTCCTCACACTGGCTAGTTCTCTGGGGCCATTCTAGATCCCAGGCGCAATGACCAGGAACTAGTGGGTTTGGTCGGGGCATTACAAAGGCAGTAAGTGGTCTGGGAGGCTAGCTTATTCCTTTCTACAGTTCATGAAGTAGGTAAATACACACTATATGCACCATTGGCCTGTTCTACCCTCAAAAGAACGGGAACATAAATTCTGTAGATTTTTTTTCCGGGAACACACAAAGCTTGCCCCTCAATGAACGGATAGAAAGAATATGGTTACAACTGTACAAGCCTAAGACTAAGCCGAAACAACTAGCCACTCAACACAAGACCGTCTGTTGGACCAACATTACAACCGAGACCACAAAACAAACCCTGGCCTAGCAACCATCCATAAAAGTGCACATGATGCATCCCCCACCACGAGAAGAGAGATCCAACTTAGCAGAGAAGGGGGGAAATGGGCCCCTCCCAAATTAGAGAAGGCAAAAGTTGATGGTGTCACGGACCGCCGGCCTCACACTACAACGGTGCCAAGGCCGTAGAATCGCTGCTGCCGTCTTGAATGCTACATCACCACACCTCGTCATATCCCTCGTTGGTCGCAACCTACGCCTGCAATCATCAGCCGATACTTGTCGTGTGGCCCCATGCTTCTAAGACGCCACGACACGGGACCCATCCTCCGCGATCCTCACTACCCATGACGTCCAAGGTAACCGCATTTGCATGTTGCAGCCTTGTAGGCGCACCTAGATTCTACCAGCTAGAGTCAAGGCGAGTGTCACCGGTTCACGCACTAAGCTAGGGTCAGACCTCTAAGAACAACGCTTAGAACAAAGGAGCAATGTCATTTGCGCCACGATAATTTGATTTGGCAAGCCAAATCATGTTTTTCACTCAGGGAACCAGATCACAAGGGTTGGGGGTGAATGTGGGCTCCTAGATGACACCACCAATCAGACGATGCTCGAGGGCAGCCCTCCTCTCCGACACTGACAAGTTCAAGCAGGGTTTCGCCTGAAGCGCCGCGGCAATAACACACGCAATGGCGCAACTCCATGATGAGCCATCAATAGAACCCTGACACTGCCTACAATAGTGTTAGCCCAAGAACCTGGTTCGCACACCACGCCGGCGACAGAGGCCACCATACGCCTAGCATTAAGTCCAACATGAGCCTACCACGACAACAACACCATCGACTACCCCCTGCCAGACGCTGGCCAACCCCACATGGCCAGCCGAAACAACCACCACACACCAAGCACACCTCATGGACCACCTGCAGGCACCACTCTAGAAAGCCGAAGTCCCAGGGATCCCAGGCCAACATTGGCGCGTTCTGTTCGGCTCAAGAGACGAGACAATAGGGAATTGTGGATGAGAGAGGTGGCTGAGAGACCCCGCCACCGACATAGGCGATGGCAGCGGGGAGGAGAGGACCCACACATCAATGCCCTAGCAGGGACTAGCGCCACAACATGATGAGGAGCATCCCACCGACATCACCATGGATTCATCGCCAAGGCCAAGTTGACCAATGACAAGAGCTCGTGTACACGCTATATAAACCAAGGTGAATTCACTCCTCTTTGAGCTACCTTTGCGTTTGAATGAGATCTGGCTACTACCTCAAGCCGACACCTTATGCATGCTTAGGTACAAAGGCAAGTACCAAGGAGAAGCAAGTAAGAAGCCCAAGACCCAAGTGAGGAGCGAAGACTCGAGGAAGAAGGAAAGGAAAAGAGGGAAGCGTTCCTGGTGTACTACCAGACAGTCCGGCAACCACCTGCGTGACCCCAAAACGTCTATGTTTTGCCCGGACGAATCCAGCTGATAGTCTGGGAATCACCGGACGAAAACCAAAAACAGTAATATTTCCTCCGAACGAATTCACGGACTACCAGTCATTTCTCCAAACGTGCAACTACACCTCCACATCCGGACTGTCTGGTCCCTGCGCCCCGGACTGTCCAGCAGTGCAAAATGGCGCCAAAGGATAGCACAACCGGACTTTCCGCCCCCAACCTGGATTGTCCGGTAGTACTGTTTATGCACATTTTTTGGGCAGCGCCCGTGTATCTCCTCCCCGTACCCTTTCGGTCCTAGACTATAAATACCATGCCCCTCAATACATCTAGTGTTAGCAAAGTATACACTAAGAACTTGGGAGAGCTTTGCTCAATCTACCTACCCCAAGGGGATCAAGGCGTCCTATGCAGAGAAGAATCCAACCGTCTTACAAGACCTGTATGTGGAGATGAATCCTTCTGGATTACAACGCCTCCTCTCTTCCAATTAGGGACGAACTATCTCTCAAGCCCTCCATTTCTCATGGAGATTTAGGGATGAACTACCGCCATGTTTTTCTTTTCATTTGCTTGTTATTGGATCTTGAGGTTCCTCTTGCATTGACCTTACGATTTGAGTTAGTACTTTTGTTGTGAACCTTATCCTTGCGTGTGTCCCTCTTAATCCTCCCTTATTCCTCGTGTTCATCCATGAATCCCTGTCCAATCATGAAGATCAGGCCACCCCTACAATTTGCCGTGTATCACCCCGGCTGCCGAGGGAGCAGGAACCATGCCTTCATTGCCATACAGACACCAGTGACAGGTCCTGATGTCGCGCCGATGGGGAGCTGTCGGCTGACGGACCAGGAATGCGGCCAACCGCCAGCACCAAGCCCCTGTCGGCTCAAGCCGCCGCTCGTGGACCTATCCTTCGCTGTTGCTGCAGGCCAGAACAAGCCCGGCCACCACCTTCCGGGGAGGGCGATGCAGGGTGTGGTTTATCGTTCAATTAATCAAGGTATTGGATTACTACCTCTAAATCCTATGGATTAAACATCTACTTCCAATGTCCACCTTCAAATGGCTAAAACAGGCACATTGCAGCAGAAATTTTAACCGCGGTGCTACATAATGTGGGTCTTGTTGGACGCATTGTGTTCACTGTTTATGTCTACCAGCAGAAACATAGAGCAAGCAAATGACATTAAATTACCAATGTGACAAGGGCCTTCCTGAAAGCTAGTACTAAACTGAACATCATATATGAAGTTGAACCCAGAGAACGGCTGCTAGCGAATACTCGGGGAAGGGCAAGCGAAGCGGGGGCACCAACCGCGTACCTTGTGCTTCAAAAAGAAGCTAGATTGGAGCGCTCTCCGCCGCCTCTTAGCCCTCTCGGCACCGCCGCTCCCGCGAGATCCCTTCCTCTTCGTCGCCTTCCCCAAATCATCTCCCATGCCGCCACCCACGGCGAGGTCTCCGCCCGCAGCGCAGACAGCCGGCCGCGCCCGCAACGCCGCAAGCTCGTCGGCCCACCAGCGCGACCGCGGCGTCGGGTCCATTGGCGGGAGCTGCGGCGTCTCCGGGTTCTCGTCCTCGGAGCCTCCGAATGGCCAGCACTTGGCCGCGTCCACGGCCCGCATCCTGGCGGCGAACCCCCTGCGGCATTCGGTCGAACAGGTCAGCATGCATCAGCCGCGTGTCCCGAGAAAACAAGCGGAGGCAAGACAAGAGTAGGCCAGTAGGGTACCGTATGGAGAAAGCCTCGGCCGCCGCTTCGGCCGCGGCCTCCGCCGCGGCCATTTGGCTCCCGCGCGGTGCGCCTCGCCGGCGAGGGTCGTTGGCCGGGTGGGCTGCGAAGCTACGAGCGAGACTGGGAGAGAAGGCGAAACAAGTTGACAAAAAGAACTCGGGGGAGCTTGGGAGGGAGTGACGAGGCGGGACCCAGTGCGCGGCGGATTTGACGCTGGACCTGACCAGACTGCATTTTATTAACTCCCTGTTGCGTCGGGCGGCGCGCCCCTGGTCTTCTTCCCGGCATAGTGCGCTGTACTCTCGTGGTGGGCCAAGACCCGAGAGGACCAACAAGGAAGAGGCAGCCGGCCGTATGACTCTTCCCTAGAAAAAAAAAGGCGGCCGTCTGACTCTGACCCTATACAAAATTTGGCTGGAATGAACAAAAATTGCAGTAATTTGGGTGGAATAACAATCTTGCATCTCAGAAAATGATTTACAATTGTGCTTCTCAAAAATTTAAAGTATTAGAGCAACTCCAATAGCTCCACTAAAAGTCTTCCCATAAAAAAGATATTACGGGTTGACCGTATAATTTACGTGAAGTTGCCCGGCAACAACTTTTCTCGTTTCCTGTAAACCTCTTCTCTGTAAAATTATGTTTATTTTTATTTTTAGTTACAATGGCGTAGGCCCTGCATATCATTGACATGTGTGACGCTAAACGGCGAGGTGCGGTATGGGGATGCAGTGCAACAGCGGCTACCATGGGGCGACGCGGCATGAGAGTTGAAGGGGCGGCAATTGGGCTGACATGGCGGTGTGGCGGCGGCGATACCGGGTGGCGTAGTGGCCCGTGTTGTGGCAGCGGCGGCGGAGGAGGGTCGGCGAAGGGGCGAGCGGTGAGGCGCCATGGCGGGGTGGTGGTGGCGGTAGCAGAGGAGCTACGATGAAGTGGTGGCCAGGCACGACGGCGCGCGGCAGCGTACCTGAATGACGGTGTGCGCGCTCATCATAAAATTTCAGGCAGTTATCCGCTAGCCAAAATTATACAGGAAAATCATTTTTTTCGTAAAGTTGTAGGATGGAGGAGGTGTTTTTACGGGATCCATAAAAAAATTCAAGTTTGCGGAAGCTATTAAAGGTCCTTTTTTTCAACTTTTTATAGACGATAGTTTTTTTTGAGACATGGGAGCTATTGGAGTTGCTCTCAGGGCACTATTTTTCAAACATGGTAGATACGTACCTCTTATCTCTATGCATGGTAAAATCAACCAAGCGGCTTGTTTGGTAAGCAATCAACAAAAATTGCAATCAATAAAAAAAATGTAAAATAAAAACAAATTTTAATACGTTGCAACGTACATTGCTGATTTATGAAGTTTCATGAAGAAATGACACTCGGCGTAAACATGACAAAAAATGCTATAGAAATAGATTTAGCTGGGTTTTAAATTATGTTACATTCACTTGGTCCACCGTCGGATCTAATATATTTTTTTGAGCGGTAAACCAACTTTTATTGACTAGGAGTATGTTTTATAGGAATAACAAAAGGATCATGGAGAAGACCAAGCCACAAGTGGTGACCAACATCTAAACTAACAGCAAATTTAGCTAAGTTGTGAGCATCAACATTCCTCTGGCGCCCTTTAAAAAATAACTCACACCTCGTGAAGTCTCGAGCTTGGGCTGCAATCTCCTTGATAATACCATTGTCTTTCCCTCTCGTTCCAGTCTTGATATCTTTGACAACTATTTCACAATCACACGCGATGATAACTTGAACTAAAGATAAATCAAGTGCAAGGGCTACAACTTCACGGCATGAAAGCGCTTCAAGGGTTGGTGGATCAGTAACATCACTAAAAACCATTGCTGATGAGCCAAGGAACTGTCATGTATGTTCTCAGCAAACCGTAGCCGCTTCCCCTTCTCTGCCATTCCATGAAAGGCCTCCATCTACCTGAATTTTTTGCCACCGTCAGATCTAATTGGCTTCATGATTTGGCAGGGGTGGGGGATTGGATCTCTCGTTGGTTTTGTGCATGAGTGTGGCTCGCCTGCTCATATTTGGATGGGCTCCATGGGTGAGAGCTCCTGTCAGGGGGCTGTGAGCATCCGAAAGGATCGAGAAGAGGTGTCTAGAGGGGGGTGATTGGACACTCAATAAGCAAAAGTGGCAATTTTCAAGTTCTTCAAGTTGAGGTGGAGTTTTAGCACAAATTTGAGCATACACAATACATTTCAAGCAAGCATGGCAAGAGTATAAGCAGCGGTAAGAGTAAAGCATGCTAATTGCAAGAAAATAAAGGGATGGGATTGGAGCGTGCAAACGCAATGAGGACATGGAGATTTTTAGCGTGGTTCCGATAGGTGGTGCTATCGTACGTCCATGTTGATGGAGACTTCAACCCACGAAGGGTAACGGTTGCGCGAGTCCACGGGGGCCTCCATCCACGAAGGGTCCATGAAGAAGCAACCTTGTCTATCTCACCATGGCCATTGCCCACGAAGGACTTGCCTCACTCAGGTAGATCTTCACGAAGTAGGCGATCTCCTTGCCCTTCAAACTTCTTGGTTCAACTCCACAATCTTGTCGGAGGCTCCCAAGTGAAACCTAACCAATCTAGGAGACACCACTCTCCAAAAGGTAATATATGGTGTGTTGATGATGAACTTCTTGCTCTTGTGCTTCAAATGATAGTCCCCTAACACTCAACTCTCTCGCACAAATTTGGATATGGTGGAAAGAAGATTTGAGTGGAAAGCAACTTGGGGAAGGCTAGAGATCAAGATTCTAGTGGTAGGATTGGAATGTCTTGATCTCAACACATGAGTAGGTGGTTCTCTCTCAGAAAATGAGTAGTGGAAGTGTAGGCACGCTCTGATGGCTCTCTCACAAATGGAGATGGGGTGGATGGGTATATATAGCCTCCACACAAAATCCGACCATTACACACATTTGACCCAACTCAGTCAGACCGAACAGTAGAACTCGGTGAGACCGATTCGGTTCAAAATGTGAACGTTAGGAATCTCGGTGGGACCGGCATGATCAACTCGGTGGGATCGATGTGCTAGGGCTAGGGCAAAACATCATCTCGGTGAGACCGATTGCATGAACTCGGTGAGACCGAATCCAGCAAAGATCAAACATAGAGGATGTCAAGCAAACTCGGTGGGACCGATCACTCATTTCGGTGAGACTGAAATGTTACAAAGGGAAACAAGGAGTTTACAAGGCCATCTTGGTTAGACCGAGATCCGTATCGGTGTGACCGAATTGTCTAGGGTTTCTGTTGGGGATATTACCACTAGGTGTAAACCGGCCAAGCTTGGGCCGGGTTAACTCCGCTAGTAGTGTGATCATGGAAAGGCCCAAGGCCTGTAGTTGGCTTAGAACTTGTAGCCGTAAACCGGCCTGATGTATAACTTGTATTGTAAGTTAGGAATAGAGAGATACCAACCGGGATACGAGTATGAACCGGTTGGGACTCTGCAAACCGCGGCATCACGTGTATATAAGGGACGACCCGGCGGTTCAAAGGAGAGACAACCACAACTCGAGCCTAGGCGAAGCTTATTTGCTCCTAGCCATCGAGACTACATCAATTCCATCACAACTAGACGAGGCTTTTACCTTCATCGAAGGGGCGAACTAGTATAAAACCCTCGTGTCTTTGTGTCCGCTTTAACCCCGCAAGTAAACCCGTAGCGATGGCTCCACGACTAAGTCCTTATGTTAGGACATCCGCCGTGACAAATCCATCGACGCTTGGCGCCACCGTGGGGCTATCGACGATGGTTTGACGATCTTGGAGGGCAAGCTCAAAGGACTCGAAGGCTACGCCAGGGCCGGATGACCAAGAGTCGTCGCGCCGGATCTACATCGGCGATGCTTGGATGGGGTCCCGAGGCCGATTCAATCGAGTACGGATACGGGTCCCCTTGGCGGCATACACGTTTTCATCGGCAAGATCGGAGGGCTCGACTGAGCCGGACATCCGCACCGACCTCGCCGAAACGGCTCAATAGCAGGCAACCAGCCCGGCTAAACCGCCGTGAAGCATGTCTTCGTTGAGTCACCCATGGAGGGGAGTACGATGCGGTTGAGCACGGTAGCGAGACCGCTGCTTATTCCGGCGATGAATCTTCAGCAGAGAGACCGAGTCATTGTACCATTGCAGGATGATATGATCAGGGCTGTTCCGATGGTGACGAGATTCGGACCCCCAAGCCGCCTAAACCGGGTTGGAGTGTTCATGGCCGACGCATAAGCAAACCTCTCTTCAACGGCAGAAGAATGCTTGCGGTTCGCAGCGGCGGCAGAGGACAGAGGCCCGTGCGACCGCGGTTCAAGTTCTGTCGAGATCTGTTTGATGCACTAGCGGCGCTCATGGCGGAGGACAATCCAGCAGATCAGAAGCTCATAACGCAGAAATTGCAAAGGTGAAAGAGCAGATCGCGCAAGCCAAAGCGGATCTAGCGGCAGAGAAGGAGCGTATGGCTACAGAGCGGGCGCTTTAGATGCACAAGCTTACAAACTCATGCTCACCGAGAGCGTCGCAGAGGTGTTAAGGCGGAAGTACGATCGCGCCGCCATCGATTTGACCCTAGAAACCTCTTTCGGACCCGAGCGGACCAAAGAACCCGCCCAAAGACAGGAGGTAAACCGGATTGAGGCACCAGAGCGGAGCGACGATCCAACCGCTACCGATGGAGCCCCACAGCAGTAACACGGTGATTCCTCCGCCGCAGACAGACACCCCGGCCATTACTCCAACCCTATGGACAACCTTGTTGCGGCTGCGGCACGATTGGAGGCGATCGATCGAAGGAGATTCCCACAAGCGGTTGAGACACGCCGGTTAAGGAGCTTCCCGGATCGCACCGATCCAAAGAGAAGCGATTCATACACCGTGATCGGATTCACTCTACGCCCGCCCAAGCCGGAGCTACAAAGAAGCGCATGGATGAACCGCCCTATCAAGTAACGCGGAACGTGAAGCGGCCCGAGGCAATCACAGATAGGCGGCGTTCATGATGCTCGTGAAGTGGTGGATCGGCCCGCACGCAGAGAGGCTGAGTTAGCGGCGCAGATGATGCGGATCAACACACACCGGTTCGCCTACCACCTTCGCCGACCAGAGTCACATCCGCTTTGGGAGTGCCTGTTTAATCCCGCTGCGCAATGTGCGTTGCCTAAGGATTTTAAAGGCCCGCGCAAGGTGCCGAATTACACCGCAGATCTATCCCCAGGCGTGGGTTGAGAGTTATGAGATGGCCATGGAGATGCTAGATGTTGATGAAGCTGCGTGTGCAAAGTACTTCACCATGATGATGGAGGGCACAAGCGCGACTTGGTCGAAAAGCTTGCCGCCTAATTCTATCACTCATGGGGTCGATTCTGAGCCGGTTTATCCGAATTTCAAGGATACATGTAAGCAACCGAAGTCCATAGTAGACCGGCGGCTGCGTTCAGAAGAAGGAGTCAACAACCCGCTGGGTACGCCGTGTGTCCGAGATTTTGCACTCTTGGACCGGATCAATGCTGATTCGCGATCATAACATTGGAAAGTAATCGCGGTTTGAGCCTTTGAAACTTAAGTGGGGACGATGAAGCGATTCTCAAGAACGATATGGGAACCCTCATGGCCGCTGGTAAAGTATGCCGATTCTGACAAAGACCAAGGATCCGGAAGCGTATGATGGTGAAGCAGGAAAGGAAAGAAGAACGATAACCCAAACAGCAAGATTTCAAACCGGCGGGTTATGGAACGGGGCAAGCGCAAAGGCGATGGTGATCCGGATTTCGAGCTAACACTAATGCGCAGATGAGGTTCGCGGCGCAGAGGCAAGGCGAATCGGGTCCAAATGCTAGTGCAAGCCGCTTAAATTACTTGTTGAATCAGCCTTGCCCCAAGCATGGAACGGGAATCCCGTCGACTCATCTTTGGAAAGATTGTTATATTATGCAGAGTTCAAAAATTCGATGCTTTCCGATATGACCAGGGTCGTGGCGGTTCAGATCCGGTTTCCATGGGCCAAGTCAGACGGAGCTTCGGTTCGAGGCATAACCAGGCAATCTCAATAATCGAGTAATCAAGGTGGCAAAGAACAAACAGCAGCAATAAAGCTATCGAGCCAACCGAAGCAGCTTGAGTGGCGGCAAGATCACATTTTCACAACCAGTTTGGACAAGCGGGATCGAAGCTTCACAAACGGGCGGTAAACTCTGTTGAACCGGCTTTGCCGCGGTATTTGCGTTGGTCGAGCAGCCTATCGTATGGAGCGAGAGGACCATCCCCGGTTGATAATCCGGTCACCGGCTTTGGTGGTAGATCCCGTGTTGGGGGCTATAATTTTACTAAGGTACTTATGGATGGAGGAAGCAAGATCAATATATTGTATTATGACACTTTCCGTCGCATGGGTCTCACAGATAAAGATCTCGCATCGTCCAATACGGTGTTCCATGGTGTAGTGCCCGCAAATCTGCTTATCCTATTGGTAAGATAGCCACGGATGTGGCCTTTGGAGATGAGCATGATTCGGTCCGAAAAGCTAACTTTTGAAGTGGTGAAAATCCGGAGTCCATATCATGCCTTGTTTGGGCGGCCAGCCTATGCTAAGTTCATGGCGCAACCTTGTTATATCTACTTGCAGCTCAAAATGCCGGGTTACAAAGGAACAATAACGGTGCATGGAAGCCGCCGAGTCGCTTTGGAATGTGAGGAAGGAGATGCAGCTTATGCAGAGGCGGTCTGTGCCACGGAGGAGTGGAAATTTTATAAGGACAATGTTGATCCGGCAGATATGACCCCTTTGAAGAAGCCCACTACAGAGCATGAATCAGATCTGAAATTTAAATCGGCAGCTGAAACCAAGCTTGTTGACTTTGTGCCAAAGCGATTCGTCCAAGCGATTCACTATCGGTGCCAACTCGATCCCAAATAGGAAGCGCGCTCATCGAAGTTCATCCGTGAGAACCGGACATCTTTGCATGGAAGCCATCCGACATGCCGTGTACCGAGGAACTCACGAGCACACACTTAATGTGGATCCTAAGTATAAACCGTGAAACAGTTCCTCGCCGGTTTAATGAAGAAAGACGCAAGGCCATTGGGAAGAAGTAGCGAAGCTTCCGGCGGTGGCTTTATCATCGAGGTGTTTCATCCGAGTGGCTTGCTAATCCGGTGCTGGTCCTTAAGAAAACGGCACTGGCGTATGTCGTGGACTACACAGATCTTAACAAGGCTTGTCCAGCAGATCCTTTCGCTCTCCCCCGTATTGATCAGATTATTGATGCCACGGCAGGATGTGAGCGGTTAAGCTTTTTGGACGCATACTCTGGATATCATCGATCAAGATGGCGATTATGACCAGGAGAAAACGGCGTTTATAACTCCCTTTGGAGCCTTCTGCTATGTATCTATGCCTTTTGGGCTCAAGAGTGCCCAAGCTACTTATCAGCGGTGTGTACAGAATTGCTTGCATACACAGATTGGCCGCAATGTGCATGCTTATGTGGATGACATTGTGGTGAAATCAAGATGTATGAGACGCTGGTGGAAGATTTGAAGGAGACCTTCGACAACCTCAAGATTTATAAGATGATGCTTAATCCGGCCAAGTGTGTTTTTGGTGTTCCGGCTGGCAAATTATTGGGGTTCCTGGTGTCTAACAGAGGAAATGAGGCTAATCCGGAGAAAATTAAAGCCATCACCTCCTTGGCTAAACCGAAGTGTATCAACGATGTTCAACGCTTGGCGGGCCGGATTGCGGCATTGAGCCGGTTTATCAGCCGCCTCGGAGAGAAGGCTATTCCTTTATACCAGATGCTGAGGAAGACAGATCATTTCGTCTGGAGTCCAGCTGCCGACGAAGCTTTCGAGGACCTAAAGCGGCAATTGGCCAATCCGCCTGTCCTTGCGGCTCCGGTCGACAAGGAACCGCTGTTATTATATGTGGCAGCCAATGCACGAGCGGTGAGCGTAGCCATTGTGGTAGAGCGCAATGAGGCAGGAAAGGAATATCCGGTTCAACGGCCGGTTTATTATATCAGTGAGGTACTTATTGAGTCCAAGCAGAGGTATCCGCATTGGCAGAAACTAGTCTATGGTGTTTTTATGGCCAGCCGGAAGCTGAAACAATATTTCCAAGGGCACCCTATTACAGTCGTTAGTTCAGCTCCTTTGGGTGATATCATACAAAACCGGGAGGCGACTGGCCGGATTGCAACATGGGCCATCGAGCTTGGGCCGCATGGGCTCAAGTATGCACCACGCACAGCAGTGAAATCACAAGCACTTGTTGATTTCATTAATGATTGGACGGAGTTACAAGCACCAGAGGAGAAGCCGGATCATACGCATTGGACTATCCACTCGATGGATCCGAGCGGTTGAAGGCTCGGGGTCGGAGTCGTGTTAACTTCCCCACGAGGTGATAAGTTTTGTTACGTTCTCCGCTTAATGTTCCCTTGTACTAATAATGCAGCTGAGTACGAAGCCTTGCTCCATGGTCTCCGGATGGCTAAGGAGATGAACTTAAGCGGGTTAAGTGCTTTGGTGACTCGGACCGTGGCGCAGCAAGTATCCGCACTTGGGATTCTAAGGACCCCTCATGGCTGCATATCGTCGAGAAGTGGATAATATTGCAGGTTGCTTCAAGGGCTATCAAGTGGATCATGTGGATCGCCGAAGAACGCGGCGAGACGCTTTAAGCCGTTTGGGTTCTCGGCCAGAAACCGTGCCACCTAATGTCTTTCTCGACGCCTTGCACAGCCCGTCGGTACACTCCCCGGTGAAGCGGATTTGGCGATTCTCGATCCGGAGGCTCGCTTGGTGGCGGCATTACATGCTATTCCGGATTGGACGGTTCCTTACCTTGCATATATGACTAGAGGAGAGTTGCCGACGATGAGGTTCTCGCCGCATGATAATCCGCGCCCAAGTCTATGACGATTCTTAATGGTGAGTTGCATCATTGCAGATTTCGTATGCGTTTCAACGCCGTCTTTCTCCTAAGGAAGGTTGTGAAATTTTACGAGAAATCCATGAAGGGATTGTGGGCATCATGCCGGTTCAAAGTCCCCGTGGCGAAGGCATTCCGTCATGGATTTTTGGTTAACCGCTCATGCCGATCACGGAGGACTTGGTCAAACGGTGCGATGGGTGTCGAATTCTCCAGCGTGCCCATGTACCGCACAAGAGTTGCGGATGATCCCAATAACGTGGCCGTATGCGACATGGGGCTGGATATGGTCGGGCCTTTTAAGCGATCCAAAGATAAGAAGACCCACCGTTAGTGGCGGTGGACAAGTTCACCAAGTGGGTTGAAGCGGAACTCGCCAAGAATGTGATGCGCAACAATGATGCAGCTTCATCAAAAGGTGATTTTCGGTTTGGCTTTCCGCACAAAGATCACATCGACAATGGCACTAATCTGTCCAAGGAGCTATGAAAGAATTTCGTGAACGTGAGCATATCCGCTTGATGTATCGTCAAGAGCGCACTTCACCCAACGGGCGGCGTAACGTGCTAATCAGAAATCTTGCGAGGCATCAAGCCCGACTTCGGTTCCATTACGAGAACACCAGATGCCGGGTCAAGAACTCCCATCGGTGCTATGGAGTATCAATACTACGCCAAACCGGTCTCATGGATACACCCTTTTCTTCATGGTTTACGGAGCGCAGGCGCTTCTCAAAGTGATATCAGGCACGATTCGCCTCGTGTAGCGGCTTATGTTGAAGCGGATAACGAGGTGGCGCGGCAAGACGCTTTGGATCTGTTAGATGAGGAGCGTGATTTGGCAGCCGCCGCTCGGCGATTTACAAAGAAGATCTTCGTCGTTATCACAACCGCCGGTTAAGACCAGAGCCTTTCAGAAGGAGATTTGGTGCTTCGCCTCATTCAGACGCACAGATATGCACAAGTTATCCCCGCCTTGGGAAGGACCCTTTGTGGTCAGCAAGAATCTACACAACGGTTCCTACTATCTGGTTGATATTCGAGAGCATAAAGACTCACGTACATCAGAGGAGGAGACCAATAGGCCGTGGAATATAGCTCATCTTCGACCTTACTACACATGAGTCATCGGCTCAGTTTATGTACATAGCATAACAATGTATATATTATCTTCGATATAATAAAAATCGGGCCTCGGCTAAAGCGGGTCTCTGTCTTTCTTTTCATGTGTGGTTACATGGAGTGCTTGCTTTTAAAGCGGCCTCCGTTTACCCCTTGATGCTTATATTTATCACTTGGGGGCTTGGTCGTGTCCGAACCAACGCAACACCTCTTGATAGGCTTAAAGCCACCAGATCATTTGGGGACACGGTCACGTCTGAACCGGTCACGCTCTTGGTCGGCCAATAGGGCCGGCGTCACTTGGAGGCTTGGTCGAACCCGAACCAATGTCATGCCACTTGGCCGGCGACTCGCCAAGAGTCTTTTGGGGACTGGACGACTAGCACCATCGCTACGCCTTCGGGGCTTGGTTGCGTCGACCATGGTAATGCCATCCGACCAGCTCCATGCAGCTTTACTTTTGCAAAGAGTTATTGCCTTTGTTGCCATATTTGGTATTCGATTTTGTTGCGTTTTCAACCCGCGAATATTTTTATCCGGTCTAGTCACAAGAACAAACCGACAGACACGGTTTGGTATTACACCAAAGTTTTTGTCTTTCCGATTTACCTTCTTCCGGTTCATCCTTATGGAGAAACATGAGGGCTTGTCTTGATTCAAGACGCCTATGTGGGGGTTATTGTTTCCTGCACGGTTATGGTTTTAAAAGACCTCCGCTTCAAGATTGGCTACGCCGACTTCATGCCCGGATATGGCGGTATTTGTATTGCATACTAATTGATTTTCAATACATAAAATATATTGATGCCATAAACCGGTTGGCAAGATCACCGCCAAGTTCAATCTTTTGGTTGCAGGAGTATGAATCAAACAAAAGTTTCCTCGATGCACGAAGGCATACCTGCAAAGAAAGTTTTGACTAAAGCTATTACAAGGCAACACAAAGGCCCAAATGAGATCAGTGTTTCTTGAACTGCTACGGTTCACGATATTCTTCATCCTCCGCCGCTTCAGCATCTTCGTCTCTACCCATTGGCTGGAAATCCACAGAGGTCCAGTCGATGCCCATCAGCGCTTGAAAAACAGCCTCTTCGTGAATCATAGACGACGGTTCAATGTCAGGAGCGTAAGTGTGCTTACGGATTGGAGGGATCAAATTTTCCGGTTCAAAGGTTGGAGCAGACACACGCTTGTTCTGATCATTGTATTGGGCTTGATAGTGCTCCAAATCGGCTTCTTCCGCCAATTGACAAGCCAGCGGGCGATCGACGGTTTATTGCACGCAAGTCCTCTTCACTAAAGTCCGAGCCGCCTTCCTTCACTTGGGATAGCCCCGAGCTGCTTCCACGGGATCAAAATCCGCACCGAGCTTTGGCCCGGATCAAGGCGTTGATGGCTCCGGTTCAGGTAAAGAGATTTCTTCACCTCTTCAATCCGGGAAGGAAGGATGGAAAGCCGGTTCAAGGTATCTTGGATCGTGGACGGTCTTTGGGTTATTATGTGACATTGTGGTAATAACACTGGGCTCCGTATATAGCTGCTCCACTAAAGTGTAGACATTTTCGGTTTCTTCCGCACGTCATTACCCAAGTGCCCAACGCGTGTGCTCGCATATGATGACAGGATATTTTTCAAACCGAATAATGGGGCAACAGAAAAGCATATTACACTTATTAACAGGAACTTATCAAGATGGTGCCGTCATAGAATGCACTTGCCGCTTCACTGTCGCCGATCATCCACCACCGGGTTTAAGGGCAGCTTCAAAGATTCTCGACCCGTTTAAGCAAGTTGGCCTTTTTCGTGGCCTGCATCACTGTTCCTTCTTCATGTTATCCTTCACTTGTTCCGCAGCAGTCAAAGCTTGGTTAGCTCCTTCTTGGATTTGTCATCTCGGCTTCTTTGGTTTTCAATGCCTTTCAGAATTGGCAATCCGATCATCCTTGATTTTCACCTCGGCTGCATGATTGAAGATGATCAGCCAGCGACATAGATTCAAGTCTCAACCACACAACATAGTTATATGCTTGACACTTGGGGGCTAATGTACCTTCATTTTTCTCATCGCCGATACAAGGCAAAGTCCCAAGTTCAATACGAGTATTCAACTCGGCACTTGGGGGCTAATGGCTATTTGATTCTATTAAAGGAAGTTTTTGGAGTGCCGGTTTACATATGCATATTTCAACCGGCCCTGGTGGTTATGAGGGAAGATTGCAAAGTCTATCAACGAAAGTTATCAAGTACCAGTTTGATCAAAGATTGCAAACCGGCCCTTGGGGGCTACAAGGATTACTATATTGGTAATAAGGAAAGGAGCGTTACCTCAAACTTATCTCTCATCAGTTTCACCAAGCCAGCTTCATAATCACGGCTACTATAAAGCCGGTTTAGATATCCGAATGAAGGTCTTGGCGCCATAGCGGCGTATGTTTCAACTCTACATTCCACTTTCCTTTGTTAAAAGTGGAAGAGTCCTCTTCACAAGATGCCGGGTTAGAGTTGCAAGATTCCCGGTTCGAGTGGCCCGCTCCGGTGATTACAACGTCGTCATCCTTTGATTCGACGGATCGAGTGGGCACACTGCTTTGGTTGGACGGTGAGGATTTTCAAACCGACAAGACGGGCGGTGGATCAACAGACATTGAAACAATCGCAGTCTCTCCTCAGAATCACATCTTCTTGAACCGGGGATCACTCGGAATGTCTTCAAAGGCAACATTTTGAGATCTAGCGCTGCCATGATCTCAAGCGGCAGCCTCTTGACTGTTTTCTAAGCGAGCTTTCTTGCTGGGTTTCGGTTTGGTTTCAAGAAACAAAAGATTCGTAAATAAGGCACATACATTACGTAAGAAATTGACAAACATATGGCCATTTTGACTTACCCGATAGCTATCTTCAACGGTGGTAGTTGAGTGGTGACGATTCGCCCGATGATGAATGGGAGGTGACACGATAATCGGAGTCGGACGGATTAAGAGGTTGACGGAATAAACCCGCTTTGGAATTCAAGGTAATAAAATGGTTGAAACCTCGGTGCGGCGCTTCGAGCGGGCTGTTTGGTAAACCGCAGAGGTAACTACCGTCATTGTCTTGGGTTGTGCGGCGCGGCTTCATCTTCTTTGTGTCTTCATAAGAAGTTTGGGATCCAAGTAAGCAAGGGGTGAGAAAAGTTAACTTTCCGGTTTGCCGCGAAATTTTGGTGAAGGCAAGTTTGTTGAATCGGAAGAGAGAATGGTTACCTCGGCAAATCCTGCGTTGTTGGCTTGGCATCATCCCGACAAGCATCGCCATCAATAAGACGTGTAAAAACAAGCCAAGAGAATCAAGTTCGGATTACCCACATCATCATCGATGGCGGATCGACGAAGCATTGGTTTTCCTCTTGTGGGCGGACTTTTAACAACTTTTGTTTTGGGCGGTTTTGCCGCCAAACCTTGTCCGCTTTATCTTGAGAGAGTTTCTTGCTCCAAAACGGATTATCACCTGGATCGGAAATAATTGAGAGTTGGAAGTATGAAAGTAATGGCAATATTTAATGATGGCACAACAGAGACTTACCGCAGGAGGTGCGTTGAAGGTGCGAAGGAGCCAAGCGGTTTGGGCACAAAGGTGCTCCGTTCATTCAAAGATCTTCCTCATCAATCCGTGACTTCATCTTCGAATAGCCCAGCTTTGGTGTGACGGAGTGGGTCATCGACGCCGCAGATATGGCACATCAAACCGAACGCCGCTCAGAGGCAATATGCCCCAAGATAACCAGCAGCGTGCGGATCGATCCCAGTCAAACCATTGGCCATGAAGGCCCGAAGCTTGATAGTTGTGGAGCGATTTGCTTCTCTCTTTAGCACCAATCGTTATGAAAGGGATGGGTGTTCTTGAGCCGCTCGGACGAAAAACCGTAAAGGATTTTCACCTTCAGGAAGTGTCTTTGCAAGAGAACCAAGTTATGCTCCATTCTTTGGGATGAGTGTGGAGTTTGATGTGGGGATAAGTGATCTCTTTCCTCTTCTGGATAGCCATACCGCCCAATTCAGTATTGGGGCCATCGGTGAATTCGGTGCGGCGGTTTAGGTGGAAAAGATCCCTGAGCAGTTCGACAGAGGGTTCCTCTTGCAGATACGCTTCGGACAGCACTTGAAAATGGCACAGGTTGGTAACAGAGTTGGGGCCGATATCTTGAGGACAGAGTTGAAAATTGGCCATCACGTCCCGGTAAAATTTTGACCCGGGCGGTTTGAAACCCCGGAACAAGTGATCCGCGAAAACCACAACTTCTCCTTCCTGAGGGGTAGGAGGACATTCCTCTCCAGGAACCCTCCAATGGATTGTGTTTTGATCATCTAAAGCGTCGATTGATACCAATTCTTTCAACTGTGTCTCGGAGACGCGGGAAGGAACCCAGTTGCATTCGTACACCTGTTTGGCCATCATAAGATCTACAAGGAGAAGGATCCGGCTTAAGAAAGTATTTACTACAGAGTGATTGATTTAAAGCTATGATAAACCGGAGGCGTTTCCTACGAGTCAGTTCGTTATGATATGATGTCGATATGGTGGCGGTTCAACAAGGGGACTAATGGTATGTTTGGTGCGGTTTAGCAATTTTTACTATGGTGAGTTAAACCGCCTAATCTTGGCTTCAAGGTAATGGATGTAAACAGGTTTCACAAGATTTCATGTTCATTATGGATCAAACGCGAAGTTTCAAAGAAACAGAAGTGCGCCACGGAAGTAAAGAAGAAGCGTGAAATGCACTATAAGGTATATGTATATATATGCGTAAAATCTATGGGATTAAGATGAGAAAGTGCAATGGATACGCAGGAGTCGTCGTTTGGTACGTAAGGATTCATAGCATGGCTCAAAGGCTAGAAAGGTGAAAACATACGAAGAACGTGGTATGAAGCTCGAACCCTAGAAACAGATCTAAGGTGAGGGAACAGACTGAGGAAAGGTAAGAGATTTACTGGAAACGGAGGAGATGCGGAGAAAGGCCGCAGTGTTCTGGTCCGAACAAGTTGATGCAGCGGCCTAGGTCGAAGCAGACGTTGATGACGACGACGGAGCTCCAAAGGCAGCGGCGCGAGGAAGAAGAAGAAGAGGAAGCGAAGGGAGAAAACAGAATGACCCTTCGGTCCTATTTATAAGGCAGTAAAAGCTAGGTCAAGCCCGTGAATCCAGGGACGGTCATTAAAGAAGGCGTTATAAAGGATAAACTTCAAGATGACGTCATGCCGGTTTACAGTGACCAGAAGCGACGATATTATGCCGGTTTACAGTGATCAGAAGCAATGACAACGTGACGGTTTATTAAACAAAGAAGATGTCCAAGATGCAGATTCTGTGAAGGATTGACATGAACCAGTTCAAATCAATCTGGGGCCTAATGTTGGGGATATTACCACTAGGTGTAAACCGGCCAAGCTTGGGCCGGGTTAACTCCGCTAGTAGTGTGATCATGGAAAGGCCCAAGGCCTGTAGTTGGCTTAGAACTTGTAGCCGTAAACCGCCCGATGTATAACTTGTATTGTAAGTTAGAATAGAGAGATACCAACCGGATACGAGTATGAACCGTTGGGACTCTAAACCGCAAGCGCCACTCGTGTATATAAGGGGACGACCGGCGGTTCAAAGGAGAGACAACCACAACTCGAGCCTAAGCGGCTTATTTGCTCCCTAGCCATCGAGACTACATCAATTCCATCACAACTAGACGTAGGCTTTTACCTTCATCGAAGGGCGAACTAGTATAAAACCCTCGTGTCTTTGTGTCCGCTTTAACCCTCGCAAGTAAACCCGTAGCGATGGCTCCACGACTAAGTCCTTATGCTAGGACATCTCGCCGTGACAAATCCACGACAGGTTTAAAGCAAAGTGGCTATGTGCTACGCCTTGAGCTTGCTGGTTTTCCTTGAAGAGGAAAGGGTGATGCAGCAATAGTAGCGTAAGTATTTTCCTCGCTTTTGAGAACCAAGGTATCAATCCAGTAGGAGGCTCCTCAAAAGTCCCACGCACCTACACAAACAAACAAAGAACTCGCAACCAACGCAATAAAGGGGTTGTCAATCCCTTCACGGCCACTTGCAAAAGTGAGATTTGATAGAGATAGTATGATAAGATAAATATATTTTGGTATTTTATATTATAGATGCAAAAAGTAAAGATGCAAATAAAAGTAGATTGAAAGCTTATATGATAAAAGATAGACCCGGGGCCATAGGTTTCACTAGTGGCTTCTCTCAAGATAGCATAAGTATTACGGTAGGTGAACAAATTACTGTCGAGCAATTGATAGAAAAGAAGCATGATCATGTATCACTACAAAAAAAGACACATCCGTGACATTTTGGGCCAAACGAAAAAAAATTCTGTCATACATATGACACTTCTATGACAATAATTGTGACAAAACCCGGTATCATCATAGATGTGGTGGGCTCCTACTTCTATGACAAAAATCATGACGGAAAATGGGCTTTTAGTCACAGGCGGGCGGAGACGCACTGCATGACATTCTTTGGGCCGTCCATGATGAAAAAACCGTGGTAGAAGCGAGGGGAGGAAAATTTCGGGAGTTGCGGTTACGGTGGGAGGTCGGGGCCGAAGCGATCGTGTTTCTCTCAGACACGTGCGGCGTTGGCTCTAATCGAACCCGGCGAGGCGTTGGGCTCTAATCAACCCGAGCAATTAGACCGCAACTCGCATTCATCGAACCCGAGCGATCGATCGATGGCTGTTAACTGAACCCGATGGAGCGAGTCCTTCGCTACTGCTACTAACTGAAGCCCATCGATTGGATGAACAATGAGCGTTGCGGGGGAGGGGGGGTTGGATGAACAATGAGCGGTGGCGTTGCCTCTGGATGAACAGGACCCCGTGGTGTGGAGGGTTGGATGAACAGTAGACGGTGGAGGGGTGGCCGTGGAGGGGTGGTTGAACAGGACCCCATGGTGTGAAGGGCTGGATGAACAGTAGACGGTGGAGGACTGGATGAACAGTAGACGGTGGAGGGGTGGTTGAACAGTAGCCGGTGGAGTAGCGCGCGGTGGAGGCTGGATGAACAGGAGCCCATGGAGGCTAGAGGAGGTCGACGGTAGCCCGTGGAGGCTGGAGGAGGTCGATGGTGGAGATGAACAGTATCCCGTGGAGTCCCGTTTTGCGGTACGCCACACCCTCCCGATGAACAGGGCCCCCGTTTCGACCGTAGCACTCCAACACAAGTCCGTTTCGTCCGTTTTGCGGTACTCCACACCCCTCCCGATCAACAGGACCCCTGTTTCGACCGTAGGAGGTCTGTTTCGTCCGTTTTGCGGTACGCCACACCCCTCCCGATCAACAGGACCCTCGTTTCGACCGTAGGAGGTCCATTTCCTCCATTTTGCGGTACGCCAGGCCCCTCCCGATCAACAGGATCCCGTTTCGAACATGGTCGGTCGAACACAAGGCCGTTTCCTCCGTTGTGCGGTATGCCAGGCCTTGTTTCCATCGCCTGTTCTGTACAAGCCCTCCCGATGAACATGACCACGCATTTCCGTTCTGACCCAGCCGGTTGGCTCCCCATGAACACGACGACGACGCTGTTTCTCCGTTTCAACCCAGCCATGTACGTATGCGCGAGTAGGTGTTCGAGACCCTGTCCGTATGTACGTACGTGGCCGTATTTTCTTTCTTGCACCCTCGCCGATGTACGTACGTGTACATGCTACGTGCGCGCCTCTACTACGACACGCGCGGCGCTCTACATCGACCGGTATGTGCGCATACATTCGCGACTGAATGACAGCGCTACGTGCGCTTCGACCGGTGGGTCCGGCGGTCGAGCACTTCCTTGCTGTGAAGATGTAGTGGTGGGTCCCAGCGGTCGAGGTGAATCGTTTTTTGCGGACGCACTTCCTTGCGTGTGAAGATGTAGCTGGTGGGTCCCAGCGATCGGGCGAATCGTTTTTTGCCCAGATGCACTTCCTTGCGTGCGAAGATGTAGCCAGTGGGTCAGCAATCGGGCGAATCGTTTTTTGGACGCACTTCCTTGCGTCGAAGGTGCGGTAGTGGGTCCTAGCGATCGGGAAGCGTTTTTTCGCGAAATCGATGGCCCGTCCGGTGGGTCCCCGCTGTCAGGTGGAGGAATAATTATTTTTCGCGTAATAAGGAGGCACTTCCTTGTTGCGGCCATGGACCCAGCTGTCAGCCTCTCCACATATAGTCCACGTTCGATGGAATTCGTTCCTTGACCATGTTGACCACGCCGCGCCGAGAGCACCAGGGCGGTGGACGACGGCTAGGCCTAGGAAGGGGACGACGGGGAGTCGGGGAAGACACGGTAGTGGAAGCCCGCGCGGAGAGGAGTACGAGGGTTCACTGGTTCGGCTGTGGTGTGAGGCTGCCGTCACCGCGAGAACTGGCTCGCCAGTGGGAATAGTAGAGGCGGTGAGGCCTCATGCAGAAGACATCCAGCCACGAAGCGCGGAGCATGCGGCACGATCGACGCTGCTTTGGGCGGCTGGAGCAAGAAGACCAGAGGTTGAAGAAGCACTACGCGTTGGATGGACATCATTCGGTCACTGGAGCTAGAATCGTTTATATTGACTAAGTTGACAAAGCCATCCGTCCCCGTCAACTTAGTAGGCCCACAAGTCAGCCTCCCACCAAGGTGGGTCCCAGCTAGCAGGGGGTATTCATTTTTTTGTGCGTAATAAGGAGGCACTTCCGGTGGGTCCGAGCTGACAACAAGGGGAACGTTTTTTCACGAAATACGGTGGCCCGTCGGGTGGGTCCCAGCAGTCAGGGGAAAACGTTTTTTTCGCGAAATACTGGTGGCCTGTCCGGTGGGTCCCTGCTATCAGGTGGAGGAATAATTAGTTTCCGCGTAATAAGGAGGCACTTCTTTGCGGCTGTCGTGGACCCATCTGTCAGCCTCTCCACGTACAGTATTCTTCCGATGGAATTCGGTCGTTGACCACATTGACCACGCCGTCGAGAGCACCACGGCGGTGGACGACGTGATGGCCTAGGAAGGGGCGGCGCGGGCAGGGGAAGACGCGTGGCGATGGATGCCCGAGAGAGGAGTATGAGGTTCACTGGTTCGGCTGCTTGCTGCCGTCACCGCAGAATAACGGGGGTGTGGGTGAGTGGAGTGGAGGGATGGTCGGCCAGCGGTGGGAGTAGTATGGGGCGGTGTGGCCTCATGGCGGCCTGACCCGCCCGGAGGGGAGAGCGAGCGGCACAACCGTGGGCGCTGCTTTGGGCGGCTGGAGCAAGAAGACCAGAGGTTGAAGAAGCACTACGGCCGTTGGATGGACATCGTACGGTCAGTCGAGCTAGAATCGTGCATATTGACTAAGTTGACAAAGCCCTTCGTCCCCGTCAACTTAGTAGGCCCCGTCAACTTAGTGGACATCATACGGGGAGTATTCTTTTTTTGGGCGTAATAAGGAGGCACTTCCTTGCGTGCGAAGATATAGCTGGTGGGTCCGAGCTGTCAACGGCGGTAACGTTTTTTTCGCGAAATACAGAGGCCCTTTCGATGGGTCCCAGATGTCAGGTGGAGGAATCATTATTTTCCGCGTAATAAGGAGGCATTTCCTTGCATGCGGCCGTGGACCCGGTGTCGACCTCTCGACGTCTGATCCGCCGGATGCATGTCGATTCGTTGACCATGTTGACCATGCCACACCGAGAGCACCAGGCGGTGGGACGGCGGCGAGGCCTAGGAAGGAACGACATGGGCGAGGAAGACTTGGCGATTGTTTCCCGCGAGGGGAGAATCTGTTGTCACGAGGTTCTTGGTTTGTCTGCCGTTGCCAGAGAATAACAGCAGGTGTGGGACTGAGGTTGAGTAGAGGGTTGGCTAGGCCAGCGATGGGAGTACGGTGGGGCGGTGAGGCTGCTGGCAAAGACTGACCGGCCACAGGAGGAGGAGCAGGCAGCAGTCCATGCCGGCGCTTGTTTGAGTATTTGAGCAGGAAGAGCAGAGATTGAAGAAGCACGACGGCCGTTGGATGGACATCCAACAATATACAAGCCATCCGTGAAAAGCCTCAAATCTATGGAAAACAACATACAACACATCTGCCATTATTTCAAATAGTTTACAACCCATTTGCTAATTCTTACGGGTTTTTTTGGAGCTCATATTCTTTTTGTTAGCATTACAGCCCATATTGTGGCCACGGTTAAAAAATTATACGAAATTTTGCATCTATCGATGCGGTCCGAAATGTTTTTAATCCTGAAATTTCGAGTCACATTCAGACTGATTTTAAAAATAAATGTATATCAATATAAAATCCAATAAATTGTCCATGCATAAAAATCAATGCAATTTAAAATCTCGAGATGAAAAAAAGATATTTGAAACTAATTGTCGGTTTGATGTGTTTTAAAAATGTACAGCCCATTTCTCATTACTGATAGGCCATTTTCTCGGCCAGTCAAATGAAACTCTCCTCGTCTTGAAAGATTTGCAGCCCAACAGGCCTGATAAAGCGACTTACTTGACAAATCACAAAAAAACCGGGCTAGCCATTTTCAGAAAGAAAAAAAAACTACTGGGCTGGTCCGTGGTAAACATAAAAGTAAAGGCTGTCTAGACAGGCCAGAGTGTCCCGCACAGCCTAGTTGACACCCTGCTTCCGTCTCAAAAACAAATTAGATAAATGCCACTCCAATTATGGCGATTCATAAAAATGCCACTGCAATTTCCAAACTTTGAAAAATGCCACTGCAATTTTTGCAAACTTTGAAAAACGCCACTGCGGTTTGCAAACTTTGAAAAACGCCACTCCAGACTTCAAAAAATGCCACTAGAAATGGCATGAAATGGCATTTTTCAAAGTTTGGAATTGCAGTGTCATTTCTCAGAGGCATTTATCAAATTAACCCAAAACAAAAATAACTCGACGAGCTGCTGGGTCCCTGGTGTCAGTCGCTCGTTGTGCAATTCTCTCATTTATTGACTACGTTGACAATGGCATGGGACCCAGATGTCAGAAATCCACTAGGAGGAGCCATTTTTTTATTGGCTTGAAATAAGGAGGCACTTGCTTTGCATCGCCATGACCTTGGCGGGTCCTCGTCATCATCCTCTCCACGTACAATCATCTCCCGATTGTGTGCGCGTCAACTTGCTAGGCCCACAAGTCAGCCTCTAAACCCGTGGAGGACAAATACAACCCATTTAAAAATAACAGCCCATTCCATGCGTCAAACGGAAAGTTCAACATTCAGAGCAAAGTAACAAGTCTGATCCACATATAGAGTACTGAACTTCCACGTTGACAACCATCATAGCCAAGTTAACTATCTACTCCCACTAGACAAGTACTAACTTACTCTTAGCTAACTAGACGATGTCGGCCGCCATCTGTGGTACATGCTAAACGCCGACACTGGCGTCCTGCGCCTCGCCTCGGACTTGCCAGAGGTGCGATAGGGCGCGTTGCTCACGCGTGTTGGTCCTTTCCATGCCGGCGTGGTCCACCGAAGCTTCGGCTTCCAAGCGGGAAACCCACTTGACGAGCTGGTAGTAAAAATCGGCGTCGCGAACGCATGCGTGCCCGACAGCCTCGTAGGCTATTCGCGAGCGTCGGCCTCCACGTAGTCGGCCGATTCTGGGCGCTCGCTTTCGCGACTCAGAGCGTCGCATCGCTGCTGCTCCATGTCCCGCTTAGCGGTGCAAATCGGTGATACGCTGCTCCTCGCCCGAGCGATCACGCTCAACAACTCCGCTCCTCCGCCATGCGGTCGCGCCCAATAACTCCTCGATCTGCGCATTGCCATCTAAAGACAGATAGAATGCCTCCTCCTCCGTCGCCTTCGGTGAAAAACCGAACACTAGTTCGGCGGTGACCACCTCGGTGTCGCCTACCGCATGACGAGGCGGGGCATGGCGGACGTGGCGGCGACGTCGGGCGGTGGGGGCTTATGAGGATATGGCGAGTTGGGTCACGATGGCACCGGAGAAGGCCGGAAACAAGACTTATAGGGGAAGGTAGCGCGGACGGTCATCGAATTCAATGCATAATGGGTTAGCGCGCCCGACTTGCCGTGGAAAACTAGGGAAACTAAAATTATGGATCGTGTCGTCTGTCCCGTCACGGGTCGCACGCCCGCGCATGGCGGTCAAACGAAAGTGCACTCGAATCATCTCCCTCCTTGTCAATAATGATTTCCACGGATTTAAAAAGCCCGCAACAATTAAAGCGTATCTTTTTTCGCATCGAGTTAGCTGCCTTAATTACGGCCGCTGCATGCGAGCACTTCGAATCGCCGCATGCGATGAAGCTTAAGCAGCAAGCAATGAGTCGCGGCCGAGGGCACACATGCAGCCACTTAAATCGCTGGAATTAATTAGGCTGAAACTTCTGCATGCCGTTAATTATTGCCATGCCTTGGTCTTGCTGCTTTGCTCACGGGACTAATAAACCCGGACGGAGGGAGCACCTTGGTTGGTGAGAGGTTTGAATTAAGCCCTGCAAACCGGAAAGGAGGTACTAGTACGTGCATGATCCGCTATTTATTCGTGTAGGATCGAGTAGGTCGTTTCTTGAATTGAGCCCTGCAAACCGGAAAGGAGGTAGTACGTGCGTGATCCGCTATTTATCCGTGTAGGATCGATAGTGTAGCTTGTCGGTTTTCAGAGGTAGGCATTTTTATCCATGTAGGATCGATAGTGTAGCTTGTCGGTTTTTCAGAGGTAGGCATTTTTATTCAAAAACTGCCTTCAAGATCTTGCGCCGCAAATAAAACTACCAGAGCGCATTTGTAGGTTAGCTAGTGATCGATCAAGAATTTGTAAACACCGAGCTAACGAAATAAGTAATCTGTTAATGCATCTCAATGATTCATGATCATATACAAATATTTAGCTCCAAAAGCAAAGATCAGCCACTTTCGGATCTTGCGTCAGAAGACTCGCAACTAAAACTAACTATTACGATTCCCATACATAAGATCAACATGTTAATGCATCTCAATGATTCATGATCATATACAAATATGTAGCTCCAAAAGCAAAGATCTAGAAAAACATCTGTTCTTCCTACTAACATGGATGCTTCTCTTGGCCAACATTCAAGATGCAATCGAAAAACAGATTTGTTTGTGAAGTCTACAATTCCTCTTGCAAACGTAAGTGGTTTCACCAACAATTTGGAACCATGAGAATGAACCACACATGATGGAGGAACATCCATCGCAATATGATTTGGTCTCTCTCGATCACACCGCGAGACTATTTTCGTAATACAAACTTTAATTTAGGGAAAATGATGCCCATTGTATAATCGCATCAAAGCAATGAAGCACCTAGTGTTGGCCAAGAATAGTACAAGATTATTTTTTCCGCAGTCCATGAAGGACTATCCAATCTTTGTGTCTATTTTCAAATGGCACTCGCATGCAAGGACTATACTATTCTCTTTGCGCTCAACCAAAATTATGACACTTTGTTTATTTGCCAATAGCAATGGGCGCACATCTCTGTCTTCGCACAAATATCCGCTGGGGAACGAGTAAAATAAAAAATTTCTACGCATCACCAAGATCAATCTATGGAGTCATCTAGCAATGAGAGAGGAGTGCATCTACATACCCTTGTAGATCATGAGCGGAAGCGCTCAAGAGAACGGGGTTGATGGAGTCGACTCGCCATGATCCAAATCACCGATGATCCTAGCGCCGAACGGACGGCACCTCCGCTGCTCAACACACGACGGTTGGGGAAGACGCTCTCCTTCTTGATCCAGCAAGGGGGAAGGAGAGGTTGACGGAGATCTAGCAAGACGACAAAGATGGTGGTGGAAGCAGCTGGGATCTCGGCAGGCTTCGCCAAGCTCAAGCGAGAGGGAGAGGTGTTACGGGGAAGAGGAGGCACTGGGGGATTGGTGCGCAGCCCTCCCTCCCTCTTTATATAGGGGCCCTGGGAGGCGCCGCCCCTAGAGATCCAATCTCAAGGGGGCTAAGGGGGACTTGCCCCAAGTCAAGTGGAGTTCCCACCCCTAGGGTTTCCAACCCTAGGCGCAAGGGAGGCCCAAGGGGGGCGCACCAGCCCACCAGGGGCTGGTTATCTTCCCACTTCAGCCCATGTGGCCCTCCGGGATAGGTGGCCCCACCTGGTGACCCCTAGGGACCTTCCTGTGGTCCCTGACAACACGGTGACCCACTAAACTTTCCCATGGCCAAAACCGACTTCCTATATATATATCTTCACCTCCTGACTATTCCTAACTCCTCGTGACGTCTCCGATCTCATCCAGACTCAACAACTTTCGGGTTACCGTGATACTAATATCTCTACAACCCTAAAGCGCCACCGAACCTTATGTGTAGACCCTACGGTTCCGAGACACGCAGACGACCGACACGACTCTCCTGGCCAATAACCAACAATGGATCCGATACCCATGTTGGCTCCTACATGCTCCTCGATGATCTCATCGGATGAACCATGATGTCGAGTGTCGGTGTCAAAACCGGCAGATCTCGGGTAGGGGGTCCCAAACTGTGCGTCTAGGCGGATGGTAACAGGAGACAAGGGACACGATGTTTTTATCCGTGTTCGGCCTCTCGATGGAGGTAAAACCCTACTCCCGCTTGATTGATATTGATGATATGGGTAGTACAAGAGTGGATCTACCACGAGATCGAGAGGCTAAACCCTAGAAGCTAGCCTATGGTATGATTGTTGTTATCGTGTCCTATGGACTAAAACCTCCGGCTTATATAGACACCGAGAGGGCTAGGGTTACACAGAGTCGCTTATAATGGTAGGAGATCTGCATATCCAGACGCCAAGCTTGCCTTCCACGCCAAGGAAAGTCCCATCCGGACACGGACGAAGTCTTCAATCTTGTATCTTCATAGTCTTGGAGTCCGCCGATGATGATAGTTCGCTATCCTGACACCCCTAGTCCAAACTCCTCAAGAGTCTCTCTAACCAGCTTCAATGACGACGAGTCCAATACAGATATTGTCTTCGGCGCTGTAAGGCGGTTCTCCTCCAAATTCCATGCGCTTGTCAATAGTGTCCGCTTCTCATAAATGTTGCGCCCTTGGCTTCCACGCCCAATAATGGCCCTCTTCCACGGTCGTATGAATGCGTAAAAGCCGTGGTATTTTTACGCTTTACCCCAAGCTGCATGAATAAGCTGCCTATAAGAGAGGCAAGGATCTAGATCCAAATCACACCATCCCCCTTCCGCGAGTACTCATCGGAGCGCCTCTGACAAAATCCACTCCATCATGGACAGTCGACATGGCTCCTCCTCTCGTGCTCCCAGCCCTCACCAGAGATTGAGGAGATGTTCACCTCAAGACAATGAAGCTGGTGACGCCCAAGCTTAAGGGATACCTTCTCCGCCTTCATGGTCCCGGTTCGGGCCGGACTGGCCACCTACGAAGGTGGAAAGCAGGCGAAGAACACACCCAATCCCTCCAAAGGAGAGAGGGTGTGCTTCGTCCATTATCTAATAAGGGGGCTCGGATTTCCCATACATCCGTTTCTCCGGGCTCGAGTTCTACTGACTCCAACTTCATCACCTTACACCGCCTCCATCTTGCACATTGCGGGTTTTGTTGTTTTGCGAGCTGTTCTAAGCATCGAGCCCCATTTTGGGCTGTGGAAGAGATTGTTTTGCCTCGCACTCGCTTCTCACGAGGGGTCGAGATATCAAGTGGGCGGAGCCGAAATATGGCGATCGCCGGGACCGGATATCTATCCGAACCCCGAAGAAGGCATCCAAGACCGGCCTTCGAATGGTTTTATATGGAAGACGCCCACCGCCGACCTGGGGTTCGGATCGGCCTCCCGGAGTTCAAGAACGCCTCGAAGAAACGCCGAGTTGGCGCCATGAGCCCTCAACGGAAGATGATAGGAGCGTCCAATATCTGATGGGCCGGATAGAGTTGCTGGCCCATTCCGGATTGACCATGATTGGAGTCATGGCCACGTGCATTATGCGAGGGGTGCAGCCGCTCCAATATAGGGCCACCCCATGTGGGATTTCAACGGGGAGAATGACGCCACCCGCATGCGGCCGCAAGGCCGGATCGCCGCCGATCCGTGAAGATCCTGTCCGGCTTGTACAAGGGGGAGAAGGAGGAATTCCTCCGCACGAGTCCATTAAATGGATTCTCCATGAATAACCCTCGGAGCTGGGTAAGCGGACGTCTATCTATCCGATCCGTGCATTCAAAGTTAAGTGTCTTGCTTTATGATTTCGATGCAGGAACTGCGCCAGGATGTGGAGGGCATACACAGTCTGACTCCACAACCTAAGGATCCGGGAAGATCCCTTGATCCGGACTCCGGAGAGGATTCAGACATAGAGGTGGAGCTAATTGACGGGGTGTTCCACCAACTCAGCATGGACAATGCTCTAGTCGCCATTACGACTGACTACCCCGGTTTGTCTCCGGCCTCCCAGGTAACTATGATCGGAGTCCCGACACCATTACTTCATCCGTGTTATCTCTGACCACCGTATACCAACGGTGTCTCGCAGGAGGTGCCTTCAAGGCGGAAGTCGAACTCAGGGCACCGACCGACAAGGGCCGGGCCGCCCAAAGAAAGCGGAAGAGGGTGCGGTGCAAATCAAACGCCGCCGCGAACGGGTATAGTATGCCACCGCTTTTAAGGGAAAGATTCCCGGAGGTGTACTAATGCTCATGACTTTTCCAGAGAAAGAGCGCCACGGATCAGTGCCCGAGAGGTTGCCAACCTGCCTCCGCCACCAAAGCTCCAACACCGGGTCCAGAGGGGGAGACGAGCGCAAGGCGCGAGCCGGATGATCCTCCAACGGAGGATGCCGACAGGTTGTCCGCCACCAGGTCTGAGGTGGAGAGCGCCATGAATCATAGGCGCCGCCGGACAGTCCTTCGTGACGCGTGTTTCTCCCCAGAGGCATTGAATGCCTTTAATGCGAGAGACGCGCACCTCCGTGCCGCTCAAGATGGTTTAACCAGAGCCACAGAGCAGTATGTGAAAGACATACGGGTAGGGAATTTTAATAGTTATATATGCCAGTAGCCCCCAAGACTTAAAGTACTTAGAATAACTGATTTAAGGATCATTCGATATGCAGGATCTTACGGAGAAGAATACCCAATTGTCCCAGGAGCTTCAAGAGTGCAAGGCCCAACTTGAGGCCGCACTAGCCGCCGCAGGAGGAGACACAGAGACCCCCTCTGGTAACACATATTTCAAAAAGATAAGCAATTTATGGCGTGCGGCGTGCGTATAAGTTTGACAATAATATTAGAGGACGCCGACTAGATCCGACAAGCAACATCGCTACGCCCACCAAGGCTGGCGAGAAGGTTCTATGAGGGTGCAGCAGAGAGGAACAAACCCAAGATGCCAACACCCACCTGGGCGAAGAACTAAAAGATGTCCGGTCCAAATTGCCCGACCAGAAGGAGAATCGGCGGCTTCTGCGCGGCATCTATAGTAAGTGCTTGAGCAAACTCTTTGAAAAGAAGAGTTCGGGCGAGGAAGTCGATTGATGTAAATGTGTCTCAGAGGTGTGCTCACTGTGTCGCCTTATGGAGGAAATGCCCGGCTCGATGGGGTGACCAACTTCCCGAAGCCGCAATCGCATTTAACGTGTTCGGCAAAGCGATGAGTGGCGCTGCCTGTGCCTTATGGCCGTCCGCCTCCCTACCCGAGGGTCTTGGAGGGCTTATGGAGAAACTTCAGGAGCACGGCAGCGCCTGGCTCAGGAAGATATCGGCCTGCCGTCAAGGCGCCAGGAGGCTCGGGCCATGGTGAAGACACGGCACACAAAGGCGGATCCGAACCACATGGCCGAGGTCGGACCTGTGGGGCCCGATGGGAAGGAGATCCCTGTGAGCTTAATGTACGGCCAAGTAGAGTTGGCCGCTAAGTATTCCTAACGGACTTTAAATTAGACAGCTCGTTAGATGGGATTGAAGAGGAGTACAATCAGCCAATTTGATGATGTATTTTAAAATGACATGTATAATGCCTTCTAGTCGGATTGTAGATCGTTTGTCTTTGCGGACCTTTTCGCTTCAACCTCTGGACCCAATAGTCCGGAGTGTGTCCGAATACCCTCGCGGTTATGCAAAAACCGGGCATGCATGGAGACCAAAGGGGTCATTAGTGCTTGATCGCATAAGTGCCCAACTAGTTATGTTATATTACATGGTTAGTAAGAAACATCTTCCAGGAGAATAGTTCCGTTAGGGGTTCCTTTCTCGGGAGGCATGCCCTAAAGTGCATGTCCGGACCGCGAAAAGAGCGTAAAAGCATCCGGGGCGTATAAATAGATAGGTAAAAATCATCTTTCAAGTCACCGATCGAATATTCCCTTAAGAACGCTTAGCTTCGGCTTCACCAGTCTGAGGTACACATCCGTCGACCAAAGAATAATCGCAGAGGTGCTCCTTTACCTCCTAGCCAAACAACCGGAACGAGGGGTAAGCACAGAGCCAGCAACTCAGCTTGGCCAAAACTTAAGTCATATCGATGCATATAATGGTGAATAAAAGGTACATGCGTAAGTTTGACATGTGTTGGGCATAAAGCCCATATAAATAAGCTTCGCTAAAGAAGCCCCTGTATAATGAGTGCGAGTGGCACGCCAAGTGTGTGCGAACAATGCGCAGATCAGCCTCAAAGGCTTTATGAAAAAAGGAGGAGAAAAGAGAGAAACAAAAGACAACTCAAGTATAAAATGTGGACGGAGGAAGGAGACGAACTCGAGCCCGGGCGCTAGGCGAGAATCTTCGGAGGCGGGCTGCGCTCCATGGGTTCGCTCGAGTCGGTTGTCCGATGCGTTGCAGACGGTATGCTCCGCCGTCGACTTGGTCGATGATGAAGGACCTTCCCATTTGGGCTTGAGCTTGTCCTTTTTCTTGTCCGCAGCGAGAACTAGTTCGCCAACATTGTAAGTTTTGGCTCAGATCGCTTTGATATCTTCGAGCTCGCTGGCCGATAGAATGCGGAACGAGCCTTTGCCACATCGCGCCTCCTCCAATGCGCCCAAACTGTCCCGCCGATCCAACTCGGCTTCTCTTTCTTCGCACATGCGCACTCGAGGCGAGTCATGAATTATATCGCAGGCAAAACTGCCTCGCGCCAGATACCATAAAGAATGGCGTGAACTGATAGTACGATTTGGCGTGGTCCGCAGCCCCCGTGAGTACGGAGTCGAGCTCCTCCACCCAAAGGCGTGTTAGATTCCGTGAGGGACCGCACTAACCTGGGTTTAATGCCGCTCATGATTAGACCATTTGCTTGTTCGACTTGACCGTTAGTTTGAGGGTGATAGACTGAAGCGTAGTCGAGCTTGATGCCCATGTTTTTGTACCAGAGTTTAACCTCATCGACCGTGAAGTTCGTGCTGTTATCAGTGATGATGCTGTGGGGGACGCCATAACGGTGTACTACCCCAGATATGAAGTCTATCACAGGTCCGGATTCGCCGCTTTAACCGGCTTGGCCTCTATCCATTTGGTGAATTTATCCACCATGACCAATAGGTATTTTTGCTTGTGGGTTCCCCTTTAAGGGGTCCAACCATGTCAAGCCCCTGCATCGCGAACCACAGTGTGATGGGTATAGTTTTGAGGGCGGTGGGTGGCATGTGGCTTTGATTAGCAAAAGCTGGCACCGACGATCTTTGGACTAAGTCCCGAGATCCGCCCGGGCCGCCGCCAATAAAATCTCAGACGGAAGGCCTTGCCTACAAGGGCCCGGGCGGCAAGGTGGTGCCCACGAGTCCGGGCGTGAATTTCAGCCACAGATTTCGCCCTTCCTCTTCGGAGATGCACCTTGAAGGACTCGGTTGTGCTTTTCTTATAAAGCTCTCCCTCATGGACCTTGTAGGCTTTAGATCACCGCATTATGCAAATGGGCCTCATTTTGGTCTTCGAGGAGTTCCCCGCCAATTAAGTAGGCTAGAATGGTTCCGCCCACGCAGGCAATGACCGCCATTATTTCGTAATGAAGGTGTTATTTCATTGGCCGAGCCACCGTTGTGTCGTAATGTTCGTGTTGGGCGGTGCGGTTGGTCCGGATTGTTGTTTCCGACACCTCTTCCCATACTACGGATGGCTTAAAGAGCCGCCCAGAAGATGTTTGAGGATGGCGTCGCGCTTATACCGATGCGCGCCAACACGCCGGTCGCCTAGTTATTATCCTGCTACATGGTGGAATTCGAGTCCTTCGAACCGAAATGACATTTTTAAGACGGCGTTATGGTAGGCTGCCATTTTCGGATCTTTGGCATCAAAGTCTCCATTTACTTGGGATATTGCGAGGTTTGAATCCTCATGACCTCTAGGCGTTGAATGCCCATGGA
The DNA here is from genome assembly GCA_021437245.1 of Aegilops speltoides. NCBI lineage: Eukaryota > Viridiplantae > Streptophyta > Magnoliopsida > Poales > Poaceae > Aegilops > Aegilops speltoides. The sequence continues at coordinate 373,504,843 of CM038143.1, forward strand.
TATTGCCATCCGGAGACCATGTAGAAGGGCCTCAGATTCGCCATGCGTTGTTGGAGTCCGTACATTATTTGAAGTACGATTGATCGTGTCTCCGTTGGGGACGCCAAGACGACACCAACCCCAAGCCGCCAACATTTTAGAGCCATCAAGTGCATGATCCAATTGAGTATGCGCCGACTTTTTAGGGAGTTCGCTTCACCATTCAGCGATGAAGTCGGCCAAGACTTGCGATTTTATAGCTCACCGTGGTTTGTAGGTGATGTCGAATGGTAAGAGCTCAATGGCCCATTTTGCAATCCTGCCCATCGCGCCGCGTTGTTTATAATGTCGTTGAGAGGTACTTCGAGGCCCTTGTTATCGAACACTCTTGAAAGTAGTGTCGCAGCTTCCGGATGCTATGAACACCGCAGACGCTATCTTTTGATAATGTGGGTACCGGACTTGCATGGTGTTAAGACAGTGGATACGAGTACACTGGTTTTGAAGAGGGAATTTGTGCCCTTCGCTTTTGTTCGACGACGAGCACCAAGGCCACAACTTGATTTGATGCCGCGATGTATAACAACATTGGTTCGCCCAGGTTGGGCGCGGCCAGGACCGGATTTGTTGCCAATATGGCCTTTATTTCTTTGAGTCCGGCCGTGGTAGCATCCGTCCATTCGAAGTGTTCGGTGCGCCTAAGGAGGGGATAGAGGGGCAATGCCTTTTCTCCCAAACGGGAGATGAAGCGGCTCAGAGCCGCCACGCATCCAGTCAATTTTTGTATTTGTTTGAGGTCTTTTGGGATATCCAACTGTGACAGAGCTCGGATCTTGGCTGGGTTTGCTTCAATTCCTCTACCGGATACAATGAAGCCCAAGAGCTTTCCGGCTGGTACGCCAAAAACGCATTTTTCCGGGTTGAGCTTAATGTCATATGCTCGGAGGTTGTTGAATGTGAGCCTCAAATCATCTACTAGAGTTTCGACGTGTTTGGTCTTGACGAACACATCGTCTACGTATGCCTCTACTGTTTTGCTGATCTGGGTAGCCAGACATGTCTGAATCATGCGCTGATATGTTGCGCCGGTGTTTTTGAGTCCGAAGGGCATTGTGTTGAAGCAGAATGGTCCGTATGGAGTAATGAATGCCATTGCGGTTTGGTCTGTCTCCGCCATCTTGATTTGATGGTAGCTGGAGTATGCGTCGAGGAAGCACAATGAATCGCGCCCTGCGGTAGCATCGATGATTTGATCGATGCGGGGAACGGGGAAAGGATCCTTTGGACAAGCCTTGTTAAGGTCTTTAAAATTGACACACAGGCGCCATGATTTGTCCTTTTTGGTACCATTACTGTGTTTGCTAGCCATCCGGATGTTTGATGTCTCGATGAATCCGGCTTCTAATAGTTTGGCTAGCTCCTTCCCATTGCTCGCCTTTTGGGTTCGAAAATCGCCAAGAGCCTGCTTGATCGGCTTGAATCCTTTTAGGATGTTTAGGCTATGTTCGCCAACTCATGGGATTCCCGCATATCCGAAGGGTGCCAGCAAAGATGTCCCAATTTCCAAGCAATTCTCGAAAGCGGCATTTACATCGTGGTTTAATTGTGCCCCAATGGAGGCCGCTTTGTGGGGTCCATTGATGGACTTGGAATTTGACTATTTCGTCGGCCTGGTTTAAAAGAGGTGGACTTGGATCTCTTATCGAGTATCACATTGTCCCTGCTTCACCGTGGAGCGAAGCAAAGGAGTTCCTCCGCCGCTAGGGCTTTGGATAGTGCCTCTAGGGCTAGTGCGGCCGTCTTATTTTCGCGCTGAGTGCTATGTCCGGATCATCGACAAGAGTGATTATTCCACCGGGCCCGCATTTTAAGCTTCATGTACCCATAATGGGGTATAGCTTGAAAATTGTGAATGCCTCTCGCCCTAGTAAAGCGTGATATCCGCCGCTGAACGGGCCACTCGAACGTGACCTCCTCAAACCTGTAATTGTCCGTCGAAATAACACCACATCTAGTGTAATTTTTCCCGTGCAACGATTTCCCGACTAGGGATTATTCCTCCTAAGGTTGTGCTGCTTCGCTCAATGCGGCTCCAGCCTATTTCCATTTTTCAAGGGTTTCTCGTAGATGAGGTTTAATCACGCCGCCATCCATGAGTACCTTGGTAAGATGAAAGCCGCCCACTATGGGATCGAGGACCAATGCGGCCGGTGCTCGGGCTGTTCGAATTTAGGTTCGTCGCCGGGCGTTGAAGGTGATAGCCGTGTCGCCCATGGATTTGTTGTTGCTACTTGGTATACTTCGCGAGGTCTGCAGATTGTTCATTTCCGCATATTATTTGATGCGAAAGTCTCAAGACTGCATACCGCATCGGTATCTTGCGGTTGGTTCTCCGGCTAGAAGCTCTTCGCCACTTTTGGCCACCGCCGTAGTATCCAACATGCTCAAGGCTATGTGTTGGAGTGGCGATCCAATCGCTGTTGACACAACGTTACTACCATTTATGAGAAGCAACCGTGTTCATACCTCGGACATTTGGGTGGTTCTCACCGGCATCGACATAGTAGGCCGCTTCACCGATGATCGATCCCGCTGGTCTCCAGATCGACAATGGATGGCCCGCCCGAGAGAATCACTTGTGGTTCAAAGCAAGCATTTCAACGCCGAGGAATGGTTGAGTTGAAGTTCATTTCATTGCTTGTCATTTGTTGTGTGGTGAAAACTTTAGTATTTATAATGTATCCTCGTTGTCGATGTGGGTTGATGACCTGTTGTATGTAATAAAATGATATGCCTGTGATAAACTTACTAAATTTATGAATGGCTTTGAGTCGCTTCGTGAGTGAGTGGTGCGATGAGGCAAAAAATATTTTACTAATACATAATTGTATGCGGCATTGCAACAGGTTATCTGATGAGTCCAATCAACAATAGTAGTACACTATTTGTACTTGCTTCACATGCTTTATGCTGCTGCGGGTGTTTTTATCAGAGCTATATTGTACTACGAATCAAAGACCTCGAATCCTCGATACTAGTAGTACTATATAGTAAGTAGTAGGAGTAGTAGGGTGGCATGGGCCGTAACAAGCATTCACGCCCGTGAGTACGCACACGCCACTAGCACGACTTCCATCTCGACACCATATTTCTTGGAGTCCATGCTAGAGCAATCTCTTCAACCTCGCTGCTTTCTAACTCAGCATCATCGCGACGGGCGAGGTGGGGGTTTGCCGATAGTCGGTTTTTTAACTGCGGTCCCACTTGTAAGGCCAACTGCAACGCACGACCCCAAACAGACCTCTGTTTTGCACAAACTCCAACGATAATTTTGACTAGAAAAGCAAGACCAAAGAAAACAAAAACCACAAGAATACATTTTACTACTCCTATAAGTTGGATTAGTGCCTTCTCGATGCATTCATTGTTGATCTGTGGAGGCTCGATCTTGCGTGCTTCTTTCTTCTTCGAGTGTAAAGAAGTAGACGTTGCTTCCTTGCATCTAGTCTCATGTCTAGCCTCTATTTTAGTACTCCCTCTGGTTCGTTTTTCTCTGCGTCTAAGCAGCAACACGCATACCAAGTAGGAGTATCAACAAGTGCACTAATCTCATCTATAGCCTTTGTGCTAGCTAAAAGTGATAGAACATCTACTAAATTGCGCTCTATCAATATATGGATGTACCCTTCTTCCCAATAAAAAAACTTGCATCCATTCTACTCCCTCCGTTGCATAATACATGCCTTCTATTTGTCAAAATATATGTGTATCTAGACATGTTTTAGTATATAGGTACATCCATTTTTGGACAAATGGAAGTCAAGTATTTTGTGCAGGTTCAGTGGGTCCGCTTGCATTTTCACTGACATGTGGGACCGCATGTGAGCAAACAGACGATGGGCTCACAAGATCCGGCTGGCTGGCCGAGAAGAGAGATAGAGGAGGGCTGAGCACGGATCTGCAGGAAATTTGTTCTACTTACCTCGATATAGGCTCGATATAGTGGGGTGGCATGGGCCATAACTAGCATTCACGCCTAGCAAGACGCACACGCCACCCACATGAGTCCCATTCGACACCAATTTTCTTGGAGTCCGTATACAACCATCTCTTCTCCCTCCTGCTTTTCTCAGCCATCGCTGTGGGCGGGGTGGGGTTTGCCGATAGTCGGTTTGCTCAACTGTGGTCCCACTTGTAAGTGAAAATGCAACACCGCACGCATTCCCACTTGAGCGGCGTGCGTTGACCAACCGTGTGGGGTGCGGCACTTAACACGACTGTGCTTTTCCTTTGAACTCAGAATTTGTAAAATTTGGTTATGCTCCATGGCGCGATCGATAGATAGAAATAACGATTTTGCCTAGAGTAATGAGAAGTTTGGTTCGCGCCGCTCATGCATGGAGTACGACGAAAATTATGAAGTTGATGCGAAAGTTAAGATAATTATCGTAGTATCATATACTACTACATGGATTTGACGGAAAGATAAAAATACGACGGGTCCATCAACGACATCCTCACGCTTCTAGTGCGCCGGGTCACCAACCGACGTAGGTGAGGAGCAGCGGCGCTGGCGGCGAGCTCAACGTGCTTCCAACAAGGTTGCCCAAGGTTGCTTCCTGCGGTCTAAGAAGGCCTGGCCCCATCGTCCTCCTCTTGCATGTAGTAGTCCTTGTGGACAATTTGCGCAGAGACGGGTGATTATGTCGATGGTGTCTTGCTGCGCCAGGGCTTTGCTGGCGCGAAGCGCGACTCGAGGTGGATATTGTCCAGCAGCGACGGCGGGCAGCCGCAGGCCACCCAAGGTCAAGAGGTTGTCACCATAGTGGCCGCTGAGGGTGGTGGGCATCACAGAGCCTGGGCGCTTCAGCTGGAGGCTTATGTCAAAGTCGTCCGCGAGCTTCTTGACGACGGTGAACTTGTCGAGGAAACCGACGAGGACCTCGCCGAACAAGGAGACAAAGTTGTCGCCCAGCGCCCTCGCCTCGGGCGGCCTCAAGCAATACTACCGAGACGCTCGCGTTGCGGGCCACAGTCGGCGTCGTGGACCATCCGGCACAGCCACCGATGCTCGCGCCATCGCCCATGGGTCTAGCTTAGCTTCTAGTCAATCGATCTTGCGATTTGAGTGATCACTTGCCCTTGGTTAGCGCGGCGAGGTGCATAGGATTTCACTACTACCTCGCCCCCATCGCACCTGCCTTTGGCAGAGGATAGGTGGGCTAGACACCCTCGGCCCACGTTTCATTCACCCAAAGGCAGTTGTCAGAAGTCAATGAAGCTGCGTCCCCCTCGCGTCGGTGCAAAGATAGTCATCTCACCGACCTCTAGTTGGGGCCAAACGAGAGAAGTTTGATGTTTATCGTTTATTGGTCCCTTTGCATTTTGCGCAAGTTTTGACCTTTGATTTAACTAATAAAATGTTAATGCATGTAAACAAAAATGTTGTTTAAGTCACATTACTTAAAACCAAATAATCCCAAAACACTTAGGCACGGTGCATTAACTCCTCCTTGTTTCTTATTTCATGACATATCAACCAATGAGAGATGTGGGTCGTGCATGCTTTCAATGACTTGAGACTACCAAACATGACATGCAAGTGTTTAGTTCATTGCATGTAATCCTATTAGTACTCTAGTTAGCAAAAAACATTAAGTTCTCTCACGATAGGAATAAAACACCATGTATTTATTTACGAGGGAGTAGTACATTTTTGTGACATGCATTACTAGATATTGCTAGTCAAATACTAAAATCCAGATGGACGTGGTAGTACTCCTAAATCCAGACGGTGGTGCTACTAGTACTAGTAGTAGTACTACCAATGTAGTAGTAGGGTACTAGCACTCGTACTACCCGCTGGTCAAATTATTACGTCGCTTCCTCACAAAGGAAGTGACAAGACCTCGCACCGAGATGACACTGAGTATAGGCGCCGTGTTCGCATACCATAGTCAAGAACACCGTCTGTAGTCACTATCATCATGGCTGTAGAGCTAGCCTGCCACAACTAGCCCCTGTTCGACATAATTTCCCATGATAGATGCCGTGCATTGCACGGAACACCAAGATTGGGGTGGATTTGCCCGCAATGCCATCGCGCCCAATTTTTTCCACGGCCTTCTAGATGTGGTGGGGAGGAGATAAGGTTGATTGTGAGAGACAAGGAGTTGTTTGTAAATAGGGAACAAGTGCGGCATCTTTTTGCAAAAATGGAGAAGCTTATTTGTAGGCGCGCGATCTAGATCCGACGGCTATTGGTGAAAGATGGGAGGCACAACATCATCACCAACTCAAGACCTGTTTGATTCGCAGGATTTTGAAAACGCATGAATAGGACACGCAATATTACAAGTTTCAAACCGATATTACAAATGTTAGGAGTAATGCTGCACCTAGGAAGAGGGAATTACTAGGAAGTTTACGTAAGAACTTTCGTTATTTTAGGTGGATGCAGATTATCGCATAAACTAAAATCCACCGCCCGACAAGTCACTAATGGGCAAATAAGTTTTCGAGTCTCCGCCACTTGATGTTTCAAAACGAATTCAGCTTCAGGAGACTTTGTCATTTAGGCTTAGACGCTATGTGATCAAGATGCCATTCATTGTTGCGCCAGAGAATGCCAAACCTCATTACCTTGAGTACACTTGCCTCCGTAACAAAGAACTCGCCAATTTAATCTCGATGTCTGCCTCGTAGTCGATCAAATCAATTTATGTAAGATGGAGATCAAGGCATTCGATGAGATTGTTATAGTGCAGCACATTTTTCACTTTCGGTTCTTTTTTTATCTGCAAAAGAAGAGAACATATTAGAGCAGCTGGCTGCATAAGATTGCCGTGTCAGCAAGAGGTACCAATATCATTCGCTCATACGATAGGGTTGGTTGGCTAGTGATATTTTTCACTCTCTCTCTTTCCATTTCCTCTCATTTAACTAGGAGCACGTGAAGAGTTTGGGCATTTGTTGCCTTCCACTATGTGGTCGATGCCATATTTCACAAAAGTATGCCACATAATACACATCGATGTCAAATCAAAAGATTTTGGCACCGCTCTCGCGATGTGATAGAGTTGGCACCGCTGTGCACACAGACCCACTGAAAGTGCAACTATGCCTAGGTGGTTTTGGTAATTCATAACAACATATAGCTCATTGAGCTAATGCTATTCCAAGACAAATATTTCAGGAAAGCTCAATGAATGGCATGGCATGGATGATGAAAGTGGATCCCTCAAAATACTAAGGACAAAGGATTTGCTCAAGCTCAAAAGCTCAAGACTCTTCATTTTACATTTTAGTGATCCAAGATCACATTGAGTCTATAGGAAAAGCCAATACTATCAAGGAGGGATGAGGTGTTGTCTAATGAGCCTCTTGCTTCAAGTGCTTAGTGATATGCTCCAAAAACCCTCAACTACTTTCTCACATCCACATATGACCTAAACCCAAAGTCAAAAAATCGGTCCCACCGTTTCTTTCTATCCGGCGCCACCGAGTTCATATGTCATAGCCACTGCCACAAACCCTAGGCAAATCGGTCTTACCGATAAGGATCTCTGTTTCCCGTTGTCACGTTTCGGTCTAACCGAAGTGAGCGATTGGTCCCACCGAGATTGCAATGTAAACTCCCTGTTTCCTTTTCGTAACATTTCGGTCTCACCGAAAAGAGCGAATCGGTCCTACCGAGTTTACCTGACCAACTCTCTGGTTAGCTTATTACCAAAATCGGTGCCACCGAGTTTGTGTAATCGGTCTCATCGAGATTACGTTATGCCCTAACCCTAACCATATCGGTCGTACCGAGTTGCATGTCGGTCCCACCAAAAATCCTAACGGTCACTAGGTTTACTAAATAGGTCCGACCGAGTTTGTTGATTCGGTCCCACCGAGTTTGGTAGATTGTGTGTAACGGTTAGATTTTGTGTGGAGGCTATATATACCCCTCCACCTCCTCTTCGTTTGTGGAGAGAGCCATCAGAACAAACCAACACTTCCAACTTACCATTTCTGAGAGAGAACCACCTACTCATGTGTTGAGGCCAAGATATTCCATTCCTACCATATGAATCTTGATCTCTAGCCTTCCCCAAGTTGCTTTCCACTCAAATCTTCTTTCCACCAGATCCAAATCCCATGAGAGAGAGTTGAGTGTTGGGGAGACTATCATTTGAAGCACAAGAGCAAGGAGTTCATCATCAACGCACCATTTGTTACTTGGAGAGTGGTGTCTCCTAGATTGGCTAGGTGTCACTTGGGAGCCTCCGACAAGATTGTGGAGTTGAACCAAGGAGTTTGTAAGGGCAAGGAGATCGCCTACTTCGTGAAGATCTACCGCTAGTGAGGCAAGTCCTTCGTGGGCGACGGCCATGGTGGATAGACAGGTTGCTTCTTCGTGGACCCTTCGTGGGTGGAGCCTCCGTGGACTCAAGCAATCGCTACTCCTTCGTGGGTTGAAGTCTCCATCAACGTGATGTACGATAGCACCACCTATATGAACCACGACAAAAACATCCGTGTCTCCAATTGCGTTTGAATCCTCCAAACCCTTCCCTTTACATTCTTGCAAGTTGCATGCTTTAATTTCCGCTGCTCATATACTCTTCGCACGCTTGCTTGAATTGTGTGAAGATTGCTTGACTTGTCCAAAGATAGCTAAAATCTGCCAAAGTCTAAAATTGGGAAATGGTTAAGTTTTTAATTGGTCAAGTAGTCTAATCACCCCCCCTCTAGACATACTTCAAGGTCCTACAAGTGGTATCAGAGCTTTGGTCTCCATTTGCTTTGGTTTCCATAGCTTTTGGTGGTCATAGCCTTGGTTTCACAACCTAGGAGAGTATGGATGCCTAGCGAGGAAAATTATCACCGAGAGGTCCTTACCTTGATGGTACTAATTTTGCTAGTTGGAAGCATAAGATGATAATGCATATTCTCGACATAACCCCGCTGCTTGGGCTATTGTGTGTATTGGCTTGCAAGGTGAATTCTTTGATGGGAGAGAGCCGAAACATGAAGCTCGCGCGGAAGAATTGAAGATGCTACAATACAACGCTCAAGCTTGTGATATCCTCTTCAATGGCTTGTGCCCCAAAGAATTCAACAAAATCAGCCATCCTGAGAATGCAAAGGAAATTTGTGATACTTTGATTGATATGCATGAAGGTACCGACTCCGTCAAGGAATCCAAGTTGGATGTGCTCCAAAGTCAGCTTGATAAGTTCAAAATGAAGGATGGTAAAGGTGTCGCTGAAATGTACTCTAGGCTTGCTCTTATCACAAATGACATTGCCGGCTAGGGAGTGAAGAGATGACCGACAGATTCATCATCAAGAAGATCCTAAGAGCATTGGATGGAAAGTATGATACTGTGTGCACATTGATCCAAATGATGCCAAGTTACAAAGATCTCAAGCCAACGGAAGTCATTGGAAGAATTGTTGCTCATGAGATGTCACTCAAGGATAAGGAGGAATGTCGGTGTGAAAACCGGCGGATCTCGGGTAGGGGGTTCCGAACCGTGCGTCTAGGCGGATGGTAACACGAGACAAGGGACATGATGTTTTTACCCAGGTTCGGGCCCTCTCGATGGAGGTAAAACCCTACTCCTCGCTTGTTAATATTGATTGATTTGGGTGGTACAAGAGTAAATCTACCACAAGATCGAGAGGCTAAACCCTAGAAGCTAGCCTATGGTATGATTGTTGTTCGTCCTACGGACTAAAACCCTCCGGTTTATATAGGCACCAAGAGGGTTAGGGTTACACAGAGTCGGTTACAATGGTAGGAGATCTACATATCCGATCGCCAAGCTTGCCTTCCACGCCTAGGAAAGTCCCATCCGGACACGGACGAAGTCTTCAATCTTGTATCTTCATAGTCCAGGAGTTCAGCCAAAGGCTATAGTCCGCCATCCTGACACCCCTAATCCAGACTCCTCAAGAGTCCCTCGAACCAAGCTTCAATGATGGCGAGTCCGGCGCGCATGTTGTCTTCGGCATTGTAAGGCGGGTTCCTCCTCCGAATACTTCATAGAAGATTTTGAACACAAGGATAGTGTCCAGCTCTGTGAAATAAGTTCCACATACCACCGTAGAGAGAATAATATCTACACAAATTTAATCTGCTGACGTATTCCGTGGCGTGACATCACACCACGGCCAAGCCTTTATTCGAATCGTTTTTACCGTCACACCTCAGAGCGTTTAGCGAGGCAGTTTCCTTGGCACGTCTTGTCAAAGCAGAGATCGTGTCCCCTTATTCCGGGATTCTCATCAATACGGGCGTGGGTAACCCAACTACGCCATTGATTACGACGCTTGGGAGATAAGCAAGTTTTACCAGGCTGGTGGGGACGCATAGCTTTGTCCGTCCATATAAGGGGATAAGGATCCACCTTTTTACCTACGCCTTCTTCCTCCTTTGCTCATCCAGTTCCGCACACTCGAGCTCCAGCACCCAAGTCCGCACATCTCACCTCAACCTTCCCCAGCCATGTCCGGAGTGGGAGGCAAGTGGATGGCCTCCTCCGTCACGGAGGGGCACATTAAAAGGTCGGAAGGCCCGACATTTGTCCAAATGACATCACAAGACGGCTCCTCGACAAGGGGTAGCTTATCCCCACCCCCAGGCCCCATGAGAGGGTGGTGTTCCTCACCCACTTCCTCCACGGACTAGGTTTTCCACTTCACCCATTTGTCCGGGGGCTCATGTTCTACTATGGTCTGGATTTCCATGATCTGGCCCTGAATTTCATCCTCAACATCTCGGCTTTCATCGTCGTGTGCGAGGCCTTCCTCTACATCCAGCCCCACTTCGGCTTATGGCTGAAGACCTTCAATGTCAATCCAAAGGTAGTGGGCGGCCACCAAGCGGAGTGCGGAGGAGCCATGGTGGGCAAGATGGCCAACGTCCTATGGCTCGAGGGCTCCTTTGTGGAGACCATAAAGGGGTGGCAATCAGGGTGGTTCTACATCACCGAGCTGCGTGACCCTAAATGGGTGGCGGCCCCCGAATTCCGACCTGGCTTCCCTACACGGCTCACCTCCTGGAAGGAGACGGGCCTCGACGTGGGGTAATTCGGAAGAGCCGACCGACTCCAAACTCAAGGCCCAAAACCTCGTGAACAAGAAGCTCAAGCTCGCCAACGTAGTCCAGTCATGCTCATCCGCCGGATCCTCCCATGCCAACAACGGGCCTTCAACTTGTGGGAGTTTGATCCGCATGTAACTAAACCTTGAGCAGGCTCTTCGACACTACGATGAAGATGCCCGAAGGTGCTGTTCAAGGGCGCCGAGGTTCCGCATCCGCCATCAAGATCGCGGATTCAGCTCGCAGCGCAAGCCAGCGAGGTAAGCTATTTTACCCTTTACAGACACTTGTTTTTCATAGTTTGACTCTCGGGATCTAAACTCCTTATTTGACAGTTCCCGCAAAAGATGTCCGCAGTTAATCGTCCGACTTTTGCCGAAGATCCAGCGGACGCCTCGATTAACAGAGTTAGGTTGGTTCCGCACTCACGTGGTGCCGAGAAGAAGGTTAAGAAGAAGGCCACGGAACTCAAGGAGTTCCCGGCGCCAGTGTTGTCGGACTCATCGTCCGATGACTCGAGGCGGACTCTCCCGCCAAGACGATGAGGAGGAAGAGGCCTCCCTGGGGGAGAGAAGAAAAGGAAGGCCGCCTAACCGGGAGGCCGAGGGTCCAAGAAGGAAGGACCTTCCTCCCGACGATTTCCACCAACGCCGACGACGGCGAAGAGGAGGGCCACCGAGGGTTAAGCCCCTGGCGAAATCGTAAGTGTCCGGATACCAGAATAACTCATGGCGTTTCATTTGTCGCACAGTATCTCCTAACGCCGAATATAACCCTGTAGCCTGCCCAAGGACAAGCTCGATGCTTCAGCGAGCAGCTTCCTGGCTTCGTCGGACGTGAATAGCACCTCACTTCCGGCTGCCTCCTCTCCTCGCGCTGCGGATGACGCTGAGGTGGGGTCCCAAAAGGGGCCCAGCTAGGAGGATGTGGTCCAGGAGGCGCCGCAAGGCAACCTCCCGGACTCCAAGCGCAAGGGGGATAAAACCCCAAAGGGCTCTAAGTCCGGCCCTGGGCCGGACTCCGCACCGAACCTTTAGTGGTTTCGAGTCCGGTGGCGCCCTTCAGAAGAAGGGCGAGATCGAGACACCGTGACTTCACAACCGGAGGCACCGGATAACTTGTCGAGGCGCTTAACGGCGCCCATCGACGAGGAGCGCCAAGATGCTATGAGTGTGGTGATCCAGAAAGTTCAGTCCGCCAAGAGCGGGATGACTAAAGCCTGTGCCAGCCTTCTAATAGGCTTTGAGGTATGTATTTAAGATATGTAAAAATATTACCGCATAGACAATATCCCAAACTGAGGAAAGAAAAGCCGAACTGAGGATCTAAAAATATGTACGCAGGAGTCTAACATAAGTATGTCAATATGGGGAATGCAAAGGCGCCGATTTCCGACCAAGACCGACCATGGAGGTCAATGCATTGAAGTAGAGCCTCGAGCGGTCCGAGAACAAGCTCGGCCTTGCCAAAGAGCAGCTCGAGGACAAGGGAGGTAAGCAATACCTTATGGAAGTATATAAAAGATGTGGTTGCAAAAAATGACAGGAATAACGTGAGTATTGCAGGGGCCACGAACGAGGTGGCGACTCAAGGAAGCGGTGTCCAAGGCCGAAGCACACGGCCGCTGAGCGCACCGAGCGAGAGAAACAGGAGGCGCGGTGGGGAGGTGCGGCAAGAGCCTGTGCTCGTGGAAAAACACGAGTTTGAGCGTGACTCAAAGACTCGAGAGTTCGAGCTCGCCTGCCCTTGAGAGCGCCTAAAGCCGCTAAGGCCAAGCCCAAAAAGCCCTCCAGAAATTGAGGCATTGAAGAAGATAGCGCGGTAAGGCATTTTTATGCAAAGTAAGCACGTGAAAGTGAATTATCTGTTATTTACCCAAACCGAGCTCTCCAGAGCATTCGCAGATCTGCCCCAAGAAGGTGTCCGATGTCGCCGCGTTCTACCGAGCCAAGGAGGGAGCTCGACAGAGAAGGTGTTTCGTCTCAAGATGCCGAGGACGGACATCCGGCAGTTTTGAGCGACCAGCTGAAGCAGCTGGTCGAGCTCCATAAGGTGGTCGAACAGGCCATGAAGGGCCTCATAGTTCGGCTGTGGCCTAAGGAAGCCATGCCTGGGAGCTACTTTGGGCGGGTGAGGCGGCTGGTGGACGCGTGTCCATGGATTGAAGTCGTCAAGCGCTCCGTCTGCATCGAAGGTGCCCGTAGGGCCCTTGCCCATGCTAAAGTGCACTGGGGCAAGATGGACACTGAGAAGCTTGTGACGGAAAGACCGCCACAAGGTGGAGTATCGCAAGCCCGAGATGTATTATGAGGGTGTCTCAAGGGTGCCCGCTTTATAGCGGTGAATGCTCCAAAGATGTAATTTTTGAGTAAACTCGCATTTGTTATCCCAGACGCTGAAAACTTGTTCATATGCGCTAAGCAACGCTTGTGAATTTAAAATATTACCTTCAGGCGGCCGCTTATTAAATTTGAGAGATGGCGAGTCGTCGGCTTCGCCCCCATGCCACGAAAGTGCCGGGTGTTCGGGATAAACTTGAGCGCTTTTTTCCCATTCTTGGGTCCTTCGAGGAGGTGCTCAACGCAACTAACAAGGCAACCGGGCTATAATGCTTGAACACTCTCACTTAGCCATAGAATTCTACAATTTTAAATTTCGTGAAGCCCTAGTATTCGTAAGACCGAGTTCGGGCGCTATCCATGCTCGGTCGACAAAGCCGACTCGCCTAAGCTTACATAAGTCTTTAGGGACTCGAAAACCTCTCGAACAATGATCGCTCTCGCCTCTATCATGACGGTCGTTTTAGCTTTTCCACTAAGGTGCTTAACCCAGCTCAACCGAGGCACAATCGCAGTGGTTCTCCCAAAGACTACCTTAGCCGATATAACGGAATGTAAGGTACCAAAACATGGGAGCCAGCAAACCCAACTATTGACCCAAGACATGATTCGGAGCCGATGCATATAATGCTATAAGTTCGGGGTGCCGCACTTGTGAAAGTGTTCGGACTTATCACACCATATTTTGGGGTACTTAAGCCCTTGGTGTATTTGTCCGTACCAAAGTGTACGGGTGCAACATGTCATAAGTGAACATATGTAAAAATAGGAATGCAATAATAGGCAGAAACTATGTATGGTTTATTCAAAAAGGCTGCGGTAAAAGCAAAACGATACAAATAGTGCGATAAGCAATGGACAAGACTATTTGACATGTCCCCCTCCAGGGGCGAGCTGCAGGATGATATGTGAAACAAGTATACTGGTCGTTATAGAGACCACCTGGACACTCGACGTAGCTTTCTGCTTCCCTGGCTGTTGCATCATGTGTTTCAGCGATTCTACTGCCGGGCAGGGCTTCTTGAGAACGGAGTCCTGAAAGTAAGAAAGAAAAGAAAAAAAAGGAATGACAAAATTGGGAGCCCCTCGTGTGGTTGAGCCACATTCTGGGCCTGCCGTGGTCGTGCCCCTCCCCCTATGCCCATGGTATTTCTAGAGCGTAATTATATACGCGCAGTACTGGTTTCGCAATTTCGCGAGGGTTGGGGTTGGGGCCTCATTGCTACGCGTGCTCGGAACGTGCCAGGCGATCTTGTTGTAGGTTACTCCGGGCACGCTTGATGATGTCCGGACGTTTGATGGCCGGACTCGAGAATTTCCTTGAGAGGCCGCTTTGTACTTCCGCCGCGAGGGCCGCCATATGCTCCTCCGTTTGGAGAGAGCGTTCGGTGTTTCCGTTGACCGTAATGACTCATCGAGGGCCTGGCATCTTGAGCTTGAGGTATGCGTAGTGCGGCACCGCATTGAACTTTGCAAATGCGGTTCGTCCGAAAGCAAAGGCGTGATAGCCGCCACGAACGGGACTATGTCAAGATTAACTCGCTCGAAGTTATCCGGGATCCAAGACCACTTCGTGTAATCTGCGTTCGCATAGCTTGGCCTCTACACCGGTATGACGCCTTTAAAGGTCTTCTTTGTGGGTTTAATCCTTGAGGGTCTATGCCCATTTTGCGACCGTATCCCGATAAAGCAGGTTCAGCCGCCGCCGCCCATCGTGACTCTAGTAAGATGAAATCCGCCAACGATTGGGTCCGTAACCAACGCGGCGAATCCACCATGGCGGATGCTAGTGGGTGGTCCTTCGATCAAAAGTGATCGGGCAGGAGGACCATGGATTGAACTTTGGGGCGATCGCTCCATCGCATATACGCCCCTTAGTGCATGCTTCCGCTCCCTTTTGGGTATGTGGGTTATGATATCATGTTCATCGTCCGCACTTGTAGGGGAAGCCCTTCCGTCCTCTATTGTTTGGCGGTCGGGCTCCTCCTCGTCGCTGCTATGGAGCCCTTGTCATTGTTTTCGCATTTAACTTGCCTACTGCTTGAACACCCAACAATCCTCGCTGGTGTGGTTGGCTGGTTTTTCGGGGTGCCGTATCCGCACGAGCGATCGAGTATTCGGTCCAAATTGGACGGGCCCGAGTATTTCTTTTGAATGGCTTTTTCCACGACCGGTTTTGAGCCTCAATCCAAAGATTGACCGCCTTTATCTTCAAAGATTATCGCCATTAATGTGGCGCTTGTGCTTGTTGCGATGCGACCGCCAGAGATGTCCTTGGTATCCGAATTACCAAGGCTCTTGGTCATGTTCTTATCGCGAGCTAGCCACCTGTCCTCTCCGCGCAAAAGCGGGTCATGAGTGTTGTGAGGGCTGCCATGGATTTCGCTTTTCCGCCCTAGGTGCGGGCAAGCCACTCGTCATGATGTTATGTTTGAAGGCTGCAAGGGCCTCTGATCCGGACAATGACGATTTGATTTTTCTTAGTTAGAGCCGTGTCAGAATTGTCCGCCGATTCTCTAGCTGCCAATTATGTGGCTTAGGTCATCGGCGCCCGTGGTCGCATAAGTTCCCCGAAATTGTTGAGGAATGCGGCTTCCAAGTCTTCCCAACAACCAATTGACTCGCCGGCAAGCTGTTAAGCCAATGCCGAGCTGGTCCTTTAAGCTTGAGTGGGAGGTATTTGATGGCGTAGATCATCACCAAGGGCCATGTGGATATGAAGGAGGTAGTCCTCGATCCATACCGCAGATCTGTTGTGCCATCGTATGATTCAATGTTTACGGGTTTGAAACCCTCGTGGATTTGATGATCCATCACTTCGCCTCGTGAAGCATAGTGGTGTGTGCGCCCTCGCATCGGGCTATATCACGACGTAGCTCAAATGAGCTTTGTCTGCGGTGTTCGGCTCAGCCGGATTTGCTATATCCGGCATGACGGTTATCGTCGCGTGTAGTGAGGCGCCCACACGATCCGTAGATCGATCTTGTTTGCCTTGCCTTGTCCTCCAATATATCTCGCAGGTCTGGCGGATTTCCCTGTGCCTTGGTACTTTTTGAGCGGCGCCGGGGTGCGGCTTGAGTGGAGCGCCGAGAGGCCTCTCTTTCGCGACCATGAGGTGGCCGGTCGGCCATATCATGCGCTGGTGATGTAGGTTTAGGTGCTTCCTCCTCTAATCGGGGTAGCAGCCTGCGTTTTGGGTAGCTCTTGGGGGGGCGTTCGAGTTCATACTCTTCGGCCGCAATGACTTCAGTCCATCTGTCAGCTAGCAAGTCTTGGTCAGCTCTAAACTGTTGCTGCTTTTTCTTTAGGCTGCTTGCCGTGGCCATAAGCCTGCGTTTGAAATGCTCCTGTTCGACGGGATCCTCAGGCACGACAAATTCGTCGTCGTCGAGGCTTGCCTCGTCTTCGGAGGGAGGCATGTAATTATCGTCCTCTACCTCTCCGTCTGCCGCTCTCTCATGAGGGCTGGCTTCTCGGTCCTCCTGCGCCGAATCCTGCTGGAGGGGGTTGTCTTTGGCACTGTCCGGGGTGTTATTATCTCCCGTGCCGGAATCACCATTTTTTCTATGGCGGGATTTAGAGCGGCGCCGCTGACGCCGGCGCTTAGGCTGTTTCTTGGAGGGGTCATCCTCCGTTGTTCCATCACCATTCCCATCTTTTGGGGTGTCCACCATGTATATGTCGTATGACGAGGTGGCCTTCCAGTGCCCTGTAGGCGCTGGTTCTGGTCGCCTCCTCGCATCGCCGCCCATACCGCCGATGTCTTGAGTCGAAGTCAAGCATGTCGGTTAAATCATCGACAAGTACTACGAAGTGGGTGGTGGGTGGGCTTTGAATTTCTTCGTCGTCTCAGATCCCACCCTTCCCGACCATAGTCCGCCAGGCTCTCTTGATAAAGAGAGAGACTTTAGTGAATTCAGGATGTCGCCAAAGGGCGAAGTGCCGAAAAGATGTCCGCGCGGTGAACTCCATGATTGGCGCCAATCGGATTCGATTAGCGGGCGCGAAGGTTCGAGTCCGGAGAGGAGTCCGCGCCTTGAGTCACGAAGCCAAAGGATGTGGTTGGTGTACAGCTCAATCGCCATAGAGATTGCAGCCCCGAGGCGGTGTCCAGCCACCCGCCCTGATCGGCGCAATCGGCCCGAGCTAAGGGTCGGAGCGACATCGGTGCGGCCCCTGTGGCCTCGCTCGCGGCAGAGCTAGTCATGCCCATCGTGACAAGGCGGGCGCTCTACCGTGGCTCGAACCCATCAAGATCAAGTCTCGCGGACGTCGCCATATAGTTCAAGCTTCCAAATCGACTCGATGGCCGGGCGAGCTTTAATCTACTCCAGATGGCTGCTTAATTGCCCGCAGCAAAGCCGCCAAATATGAAGATCTGTCCAGGGAGAAAAGTCTCACCCTAGACCGCATCGTTGTTGATGATCGGAGGAGCCATCGGGCCTAAAGATGACGACGCAGAGGAACTCTCAATGAAAGCACTAATGTCGGTGTCAAACCGCGGATCTCGGTAGGGGGTTCCGAATCGTGCGCCTAGGCGGATGGTAACAGGAGACAAGGACACGATGTTTTTACCTGTGTTGGGCCCTCTTGATGGGGTAAAACCCTACCCCGCTTGATTAATATTGATGATATGGGTAGTACAAGAGTAGATCTACCATGAGATCGAGAGGCTAAACCCTAGAAGCTAGCCTATGGTATGATTGTTGTTCGTCCTACGGACTAAAACCCTCCAATTTATATAGGCACCGAAGAGGGTTAGGGTTACACAGAGTCGGTTACAATGGTAGGAGATCTACATATCCGTATCGCCAAGCTTGCCTTCCACGCCAAGGAAAGTCCCATCCAGACACAGGACGGAGTCTTCAATCTTGTATCTTCATAGTCCAGGAGTCCGGCCAAAGGCTATAGTCCGGCCATCCGGACACCCCCTAATCCAGGACTCCCTCAAGGAACTTCACAACAAGTCAAGTGGTGCTTACAAATCCTCATGTGAAGCCCCCACATCATCAAGTGAGAAACAAACCTTCAATGAAGAATTGAGCTTAATGGTGAAGAACTTCAACAAATTCTACAAGAGTAGAAGCAAAGAAAGAATCTCTAAGTCAAGGTCCTACAATGACAAAAGATCTTCTAGTCGAGAGTGCAATTGTTACAATTGTGGGAGACCCGGACACTACTCCAATGAGTGTACGACACCCTACAAAAGAAGAGAAGATTCTCCAAAAAGAAGAAGTAAAAGAGAAGAATCACCACCAAGAGAGAGGAGGAGTAGAGATGATCGTTATAAACGAAGAACCTCACGGAGAAGCAAGGATTCGGAAAGGAAGGACAAGTCATCAAGGAGCTACACAAAACGAAGACATCAAGCTCATGTTGGTGAATCGGTATCCGGCTCCGACTCCGACAATCACTCCGAGAGAAGCTATCACTCCGACTCCGAATATACTCAAGATGAAGGTGTTGCCGGTCTAGCACTTGTGTCAACCAACTCCTACGACATATTTGATTTACCAAATGAAGGAATTGGAAGATGCTTCATGGCCAAAGGTCCAAAGGTAACACATCCCGAGTATGTTGATTTCAATAGTAATGAAGATGACTTGCTAGGTGATGATGATTTACTTGTTGACAACTCTAGTGATGAATACTATGATGAAACATCAATTAATCATGCTAATCAAGATAAAACGATTGACAATGATAAGGAGAAGATTGAGCTTCTAACTAAAGAACTAAACACTCTTAAGTTAGCTCATGAAACTATCTCCGAAGATCATCGAGAACTTTTAAGGGCTCATGAGAAGTTACACTTTGAAAAGCTCAATCTTGAGCAAGAGCATGAGTTCTTAAAAGCAATCAATGATGATCTCCGTAAGAAAAGTTCTTCTTACATTGCCAAGCATTTACTCTTATCTACTTACATGCCTCAAGTCAAGTCTAGCAACAAGTACAAGAAAGATCCTTCCTCTAGTAGTAACAATAATAATGTCAAATCCAATATTGTTGCTTCTAGTAGTTCTCTTGATTCCACTAATGATTCTCTTAGCCAAGTTACACTTGAGCAAGAAAATAGCTTATTGAAGGGAATCATAGAGAAAGGTGTATACAAGAGCCTTGCCGGGAGTAAGCAATTCGAGGAAATTGTACGCAAGCAAGGAAGGCACCGGAAGAATCAAGGTGTTGGTTTTGAACAAAAGTTCAATGCCAATGGAGTTGAGTGGGAAGAAGATCAATACCCCAAGACGAAGTTTGTTCCTCAACAAGAGAAGTATGATCCTACTTCCTTCAAGGGAACACAAGCACAAGATGATCTTCCACCACAAGACCACAAGAACAAAGGCAAGGACAAGCTTCATGAGGAGATTGATGCATTTGAAAAAGCACCTAAGGCCTTGGTCAAGTGGGTTCCCAAGACTATGTCAAGTTCTACTTCATCAAGTACAACTACAACTCCAAGGATTCCCATCAAGATGATGTGGATCTCGAAGAAGAAGAACTAGAGAGTTCTTGAGGATGACTCCGCCAACATTCTTCACTCATATCATTATGGCAATGACAAGTGCAATCAACTTCCACATCTTGCACTAGTTCAAGGAGTCACAAACCCTCATGTTGGTAAGGCAAGGGACAAGGTAACCAAATGATTTCATGGACATCATCTTGTGTGTGCATCACTCTATGTCTATGGATATTCTTGTTTGTTCCTTGTGGGACTAACCCATATAGGTATTGAAAGTGCAACTCACTCCAAAGGATTGCTCCAAATGATCTACATCAACATTGAGCATCCACATCTTCAACACCTACATGAAGTCATCATCGACAAAACCCAAGGTTAGTTCATCCCTCTAAGGGGGGATCTCACATCTAGGGGGAGCTTAACTCTAAGAATTGAGTCAAAGCAACTCTAATGATGTGAACACATCAATGCATTATGTAAAAGTGGTAACCCCACTTGAGCTTAAACAATGAGTATGACCTATGATCAAATGTTCTCATTTGACTCCTAAGTCAATATACTCATATATAGATGACCTAGTCATCGCCAATTGTTTGATAGATGCTAGAATTGGTTGTGCATGCTTTGCCACATATTTCATTTGCCATTTTATTGTGTGAGCATGTTGGTTGCATATTTTACTCATTCAAGGACATCCACTTGTTGTTTTGATTTTTCTTTGGCCAAGTGGATGGACAAGAATGCCTAAGAACCTTCTCTAGCTATCTACGCTTTTCTCATCTCAAACTCTATTCATGCTACATTACAAAAGTTGATCAAGTCAGATTCGAACCACTCTGTGTGAGGAGCACTCGGAGTCCCCGATTCGTCATAGACTTAAACTTCCAAAACTTCTTTGTGATTCTCGGTCTGACTGATTCCTCCATTTCGGTCCTACCGAGATCACTAAGTCGATCTAGGTTTTCAATCTCGGTGCAACCGATGTGAACTTTTCGTCACACCGAGTTGTCAGAATCGCCAACAGTTATGCATCTCGGTGCCACCGAGTCGTTCCACTCGGTCACACCGACAGGGTCGGGCTATATATACACACAGGCAAAATTTGGAAAACTTTCTCCGAATATCTTCGCCCGCGCATAGCTCGCTCTGCCTACTAGGTCTCCGGATCGTCTCCTTGTCGCCAGCCGCCTCCTGTCGCTGGTCTCCGCCGCCGTCAAAGGAATTCAACCCGGCCGTTGCCGACGTAGCGAGTTCATCGCCAAGCTAGGGTATGGACTCGATCACAGTGCTATCCCCGTCCGATTCCTAGCACATTGTGTTCATTATGATTCTTGCCACGATTGAAACACTCCTATCCAGTCAATACAATCCTTAGAATAGATGCAATTTGAAAATTTAGGGTTAGGTTTCCGCCAAAACCATCTCGGACCCACTGGGTTGAAAAACTCGGTCCCACCAATTTGGCTAACGCCATTGCACTAGTAACTCTCGGTCTGACCGAGAATTGCTAATCGGTGTGACCAATTTTAGAACTTTGTGAAACCCTAGCAGTCCCAGTGCCACCGAACTGTGACTCGGTCTGACCGAGTTCACTAGTTTAGGTTCCAAAACTGATTCGGTATCACCGAGTTTGAAAGTCGGTTGATCCGAAATGCTTTCTGTGGAAAACTAAAACTATTGAATCATTCTTTTGCAAAATCTCTGCATTTTGTGATGCTCATCCTTTCTATCTCATCTATAACTATTCACTGTGGTCAGCAATGAGTTTGCAGATGTCGCACCAAAGTGATAGTCGTAACAAGTCAAGAGAGCACAATCACATGAGTGAGGGCACTAGTCCTCTAGCACTTTAGATGATGGCAGCAGGAGCACCCCAAGCAATTTGCCTAAAGCTGCCACCAGACAAGGAAGAAGAGAACCTCGTAATCCGAGGATGAGGATTATATGGCAGAAGAAGATGAGGCTACTTCCAAGAAGGTAGTGCTCAAAAAGGAGTATGCCTCAGCAAAGAACACAAAGCCTGGACTCAATAGGAAGGTCCCTGCCAAGAGGACACCTATGCTCAAGTACCTGAACAGCCAGATCCCAAAGAGGCACCTGCAAGAAGAATTACCACTTCCAAACCCAAGAAGGTTCCCACTGGAGAAACCATGAAGTTTACCATTGAGTCAGAGGATGAAGCTACTGATCAAGATAAGAAGAAGAAGAGAGCCAGAAACACTACTGCCAAGGTTCTTGGCAACCCCTCTATGAGGAGAGACTCTGAGGAAGAGGAAGAAGAGGTTGCTGCACCAACACCCAAGGCACAAAAGTTGATGGGTGATGCTATAAAGTCAGGGGCTGCAACATCAAAGCCCAAGGAAGCACCCAAAGCTGCCCCCAAGCCCAAGATTGCACCAAAGAGGAATACCAGGAGTATTCCAGTTGCTGAGAAGAACAAGGCCCCAGTGCCTGAAGTTGCTAATGAGGAAGATGATGAAGGACAAGTCCTGAGGAAGCTAAAGCCAAAGATTCTAGACCACAATGATGCTCATCCTGTGGCTGAGAACATGAAGTTAAGAAAGGATACATGACTCAGACCATGGAGGTTGTCAGATCCATATGCTACCAGGAGAAGGACCGTTGTTGATTACAGGTTCCACACAAAGGAACAACATGATTTCTATGAGACAGTGCTGTTGGATAAGAAGCCTATAGTGTGTGACATGAGGTGGTTCGACTGGACCTACATGAAGGAGAATGAAGAACACTATCCTGGAGTGCAAGACAGTTTCATTGCTTGTGGAGTTGCAGACTTTGTTGGGCAGAAACTCACAAAGTGGATGAGCTCATTATGCAATTCTACTCCACATCACACTTCTATCCAGATGGCAGGATAGTTTGGATGTCAGAAGGTACAAGGTACCAGTCAACCATTGAGGAATGGGCCAATCTGATCAATGCCCCAAAGGAGAGTGAAGATGACTTGGATGTCTATGCCAAGAAGAATATGGATCACAATACCATGACTCATATGTACAAGGAGATCCCAGATGCTGCAGTTGAGACACATAAGTTTGGGTCAGTTCATTATCTTCTGTCAGGACTCCCAACAATCAACTGGATCCTAAGGCATACTCTTTTGCCCAAGTCAGGTGACCACAACATGATTAGAGGGCGTGCTTTATGTGCCACAGAAGTTCAAGGTCATGAGCCTCATTGTTGAGACCATTAAGAGGAAAGCAGCAGACCAGAAGAGAAGTTGTGGATATGCCCCACAAATTCAGGAGTTGATTAACTCAAAGATGGGCACATGCACATACTTGCTGGACAAGGAACATTTTTCTATCTATCCAGACTATGAGGACAATCAAGTTGTGATGAATGAGAATGAACCATCATCAGTACAAGCTCAAGAGAAGAAGGAGAAAGCAAAGAGAGAGAAGGCTGCCAAGATGCCAACTCAAGAGGAGGCATCTGAGTACTTTTTGAAGAACAAGCATGAGCAGCTTGGTTACTTGATAGCATCAACACTGAGGATTGAGAAGGCGTTGGCCACCCTAACTCAAAACCAGGAGAGCCTGGAAAGAATCATGGAACAAAATTCTATGATTTAGATGTCAAAGTAATCGAGATTCAGCGGGCCAGGAGCAGCTCCAGGTGACATGCAGGAGAGGAAGGGCAAGACAACCATCGATGCATTTGCTAGAGTGCCTAGAGCTCAGAGGTCACCTGCAAAGGCTCGTGATGCACACCGAGCCACATCATCTACACCACCTACAACTCCTACAGCCTCTGTGCAACCAGCTCCAAAGACTAACTCCTCCAGCTCCATCCACATCAATCAAGCCTTCGCCCAAGGAGCCATCTCTACACCACCACCTGAAGATCAAGCCTGAGAGTCGATCTATAACTATGCATTTTCTATGAACTTTTTCGTAACTTGTTGCCAAAGGGGGAGAAAAATGTATAGATCATAGGCTTCGAGAGAGAGTGTGTTGCTTTTTGTTCTCTCTTGCTTTGGTGGTTAAACTTTGTTTGCTTTTGATTGTTTGAGATACTATGCTATTATCTATGAGACATTGATGATCATGTGTTTGATCATAAGCTACACTTATGCTTGTTAGATGATATTATCTTACCTATCCTTATATGATCATTCACTTTGCTTGGTGATGAGTGCATGTATTCAATCTTTATTATTTTGAGCGCTCCACAAAGATGTATGTGACATGGAAGAGTAGCCCATGAGCCTAATTCCTTGTGCATTTGCAGTCCAAAGCAAATCTTAAACTATGCACAAATTCAGGGGGAGCTCTTGCTTATCACATACTTCTCAAAGCGACGATGTTTTTCAATCTTATTATCATTTGTCAAAGCTTTGATCTATATGTTGTCATCAATTACCAAAAAGGGGGAGATTGAAAGTGCAACTATCCCTAGGTGGTTTTGGTAATTCATAACAACATATAGCTCATTGAGCTAATGCTATTCCAAGACAAATATTTTAGGAAAGCTCAATGAATGGCATGGCATGGATGATGAAAGTGGATCCCTCAAAATACTAAGGACAAAGGATTGGCTCAAGCTCAAAAGCTCAAGACTCTTCATTTTATATTTTAGTGATCCAAGATCACATTGAGTCTATAGGAAAAGCCAATACTATCAAGGAGGGATGAGGTGTTGTCTAATGAGCCTCTTGCTTCAAGTGCTTAGTGATATGCTCCAAAAACCCTCAACTACTTTCTCACATCCACATATGACCTAAACCCAAAGTCAAAATCGGTCCCACCGATTCTTTCTATCCGGCGCCACTGAGTTCATATGTCATAGCCACTGCCACAAACCCTAGGCAAATCGGTCTTACCGATAGGGATCTCGGTCTCACCGAGATGGGATTGTAATCTCTCGCTTTCCGTCAGAACGCTTTTGGTCTAACCGAAGTGAGCGATCGGTCCCACCGAGATTGCAATGTAAACTCCCTGTTTCCTTTTCATAACATTTCGATCTCACCGAAAAGAGCGAATCGGTCCCACCGAGTTTACCTGACCAACTCTCTGGTTAGCTTATTACCAAAATCGGTCCCACCAAGTTTGTGTAATTGGTCTCACTGAGATTACGTTATGCCCTAACCCTAACCATATCGATCCTACCGAGTTGCATGTCGGTCCCACCGAAAATCCTAACGGTCACTAGGTTTACTAAATCGGTCCGACCGAGTTTGTTGATTCGGTCCCACCGAGTTTGGTAGATTGTGTGCAACGGTTAGATTTCGTGTGGAGGCTATATATACCCCTCCACCTCCTCTTCATTCGTGGAGAGAGCCATCAGAACAAACCTACACTTCCAACTTACCATTTCTGAGAGAGAACCACCTACTCATGTGTTGAGGCCAAGATATTCCATTCCTACCATATGAATCTTGATCTCTAGCCTTCCCCAAGTTGCTTTCCACTCAAATCTTCTTTCCACTAGATCCAAATCCCATGAGAGAGTTGAGTGTTGGGGAGACTATCATTTGAAGCACAAGAGCAAGGAGTTCATCATCAACGCACCATTTGTTACTTCTTGGAGAGTGGTGTCTCCTAGATTAGCTAGGTGTCACTTGGGAGCCTCCAACAAGATTGTGGAGTTGAACCAAGGAGTTTGTAAGGGCAAGGAGATCGCCTACTTCGTGAAGATCTACCGCTAGTGAGGCAAGTCCTTCGTGGGCGACGGCCATGGTGGGATAGACAAGGTTGCTTCTTCGTGGAACCTTCATGGGTGGAGCCCTCCGTGGACTCACGCAACCGTTACCCTTCGTGGGATGAAGTCTCCATCAACGTGGATGTACGATAGCACCACCTATCAGAACCACGACAAAAACATCCGTGTCTCCAATTGCGTTTGAATCCTCCAAACCCTTCCCTTTACATTCTTGCAAGTTGCATGCTTTAATTTCCGCTGCTCATATACTCTTCGCACGCTTGCTTGAATTGTGTGAAGATTGCTTGAATTGTCCAAAGATAGCTAAAATCTGCCAAAGTCTAAAATTGGGAAAAGGTTAAGTTTTTAATTGGTCAAGTAGTCTAATCACCCCCCTCTAGACATACTTCAAGGTCCTACACCCACATGTATAAACAAATCAATCAAACCAACTACACCAGCCTCTCACTCTCCCAAACAGGTATTTTTTTTATTGCCTCAGTCCTCTCTCTCTCTCCCACGCAATGTTTTTTCATTGCGTGAGTTAATTTGGCACCGGAGCAAAGTAGGTGATCCAGATTGGGGCACCAGGTGAGCAATGGAGGGGCATCGATGCCAAATGCATCACAAGTGAATTTGGCACATGTTTTGGCCTACATAGCCCACTTTTGTACTCCCTCCGTACCAAAATTCTTGTCTTAAATTTGTCTAAATACGGATGTATCTAGTTACATTTTAGTGTTAGATACATCCATATCTAAACAAATGTAAGACAAGAATTTTGGGACGGAGGAATATTACTCAGATTTAGTATAAAATTTTGACCATAGATTTATTTAAGAAAATGCCAATGCATGTCACTAAAATTACACCATTTGAAATTATGTTCAAATACGAATCCAACGATATAGTTCTTAGTGACATGCATTAACATTTTGTTAGTTAAATCTATGGTCAAATTTTGATACTAAAAATTTGGAAGAGTAAACCAGGACGGAGGTAGTACTTTCTCTTAGGGTAACCATAGAGTTACTGGAGTAGTCTAAGTTACTTTCCACTATGACTAGCCTAGGCTACTATAGTAGTACAGCATAAAAAAGATGCAGGTGATCATGTGAGAAAAATACTAAAACATTTCTTTCGGTGCAAAGACGAGATGCGATTTTGAACACTACACTTGTCATCGTAATTTGTGAAAATTACAAAAAAAATTGAGCTACATTGTGATTACCGTTTACTTATAGGAAAGAAGTTTCACCTCGATGAGTAGATTCTCCGTGCACGGAAAGCATGTAAGGAATCCAACAACTTGATCCAGATTGGGGCCGATAGATTTTAGTGCTAAGATCTTCACTGTGCGCATGGATGGGTCAAGCTTGTGGGAATCATTTTCCGAAGACGGTCAGAATACATCAAGAAGAAATTTAAAAATGTGAATTTCAAGAAGACGGAGAAGAAGATGATTGTTGTACCTGAACGATTATGGATCCAATAAAGAGTTCGGAGAATTTGGCAGAAGAGTACACCAACGCTGTCATGGCGCGTCAATGACCCTGATTTTTGTTGGACCTTCTAGATCCGATACAAGCAATCTCTCAAGGAAAGGCGCATTCTCAATGACCATAACGTGGAACAACTGGAGTGATCTCTTCCCAATTGATGTCTTGTTGTGGGGCCAGCAAGACACATAAATCCATCGGAGATTCGTCGAGGCGATGTGGAGGCTAATGAACCCGTGGATCTGCTCAAGATGAAGGTACTCGAGCGCAGTACAACTGCGGAGCAGGTGCTCCATAGCCTTCTTCGAGATGACAACATCGAAGAGGTCGAGCTGCTTGAGTTGAGGGAGAAGAAGGGCAGGCGCGACATTAATCTGGGGAAGATAGCAGGAGCTAAAGCTGGCGCGGCGCAGCGTTGGCGTGAGGCGGAGCGCGGATGGCGGCAGAGAGCGACATCGTCCAGCTTCAAAGCTGAGCTCCTTGAGCTGATCTAGGGCGGGGGATAAGAACCACTCGTCAAACTTGGGTTGGACCTTGCAGTTGGTACTGAACGTGCGGATGTCAAGGCATCTGGCTGGCCCAGGGTGCGATGAAAGGATCTTGGAGACTGTGGCCATGCGTTTGCAATCCCTGTCGCGGAGGCAGCTGTCGACGGTGAGGTTGAGGGGGACGCAGCGCCAGAGGGGGCGCCACCGCCGGGAGAGCAGGGCAGTCCGCACGGTAGATTTGGTGGGGAGGAGGCCGATAATGACGAGCAGATGTCGTCGGGGAGGCTGCTGATGAAGTCCAGGCTCGCCGGATGCGGTTTTGGCTCGAGCCACCTCCGCTTGTTGGCTGCCTCGCCGTCCATCTCAACCGGCGGCAACACAGGTGTACACGTGTGCTGGTGTGTGTTGTGTGCTGGGTGTGCGCGAGTGTGTCCTTCATGCATGCCGCCAAGTGAGTGGTGAATTGTCGCGAAAAGGCCCTTCACGTGCAAGAAGTTTGTCCTCACGCGCCTCAATTTATTAGCGTGGGTGCTACCCGAGTGGTTTCAACTTTGTTTACTTCACGCGTGTCGATGGGCCTCTAGTTTACTTATTTTCACCCACCGCCATATGGGCCAAAGACACCAAGATACGTAACACGAGCTGACAACACAGCATGTGGATTGATTGACCGGTCAACTAAACAATATACGGAGCTATACGCTGACACAGTGAGCATATAATCCATCAGTATAGAGAGTTCGAGTGAGAGGGGAGGCCCGTGAGAGATAGCAGAGAGAGAGAGAAAGAGGTACTCCCTCCGTTCGATAATGTAGTTACAACATTTTTTTTAAGTCAAACTTTTGAAACTTTGACCAAGTTTATAAAGAAATTACTTATATCTACAATACCAAAGATAAATGATAGTATGAAGTAAATACATGTTGTGATGAATCTAATGATCGTTCCAGATGTAAACGTTTTTCTCCACATATACCTGGTCAAACTTTTCTGAGGTTTGACTTTTCAAAACATCCATATGCTTATGGACATGACAGAGTCCCTAACGAGAGAGAGAGAGAGAGAGAGAGAGAGAGAGAGAGAGAGAGAGAGAGAGAGAGAGAGAGAGAGAGAGAGAAAAAGTGTGCGCGCGTGTGTGCAAGAGACATGGACAACACACGATAAAAGTAGAGAAAAAGCGTGCGTGTCTTATGCAAACATATCACACATGCATCTTCGACAACGGAGGCAAGGTGAGGAGATAGTGTGTGGTTGTTTGGAACCGAGAGAGGAACACCCCTAGCACGTGGCCAAGAGGGGTCTGACAAACAAGGGAGATAGGTCGAGAGAGACGTACAGAGAAAATGCAGACATGGGGAGGAGAGAGTGTATGTTTGTCATAGAGAGATCCCCTGGAGATCGTGATGGGACTACATGGGTGGGAGATCGAGTGACAAGGTGTGTGTGTCGGTGTCAAAACTGGAGGATCTCGGGTAGGGGGTCCCGATCTGTGCGTCTAGGCTGATGGTAACAGGAAGCAAGGGACACAATGTTTACCTAGGTTCGGGCCCTCTCGATGGAGGTAAAACCCTACTTTCTGCTTGATTAATATTGAAGATATGAGTAGTACAAGAGTAGATCTACCACGAGATCGTAGAGGCTAAACCCTAAGAGCTAGCCTATGATGGTATGATTGTAATTGTGATCGGCCTTCTAAGGACCAACCTCTCCGGTTTATATAGACACCGGAGAGGGATAGGGTTTACATGGAGTCGGTTACAAGGAAGGAAACACAATATCCAGATCGCCAAGCTTGCCTTCCACACAAAGGAGAGTCCCATCCGGACACGGCCGAAGCCTTGAGTCTTGTATTGTCACGCTTCAATAGTCCAGACGATGTATACAGTCCGGCTGTCCGGATACCCCCTAATCCAGACTCCTCAAGAGCTCTCGAATCAAAGCTTCAATGACGATGAGTCCTGCGCGCAGTCTTGTCTTCGGCATTGCAAGGCGGGTTCCTTCTCCGAATACTCCAAAGTAGTTATCGAACACTCAAACCCTGTCCGGATCTGCAAGATGATCTTCACATATCATTGTAGGGAACATAGCGTAAATCTGATCTACTGGCAATCTTCATACATCGTGCCCTCGCATCGTGGCCTGGTCCAACACGAACCGACGTTTCTTGCCCCACCTCGACTCGCGTTGCGAGGCGGTTTTATTGGCACATCCTGTCAAAGCAGAGATCGTGTTCCCCTTATTACGGGATTTTCCATCAATATGGGTATGCGCAACCCCACGACGACCGTTGGTATGACTCCGTGTATTTTTAGGTAAGTATCAAGCGGCCACGCCGAGGACTCTTGATATTCACCCCCTTTATAAAGGGGTCGAGGCCTATGCCTCTTTTCCACCTTCCTGCGCCTTCTCGCACCTCGAGTTCTAACACCCGAGACCTAAGCTCCAACACCCCAGATCCTCCAATATGTCCGGATCCAACCCTCAAGGCCGGTGGGTGGCCTCCTCGATTCAAAAGGAAGACATTGCGGCTTAGGGAGGTCGGATATCCGATCGCCGACATCCAAAGACAAAGCTTATCGCTCGTGGCAGGTCATCCCTACACAGGAGCCCAATGAGTGCGTCGTGTTTGTTCCTCACTTACTCTGTGGCTTGGTTCTCACCCTCGATCCTTTTGTGAGGGGGCTCATGTTTTATTATGGGTTGGGTTTTCATGATCTAGCTCCGGACGCCATCCTCCATATCTCGTCGTTCATTATAGTGTGCGAGGCCTTCCTCCATGTCACCACACACTTCGGCTTATGGCTCAAGACCTTCAATGTGAAGCCGAAGATGATCGAGGGGCGACATGCGGAGTACTGAGGTGCTGTAATAAGCAGGAACGCCGATGCCCCATGGCTAGAGGGTTCTTTCCCAGAAGTATCCGATGTATGGCAACGGAGATGGTTTTATGTCACGACTCCCAGAGGCACAAAGTGGGTGGCCGCCCCCGAGTTCCGCTCAGGCCCTCCATCACAACTAGCGTCTTGGACCGACGTAGGACGGAATTGGGGGCCCGCTGACGATGTACCAGTACTGCAGAGCCGCATCCTAGAGCTTCGTGAGAGGGACATTAACCTTGTCAGTATAATGCAAGTGATGTTAATCCGACGGATGTTGCCATGCTAACGCCGGCCTCTCCGAATGTGCGAGTTCAATCCAGAGGGTCCGCAGACTGTCAAGCACTTCTTCGGCTTGAAGTTCGAAGGGATGTGCAAATTATTCTTCGGACCGAAAGTAGAGTGTCCGGACACCACCAAGGATGCGGGCCTAAGCTGCAATCGCCTAGATACCCAAGTAAGTAATCTTGATACCGGACACCTTGTTTTGTATTTGTCATAATTGTTTATTCTAAAAATCATCCGTGGCTGGAATGCCTCAAAGAAGGCGGAGAGAATCCGTGTCGGCGCCACTTCCAAGGCTCGCTCGTCCCACCATGGCCAAGATGCTTGACCAGGTACTCAGCAGAATGCCCTCAGGGAAAGACAAGGGGAAGAACAAAGAAACCAAACTCCACACGCTACGCATCCGAACCGGGGGAATTGTTACCTCCCCTAAGGAGGATAGTCGGGAAGGGGAGGCTAAATCCTCCTCCCCGCGCGGGAAGAAGAGGGCCGCCTCCGAAGACTTGGAGACGGAGATGCCCAAGCAAGGGAAAAAGGTATCACTAGGGGGCTCTGCCCCGACGGGCACCCTCACCGCGTCGTGCCCACCAACGGGCGAGCCCTCCACCGAGCTGTAAGTTAATTTTTAATTCGAAGGTACTGTGTTTCTCCTAGATCAATAACCAGGATTCGTCTTTTGCATTCCGGCCAGCAGCTCTTCTCAACAGAGTTCGTCTTCGGGGGATCTTCCTCCGAAGATGATGGAGAGCAAGACCCCACTCACCAATCCACCTCATGAAGCGGGCGACACCGAGGTGTCATCACAGAGTTGTCCAGATCTGCCGAAGACGGAAGCCAATGCGTCAGCCGCCCTGAGCCCGGAGCGTTTGGCTCCCACGAGGGGCGATGGGAAGGGTCCGCAGACAGTTCAATGTCCGCCGGACGATCGACAGTTTCATCGAGCGAGCTGCGCTCTCGGAGGAGCACCGCTCATTAATGAGCGCGGTACTCAAGAAGATTTCATCCGCTACAAGCGGTATGAATGAAGCATTTACAAGCCTGCTCAGAAGCTTTGAGGCATGTAGTGAAAAATACACTATTTTTGGGCTGTGAGGCACGCGCTAGGTGTGCTCCATATAGATAGTAGCCCCTGAGACTCTGGTTGCCCGCCCTAGGCGGCAAACGGAGGATCATAATTTGTAAGTACTGATTGCGCTGTACATATGCGCAGGTATCTAAGGATCCGACTGCCGAATAATCTGTTGAAGTTGCCGAACTAAGGAGGCGAATTGGATCTATTGATGCCGATATCACGCTGCTGAACGAGCGGCTGAACGAGTCACAAGGTATGTGCTCTTCTTTCCTTATTTATATAGGAAAATATGAGAGTGGCATAATATGAATGCAATATGCTTGGACTGCAGACGGTGCTGCTACCGTGGAAGCCCTGAGGGTGAACTTGCCCAGGCCAAGGAACAAGCTTGGGTTAGCAATGCGGCTGCTCTAAAGACGGCCAAGGAATTGAGAGCCGAACAGGCTCCTCATCGCCTAAGCGAACAAAAGATAGCCGAAATGGCTTTGGAGTTAAAAAATGCCGCTGACCAGTATGAGCTCCTTAAAAAGGAGCATAAGGATAGTTCGGCCGACCTGAACAAGGCACTTAATGCCACCAAGGAAATACGGACCGAGCTCAGGGGTGCGCGGGAGGAGCTTCAATAGGGCGGTAAAATCGCGGCTGGGGGCTCCTACTTGCTGCGGACAAAGTTTTTCGATCTGAAGTACGCTCCCCTGGATGGACGCTGGAGTCCTGCGGACGCGTATGCGGATTTGGCGAAGAGTATAGCTGATGCTGCCAAGTTCTTCGAGGATCAGGGTGATAAGGAAGTGGAGATGCTTTTCTGGTTGCAATTTAATGCTCCCACTCGCCCGCTGCCGTTAAGTGACAAGATGGCTGCTGTAGCGGAGCTTCACAGGCTGTCCGAGCTTGCAATGCGGTCTGTAATAGACCATATTTGGCCGAAGGGTCCTAAGTCGGACAGTTACTTTGGTTTGGTGCAGCAATTTCTTGGGGCCGTGCCTCGGATCGACGCCATGAGAAGGTCGGCGTGCATAGAGGGTGCGTGAATGTCCCTTGCCCGCGTTAAAGCCTATTGACGGATATGGAGGCCACCATTATAGCGACCGTGATCCGCGGGGCCAATATCCGCCGAAAGACTACTTGGCGCAGTCACGAAGGTGCTCGCCTAATAGAGGCGCAGGTTCAAGAATGTCTTGTTTGAGTGATGAATCAATCATTGTAAAAACAATGTTTATTTTGATTATGAGGCTATATTTATACCGCTTGCTCGAAAATATGATTGTGTCCTCAGGCGGCCGCTTATATATATGTATATATAAATATGTAATCCGAAAGTTAGCAATCGTTATTTCAGCCCCACGCATACAATGCGGGGTGTTCGTGAAAAATATGCTTAATCACACTTGATCCAACGTCTTGGTCCATTAAGGAGGTGATCGCACGTCGAACTAGGCAACTGGACTATATAGCTGTAACACTTTCTCTTAGCCATGGGAGTCTAACGTTGGGGCTACTATGTAGCCCCTGGTACCTTCGCGTGCATCCGAATACGGGCGCGTATGTACATGACCGGGAAACGGTCCTTCGTTAATGCGTAGGGATCCTAAAGATTCCGATAAGTCTTCGAGTGGTTGAACAGCCTCTCACTGTATCATGATGAGCTGGCCGGCTTTCTCTCGAGGTGCTCATCTCGAATAACCATGGCACAATTGCAGTAGTTCTCCTTTGGCCACCTTAGCCGATAATAACGGAACGTAAGGCGGCAAACCCAGGAGCCGAGCAAACCCAACATTTGACGAAAGACATGATTCGGAGCTGATGCATATAAGGCCAAACTCGTGACGCCGAACACTCCTGAAGGTATTCGGACTTTACAACAGGTGATGGGCTCAAGAATGCCAATTCATGATAAACCCTGTGTTTCAAGGTACGTGTGTTAATCAGTCATGGCGAAATGCCAATAACGGTAGTATCCTCTGCGTCTATGGAACCCATGGGATGGTTAAACAACAAGAGACAATAGAAAAGGTTTACACAGGGGCTTAATCTAAAAACCCCGCTGAACGGGCCCGCTGCACGTCTCGCGCTTTTGTCTCCGTTGTGCAGATCTCGAAGGGTATCGCGCGAACGTTGTCTCGTGAAAAAAAGAAAACTCGAGGAGAGTACAACGTAAGTATGCGGCGGATAGTAAAGTGTAAGATGTTGGCCTGCCAATAAGGTTGGGCCAAGTGTGGGGCTGTATTAAATATTTATAGCCCCTCGTGTCCGCTATGGGATTACATATACGGTGCCCAGGTTCAATTTTGTCCGGGCTACCGGACTCGTCTAACCGTGTCTGTGGTCTTAATGACCAATCATGTTTTCTGATATTGGAGGCCGCTTATAGTCCGGCCGCTAGGGCCGTTGCGTGTTCCTCTGCGCGTGAAGAGTGCTCTGTGATTCTGTTAATGGTGATGACGTCACATGGACCGGGCATCTTGAGTATAAGGTAGCCATAGTGCGGTAATGCGTTAAAGCGGGCGAAGGCCGTTCTTCCGAGCAATGCATGATAGCCGCTTTGGAAGGGTGCGATGGTGAAGAGTAGTTCTTCGCTTCTGGAATTGCCTGGGGAGCCAAATGTTACCTCCAGTACAATGGAGCCCCTACCGTAGGCTTTAACGCCTGGTATCACCCCTTCAAAGGCGGTGTTGCTTTGGCTAATTCTGGATGGGTTTATCCCCATCCTGCGGACAGTGTCCTCGTATATTAAATTGAGACTACTTCCGCCGTCCATGAGGACACGGGTGAGACGGTATCCGTCGATTATTGGGTCGAGCACCAAGGCCTTTGATCCTCCGCTACCAATACTAGTTCGCCGCCCAAGTGATCGAAGGTGTTCGGATAAGACATCCAAGAGTTAGTGTGGGTACAATGGGCTCTATATCGAGCGCCGTCTCTATGCGGCGCTCAGGCTCTTCTCATGGATGTGTGAGTTGCGTGGATCATGTTTATCGTTTTAACCTCTGGCGGAATTTTTTCGTCCCCCAGTTGTTCGGCCGGGCGAGGTTCATCCTCATCTTCACTTGGTGTTTCCTTCCCTTGTGTTCAGCATTTAATTTGCCGGCTCGCTTGAAGACCCAAAGACTGTGTGCGTGTGGTTCGCAGGTTTGTCAGGTGCCATGAATTTGGCACACCGTCCAGACTCTATTCGCATCGGACGATTCTCTTTATCGCTTTTAAATGGCTTCTTTTGATGATCAGGTCGGAGCCCCGAATCCGCATTAACCGCTGTGTTATCCGGCTCTTCCTTGTTTTGGCGCTTGTTTTATTATGCCGTGGCTTCCCTGCCATCCCTTATTTCGGATGTGCTAGGGTCGCTAGTGCCTTTACGGGCTAGCCAGCTATCTTCACCCGTGCAAAAGCGGGTCATAAGGCTTGTTAGGGCTGCCATTGTCCTTGGCTTTTCTTGGCCGAGGTGTCTGGCGAGCCACTAGTCGCAGATGCTGTGTTTGAATGCCGCTAAGGCTTCGGCGTCCGGACAATCGACAATTTGATTCTTCTTAGTGAAGAATCTGTTCCAAAGCTTGCGGGCGGACTCTTCGGGCTGTTGGATTATGTGGCTTAAGTCCTCCGCATCCGGAGGCCGGACATAAGTCCCTTGAAAATTGGCCCTGAAAGCGTCCTCGAGTTCCTCCCAACTCCCAATTGAGTTTTCGGGGGGGCTTTTCAACCAGTGTCGAGCTGGTCCCTTCAGTTTGAGGGGAAGGTATTTGATGGCATGGAGGTCATCCCCACGAGCCATATGTATATGCAGGATAAAATCTCGATCCGCACTGGTCTGCTGCTCCGTCAGATGCCTCTATGTTCACTGTGTTTAAAGCCTGTGGAAATTCATGGTCCAAGATTTCTTCAAGAAAGCACAGGGGTGAGCAGCCCCTCAGATCCGGACGATGCTATGGCATGCCGCCGGCTGTTGTTGTGTCTGGTGTTTATTCTGAACTGGTATTTGATTAGCATAATCGTTTTGGTGACCACAGTCCCTCGCTGGGGTGTGTCCTTTAGATCCGTAGATGGACCTAGCTATGCCAGCTTTCTTATCCAGGTGTTCACGTAGATCATGCGCGGCGTCGGTAGCCGCTTTGTTGCGGTTATGAAGTGGTATGTCTGGCCTCCTGGTCGTGTTACTCTTTGGTGGAGTGGCCTCGTCGTCGAATTCTGGCAGTAGCTTGCGTTTTGGATAGCTCTTTGTATGGCGATCGTCGCCGTATCTTTCTTCAGTGTCTAGCACCTTATTCCATCTGCGATTGAGCGCTTCCTGTGCGACTTTGAGCTGTTGCTTCTGCTTCTTTATACTTCTCGCTGTGGCCATAAGTTTTCTATGGAGGTTATCTCATTCCATGCGTCCTTCCGGAATGATGAATGCATCATCGTTCGGACTGTCTTCTTGTCCTGGGCTGGTTTGATGAACTCGTCCCTCTAGATCATTGTCATCGGGCATCTGCGCCGAACTGTGTTCGGCGTGACCGCTCGTCCTGCTCCATCACTGGTTCCATATGGTTGTTGTTGCCCTCGGGGTTGACCGGAGTATCGATCCTTCTGGCTCTCTTGCTGCTATTTTTACTGTTGCTGGACTTGGAACGGCGTCTGCGCCGTTGCTTTGGCTTTTGCCCGGGGTTTTTATCTTCCGGATTGTCGCCGTCGTCCTCCTTGGCCGTATCCACCATGTATATGTCGTGTGATGAGGCGGAAGTCCGGCACCCCATAGATTCTGAATTTTCTCCTGCATCATCATCCATACCGTCGATGCTTTAGGAGTCGAAGTCAAGCACGTCGGTTAAATCATCAACCGTGGCTATGAAGTGGGTGGTGGGTGGGTAACGAATTTCTTCGTCGCCTGCTTTCCACTCGAGCCGGACATAGTTCGCCTTGGAATTTTCTATCAAAGAGAGAGTTTTTAACGAGTTCAGCATGTCGCCAAAGGGCGAGTGCCGGAAGGTATCCGCAGCGGTGAACTCCATTACCGGATCCCAACCTGGCTCGACTGGCTCGGGAGTGCGTGGACAGGAACCAACATCCGGATGCGAATCCGAGGGTCCGGAGTCACAGGCCACCACAGAGGTGAGACCCGTGTTCGGCTCCACCGCCGATGAGTGTGCAGCCTTCGGGGCAGGGCCCATCCCTCCATCCTCAGGCGACGCAGCCTGCTCCGGATTTAGGTCCGAGGCTACTGTGGGGGTGATACCCTGAGCTTTGTCCAACAGCAGGCCTAAGCCGTGCCTGTCGCGACTGTCCGGTGCTCCTGGCATAGGCCTGAATCCGTCGAAGATCAAGTCTCCATGAATGTTCGCCGTGTAGTTCAGGTTTCCGAACCTGATCCGGTGGCCAGGGGCGTAGCCATCGATCTGCTCCAGGTGGCCATGCGAATTGGCCCGCAGTGCGGCCGCCAAACAGAAAGATTTGTCCGGGGAGAAAAGTCTCACCTTGGACCGTGTTGTTGATGATGATTGAAGGCGCCATCAAGCCTTGTAGCGACGACACAGAGGAACTCTCAATGAAAGCACCAATGTCAGTGTCAAAACTGGCGGATCTCGGGTAGAGGGTCCCGATCTGTGCGTCTAGGCTGATGGTAACAGGAAGCAAGGGACACAATGTTTACCCAGGTTCGGGCCCTCTCGATGGAGGTAAAACCCTACTTCCTGCTTGATTAATATAGAAGATATGAGTAGTACAAGAGTAGATCTAGCACGAGATCGTAGAGGC
Organism: Aegilops speltoides; assembly: GCA_021437245.1. Classification (NCBI taxonomy): domain Eukaryota; kingdom Viridiplantae; phylum Streptophyta; class Magnoliopsida; order Poales; family Poaceae; genus Aegilops; species Aegilops speltoides. The sequence goes on from CM038143.1 coordinate 373,542,326, forward strand.
TAAACCCTAAGAGCTAGCCTATGATGGTATGATTGTAATTGTGCTCGGCCTTCTAAGGACCAACCTCTCCGGTTTATATAGACACTGGAGATGGCTAGGTTTTACATGGAGTCGGTTACAAGGAAGGAAACACAATATCCGGATCGCCAAGCTTGCCTTCCACGCAAAGGAGAGTCCCATTTGGACACGGGCCGAAGCCTTGAGTCTTGTATCTTCACGCTTCAATAGTCCGTACGATGTATACAGTCCGTCTGTCCGGATACCCCTAATCCAGGACTCCCTCATTATGCGCGATAGAAGATGCCCCGAGAGATATCGAGATAGACGTATGGATGGAAGGAGACAATACGTGTGTTCCTGATGGATAGTAAGCGATAATCATACTTAGGGGGTGAGTGCTTGCGCCTATGGCCTGTTTGGATACTCTAACTCGCTTAGAGGTTAGAGTTAGATTCATACCTGAACTAACCCTGAACTAACTCTAAGTAAAGAGGTGTTTGGATGGCAGGGTTAGATGGAGCGCGGATACGGAGAGGCACCTTCACAAAGCGCAAAGAGAGGGAGGGAGGAGAGGACGAGAAGCTTCGAGGAAGTGGGGAGGGATCTGCTGCGGGGAGAGCGAGAGAAAAAAGTGTTTATAAGCGGTCCCGAGAAGAACTAACCCAAATAAGCACCTCTTGGATGGGTTAGTTTTTTGGATGGGTTAGATGCATCTAACGTAAACTAACCCTCCTGTTTGGATCTTTTTGGGTTAGTTGACTCCAAACTAACCCAAATTAACTCTAGCCCATGGATCCAAACAGAGCCTATGATGGAGTGAGGGATTATGGTACTTAGGGGGCGGGGGTGCGTGTCACATGGAGAGAGAACAAGGGCGGAGAGTGTTGAATGGGTCTATATGTATAGCGTGAGCGAGACATGTGTATGTGTGAACCAGGGAGATATAAGGCCAGTTTGGCTTGCGTCGTGAGCATATTTTGCGTGGCCTGGGGTTGTGGCTGGATTTCATGCACGCTTGTTTGGTTGCTACCCTGTGAAAAAGAAAGCCCGCCTGGGCTGGGTTCCTTGCACTTTAATTAGCTCGGCTGAGCTCCAGACATCGCAAGTAGCTCGCCCAAGCGATCGATTTAACGCTCGCCGTGCTCGGTCGTAGGCGGCCACGAGGCTAACAACAACATGGATGGATATTAGCATTAAATAATTGATGCATGGATTGATTGATGGGACGTTGATGCTTTGCTCGCCTAGGCATGAACCAAACGCTCAAAGACCACACAAGCCTGGCCAGCAGAATATTTCACATCTCACGCCCACACCAAAAGACCGCCATCAAGGCATGAGGCTCAGTCACGAACCAAACTGACCAATAAAGTTTGAGAGAGACCGAGGAGCCCGATAAGGCTGAGTGGTGCGCCGATAGGTGAGAGGGGGAAAGAGATATTCCATCCGCCGATAATGCAAAGGCATGTAAATTTTTAGAAGTCAAACTTTGGAAACTTTGATCAGGTTTACGCAAATGTTATTTATATCTACAATACCAAAGATACATCATACAAAACTACATCTCATGGTGAATCTAATGGTATATGTTTGCCGTACTAGATGTAATTCTTTTTCTCCACGTACATGGTCAAACTTTGTGATGTTTGACTTTTCAATAAATCTATATGCTATGGACAGAGGAGAGTGCCTCAGCCGAGACAGATCAAGTGCGTGTGAAGGAGAATGAGTAAGTGTGCAAAAAGAGTATGTGTGTGAAAGAGAAAGTGACAACAAACGATAAATTAGAGAGAGAGAGTGTTTTTTGTTTCTTATGCGAACATATCACGCATGCATCTCCGAGATGGAAAAGCGAGGCAAGGAGATACACGAAGATAGCTAGTGTGTGGTTGTTTGCAACGGAGAGAGACACCCCTGTAGCACATGTCCAATAGAGGTCTGGCCAACAAGAAAAAAAGGTCGAGAGGGACACATGGATGGCATGGATGCATGGGGAGGGAGAGAGGGTGTGTTTGTGATAGAGAGATCCCCTCGAGATTGTGAGGGGAGTATATGGGTGGGAGATCGAGGGAGTGCATGCGCGATAGAAAGATGCCCCAAGATAAATCGAGATAGACCATGCACATGTTTGTGATGGAGACTAAGATTAGCTAGTCATATACATATAGGGGGGACTGTGTGTGCCTACAATTGAGTGAGAGACCATCATACTTGGCTAGCTGGGCATGAGATTGTGTGTGTGTGTGTGTGTGTGTGCGTGTGAGATGGAGAGAGAACGAGGGAGAGAGATAGAGTTTTAGATGGGCCTATCGAAAAGCAGTGAGATATGCATGTGTATGTGTGACCTGTGGATGGAGAGTTTGAGAGAGGGGGGAAGAGCTCCGAGACGACATAGTGGTGCGTGAGAGAGTTACGGGCAAAGAGCCAAGGAATTTGTGTGCGTACGATGAGTGCACCCAAGATATCTATCTTGGACTAGCTAGAGTATCATACATAGTGTGCGAGAGAGACCTATAGATGGTGTATATATGAATGCGAACTAGAAAGACCCCCCCACACACACACACAGAGAGAGAGAGAGATGGAGAGAAAGGGAGAGGGACCAACAAGGTTTTTGTGTCGGATGCGTGCGACAGGATTGAAGATTGTTGGCGAGAGAGAGTGAGAGAGAGAGAGAACAGGAGTCCGGGAGAGGGGGAGGTCGCGTTTTATGCATCAAAGACTGATATAAACCATGTTTCCATATAAACTTGCATTCAAATATTAAAATTGGAGAACATGTTGTCTGCCATCCACACATGAACGGATATATGCGTATATCAAACAAGTTCATTAATTTGACTTTCGACATGTTCATGGAGTACTACAATACTGTACAACATGCTACTCAATTGAGGTGTTCAATTTTGGATTTAGTTCACTATTTTGACCTACTGAACGAGCTAGTTCATTGAATCGAGATATTTCATTTTGGGTTTGATTCGCGTTTTTGAGTGGGTCAACTATTTGTCATATAGTAAATCGCTAGCAACGAGCATGTAAAATAACATTACTCCCGAGCATCATCTCTCCATCTAAAAAAAAGTGGTAAGCTAATATTTCAAAATTTGATTCGAATCAACTTGGTAAGGTAGACGTGGATGCTCGTTCTCCCAAAATTTGAACGAACCGTTAAACATCCTCTTTGCTCGGTGGAATTCATCCAAGCAAATAAATGGGAGACACGAAATTACCATCCTATGTGGGACACACATATATTGGCCCGTTGTACATCGAGGGTAGGTTTGTAACTTCATCCAAGCGCGCCTTCTCCTCGGCCGAACTGACATGTGCCGAATAATTCATAAACCATGGTCGGCAAAACACGCTCTCCTCGCCCGAAATAGCTCGCGCCCACTATTTCAAAACATGCTCTCCTCGCCCGAAATCGCTCGTGCCCACTATAGTTCAAAACACGCCCTCCTCGCCCGAAATCGCTCCCGCCCACTATTTGGGGAGAAGCAAAGTTACTCTACTATCCCGACCTCAAGACACGCACCCAAGCCGAGAAGCCTATAGGTAAGGGTAGAACTTTAACTCCCTCACATTTCGCATAAATGCGCTCAGAAGACATGGTTCCACTCCTCCCACCCCCCCGCCCCCATTTATACCTCGTGGGCACCAAATCACCTTCTCCCCGGGAAGGTCCCTTCTCCCGAGCCACAAAACCTCAGCCCCACCTCCATGGCGCCCCCACCGCACCAATTTCACAGCGGCCCACCTCCCTAATGCCGAAGACGCTGTCCAATTGCCGTCGTGCACTGGGTCGTGTGCCTCTTACTTCGTGTTGTTGGTGCTGCCTCGACGACGGCAGCGTGAACCGTACCGGAGCCGACTTACTCCCACCGTTGTTCACAGCGCTGGAGCGACTCCAACTTCGGATCCATCCAGAGTCCTGGCGCTGCTTCCGCGTAGCAGTCGACCGTCGCGACATCGCTCTTTCCCTGCCGCCGGTCGCCACCGCAACTGCACTGGCCTCACCGACTCGACAGCTGGACCTGCCTACTTCACCATGCCACCAGATAGGTCGCACCCTCATCTCAAATAACTTTATTTAGGCGTCAGTTGTCTAAATTTTTATTCTGTGCTAATCGATTCCCAATGGGAAGCAGCACCCCTCGAGGCAGCGGAGCTCCTAGGCTGCCGGTTGGCTGGTGTCTAACATAAGGGTGCGGGGCTGCAAGTTCGCCGCGGAAGTAGCGCTTAGATGGCTATCTTTTAGAGTTGCGTGGGTTGAAGGTCGCCGCCACGGATCTGGATGACGGGAGTCTTTGTGGATTGGCCCGGGCGGCGCAACCACGGCAAAGGCGGTGGGCGGGAGCGGGTTTTGGTCGGGCCACGGATGGCGGAGGTAGGTTGCTCGTTGTTGGTCGCCGCTCTTCGGGAAGATTCCAACAGTGTCATCCCGAGGCACAAGACGACCATCAAGCCATCCGCGAGATCGGATAAAGACTAAAATAAAATAAAATCGTGTGACCCCAATTTAGTCTTCAATCAATAGACGTGTGACCACTCGCATACTTTGTCTGTTGATCTCTTAGTGTATTTCTTCGATCAAAGAGATATGTCGTTCTTAACATTATGCGTTATCGCATCTTCGCATGCACCGCCTTCCGACTCACCGTAGCTGCTCCAACAAGGGAAGCATACACCGTAAGGGAGCCATAGCCCCACTCATTAGTTCCTCGATCGAATGCGCTGCGTCTCGACATGGACAAGAACAACAACCGCAGGCCATCGACAAGTCAAGACATGATGCTCACTCCTATGGATGGCAGCCAGATAGGTTGTACCCTCATATTACTTGTGTGCAACATTTATGGCTTTGTTATTCATCTAAGCATGGAAAATAGATTATCACATTTCACTATATATTCATGCTGATCTCTTACGGGTCTTGTTCAGGAGTTCACGCTGTTCCATAGTTCAGCTAAGATACTTGTTCTTTAGGTAACGCTGTTCCATAGTTATCATCCATCAGCCAATGCTATTCCACAGGCTGGTGATTATAGTATTATACCACTTCTAGTATTACCTATGTTGTTCTTTAATACTTTTGTGTGCCATCTAGTTAATCTCGAGTACAAACGGTACATGTTCGTAGCTTTCATCCTGTTCTCCTTTAGTTTATGAGACCTGTTCTGCTAGTTAACCCCAGTCCTACTATTTATGTCGTCTCCTACAGGCACTCATTTACATAAATCTAACTACTAGTTGTCTTCTATGCATGTTAGATATAATTGCACACACTGATATATCCACAAGAACCTCGCGGAGCAATGTAAAGGCCAATAAACTTGATGTCAATGATACCCAATATGATGGAACATGTAAAGGTAGTTCTTCGAAGACTTGCGTAAAGATGATGAATCCTCTTCACCCCACAAGGTCCTTGCTCTAACTTGGCCCGTGATATGGGTACAACATGCATATAATGTCCCGGAGTGTATCTACTGTTGTAATGCCATGTGCTTAGCATGCTGATCATGCATGTAAATATGTCATGCCTTCGTGTTTTTCAAGACCTATTCCATTCATGATAACATGTTTTCAAATTCAAGCATCTTGTATTCTACTCTATCGCAATGCCATCTGCTTAATTTGGACATCATGCTTCTTAATATCTTATGCATTGTTATTCATCCATATGTACTTCATCTGTCCGCCGTATCATTTTTTTTACATTGAAGTGATGTTCTAGTGCTCTGTTGCAATGCCATCTTATTTTCCCAATCATACACGTGTATGTTGCCTTAGTTATTTCTGTACGTATTCCGCTGGCATATAGTTTTACATTCAACTAGTGTTTTTTGTTGTGTTGTCTGTCGTATCCCTAGCTCTTACACCATACTCCCTCCGTCCGGATTACATGTTGCTGAAATGGATAAAAAAGGATGTATCTAGAACTGAAATACGCCTAGACCCATCCATTTTTTTTCTGGATGGAGGGAATACATGTCAATATGTCATGCCTTTCTATTCATCAGTACCTATTCCATCTCTCTGCCATCACATGTTTTATAATTAAAGCACCATTCTTCTATACAAGGCATGCAAGGGGAAGACGACTATGTTAGAATCTGAAGGGTTACAAACAAGGCCTTTGCAAAAGATCCAAATGCCGGAGATAATAAACCAACTCCAGCTTTTATAGATATCTGCCCAAAGACAGAGAAACCCAACTCCTACCGATAATAAGCGATTCGGTGGCCAAAGAACTAGTCCGCTCCAATTCAAGCAAAAATATATCAACTCAATTCTAAGAAGCGCAGCGTATCCTTGCATCATGAAATTTTATAGCATGCTGATCATATTTTCTACATGTTTCTTACCCATCTCTCTTTAGAAAATAAGCTTAACAGGTAGAAGAATTTCTGCAATGGTATTGTTTATGAGGAAAGATTCTTGCAGGAATTCTCTATGCTCCAATGTAGATGTAAGTACCTATTGTATATCACTATATTTTTACATCAGCATGTATTTTGTTAATCGGCGTGAATCCAACCTTTATCCGATCTAAATGTAGTTGTAGCAAAATGTATGATTAAAGGCCACAATGTTGATTTTGTAAGGAAAATCGCTCGGTAGTTTTGCATCCCGAAATGCATGAGTGTACTATCTCATATCGGTGGGTTTGAATACTTTGGTTCTCAGAGTGGGTTTTTCAGGTGTTTTTTTATCGTGTTGTCCTATCGTATCCCTAGTGTTACATCATACTCCCTCCGTCCGGATTAAATGTCACGAAATGGATAAAACCGATGTATCTAGAACTGAAATACGCCTAGACCCGTCCATTTATTTCCGGATGGAGCGAATACATGTTAATATGTCATGCCTTTCTATTCTTCAGTACCTATTCCATCTCTGCTGTAGCATGTTTTATAACTGAATCACCATTCTTCTATATAAGGCATGCAAGGGGAAGATGGATATGTTAGAATCTGAAGGGTTACAAACCAGGTCATTGCAAAAGATCTAAACGCCAGGCGATAATAAACCAACTCCATTTTTCATAGATCTTGCCCAAAGACAGAGAAACCCAACTCCCGTGATAATAAGCAGATTCCAATGGCCAAAGAACTAGTCCGCTCCACTCCAAAGAAAAGAATGTCAACTCCATTCTAAGAAGCGCAGCGTATCCTCGCATCATGAAATTTTATAGCGCTCGATCATATTTTCTACATGTTTCTTACCCATCTCTTTTAGAAAATAAGGTTAAACAATAGAAGACTTCCTCCATTGGGATCAGATTCGAGGAAAATATCTTCCGGTATTCTCTCGTGCTCCAATGCTGATGTAAGTACTGCTGTATATCACTCTATTTTTACATCAACATGTATTTTGTTAATCGGCATGAATCTAACCTTTATCCGATCTAAAATTAGTTGTAGCAAAATGTTACAGCGCCAATGTTCATTTTTGTAAGGAAAACTGCTCGTAGTTTTGCATATCGAGCTACATGAATGTACTATCTCATATCACGCACATTATGAATTGTAGTGCTTCTCCGGTTGCCCATTCATTCATTGTGTCAATGTTGCTTTCAGATTACGCTTCGGCTGATGATAGCTGTGCCATATTGTGTTAATTTGGTGTAGGCTAGTTGCGCAAACGCTCGTTGTGTCAATGTTGCTTTCCTATTATCCGACTTGGCCAATGATAGCAATGCTAGTGTGTTAATTTTGTGCAGCTGTCAAGATAAGAAGACAAACTCGAAAACAGCAAGGCAACCCCATTGTTTCTTTCCAATAAATCTAGGCCGTAATATGGCAATAACTCATGATTAACTGCTTGGTTCCGCCCTAATTTATGTTATGATGCAAAGGGTCGAGACACTCTCCACTATCAATAATACAAGCCCGCCAAAATCGCTATCTGAATCTGCTCAAGATCCTCCGCCTCAATGCAACGGAATAAATGTATGTTTGTGAACCAATTAATGGTCAAGCAATGATGGAAATGGTGGATGAATCAGAGGTGCAGAGTCGTGCGACACAACAACCGATCAATGTTTTCAGAGACAAGTAGCAAAGCAGAAAGAACTTGCCCACATGCTTATGGGCGCCATCTGGCCGAGGTTGCGATTGTGACGTTGTAGATGGTTAGGTTCTGCTCATTTATTTGCACCGCATCAATCTTTGATTGCCCAATGGATGTTATTTCATGTAATATATGCCGGATGTGCAACGTTATTCCCGTATGTCGTACCTTTGCTTGATCGGTTTTGGTCCTGTGCATAATTGCTCGTCGTAATGGGCTCAAATTATCTAATTTGGCCTAAAGACATGTACGAACTTTAGTGGTCCCATTAAGTTAATGGGCCGTTACTAGGCCGAAAGTTAATAGTCGGCCCTCTTACCTCCCGGGTCATCAACAGGCTGACATCGAAGCGGGCAACAGGTGGCCCCAATTTATTTCACGGGCCGTTAACAGGCTGTTACTAAGTTTGGGCTACATATGGCCCAACTATACTATAGGCCTTTACCAGGCCGAAAGAGACAGCGGGCTTGTACTGGACCATGAAGACCATGGGCCGCTAAGAGGCCGAAAGTCAGGTCATATTGTAAATGGCCCAACCGTGTTATGGTCCTTTAGCAGGCCGAAAGAGAAATCGGGCTGGTATTGGACCATGAAGGGCATGAGCCGTTAAAAGGCCAAAACTAAGGTCCGACTACAAATGACCCAACTCATTTATGGTCCATTAACAGGCCGAAAGGCACACAGGGCCGGGAATTGGCCCAACACTTAAATGGGTCGCTAAAAGGCCAAAACTCAGGTCCGACGACAAATGGCCCAACTGATTTATGGGCCGTCAACAGGCTGAAAGTGACACCGGGCCAGAAATTGGCCCAACACTTAAATGGGCCGCTAAAAGGCCGAAACTCAGGTTCGACAACAAATGGCCCATCAGATTTATGGGCCGTCAACAGGCTGAAAGACACACCGGGCCGGAAATTAGCCCAACATTTAAATCAGTCGCTAAAAGGCCGAAAGATGTACATCCTGAAAATTGGCCCATCCATTAAATGGGCCGTTAACAGGCCGAAATCTCATCGGGCTGATATTGAGCCCAAAAATATAGCGGGCTGTTAACGGGCTCAAATTGACGATGGGCTGCAATGGTGTCAAATCTTTAACGGGCCGTTGACGGGCCGAATTGGCACATCTCATATGGGCCGTGGGCTTAAATGGACCTGACACAAGTAGGCCTTATATGGGCTGCCCTGCTAATTTTTACTGGGCCGGCCTTTTCACAGGAATGGGCCTGCTATGCCACGTGTCAACATATCATAGGCGCCTTCCGTCCAATGAGTGGATGACATCTGTCCCAACGATGAGCCGACACGTGTTTCCTCCAGCCAATGATGATTTTACACGTGGAAAATCCCCATTGGTCGGGGCTGTTAATGGGTTATCGGATCCAAAACCCGACCCGATTGCTTAACGGCGTTCCGTTACGGTGGATGCCACGTGTCGGTCACCCTTGATGAAAGCACTTCTGTGATGCGCGATTTATCGTCATGGAAGTGGACACTTCCGTGATGATAATTTTGGTAATGTCATGGAACACTTCTACGACAAAGACAGTATGACTATCTTGATTCTCGCTCATAAAATCGCCCCGATGTACATGCATGACAAAAAACGCGACCTACTGTGACAAACACGTATCATCATGGAAGTGTTTTTTGTAGTGTATATAGGCATCACGTCCGTGACAAGTAGACCGACTCCTGCTTGCATCTACTACCATTACTCCACACATCGACCGCTATCCAACATGCATCTAGAGTATTAAGTTCCTAAGAACAGAGTAACACATTAAGAAAGATGACATGATGTAGAGGGACAAACTCAAGCAATATGATATAAACCCCATCTTTTTATCCTCGATGGTAACAATACAATACGTGCCTTGCAACCCTTTCTGTCACTGCGTAAGGACACCGCAAGATTGAACCCAAAGCTAAGCACTTCTCCCATGGCAAGAAAGATCAATCTAGTAGGCCAAACCAAACTGATAATTCAAAGAGACTTGCAAAGATAACTCAATCATACATAAAAGAATTCAGAGGAGATTCAAATATTTCTCATAGATAAACTTGATCATAAACCCACAATTCATCGGATCTTGACAAACACACCGCAAAAAGAGTTTACATCGAATAGATCTCCATAAGATAGGGGGAGAACATTGTATTGAGATCCAAAAAGAGACAAGAAGCCATCTAGCTAATAACTATGGACCCAAAGGTCTGTGGTAAACTACTCACAACTCATCGGAGGGGCTATGGTGTTGATGTAGAAGCCCTCCATGGTCGATTCCCCCTCCAGCGGAGCGCCGGCGAAGGCTCCAAGATGGGATCTCACGGATACATAAGGTTACAGCGGTGGAAATTGTTTTTAGTTGGCTCCCTGGATGTTTTCAGGGTACGTAGGTATATATAGGAGGAAGAAGTACGTTGCTGGCCGCTCGTGGGGCCCAGGAGACAGGCGGCGCGCCCAGGAGGGGTGGGCTCGCCCTCCTATCTCCTGGCTGCCTCGTTGGCTTCTTGACTTGCAATCCAAGTTCTCCGGATCACGTTCGTTCCAAAAATCACGCTGCCGAAGGTTTCATTCCGTTTGGACTCCGTTTGATATTCCTTTTCTTTGAAATACTCAAATAGGCAAAAAAAACAGTAATACGGGCTGGGCCTCCGGTTAGTAGGTTAGTCCCAAAAATGATATAAATGTGTAAAATAAAGCCCATAAACATCCAAAAGGGGTAATATAATAGCATGGAACAGTAAAAAATTATAGATACGTTGGAGATGTATCAAGCATCCCCAAGCTTAATTCCTTCTCGTCCTCGAGTAGGCAAATGATAAAAACAGAATTTTTTATGTGGAATGCTACCTAGCATAATTCTCAATGTAATTTTCTTTATTGTGGCATGAATGTTCAGATCCAAATGATTCCAGATAAAAGCTTATTAAACATAAAAATAATAATGCTTCGAAGCATACTAACAAATAATCATGTCCTATCAAAATAGCATAGCCAAAGAAAGCTTATCCCTACAAAATCATATAGTTAGGCCATGCTTCATTTTCATTACACAAAATACTCCCATCATGCACAACCCCGGTTTCAGCCAAGCAATTGGTTCATACTTTTTAACGCGCTTCAACTTTTTCAACTATTACGCAATACATGAGCGCAAGCCATGGACATAGCACTATGGTGGTATATGGTGGTGGTTGTGAGGACAAAAAAAGGGAGAAGATAGTCTCACATCAACTAGGCGTATTAACGGGCTATGGAGATGCCCATCAATAGATATCAATGTGAGTGAGTAGGGATTGCCATGCAACGGATGCACTAGAGCTATAAATATATGAAAGCTCAACAAAATAAACTAAGTGGGTGTGCATCCAGCTTGCTTGCTCATGAAGACATATGGCATTTTGAGGAAGCCCATCATTGGAATATACAAGCCAAGTTCTATAATGAAAAATTCCCACTCAGTATATGAAAGTGACAACATAGGAAACTCTCTATCATGAAGACCATGTTGCTACTTTGAAGCACAAGTGTGGAAAAAGAGATAGTAGCATTGTCCCTTCTCTCTTTTTCTCTCATTTTATATTTTTTTCTTCTTTTTCTTTTTTTTTCTTTTGGCCTTTCTCCTTTTTTTTGGCCTTCCCCTTTTCTTTTCTTTCCTTTTCTTTTTCAAGTCCGAAGTCTCATCCCGACTTGTGGGGGAATCATAGTCTTCATCATCCTTTCCTCACTGGGATAATGCTCTAATAATGATGATCATCACACTTTTATTGATTTACAACTCAAGAATTACAACTCAAAACTAGAACAAGATATGACTCTATATGAATGCCTCCGGTGGTGTACTGGGATATGCAATGAATCAAGAGCGACATGTATAAAAATTATGAAAGTGGCCTTGCCACAAATATGATGTCAACTACATGATCATGCAAAGAGCAATATGACAACGATGAAGTGTGTCATAATAAACGGAACGATGGAAAGTTGCATGGCAATATATCTCGGAATGGCTATAGAAATGCCATAATAGGTAGGTATGGTGGCTGTTTTGAGGAAGGTAAATAATGGGTGCATGATACCGGCGAAAGTTGCGCGGTATAATAGAGGCTAGCAAAGTGGAAAGATGAGTGTGCGTATATCCATGGACTCACATTAGTCATAAAGAACTCATATACTTATTGCAAAAGTCTACTTGCCCTCGAAGCAAAGTACTACTACGCATGCTCCTAGGGGAAGGGTTGGTACGAGTTAACCATCGCGCGATCCCGACCTCCACTCATAAGGAAGGCAATTAAAAGAGCACCTCATGCAACAAATTTGTCACACAACTTTTACCATACGTGCATGCTACGGGACTTGCCAACTTCAACACAAGTATTTCTCAATTTCATAATTACCCACTAGCATGACTCTAACATTACTACCTCTATATCTCAAAACAATTATCAAGCATCAAATTGATCCTAGTGTTTTATGCACTTTCTATGATAGTTTTTATTATACCCAACTTGAATGCTCACCATTCTAGGACCAATTTATAACCATAGCAAATACCATGCTGTTCTAAAATACTCTCAAAATAATATAAGTGAAGCATGAGAGACTAGCAATTTATTCAAAATTAAGCCACCGCCGTGCTCTAAAAGATATAAGTGAAGCACTAGAGCAAAAACTATCAAGCTCAAAAGATATAAGTGAAGCACATAGAGTATTGTAGCAAATTCTAATCAAGTGGGCTTCTCCCAAAAGGTGTGTACATCAAGGATGACTGTGGCAAACTAAAAAGCAAAGACTAATATAATACACGACGCTCCAAGCAAAACACATATCATGTGGCGAATAAAAATATAGCTCCAAGTAAAGTTACCAATGAACGAAGACGAAAGAGGGGATGCCTTCCGGGGGCATCCCCAAGCTTAGGCTTTTGGCTATTCTTGAATATCTTGGGGTTCCATGGGCATACCCATGTTGCAGAATGTAGTAATTTAAAAAAAAATCCTACGCACACGCAAGATCATGGTGATGGCATAGCAACGAGAGGGGAGAGTATTGTCCACGTACCCTCGTAGACCGTAAGCGGAAGCGTTATGACAACGCGGATGATGTAGTCATACGTCTTCATGATCCGACCGATCCAAGTACCGAATGTACGACACCTCCGAGTTCAGCACACGTTCAGCTCGATGACGATCCTCGGGCTCCGATCTAGCAAAGTGTCGGGGATGAGTTCCGTCAGCACGACGGTGTGGTGACGATGATGATGTTCTATCGGCGCAGGCTTCGCCTAAACTCCATGACGATATGACCGAGGTGGAATATGGTGGAGGGGCCACGCGACACGGCTAAGGAACGATCCGTAGATCAACTTGTGTGTCTCTAGGGTGCCCCTACCCCGATATAAAGGAGCAAGGGGAGGCCGGCCGGCCCTAGGGGCGCGCCAAGAGGGGGGGAGTCCTCCTCCTAGTGGGAGTAGGACTCCCTTTCCTAGTCCCACTAGGAAGGAGGAAGGGGAAGGAAAGAGAGGAGAGGGAGAGGAAGGGGGCGCCTCCCTAGTCCAATTCAGACTCCTCATGGGGGCGCCACCTCTGGGCTGCTGCCCTCTCTCTCCCTCGTGCCCACTAAGGCCCAATACTTCCCGGGGTTCCAGTAACCCTCCCAAGACTCCGCTTTCTCCAAATCACCCGAACACTTCCGGTGTCCGAATATAGTCGCCCAATATATCAATCTTTATGTCTCGACCATTTCGAGACTCCTCTTCATGTCCGTGATCACATCCGGACTCAACAAACTTTGGTACATCAAAACTTATAAACTCATAATAAAACCGCCATCGTAACGTTGCGCAAGCGGACCCTACGGGTTCGAGAACTATGTAGACATGACCTAGAACTATTCTCGGTCAATAACCAATAGCAGGACCTAGATGCCCATATTGGCTCCTACATATTCTACGAAGATCTTTATCGGTCAAACCGCATAACAACATACGTTGTTCCCTTTGTCATCGGTATGTTACTTGCCCGAGATTCGATCTTCGGTATCCAATACCTAGTTCAATCTCGTTACCGGCAAGTATCTTTACTCGTTACGTAATGCATCATTCCATAACTAACTCATTAGCTACATTGCTTGCAAGGCTTATAGTGATGTGCATTACCGAGAGGGCCCAGAGATACCTCTCCGACAATCGGAGTGACAAAACCTAATCTCGAAATACGCAAACCCAACATGTACCTTTGGAGACACCTGTAGTACTCCTTTATAATCACCCGATTACGTTAGACCTTTGGTAGCACCCAAAGTGTTCCTCCGTAAACGGAGTTGCATAATCTCATAGTTACAGGAACATGTATAAGTCATGAAGAAAGCAATAGCAATATACTAAACGATCAAGTGCTAGGCTAACGGAATGGGTCATGTCAATCACATCATTCTCCTAATGATGTGATCCCATTAATCAAATGACAACACATGTCTATGGTTAGGAAACATAACCATCTTTGATTAATAAGCTAGTCAAGTAGAGGCATACTAGTGACGTTGTGTTTGTCTATGTATTCACACATGTATTATGTTTCCGGTTAATACAATTCTAGCATGAATAATAAACATTTATCATGATATGAGGAAATAAATAATAACTTTATTATTGCCTCTAGGGCATATTTCCTTCAGTCTCCCACTTGCACTAGAGTAAATAATCTAGATTACATAGTAATGATTCTAACACCCATGGAGTCTTGGTGCTGATCATGTTTTGCTCGTGAGAGAGGCTTAGTCAATGGGTCTGCAACATTCAGATTCGTATGTATCTTGCAAATTTCTACGTCTCCCACTTGGACTTGGTCCCGGATGGAATTGAAGCGTCTCTTGATGTGCTTGGTCCTCTTGTGAAATCTGGATTCCTTTGCCAAGGCAATTGCACCAGTATTGTCACAGAAGATCTTCATTGGTCCCGATGCACTAGGGATGACACCTAGATCGGAAATGAACTCCTTCATCCAGACTCCTTCATTTATTGCTTCCGAAGCAGCTATGTACTCCGCTTCACATGTAGATCCCGCCACGACGCTTTGTTTAGAACCGCACCAACTTACAGCTCCACCATTTAACAAAAATACGTATCCGGTTTGCAATTTAGAATCGTCTGGATCAGTGTCAAAGCTTGCATCGATGTAACCATTTACGACTAGCTCTTTGTCACCTCCATATATGAGAAACATATCCTTAGTCCTTTTCAGGTATTTCAGGATGTTCTTGACCGCTGTCTAGTGATCCACTCCTGGATTACTTTGGTACCTTCCTGCCAAGCTTATTGCTAAGCATACGTCAGGTCTGATACACAGCATTGCATACATGATAGAGCCTATGGCTGAAGCATAGGGAACATCTTTCATTTTTTCTCTATCTTCTGCTGTGGTCGGGCATTGAGTCTAAATCAACTTCACACCTTGTAGCACGGGCAAGAACCCTTTCTTTGCCTCATCCATTTTGAACTTTTTCAAAATTTTATCAAGGTATGTGCTTTGTGAAAGTCCTATTAAGCGTCTTGATCTATCTCTATAAATCTTGATTCCCAATATGTAAGCAGCTTCACCGAGGTCTTTCATTGAAAAACTTTTATTCAAGTATCCCTTTATGCTATCCAGAAAGTCTATATCATTTCCAATTAATAATATGTCATCTACATATAATATCAGAAATGCTACAGAGCTCCCACTCACTTTCTTGTAAATACATGCTTCTCCAAAAGTATGTATAAAACCACATGCTTTGATCACACTATCAAAGCGTTTATTCCAACTCCGAGATGCTTGCACCAGTCCATAAATGGATCGCTGGAGCTTGCACACTTTGTTAGCACCTTTTGGATCAACAAAACCTTCCGCTGCATCATATACAACTCTTTTTCCGTAAATCCATTCAAGAATGCAGTTTTGACATCCATTTGCCAAATTTCATAATCATAAAATGCAGCAATAGCTAACATGATTCGGACAGACTTAAGCATCGCTACGGTGAGAAAGTCTCATCGTAGTCAACCCCTTGAACTTGTCGAAAACCTTTCGCAACAAGTCGAGCTTTATAGACAGCTACATTACCATCAAGATCGTCTTCTTCTTAAAGATCCATTTATTCTCAATGGCTTGCCGATCATCGGGCAAGTCAACCAAAGTCCATACTTTGTTCTCATACATGGATCCCATCTTAGATTTCATGGCCTCTAGCCATTTTATGAATCTGGGCTCATCATCGCTTCCCCATAGTTCGTAGGTTCATCATGGTCAAGTAACATGACTTCCGTAATAGGATTACCGCATCACTCAGTGCGGATCTTACTCGTAGACCCACGAGGTTCAAAGGAAACTTGATCCAAGTTTCATGATCAATATCATTAGCTTCCTCACTAATTGGTGTAGTTGTCACAGAACCGTTCTTGTGATGAACTACTTTCCAATAAGGGAGCAGTACTGATTACCTCATCAAGTTCTACTTTCCTCCCACTCACTTCTTTCGAGAGAAACTCCTTCTCTAGAAAGGATCCGATTTAGCAATGAAAATCTTGCCCTCAGATCTGTGATAGAAGGTGTACCCAATAGTCTCTTTTGGGTATCCTATGAAGACACATTTTCGATTTAGGTTCGAGCTTATCTGGTTGAAGTTTCTTCACATAAGCATCGCAACCCCAAACTTTGAGAAACGACAACTTTGGTTTCTTGCCAAACCACAGCTCATAAGGCGTCGCCTCAACAGATTTTGATGGTGCCCTATTCAACGTGAATGCGCCGCCTCTAAAGCATAACCCCGTAACGATAGTGATAAATCAAGAAGAAACATCATAGATCGCACCATATCTAGTAAAGTACAATTACGACGCTCGGACACACCATTTCGTTGTGGTGTTCGGTGGCGGAGTTGCTAAACTATTCCGCATTGTTTCAAATGTAAACCAAACTCATAACTCAAATATTCTCCTCCACGATCAGATTGTAGAAACTTTATTTTCTTGTTACGATGATTTTCCACTTCACTCAAATTCTTTGAACTTTTCAAATGTTTCAGACTTGTGTTTCATTAAGTAGATATACCCATATCTGCTCAAACCATCTATGAAGGTGAGAAAATAACGATACCGCCATGAGCCTCAACATTCATTGGACCACAAACATCAAGATGTATGATTTCCAACAAATCAGTTGCTCGCTCCATAGTTCCGGAGAACGGCGTTTTAGTCATCTTGCCCATGAGGCACGGTTCGCAAGTACCAAGTGATTCATAATCAAGTGATTCCAAAAGCCCATTAGTATGGAGTTTCTTCATGCGTTTTACACCGATATGACCTAAACGATAGTGCCACAAATAAGTGGCACTGTCATTATCAACTCTACATCTTTTGGTTTCAACACTATGAATATGTGTATCACTACTATCGAGATTCAATAAAAATAGACCACTCTTCAAGGGTGCATGACCATAAAAGATATTACTCATATAAATATAACAACCATTATCTCTCGATTTAAATGAATAACCGCCTCGCATCAAACAAGATCCAGATATAATGTTCATGCTCAACGCGGCACCAAATAACAATTATTTAGGTCTAAAACTAATCTCGATGGTAGATGTAGAGGTAGCGTGTCGACCGCGATCATGTCGACTTTGGAACCATTTCCCGCGCGCATCGTCACCTCATCCTTAGCCAATCTTCGCTAATCCGTAATCCCTGCTTCGAGTTGCAAATATTAGCAATGTAACCAGATCAAATACCTGTGTACTATGCGAGCATTAGTAAGGTACACATCAATAACATGTATATCACATATACCTTTGTTCACTTTGCCATCCTTCTTATCCGCCAAATACTTGGGGCAGTTCCGCTTCCAAAGTGTCCACCGCTTGCAAGAGAAGCACTCAGCCTCGTGCTTAGGTCCAGACTTGGGTTTCTTCTCTTGAGCAGCAACTTGTTTGCTGTTCTTCTTGAAGTTCCTTCTTCTTCCCTTTGCCCTTTTTCTTGAAACTGGTGGTCTTGTTAACCATCAACACTTGATGCTCCTTCTGATTTCTACCTCCGCTGCTTTTAGCATTGCGAAGAGCTCGGAATAGTCTTGTCCATCCCTTGCATATTATAGTTCATCACGAAGCTCTTGTAGCTTGGTGGCGAGTGATTGAAGAATTTCATCAATGACACTATCATCGTGAAGATTAACTCCCGGTTGAATCAAGTGATTATTATACCCGACATTTTGAGTATGTGTTCACCGACGTAACTATTCTCCTCCATCTTGCAGCTATAGAACTTATTGGAGACTTCATATCTCTCAATCCGGCATTTGCTTGAAATATTAACTTCAACTCTGGAACATCTCATATGCTCCATGACGCTCAAAACATCGTTGAAGACCGGTTCTAAGCCGTAAAGCATGGCACATCGAACTATCGAGTAGTCATCAGCTTTGCTCGCCAGACGCTCTTAACGCCGTCGGTTGCATCAAGAAGAGGCCTAGCACCTAGCGGTGCTTCCAGACGTAATTCTTCCGTGCAAGCAATGAGGATAATCCTCGAGTTACGGACCTAGTCCGTAATTGCTACCATCATCTTTCAACTTTGCTTTCTCAAGGAACGCATTAAAATTCAACGGAACAACAAAGACGAGCCGTCTATCTACAACAAACATAGACAAGCAAAATACTATCAGTACTAAGTTCATGATAAATTTAAGTTCAATTAATCATATTACTTAAGAACTCCCACTTAGACAGACACATCTCTAGTCATCTAAGTGATTACGTGATCCAAATCAACTAAACCATGTCCGATCATCACGTGAGATGGAGTAGTTTCAATGGTGAACATCACTATGTTGATCATATCTACTATATGATTCACGCTCGACCTTTCGGTCTCCGTGTTCCGAGGCCATATCTCAGATATGCTAGGCTCGCCAAGTTTAACCCGAGTATTCCGCATGTGCAACTGTTTTGCACCCATTGTATTTGAATGTAGAGCCTATCACACCCGATCATCACGTGGTGTCTCAAAGACGAAGAACTTTCGCAACAAAGTGCATACTCAGGAGAACACTTCTTGATAATTAGTGAGAGATCATCTTAAAATGCTACCGTCAATCAAAGCAATATAAGATGCATAAAGGATAAACATCACATGCAATCAATATAAGTGATATGATATGGCCATCATCATCTTGTGCTTGTGATCTCCATCTTCAAAGCATCATCGTGATCACCATCGTCACCGGCGCGACACCCTGATCTCCATCGTAGCATCATTGTCGTTACGCCATCTATTGCTTCTACGACTATCGCTACCGCTTAGTGATAAAGTAAGGCAATTAGGGGCGTTTGCATTTCATACAATAAAGCGACAACCATATGGCTCCTCGCCGATATGGATAACTTCGTTACAAAACATGATCATCTCATACAATAAAATATAGCATCACGTCTTGACCATATCACATCACAACATGCCCTGCAAAAACAAGTTAGACGTCCTCTACTTTGTTGTTGCAAATTTTACATGGCTGCTACGGGCTTAGCAAGAACCGTTCTTACCTACGCATCAAAACCACAACGATAGTTCGTCAAGTTAGTGTTGTTTTATCCTTCGCAAGGACCGGGCGTAGCCACACTCGATTCAGCTAAAGTGAGAGGGACAGACACCCGCCAGCCACCTTTAAGCACGAGTGCTCGTAACGGTGAAACCAGTCTCGTGTAAGCGTACGCGTAATGTCGGTCCGGGCCGCTTCATCTCACAATACCGCCGAACCAAAGTATGACATGCTGGTAAGAAGTATGACTTGTATCGCCCACAACTCACTTGTGTTCTACTCGTGCATATGACATCTACGCATAAAACCTGGCTCGGATGCCACTGTTGGGGAACGTAGTAATTTCAAAGAATTTCCTACGCACACGCAAGATCATGGTGATGGCATAGCAACGAGAGGGGAGAGTATTGTCCACGCACTCGTGAGACCGTAAGCGAAGCGCTATGACAACGCGGTTGATGTAGTCGACGTCTTCACGATCCGACCGATCCAAGTACCGAACGCACGACACCTCCGAGTTCAGCACACGCTCAGCTCGATGACGATCCCCGGCTCCGATCCAGAAAGCGTCGGGGATGAGTTCCACAAGACGACGGCATGGTGACGATGATGATGTTCTACCGGCGCAGGCTTTGCCTAAACTCCGCGACGATATGACCGAGGTGGAATATGGTGGAGGGGGCACCGACACGGCTAAGGAACGATCCGTAGATCAACTTGTGTGTCTCTAGGGTGCCCCCGCCCGTGATATAAAGGAGCAAGGGGAGGCCGGCCGGCCCTAGGGTGCGCGCCAGGGGGGGAGTCCTCCTCCTAGTGGGAGTAGGACTCCCTTTCCTAGTCCCACTAGGAAGGAGGAAGGGGAAGGAAAGAGAGGAGAGGGAGAGGGAAGGGGGGCGCCCCCTAGTCCAATTCAGACTCCTCATGGAGGGGGCGCCACCTCCGGCTGTGCCCTCTCTCTCCCTCAGCCCACTAAGGCCCAATACTTCCCGGGGTTTCGTAACCCTCCCAAGACTTCGGTTTTCTCCAAATCACCCGAACACTTCCGTGTCCGAATATAGTCGCCCAATATATCAATCTTTATGTCTCGACCATTTTGAGACTCCTCGTCATGTCCGTGATCACATCCGGACTCAACAAACTTCGTACATCAAAACTTATAAACTCATAATAAAACTGTCATCGTAACGTTAAGCGTGCGGACCCTACGGGTTCGAGAACTATGTAGACATGACCTAGAACTATTCTCGGTCAAGAACCAATAGCGGACCTGGATGCCCATATTGGCTCCTACATATTCTACGAAGATCTTTATCGGTCAAACCGCATAACAACATACGTTGTTCCCTTTGTCATCGGTATGTTACTTGCCCGAGATTCGATCGTCGGTATCCAATACCTAGTTCAATATCGTTACCGGCAAGTCTCTTTACTCGTTACGTAATGCATCATTCCGTAACTAACTCATTAGCTACATTGCTTGCAAGGCTTATAGTGATGTGCATTACCGAGAGGGCCCAGAGATACCTCTCTGACAATCTGAGTGACAAAACCTAATCTCGAAATACGCCAACCCAACATGTACCTTTGGAGACACCTGTAGTACTCCTTTATAATCACCCAGTTACGTTGTGACGTTTGGTAGCACCCAAAGTGTTCCTCCGCTAAACGGAGTTGCATAATCTCATAGTTACAGGAACATGTATAAGTCATGAAGAAAGCAATAGCAATATACTAAACGATCAAGTGCTAGGCTAACGGAATGGGTCATGTCAATCACATCATTCTCCTAATGATGTGATCCCATTAATAAAATGACAACACATGTCTATGGTTAGGAAACATAACCATCTTTGATTAATAAGCTAGTCAAGTAGAGGCATACTAGTGACGTTGTGTTTGTCTATGTATTCACACATGTATTATGTTTCCGGTTAATACAATTCTAGCATGAATAATAAACATTTATCATGATATGAGGAAATAAATAATAACTTTATTATTGCCTCTAGGGCATATTTCCTTCAACCCAAGCTTAGGATTTTTCCACTCCTTATTCCATAGTCCATCAAAGCTTTACCCAAAACTTGAAAACTTCACAACACAAAACTCAACAGGAAATCTTATAAGCTCCGTTAGTGAAAGAAAACAAAACCACCACATAAGGTACTGTAATGAACTCATTCTTTGTTTATTTTGGTGTTAAACCTACTGTATTCCAAGTTCTCTATGGTTCATATCACTTAATACTAGCCATAGATGCATCAAAATATGCAAACAACACACGAAGAACAGAATCTGTCAATAACAGAACAGTCTGTAGCAATCTGTAACTAACGCAAACTTATGGAACTCTAAAAATACTACAAAAATAGTAAGTCCTGGACAATTTGTCTATTGACCAGCAGCAAAAAGAATCAACGCAAAAGCTTTTAACAATACTAAATTTGTGCGCGCAAAGTTTCTGTTTTTCAGCAGAATCAAATTAACTATCATCATAGGTTATCCTATAGGTTCTACTTGACACAAACACTAATTAAAAGATAAAAACACATCTAAACAGAAGGTATATGCAAAATTTATTACTAAACAGAAACAAAAACAAAAAACACAAATAAAATTGAGTTGCCTCCCAAATAGCGCTATCGTTTAACGCTCCTAGCTAGGCATAAAAGCGAAGATAGATCTAAGTAGTGCCATCTTTGGCACTCAATTCATAAGTAGCTCGCATGATAGATTCATAAGGTAATTTGACTTTCTTTCTTGGAAAGTGCTCCATGCCTTTCCTTAATGGAAATTGGAATCTAATATTCCCTTCCTTCATATCAATAATCGCGCCAATCGTTCTAAGGAAAGGTCTACCAAGAATAATAGGGCAAGAAAGATTGCAATCTATATCAAGAACGATAAATCTGCGGGCACCAAATTTCTATTTGCAACAATGAGAACATCATTGATCCTTCCCATTGGCTTTTGAATGGTGGAATCCGCAAGGTGCAAATTTAAAGAGCAAGCATCAAGATCATGGAAACCTAGAATATCACATAAAGTTTTCGGAATTGTGGAAACACTAGCACCCAAATCACACAAAGCATAACACTCATGATCTTTAATTCTAATCTTTATAGTAGGTTCCCACTCATCATTAAGTTTTCTAGGTATAGAAACTTCCAAATTAAGTTTTTCATCATAAGATTGCATCAAGGCATCAACGATATGTTTGGTAAAAGCTTTATTTTGACTATAAGCATGAGGAGAATTAACAACGGATTGCAACAAGGAAATACAACCTTCTAAAGAACAATTATCATAATCAAATTCCTTGAAATCCGAGATAGTGGGTTCAATGCTATTTAAAGTCATGACCTCTCCAATCCCACTTTTACCAAATTTAGCATCAAGATCTAAAACTCCAATTCTGGACGCCTTCTAACTAAAGTTGACTCATCTCCAGTCCCATTATTATCAAGATTCATATTGCAAAACAAAGATCTAATAGGGGACACATCAATAACTTTAAGATCTTCATCATTATTTTCATTGAAACTAGAAGAACACGCCTTTACAAAGCAATCTTTCTTAGCACGCAATCTAGCGGTTCTTTCCTTGCACTAATCAATGTAAATTCTCATTGCTTTGAGAGACTCATTGATATCATGCTTAGAAGGAGAAGATCTAAGTTTAAGAGAATCAACATCAAGCGAAAGTCTATCAACGTTCCTAGCCAAATCATCAACTTTGAGCAATTTTTATTCAACCAAAGCATTAAAATTCTTTTGAGAAATCATAAATTCTTTCACACTATTCTCAAAATCAGAGGGCATCTTATTAAAATTACCATAAGAATTATTGTAGGAGTTTCCATAATTATTAGAGGAATTACTAGGGAACGGTCTAGAATTAAAGTTTCCTCTATAAGCATTGTTACCGAAACTATTCCTACCAACAAAATTCACATCCATAGATTCATTACTATTCTCAATCAAAGTAGACAAAGGCATATCATTGGGATCAACAGGAGTATTTTTAGTAGCAAACAACTTCATAAGTTCATTCATCTTTCCACTCAAAACATTGATTTCTTCTATAGCATGCACTTTTTTACTAGAAGATCTTTCGGTGTGCCATTGAGAATAATTAGCCATAATATTATCAAGAAGTTTTGTAGCATCTCCTAACGCGATTTCCATAAGCGTGCCTCCCGCGGCCGAATCTAAAAGATTTCTAGAAGCAAAGTTCAAACCGGCATAAAATTTTTGTATGATCATCCATAAATTCAAACCATGAGTAGGGCAATTGTGAATCATCAATTTCATTATTTCCCAATATTGGGCAACATGCTCATGATCAGGTTGTTTAAAATTCATAATATCGTTCCTAAGAGTCATAATCTTAGCGGGAGGAAAATACTTAGAGATAAAAGCATCTTTGCACTTATTCCAAGAATCAATACTATTTTTAGGCAAAGACAAAAACCAAAATTTAGGAGAAGATTGGGAAAGAGAGGGCAAATAAAACGGCAAGGGTGAAGTGGGGGAGAGGAAAACGAGAGGCAAATGGCAAATAATGTAAATGCGAGGGAGATGAGTTTGTGATGGGTACTTGGTATGTCTTGACTTGAGCGAAGACCTACCCGGCAACGGCGCCAGAAATCCTTCTTGCTACGTCTTGGGCTTGCGTTGGTTTTCCTTGAAGAGGAAAGGGTGATGCGGCAATAGTAGCGTAAGTATTTCCCTCAGCTTTTGAGAACCAAGGTATCAATCCAGTAGGAGGATCCTCAAAAGTCCCACGCACCTACACAAACAAACAAAGAACTCACAACCAACGCAATAAAGGGGTTGTCAATCCCTTCACGGCCACTTCATGAAAGTGAGATCGATAGAGATAGTATGATAAGATAAATATATTTTTGGTATTTTATATTATAGATGCAAAAAGTAAAGATGCAAATAAAAGTAGATTGAAAGCTTATATGATAAAAGATAGACCCGGGGGCCATAGGTTTTACTAGTGGCTTCTCTCAAGATAGCAAAAGTATTACGGTGGGTGAACAAATTACTGTCGAGCAATTGATAGAAAAGAGAATAATTATGAGATTATCCAGGCATGATCATGTATATAGGCATCACGTCCGTGACAAGTAGACCGACTCGTGCCTGCATCTACTACTATTACTCCACACATCGACCGCTATCCAACATGCATCTAGAGTATTAAGTTCATAAGAACAGAGTAACGCAATAAGAAAGATGACATGATGTAGAGGGACAAACTCAAGCAATATGATATAAACCCCATCTTTTTATCCTCGATGGCAACAATACAATACGTGCCTTGCAACCCTTTCTGTCACTGCGTAAGGACACCGCAAGATTGAACCCAAAGCTAAGCACTTCTCCCATGGCAAGAAAGATCAATCTAGTAGGCCAAACCAAACTAATAATTCAAAGAGACTTGCAAAGATAACTCAATCATACATAAAAGAATTCATAGGAGATTCAAATATTTCTCATAGATAAACTTGATCATAAACCCACAATTCATCGAATCTCGACAAACACACCGCAAAAAGAGTTTACATCGAATAGATCTCCACAAGAGAGGGGGAGAACATTGTATTGAGATCCAAAAAGAGAGAAGAAGCCATCTAGCTAATAAATATGGACCCGAAGGTCTGTGGTAAACTACTCACAACTCATTGGAGGGGCTATGGTGTTGATGTAGAAGCCCTCCATGGTCGATTCCCCTCCCATGAGCATCGCGAAGGCTCCAAGATGGGATCTCGTGGATACAGAAGGTTACGGCGGTGGAAATTGTTTTTCGTTGGCTCCCTGGATGTTTTCGGGGTACGTAGGTATATATAGGAGGATGAAGTACATCGGTGGCCGCTCGTGGGGCCCAGGAGACAGGGGGCGCGCCCAGGAGAGGTGGGCGCGCCCTCCTATCTCCTAGTCGCCTCGTTTGCTTCTTGACTTGCACTCCAAGTTCTCCGGATCACGTTCATTCCAAAAATCACGCTGCCGAAGGTTTCATTCCGCTTGGACTCCGTTTGATATTCCTTTTCTTCGAAATAGTGAAATAGGCAAAAAAAATAGCAATACGGGCTGGGCCTCCGGTAAGTAGGTTAGTCACAAAAATGATATAAATGTGTAAAATAAAGCCCATAAACATCCAAAAGGGGTAATATAATAGCATGGAACAATCAAAAATTATAGATACGTTGGAGACGTATCACTATGTCAACTGAGCTCGGTGGCGCCGGATAGATCAAATCGGTGGGGCTGAGTTTGACATTGGGTTTTGGACATATATGAAAATGAGAAAGTGGCTGAGGGTTTTGGAGCAATATCACTAAGAACTTTGAGCAAGTAGACCATTAAGCAACACCTCATCCCCTTTCAATAGTATTGGCTTTCCTTTGAACTCAATGTGATTTTGGATCACTAAAATGAAAAACGAAGACTCTTGAGCTTTTGCCAATATTTGTCCTTAGCATTTTGAAGGGGTTCCACATCCTCTTGTCCTTGTCATGCCATTGTTGAACCGATCTGAAATATACTAGATAAACGTATTAGTCCAACAAGAGATATGTTGTCATTAATTACGAAAATCACCAAGGGAGCACTTGTGCTTTCAATCTCCCCCTTTTTGGTAATTGATGACAACATACATCAAAGCTTTAGATAAAAAAATATGAAGAGTAACAAGTAAAGCTTTGGAAAGACATGTAACATACATCGGCTCCCCCTACATGTATGCAATCATGTAAAGATAGAATATAAGAACATGTGAATGCGTAAGCATGTCAGAGCAAGCAATTAGTTACATGTATCTTGTCTATATGCATCAGAGCAAATGATGTAGATAAGATAAGTGTACCTTCATGTTCATGAATCCTTCTTGCAAAATAATATGTACATCGGCAAGAGATCACTATGCACATGACTGTGATGCATATACTTACCTTGTGGTCTTGAGCTGGCTTTGGAAGAGATGATCTTGAGAAAACAGGGTTAGAAACACAAGGACACTCTAATTAAAGCAATTCAGGAAATCACAAGAGTACCAAGACTAGGATGGCATGTAATGGGTGAGTACTTAGTACTTCATTTGGATATAGTCATGTCCCCAAAGATTAAAGATATGCAATGAATTCCAGAGGTTTTCTTCCCTGGATATGGACTCTTTCTCCCCCTGAATCTGATATTGGATAACGGGAGAAGGTAGGGTAAGAGAAAATTAGAGCAAGAAAAATTAGAGCATGAAACAAACAACCATATATCAATATGTCTTTCCCCTCTTAAAGACATGTGACTTCTCTCCTCTTTTGTTAATAATCACCTGGAGAAGCTAAGATGTGCTCTCTCTCTCCCATGTGATAAGCTTTGATGTGCTCTCTCTCCCCCCTTGACATCAATTTCCAAGAAGGGAACTTTTGGAGCATGAGTCAAATAGGTTTCGTCCTTGAGACACACTACAAAGAAGCATGTAGTTTAAGATGCGGGTAGAGGATAAGACTCATTGAGTGGAGCTGCAGAAGCAATGAAAATATGCAATGGCAAAAAGTTTTCTCAGCAGTGAAATCGGTAACGCTGATCCGCTTTAATCGATGACACCGAGTGGGCAGTGTCATGGATGATGCATATCGGTCAGACCGGGTTAGTCTGCGTCGGTTGTACCGATGAACTGTCTTCAAGATATTGTTGAAGTTCGGTCTAGCCAATAGGCATGAATCGGTGAGGCCGAGTTTAATGGAGAGGAAAAAATTTGTCAACTCAGCTGTCTTAACAAATTAAATCTCACAAGGATATGCAATGAATTAGATGCTGAAAATACAAAGAATATATACAAAGGAAAAGATAAAAATAAACAGACAAAAATAGATCTAGATGAAGTTTTTTTTGAAAGGGGAAACAAGATAGCAAGAAACATATGCAAAAACACAAAGTTAGTGAACAATGAAACACTAGAGAACTTCATCTAGAATGGGCCGGCGACAAAGTTACCTATGTTAGAGTATATTGATTGAGGAGTCAAGAGATAACTCGTGATCGTAGGTCATACTCGTCGTTTAAGCTCAAAATGGGATTACCATTTTTCGTTTAAGCATTTTTTTATGAATTCACATCTTGTTGAGTTGCTTTGACTCATGATTTGGGTCAAAGCTTCTCTAAGATGGAATAACATACCTTGGGTTGTGTTGATCTTGATCATGTAGTCGAACTTGTGTTGGATGCTCAAGGTTGATGTAGTCCATCAAGAATTTGGAGCACCACTTGTAGTTTGAGTTCATCTTCCTACATGGGTTAGTCTTGCAAGGAAGAGCACTTGTGTATCCAAAATGAGAATCATGATACTTGATACCAAATGAAATTTGATATATAGTAATTGTCAAAGGATATGTTGAGTGGATTCATGCTTCCTTGTATTCAACAACCATATAGTAGGAACTTGGTGATGTAGAGATGCTCAAAATGTGAGTGGCTTGCAATCTCATGGATTTGGATTCATCCAAGTACCTACAAGGGTTAGATAACACTCAAAGGTACAAGTATAGATCCAAGACATATGATCATCATTATAAGATAAATATCAAGGATTAGTCATAAAGGATCATGCCGTGCATGTATCCAAATGGAGTTTCTACTCCAAGTTTGAGGCATCAATGATGTTCAATTCACCTCTCAAATGGCAAAATACTTTCTCATCAAGCGGTTCAGTGCATATATCCGCCAATTGCTTATCGGTACGAACATGCTTAAGATTTATGTCTCCTTTAGCAACATGATCTTGAATGAAATGATGACGAACTTCAATATGATTAGTCCGAGAATGTTGAACGGGATTGTGAGCAATCTTAATAGCACTCTCATTATCACAAAGCAATGGAGCATGTTCACATGTATCCCATAATGCTTAAGGGTTTGGGTCATCCAAAGTAATTGAGCACAACATGATCCGGTGGCAATGTATTCCGCTTCGGCGGTGGATAAGGATACCGAGTTTTGTTTCTTGGAGGACCAAGACACAAGAGATCTACCAAGAAATTGACAAGTACCCGAAGTGGACTTTCTATCAACCTTGTCACTAGCATAGTCCGAATTGGAGTAGCCAACAAGATCAAAATAAGACCTCTTAGGATACCAAATGCCAAAATTTGGTGTATGAATTAAGTATCTCACAATCCTTTTCACAGCCTTAAGATGACATTCTTTAGGGGGCGTTTGATATTGTGCACACATGCACACACTAAGCATAAAATCGGGACGGGAGGCACATAGATATAACAATGAACCAATCATAGAGCGGTAAACATTTTGGTCAACCAGTTTGCCATCCTTAGCAAGTCAAGATGCCCACTAGTAGGTATGGGTGTTTTCATACCTTTGCTTTCTTGCATGTTGAACTTCTTGAATAAGTCCTTGGTATACTTTGTTTGGGAAACAAAGGTACCCTCCTTAGTTTGCTTGATTTGCAAACCAAGGAAGAATTTGAGTTCACTCATCATAGACATCTCAAACTTCTCCGGCATTAGCCTTCCAAACTTTTCACTAAAATGAGGGTTAGTCGAGCCAAATATAATATCATCCACATAAATTTGGCACACAAATAATTCACCATTAATCCTTTTAGTAAAAATGTAGAATTAGTCTTCCCAATTTCAAACCCTTTTCCAATAAGAAACTTGGTCAAGCATTTATACCATGCTCTAGGAGCTTGTTTAAGACCATACAAAGCTTTGTGAAGTTTGTAAACATGATCAGGTTTCTTAGGATTAACAAAGCCGGGAGGTTGTTTAACATAAACTTCCTCCTCAATTTCACCATTTAGAAAAGCACTTTCTATGTCCATTTGGTACAAAGTGATATCATGATGATTGGCATAAGTAAGATGCGTATGCACTCAACTCTAGCAACGGGGGCATATGTCTCACCATAGTCCATACCTTCGACTTGAGTGTAGCCTTGGACAACGATACGGGCCTTGTTGCGTACGAATTGTTCATCCTCATCTTGCTTACTCCGAAACACCCATTTGGTTCCAATGACATTGTGGTTGTCGTTCGGTTTGTCAACCAATGTCCACACTTGATTCCTCTCGAAGTTGTGTAACTCTTCATGCATAGCGTTCACCCAATCCGGGTCATCAAGAGCTTCTTCAACCTTCATAGGTTCAATACTATAAATGAATGGGCACTGGTATAGCGGGGTGCTATACAAACGGTTTTTAACCCCTTTCCGTGACGGTGTTTGGAACCGTCACCTAGTGAGTGTGGGCGATAGGGGGGGTCCTTCCCACACGACCCAGAAACCGTCGGGGATATGCCCTCCTGGCACACATGCTCGGCAAAATGAGGTCGTGTGCGACCGTGAGTGAGCAAATATGGTTATACGTACTACAGTGCTAAAAAATATAATTATACACGCGAAATCATTTCCAGTCATAAGTACATCCCACACAGTCAGTCCCCGCTAAACATTTTTGTTCGTATATACACCCCACATAATTGCTACAAGGAAAACACTTCCGTTCGTAGGTACATCACACACAATTTTCTGCGTTAAATCATTCGTGATAGCGTTCCCATCGCACACAATATTAATAATTTTATCATTTGCGTTATCGAATGCATCACACACATTGCGTAGAAGAAACTGTGTGGCAAAGGCTATCCATCACACACAACTTCTATGCGGTAAACGTTTGCGCAAGGTGGCCTAACGCAAACAGTTTTGAGGAGAATGTCGTGTGTGATTATTAATCGATCCAACACGGTATATTCCTGGAAACTGTGTGCATTGCCTTAGGTCATCGCCCACGGTATTTTCTCAATAACCGTTTGCAATAGCAAAAACCAATTAGCAGGCTAATTGCCCTACTATTAATAATCCATTTATTAATCTAATTGACATTCATATTAAACACATAATATATTTCATTCCCATATTAAGGAAGCAGGATTTCATAATTATAATACATCAGAGTACAACATGATATAGCTTCAGCACTCAGCTAGCCCATTACACAACTGCACCAGCACCAAGTTTCACATGCAACATCTAGAACCTTTTGAAATTAGCATCATAGACGGAACATAGACAAATGCTTCTCATCGGGAAAACTGCTGAAGCAGAAGGCGAATATTGAGCCTTCATTGATGTTGAAGGTCTTTGCAACTTTAGGCCAGTGCCTATGGATGATTGACCGTCCATCCTTTGTCCTCTTCAGAAACACTTCAATATTGAACCGTGGGTGTTGTATGAAAACCTTCCTCGCCTCCTGACCATAGAGGTGGTTTGAGAGGTAATCATCAGTGAATTGCTTTGGAAAGGCCTGAAAACACGGATGTGCATAAATATCTTCTCTATATTGGAAATGGGGCAAAGGAATAAAAAAAGGCAAGGTATAATAGCTAGTACCATCTTGTAGTGAACTGATGTTTTCTTCATTGTGCAGACAAAGATCTTGTTGTTTTTTGTCGCTAATTTCTTTATCCTAACAATCTTTCTGAGTTTCTTGACTTGATTGATATTCATGGATAACTCATTTCCCCATATGCAAAAAGGGTCGAGCAGTGGGTCAAAACCTCTGACAGCAGGACCTACATGTGCAAGACCAAATCATTAAAAACCTAAATATTAGAATGGTTTCTGCAATTGCATAATAATGTGCTATTAGACAACGGACCATGCACGTGCTAACCTCGATTGTAAACCTCAGTGCTTCTCATTGTTTCCCTGCAACACATATAAGGTAGTTAGTCATCAGGTTAAGTAAGGATTCGCATGCTATCAGTAAAATATGTTGATGAAAAATAAGCACATTGCAGATTCATCAGATTAATTCAAGCCACATGGAAAACCCATTTATCCAAACCAAGCATGATTAAGAACTAGGAAATATAGCACTTGTATATGTTTCTCATGTATTAAGTGCAGCCAAATTCGATTTATTCCTCACATGCATACAAAATTCCACCCATGATAATTGGACATCGCATTGCAGAACTGAACCAAGCAGTTAACTGAACACCACAACAAATGAACCAAACATTAGCTAAGCACCACATTGCACAATATAATATACTCCTAATAGAAGATCAGACAGTTAACCGAACCAAACATTCTTAACAACTTGCAAATATAGCAATTGTATTTGTTTGTCATGTATTTAGTACAGCCAAATTCGATTTACTTCTCACATGGTACACAATAACAGAATGCACCCACAACTATTGAACATCGCATTGCAGAATTGAAGCAAACAGTTAAGTTAACACCACAACACAAATGAACCATTAACTGAGCACCACATTGCACAATGTATAACCAAACCAAGCATGCTTGACAACTATAACAATTGTATCCGTTTCTCATGTATTTTGTAAAGATAAATTCGATTTATTTCTCACATGGAAGACAATACAAAATTGTAGCCTAAAGAATTGAAAATCACATTTGCAGAATTGAACCAAATAGTTACCTGAAGACGACAACTAATTAACCAAATAGTTAATAAGTGAGCACCAAGCTAGACGACATATAGAAAATATACACAGGAGCAACAGATTGCATGGTAAAATTATATAGCACAATTCACTAGAATTTGTTATGGAAAGGCAGGAGCAGCACACGCAATGGGTAAACCGAGCATGCTTAACCGGCGTAGCTAGAAAATGGCAAGGTGCTCCTCCAAGATCTGGGGTTCGGCACGAATGGTAGCCATCACGACCTCATCCGCGGGTGCGGCCATGATTTGCTTCTCCGCTGCCAAATGCTCCTTGAGCTCCTCACTATACTGCGTGCATCATGGCTTAGGGCGACGCTTATTTGGTGGATGGGTCGGTGGTTTGGGTGGAAGGTGTCGTGCCGGCGGTCGGGGAGTGTGGGATGTGGACGGAGGAGGATGGGGGTCTGGTGTGGATTACCTGCCTGGATAGACGAGGCTGAGCAGTGTGAAGGAGGGTCACCGGCGAGGGGGGCGGCGCTGCAAGCAAGGAGTGAAGGTTTCAACTTGGAAAGGAAGGCAGAAACAGGGGAAATGTGGCTTTTGGTAAGGGGGAGGGGGTGGGGAGGTAGATATTTCCATGGAAGCCGAAAATTTGGAATCGCTTCAGCGAAAAACTGCTACGCAAAGTGTCATCAGACACGGTCCCTTATTCAAAATTGTGTACGATATGTGAACATCATAAACGATTCAGATAGCTTAACCCGTGTGTGATGAGTTTGAATGTCAAAAAATTTGGTTCCAATTTCCCTGGTTAGAATGCTCATCCACGTCATTGCATAATTTGGGTACACAAAGGAGACTACAGCACACCCACACTTCTTAATCGAGCAAGTTCAGGAATTAAACAGAGCTAGCGGGCCTAAACATTACTCTAACAAATTAAAGACCGACGCTCTTAATTAAACAAAACAAAGAGTACTACTACGGCTAGTGCTCGTCGATCTCCGCTGCCTCCTCCATGTCCAGCTCGCGCTCGATGGTCTCCTAGGGAAGGAGCTCCATGGCATCCATCGCACCATATTTGGCAAGCATCTCGCCATCCGCATCCGTCATCTCTTTGGAAAAGGCTACCATGAGCTGGGCATGGGCGGCCGTGATCTGGGCTTGGACGGGCTCCGTCGTTGCATGGTATGCGGCGGAGGAACAGACGGCTGCTCGAACGCTCTCGGCGATTGCCAACTCTTCGGCCGTGCATTGCCGACCGTGGTTGGAGAAGCTTCGTTTGATTTGTGCGGTGACCGCCACGAGCTGGGCGTGGGCGGCCTCGACATGGTCGTGGGCGTCCTCCATCAGGGCTAAGACCACCACTGTGGAATGGACAGCTGTTGTGCCGCTCTCGCCAGCTGCTATCCCCGAGGCAGATGTTGCTCCCGCCACCTGAGAAGCAACAGCGGCCGCTTGGGCTGCCTTGGCCGCCCGGTCGTAGATTGCGGCCACGCTCATGCACCTTGTTAGCACGCGCATGGCAGATGCCGCCGCTCTCTCGCCAAAGTGGGCCACCGAAGTTGCCCGCACGACGCGGGTCCACGTCCCCATCTTTCACCGGCGACAATTGAACAGTGAAATGATATTTGGGGAGCGAGCTAGTGTGCTTGACACGCCGGCTGTGGACTGTAGCCGGCGCACCTTCTCGCGTAAGCCATAGGCATACTATAAACTGTCGGTGCTCCAGGATATTTTGTACTGCATCTCACACGATTGGTGATAATAAACTGTGTGGGATCTACTTGATTTTGAATTTTGATTCGAATTACATAATGGGGTCATAGCGGCAATGGACGGTGTTTGAATTGTTAGACCTTTTATCTGCAGTGAACATGCAACCATATGTGTGTCGTAAAAAAATGGAATTATTCAGGGTTCGTTTGTAAATTTCATACATTAAATTGGTTTTCTAGCCATTTTCAGGTGCACAATTCAAAATTGAAGCACATGCTCCAGTCCATAAAAACGAGTTGCAAAATCAAATGTTTGTCCTTGGTTGCAAGCTTAGGTCACATGCAAGAAATGAGAATGAATGTCAAACACCTTGACACTGTCGCTCAGCCGCTAACATTGGATACATGCTTTTAACATTCTAGTAAATCGAAAACTCGTCTGAAATTCATGAAACTTGACATGATATCATGGAACGGCAGCGACATGCCGTGGTAAAAATATTGTCCCATTTGGGGCAGGTGTGGGTATAAGCTTCTCGCAAACCAGAGCTTCTCTCACAACAAGCCTGATGGTTTTAGTAGGGTACGTGCCACCTTGGGGGACAAAAACGATATATGTTGCCTCTTCTTACTTTCAAAATGTTTCTCGTGTCAACATAGAACAACACAAGTGGTGTATCAATTTTTGGGATTTTTCAGGGTTCGCTTGGACATTTTTATACATTAACTGAATTTTTTATGCATTCATGTGCATAATTCAAATTTGAAATACAGGCACATGCTCTAATGCATATAAATTAGTTAAAAATTCAAATTTGTGTCCTTGGTTGCATGCTTAGGTCTCATGCAAGAAATGTGAATGAATGTCAAACACCCTGCCACCGTTACTCGGCCGCAAACATTGAGATACCTGGTTTTTAAATTCTAGTAAATCCAAAATTCATCTAAAATTCATGAAACTTGTCATGCTATCATGGAGCGGCATCAACATGACGTGGTAATTTTTTTTGTACCATTTGAGGGAAGGTTTGGGGATTGTCTTCTCACAAACCAGAGGTTCTCACAACAAGCCTGATGGTTTTGGTAGGGAACGTCCCACCTTTGGGGACGAAACGATATCCATTGCCGCTTATTGCTTTCAAAAAAAATCCTCGTGTCAATATAAAACAACAGGAGTGTTGTGTCAATTTTTGGGATTTTTCGGGGTTCATTTTGACATTTTTATGCATTAATTGCGTTTTCAATGCATTTATGAGCACAATTCAAATTAGAACTACATGTACATGCTCTAATACATATAAATTGGTTAAAAATTCAAATTTGTGTCCTTGGTTGCATGCTTAGGTCCCATGCAAGAAATGGGAATGAATGTCAAACACCCTACCACCGTCACTCGGCCGCAAACATTGAGATTCCTGGTTTTTAAATTCTAGTAAATCCAAAATTCATCTAAAATTCATGAAACTTGTCATGCTATCATGGAGCGGCATCAACATGACGTGGTAAATTTTTTGTCCCATTTGGGGCGGGTTTGGGTATAAGCTTCTCACAAACCAGAGCTTCTCGCAACAAGCCTGATGACTTCGGTAGGGAACGTCCCACCTTTGGGGACGAAATGATATCAGCTGCCTCTTATTGCTTTCAAAACTTTTCTAGTGTCAACATAGAACAACAGGAGTGTTGTGTCAATTTTTTGGGATTTTCGGGGTTTGTTTGAACATTTTTATGCATTAATTGAGTTTTCGATGCATTTATGTGCATAATTCAAATTTGAACTACATGCACATGATCTAATGCATATAAATTGGTTGAAACTTCAAATCTGTGTCCTTGGTTGCATGCTTAGGTCCCATGCAACAAATGGGAATGAATGTCAAACACCCTGCCACTGTCACTTGGCCGCAAACATTGCGATTCCTGGTTTTTAAATTCTAGTAAATCCAAAACTTGTCTGAAATTCATGAAACTTGGCGTGCTATCATGGAGCGGCGTCAACATGCCGTGGTAACTTTTTGTCCCATTTGGGGCAGGTTTGGAGATATGCTTCCCACAAACCAGAGCTTCTAACAACAAGCCTGATGGTTTTGGTAGGGAACGTCCCACCTTCGGGGACGAAATGATATCTGCTACCTCTTATTTCTTTCAAAAAATCTAGTGTCAACATAGAACAACAGGAGTGTTGTGTTAAATTTTGCAATTTTTCAGGGTTCGTTTGGACATTTTTATACATTAATTGGGTTTTCTAGGCATTTTATGTGCATAATTCAAATTTGAACTGCATGCACATGCTCCAGTGCATATAAATTGGTTGAAAAATGAAATCTTTGTCCTTGGGTGCATTCTTAGGTCCCATGCAAGAAATGGGAATGAATTTCAAACACCAAGGCACTGTTGATTGCCGGCAAAACGTTGAGATACTTTGTTTTTAAATTCTAGCAAATCCAAAACTCGTCTGAAATTCATGAAACTTGGCATGCTATCATGGAATGGCACCAGACATGCTGTGGTATTTTTCGTGTCCATTTTGAGAGAAGAAGCACTCGAATAACAGCCAACAAAGGCATTTTCAAAGAAATAGCTGCCACTCTAACATAAACAACATTCGTATAATTCAAATCCTGTGCGTTGTGTTAACCATTCATGTGACGCTAAATGTCTTGGTTTAATGGCTATAGGAGGTGCCGTGCGGACAACTGCTTGACTGAATGGGAGGCGTGCGAGTGTATTTCGATGCGTAGGCTGACCGAGAGGCATGCAAGCTGTCCTCCAATGCGCAGGCTCACCGGGAGGCGTGTGAGCTGTACCCTGCGCAGGCTCACTGGGAATTGAGCCCTTTGACTTCCATGGCCACCCGCCTTCTTCTGCATTAATGGCGCCCGAGCCGCTACTTAATACGGGCGGTCGTAGTGTTCGCCTCCCATTCCCCTCCCTCCCGGAGACCTCCACCAACGCCATGGCGCAGAAGGATCATCTGCCACTAGTCTTTAAGTTTGGTGAAGTCGACTTCGAGACGGAGGAGATAGAAAATAAGGAGGAATGGGGCCTCATGAACATGGCCCAGAACGAGCTGGCCGCAGCTGTTGCTGCCCCCGCTCCCGTCCCAGCTCCCATCCCACGCCTGCGCCAGCGACCATCCCCGTAGCATTGACGGGCTGGTCGCCGTGCACTATCACGGAGCTGGAAGCCGCGGGCGTCACTGAGGTCTCCGCGGACCCGCGCGAGCTCGTGTACATGCCAGCGCCAGCGCGAACGCCCGTGCCCGTGCCCGTGCCCGTGCGCGCCCCTCTACCCATCGTGGCATCGGTCCCCGTGCATTTGGCTGCACCCGTCGCGCTTGTGCCCTTGCACGCGCCCCCCTCAGTGGCATGGGACGCCGCCGTCGACCGCTACCTCTCAGCGCCGCCAGCTGCCGTCCTCCCACACCTCGCCCATCGATCGCGCAACGACGTGATGTTTGATTTACAAGTGAAGAACATTATGTGCTGCCTTGAAGACTTCAACAATGGCGTCCCGGAGGATGACAACGACAAGGACGGCGCGGCACGCCGCCTCCGCCGCCGCAATCTTTTTCTTGGGTTTAATAATGTATCTCGATCGCAAACATTTTAGTTAGAACACCCGTATGCAAACTGACAGCTTCCCCAGGAAGCCAAGGGAAAATGTGCCGAGGAGGATTTGCACAACTTTTGATCGAAACGTGTTAGATAGAACACCCGTATGCAAAGTGAGAGCAGGATTTGTGCATCTCTTCAACGCAAATGGTTGTTTTGGATGACCTGTGTGCAACCACTTACAAACAATTTGGTAAGATTTTCATCTATCATATTGGGTATGTTGCCATTTGTCAAACTTGAAAGATTGACATTTGTTGATCTAGTAACATTGCCATCTGCCAACCTTGTAACACTGCGATTTGTCAAAATATGCAGCTAAAAATCACTAGCACTATCTAATTTTTGCAACTAAATAAATTCAGTAATTAGATTAAGCAGTCGTGCTTAATTTATACAAACAGTTCAACTCGACAGCTGAACCGACCAAACTTTTCCCCAATTGTTGCCAACCACGTATTGAAATAGCTAGTTCTACTTTATATACTAGCTAATTTTAAGTACGTTGTACAGTTCCACCACATCTATAGTCAGATGAACTGAACAAAATAGCCCCTAAATACTACTACTATGGAGGGGCTTTGTATTACTTCCGGCAGCCTCTCCTCTGCCAAGCGCGCTGAGTAAGAGGCAGAGGAGGAGGAGCATACTAATGAGCTGGACAAATGCAATACGGTGCCTGCCGCTGCTGCATGTTTGGCGACGCTCGCCAGCTCGAACGCCCACTGCCGCTCCAGATGATCCCTCTCCAAGCGGTGGTTCTCCTCGTAGATCTCCTGATACCTCGCCTCTGAGGTGGCGTGTGCCGCGGCCATGGTGGCAGTAAGGCTCTTTGCATGCTCGATGAGGCGCTCCTCCTCCTCCCGCAGGAACTCGGTGTAGCACGCAAGGTCACTGACGCACGTGCCAGCATCCACCTCCACCTCCCGCCTTCAGACGGTGGTGGTGGAGCAGGTGATGACCCTGGCGGTCGACGGTGGGCTGGCAGCCATGACGGCCACCTCCCGCCTTCGGTCCGCGGCTACGAAGCGGGTGATGGCCCTGGCTTTTGACGGTGGTGTGGCGGCAACGTCGGTCGGCAACATCTACCGACGGGCACTGGCAGCGGAGCATGTGGTGGGTGTTCCACGCAAACCCAACAGGGACGCCACACGCACTACACTACGCCCGGGACTGCACCGCCGCCGCAGTGTAGCCTCCCAACTAGAGTTGTCGTCTGATGACGGCGGAGTGGCTGAGCGACCACGACGGACCGGTGCCATTGACGATTGTGGGAGAAGCAGACGACATAAGCTACAGGGAGGGAGGGTAAATGTGACGCATGACTCGCTGGTCGTGAGGGTTTTTATAGCAGGCCGGTAAGCATTGGGATTTTGGGGGATTTCACCCAGTCGGGCGGGAAGCTTGCGCGGGAACCTGTGAGGTTGTGCAGGAACGGGCTCACCGACGATTCATTGGCGCCACCGTTTGGCCAAAAGAACGCTCCCGCGTGCTGTGTTGATGTCTACTATGCAACCTTCTTCTTGTAGACCTTGTTGGGCCTCCAAGTGCAGAGGTTTGTAGGACAATAGCAAATTTCCCTCAAGTGGATAACCTAAGGTTTATCAATCCGTGAGAGGCATAGGATGAAGATGGTCTCTCTCAAACAACCCTACAACCAAATAACAAAGAGTCTCTTGTGTCCCCAACACACCCAATAAAATGGTAAACTGTATAGGTGCACTATTTCGGCGAAGAGATGGTGATACAAGTGCAATATGGATGGTAGATATAGGTTTTTGTAATCTGAAAATATAAAAACAGCAAGGTAACTAGTAACAAAAGTAGGTAAAAATGGTATTGCAATGCTTAAAACAAGGCCTAGTGTTCATACTTTCACTAGTGCAAGCTCTCTCAACAATAATAACATAACTAGATCATATAACAATCCCTCAAAGTGCAACAAAGAGTCACTCCAAAGTCACTAATAGTGAAGAACAAATGAAGAGATTATTGTAGGATACGAAACCACCTCAAAGTTATTCTTTCCGATCGATCCATTGGACTATTCCTATAAGTGTCACAAACAACCCTAGAGTTTGTAGTAAAATAACACCTTAAGACACACATCAACCAAAACCCTAATGTCACCTAGATACTCCAATGTCACCACAAGTATCCGTGGGTATAATTATACGATATGCATCACACAATCTCAGATTCATCTATTCAAACCAACACAAAGAACTTCAAAGAGTGCCCCAAAGTTTCTACCGGAGCGTCAAGACGAAAACGTGTGCCAACCCCTATGCATAGATTCCCAAGGTCAGGGAACCCGCAAGTTGATCACCAAAACATACATCAAGTGAATCAATAAATACCCCATTATCATATTAGGACTAAATTCATAACCTAAGCAAATTAAGTGAAGCATGAGAGTTCATCAATTTCTTAAAAATAAAACCACCGTCGTGCTCTAAAAAGATAAGTGAAACACTAGAGCAAATGACAAACTAATCCAAAAGATATAAGTGAAGATCAATGAGTAGTGGAATAATTATGCAACTATGTGAAGACTCTCTAACATTTAAGAATTTCAGATCTTGGTATTTTATTCAAACAGCAAGCAAAACCTAATAAAATAAAATGACGCTCCAAGAAAAACACATATC
Source organism: Aegilops speltoides (assembly GCA_021437245.1). Classification (NCBI taxonomy): domain Eukaryota; kingdom Viridiplantae; phylum Streptophyta; class Magnoliopsida; order Poales; family Poaceae; genus Aegilops; species Aegilops speltoides. The sequence goes on from CM038143.1 coordinate 373,582,410, forward strand.
ATGTGGTGAATAAAAATATAGCTCCAAGTAAAGTTACCGATGAACGAAGACGAAAGAGGGGATACCATCCGGGGCATCCAAGCTTAGGCTCTTGGTTGTCCTTGAATATTACCTTGGGGTGCCTTGGGAATCCCCAAGCCTAGGCACTTTCCACTCCTTATTCCATAGTCCATCGAATCTTTACCCAAAATTTGAAAACTTCACAACACAAAACTCAACAAAAAACTCATAAGCTCCGTTAGTATAAGAAAATAAATCACCACTTTTGTTACTGTTGTGAACTCATTCTAAATTCATATTGGTGTAATATCTACTGTATTCCAACTTCTCTATGGTTCATACCCTCTGATACTACTCATAGATTCATCAAAATAATTAAACAACACATAGAAAACAGAATCTGTCAAAAACAGAACAGTCTGTAGTAATCTGTAACTCTCGAATACTTATGTAACTCCAAAAATCCAGACAAATTAGGAAACCTGAGCAATTTGTGTACCAATCTAGATAAAAAATAATCAGATCAAAAGAACGTTTCTGTGAATTATCAACACTAATTTACTGGGCGCAAAAGTTTCTGATTTTCAGCAGGATCAACACAACTATCACCGTAAGCTATCCCAAAGGTCTAACTTGGCACTTTATTGAAACAAAAGCTATAAAACATGATTACTACAGTATCTTAATCATGTGAACACACAGAAATAGTAAGGGTAAATATTGGGTTGTCTCCCAACAAGCTTTTTTCTTTAATGCCTTTTTAGCTAGGTATGATGATTTCAATGATGCTCACACAAAAGAAAAGAATTGAACCATAATGGGAGCATCATGAAGAATATGACTAGCACATTTAAGTCTAACCCACTTCCTATGCATAGGGATTTTGTGAGCAAACAACTTATGGGAACAAGAATCAACTAGCATAGGAAGGCAAAACAAGCATAACTTCAAGATTTTCAACACACATAGAGGAAAGTTGATATTATTGAAATTCCTACAAGCATATGTTCCTCCCTCATAGTAATTTTTAGTAGCATCATGAATGAATTCAAAAATATAACTATCACATAAAGCATTCTTTTCATGAGCCACAATCATAGAAATTTTATTACTCTCCACATAAGCAAATTTCTTCTCATGAATAGTAGTGGGACCAAACTAAAAAAAATAACTATCATGTGAGGCATAATCCAATTGAAGATTAAAATCAAGATGACAAGTTTCATGGTTATCATTATTCTTTATAGCATACATGTCATCACAATAATCATCACAGGTAGCAACTTTGTTCTCATAATCAATTGGAACCTCTTCCGAAAGAGTGGATTCATCACTAAATAAAGTCATGACCTCTCCAAATCCACTTTTATCAATATAATCATCATAAATAGCAGGCATGCTTTCATCATAATAGACATTCTCATCAAAATTTGGGGGACCAAAAATATCATATTCATCAAACATAGCATCCCCAAGCTTGTGGCTTTGCATATCATTAGAATCATGGATATTCAAGGAATTCATACTAACAACATTGCAATCATGCTCATCATACAAAGATTTTATGCCAAACATTTTAATGCATTCTTCTTCTAACACTTGGGCACAATTATCGGAATCCTTATTTTCACAAAAGACATTAAAAAGATAAAACATATGAGGCATCCTCAATTCCATTTTTTGTGTAGTTTTCTTTTATGGACTAAATTAGTGATAAAACAAGAAACTAAAAGATTCGATTGCAAGATCTAAAGATATACCTTCAAGCACTAACCTCCCCAGCAACGGCGCCAAAAAAAGCTTGATGTCTACTACGCAACCTTCTTCTTGTAGACGTTGTTGGGCCTCCAAGTGCAGAGGTTTGTAGGATAGTAGCAAATTTCCCTCTAGTGGATGACCTAAGGTTTATCAATCCGTGGGAGGCGTAGGATGAAAATGGTCTCTCTCAAACAACCTTGAAACCAAATAACAAAGGGTCTCCTGTGTCCCCAAGACACCCAATACAATGGTAAATTGTATAGGTGCACTAGTTTGGCGAAGAGATGGTGATACAAGTGCAATATGGATGGTAGATATAGGTTTTTGTAATCTGAAAATATAAAAACAGCAAGGTAACTAGTAACAAAAGTAGGTAAAAATGGTATTGCAATGCTTAAAACAAGGCCTAGTGTTCATACTTTCACTAGTGCAAGCTCTCTCAATAATAATAACATAACTAGATCATATAACAATCCCTCAACTTGCAACAAAGAGTCACTCCAAAGTCACTAATAGCGGAGAACAAACAAAGAGATTATTGTAGGGTACGACACCACCTCAAAGTTATTCTTTCTAATCAATCCATTGGGATATTTCTATAAGTGTCACAAAAAGCCCTAGAGTTCGTAGTAAATAAGACACACATCAACCAAAACCCTAATGTCAACTAGATACTCCAATGTCACCACAAGTATCCGCGGGTATGATTATACGATATGCATCACACAATCTCAGATTCATCTATTCAAACCAACATGAAGAACTTCAAAGAGTGCCCCAGAGTTTCTACCGGAGAGTCAAGACGAAAACGTGTGCCAACCCCTATGCATAGATTCCCAAGGTCACGGAACCCGCAAGTAGATCACCAAAACAAGAATGGAAACCAATCAATGGAAACCAATCCAATGGAGACCAAAGCTCTGATACCACTTGTAGGATCGAAAGTATGTCTAGAGGGGGGGGGGGTGATTAGACTACTTGACAATATAAAAGTTTAGCCTTTTGATTAGGACAAGTTTTAGCAAGTTCACAATGATGATCAAGTCAAGTATCACCCTACACATGCAATTCTAGAGTATTTGCAGCGGAAAGTAAATTGCACATGTAGTAAAGAGAGGTGGAGAAGAGCAAACGCAATTTGGAGACACGGAGATTTTTTCTCGTGGTTCCGATAGGTGGTGCTATCGTCAATCCACGTTGATGGAGACTTCAACCCACGGAGGGTAACGGCTGCGAATGTCCACGGAGGGCTCCACCCACGAAGGGTCCACGAAGAAGCAACCTTGTCTATGCCATCATGGCATATGCCCACGGAGGACTAGCCTTACTCGGGGTAGATCTTCACGAAGTAGGCGATCTCCTTGCCCTTACAAACTTCTTGGTTCAACTCCACATCTTGACGGAGGCTCCCAAGCGACACCTAACCAATCTAGGAGGCACCACCTCCAAAAGGTAATAGATGGTGTTGGTGATGATGAACTCCTTGCTCTTGTGCTTCAAATGATAATCTCCCCAACACTCAACTCTCCTCACCGATTTGGCTGTGGTGGAAGAAAGGATTGAGTGGAAAGCAACTTGGGAAGGCTAGAAATCAAGTTTCATATGGTGGGAGTGGAGCAACTTGATCTCAACACAAGGGTAGGTAGTTTTCTTCTCGAAATGTAAGGTAGGAGTGGTAGTTCTTTCGATGGCTCTCTCCACGAATGAAGAGGAGGTGGAGGGTATTTATAGCCTCCACACAAAATCCAACTACACACATTTGACCAATCTCGGTCAGACCGAAGTTGACAACTCGGTGAGACCGAAAGTTCAAATCTTGTGAACGTTGGGATTTTCGGTGGGACCGAAAACACAATCTCGGTGAGTCCGATTCTTCCAAAGACTAGGGTTTGCCAATCTCGGTGGGACCAACTTTATCATCTCGGTGACACCAATTTGATGACAGAAGGTTACAGAAGCTTGGCAACACTAGTTTCGGTGAGACCGAGTTTGGAATCGGAAAATCTGAAATTTCTAGGGTTTGGGTATATGGCTGAGGTGGTTCATCTCGGTGTGACTGAGTTTATGGAATCGGTGAGACCGAGATTACTTATGAGTGTGTGTTGGAATGAAAGATTGCTGATAGTTTGGGAGATAGATCACTAAGCACTTTGAGCAACCAGATCATTAACATAACCTCATCCCCTTTTAATAGTATTGGCTTTCCTATAGACTCAATGTGATCTTGGATCACTAAACCAAAAATGGAGTCTTGAGCTTTTGCCAATGCTTTCCTTAGCATTTTGAGGGGTCCACTTCTTCAGTCATTGCCATACCCATATCACTGAACTTTCTGAAATGATTCTCAAGAAGTTATTAGTTCAATGATATATATGTTGTTATTAATTAGCAAAACCACCCGGGGATTAGTTGCACTTTCAGTGAACTACTCCCTCCTCCTCATGGAGAGCGCCGAGATGATGAAGATGGCCACTCGTGATGATTCCCCCCTCCTGCAGGGTGCCGAAATAGGGTCCCGATTAGTTTTTGGTGGCTACATAGGCTTGCGGCAGCGAACTTCCGATCTAGGTTATGTTCTGGAGGTTTGGGGATTTATAGGAGCGGTTGGCATCGAGAACAAGTCAGCGGGACCCAGAGGGAGTCCATGAGGCAGGGGGCGCGCCCTAAGGGGGGCCCTCCACCCTCGTGGGGCCCACGGGACTCCCCTCTAGTAACTCTTCATTCCAGTATTTTTTTTAATATTTTCCAGAAAAAATCTCCGTTGATTTTCAGCGCATTCCGAGAATTTTTATTTCTGCACAAAAACAACACCATGGTAGTTCTACTGAAAACAACGTCAGTCCAGGTTAGTTCTAACCAAATCATACCAAAATCATGTAAAAATATCATAAACATGGCATGAATACATCAAAAAATATAGATACATTGGAGACAGACACTACAAAAAAAATACACTTCCATGATGATACGTGTTTGTCACAGTAGGTCGTGTTTTTTGTCATGCATGTACATCCATGATGATTTTATGACGTAATCAAGATAGTCATACTGTCTTTGTCATAGAAGTGTTCCATGACATTACCAAAATTATCATCACGGAAGTGTCCACTTCCATGACAATAAATCGCGCGTCACAGAAGTGCTTTCGTCAAGGGTGACTGACACGTGGCATCCACCGTAATGGAACGCCGTTAAGCTATCGGGTCCGGTTTTGGATCCGATAACCCGTTAACAGCCGGGACCAATGGGGATTTTCCACGTGTAAAATCATCATTGGCCGCAGGAAACACGTGTTGCCTCATCGTTGGGACAGATGTCATCCACTCATTGGACAGGAGGCGCCTATGATAGGTCGACACGTGGCACGACCCAACAGTGGCCAATTCTGGTGAAAAAGGCCGGCCCAGTAAAAATTAGCAGGCCGGCCCACATAAGGCCTACTTGTGTGAGGTCCATTTAAGCCCATGGCGCATACAAGATGTGCCAATTCGGTCCGTCAACGGCCCGTTAAAGATTTGACACCATTGCAGCCCATCGTCAGTTCGAGCCCATTAACAGCCCGCTATATAATTGGACTCAATATCGGCCCGATGAGATTTCGGCCTGTTAACGGCCCATTTAATGGATGGGCCAATTTTCAGGATGTACATCTTTTAGCCTTTTAGTGACCCATTTAAATGTTGGGCTAATTTCCGGCCCGGTGTGTCTTTCAGCCTGTTGACGGCCCATAAATCTGATGGGCCATTTGTAGTCGAACGAGTTTCGCCTTTAGCGGCCCATTTAAGTGTTGGGCCAATTTACGCCGGTGTCACTCTCACTGTTGACGGCCCATAAATCAGTTGGGCCATTTGTAGTCGGACTGAGTTTTGGCCTTTAGCGACCCATTTAAGTCTTGGGCCAATTCTCACAATGTGCCTTCGGCCGTTAACGGACCATAAATGAGTTGGGCCATTTGTAGTCGGACCTTAGTTTTGGCCTTTTAACGGCCCATGCCCTTCATGGTCCAATACCAGCCCGGTTTCTCTTTCGGCCTGCTAAAGGCACATAACATAGTTGGGCCATTTACAATACGACCTGACTTTCGGCCTCTTAGCGGCCCATGGTCTTCATGGTCCAGTACAAGCCCACTGTCTCTTTCGGCCTGCTAAAGGCCTACAGTATAGTTGGGCCATATGTAGCCCAAACTTAGTAACGGCCTGTTAACGGCCCGTGAAATAAACTGGGGCCACCTGTTGGCCGCTTTGATGTCGGCCTGTTAACGACCCGGGAGGTAAGAGGTCCGACCATTAACTTTCGGCCTAGTAACGGCCCATTAACTTAATGGGCCCACTAAAGTTCATACATGTCTTTAGGCCAAATTAGATAATTTGAGCCCATTACGACGAGCAATTATGCACAGGACCAAAACCGATCAAGCAAAGGCACGACATACAGGAATAACGTTGCACATCCAAAGATATATTACAGAAATTACATCCTTCGGGCAATCAAAGATTGATGCGGTGCAAATAAATGAGCGTAACCTAACCATCTACAATGTCACAATCTACAACCTCGTACAGATGATGCCCATAAGCATGTGGGCAAGTTCTTGCTTTGCTTGCTACTGTCTCGAAAACATTGATCGGTTGTTGTGTCGCATGACTCGCACCTCTGATTCATCCACCATTTCCATCATTGCTTCAGCCATTAATTGGTTCACAAACATACATTTATTCCGTTGCATTCGAGACAGAGGATACTGAACAGATTTAGATGGCGATTTTGGCAGGCTTGTATTATTGATAGTGGAGAGTGTCTCAACCACTGCATCATAACATAAATTAGGACGGGAACAAAACAGATTAATCATGAGTTATTGCCATATTAACTGGTCTAGATTTATTGGAAAGAAACAATGGGGTTGCCTTGCTGTTTTCAGAGTTTGTCTTCTTATCTTCAGCAGCCTGCACAAAATTAACACACTAGCATTGCTATCATTGGCCAAGTCAGATAATAGGAAAGCAACATTGACACAACAAACGTTTGGGCAACTAGCCTACACCAAATTAACACAATATGGCACAGCTATCGTCAGCCACGTAAGGTACACTGCAAAAAAAATACACTTCCATGATGATACGTGTTTGTCACAGTAGGTCACGTTTTTTGTCATGCATGTACATCCATGACAAATTTATGACAGAATCAAGATAGTCATACTTGTGCTGTCGTAGAAGTGTTCCATGACATTACCAAAATTATCATCACGGAAGTGTCCACTTCCATGACGATAAGTCGCGCGTCACATAACTGCTTTCGTCAAGGGTGACCGACACGTGGCATCCACCGTAACGGAATGCCGTTAAGCTATCGGGTCGAGTTTTGGATCCGATAACCCGTTAACAGCCCCGACCAATGGGGATTTTCCACGTGTAAAATCATCATTGGCTGGAGGAAACACGTGTCGGCTCACCGTTGGGACAGATGTCATCCGCTCATTGGACCGAAGGCGCCTATGATACGGCGACACGTGGCACGGCCCAACAAAGGCCCATTCCTGTGTAAAGGCCGGCCCGTTTGACTTGGTCAAAAGGTGGCGGGCCAGCCCACGGAAAGCCTATTAACGGCCTATTCGCATATAGCCCATTTACAGCCCGCTAACCCAGGGCCCGTTACGCCCTATCCGAATTAGGCCCAGTAGAATCATCTGGGCCGTCCAATATGATTCAGCCCGTTTTAACTTTCGGCCCGTGTGTGGCCCATGACTTCTTTCAGCCCATATGAGGACCTTTGTAACTCTTGGCCCATTAACGACTCGTGGTGAAACTGGCCCATAATGAACAATGTATCACTTTATACCCATTAACGGCCCGTTATTCCATTGGGCCGTTTCCAGCCCAAGTTATCTTTCGGCCTTCTTAGGGCCCATTGATTCTTGGGCTCATTTGCAGCCTTCGGTTACATACGGCCCGTTACTGTCATTTTCTACTTGTGGGCCAAATTCAGCCCGTCGTTACAGTCGGCCCATTTGCGGACCGTTAATACGTTGGGCCGTTTCCATGTCAAAAAAAAACCGTTGGGCTGTTTTCATAGAGTTATCAAACACGACCTATTAACGACCCGTTATGGTCCATGAATAGTACGGCCCATGATTGGCGAAATGATGATACGCCCCGTAAAAGGCCCATGGATCCTACGGCCCGTATGAGGCCCATGGATAGTACGGCCCGTAAAAGGCCCATGGACCCTACGGCCCGTAGAAGGCCCATTGATCCCTAAGGCCCGTATAGAAGGCCGATGGATCCTACGGCCCGTACACAAGGCCAATGCTCCTACGGCCGAACGAAGGCCGATGGATCATACGGTCTGCAGGAGGCCCATGGTTACAACAGTCCGTGTGTTGCCATGATTATTTTGGCCTAGTTACCAAAAATAGGCTATTGTGGCCACTAGAAAAACATAGAAAAAGAACTGAAGTGACTACAAGCAAACAACTAAACAAGACAATAAGGAAATAAATAAGGAAGCAATTAAGGCTAGCCTATTACCGCTATTACACATATTACATCCACTGGGCATCAAAGTTCGCCACCAGTGCAAATATAGGGAACAAAGCAACATATTATATACACTTGGCCGTCAAAATTGGCCACCAGTGCAAATAAACGTGGCAGCAAAACAAGAGCATAACTTAAACAACTTCAGAAGAGCTCAAGAAACGTTATCCTGGGTATCCACCATGCTGGCAATAAGCTTAGCAAGATGATTATCTTTGTCCTGTTTGGCGCTAAAATCCTCCAACGCTTGCTGTTGCACCAGAAAGTATGCATCTGAATGCTCCAGGGACTTCCGCAGTCCTTTCGCTTCTTGTCGCAGCACAGCTGATCGATGTCTTTCAGCTTGTAGTTGAGACTCAAGAAACCAAACTGATTCAGACAGTGAGTTTGAATAGCTTGTGCAAGCGGTAGTGGCCAGTAACTCGGACACTAAACCAAGACAGGACTTTGGGGTTGTCTCGCTGTCTTCAAGATAGTCTTCCTTAGCTATTTTATCAGCTTTGTTGGAGACCAACAAGGATGTGTCACTATCCTGAACCTTATCTGCATTACTTCCTTTACCATTGCTTAATAAGGCACTCTTCCCCAATATTCTATCAGCATTCTAAAAGAAGAATCAAGCAGGCACATAACAAGTTTAGCATGTATTAGTATATGAAACTCATTTCGGTGAACCAGTTCATTAGTAAGGTGGACAGGATTAAACTACCAAGTCTTCTATTGCCAAGTACTAGTACATAATAAAAGCATCAAACAAACATATATCTATGTCCTATGGTCTTTGCATTGTCTTGCCAAATCAAAATAGAGACACGGTTCAAATCATATCGATTCAAGACAAAGCGTAGTGAAAGAATACAAAGCGTGGGAAACTACACGGCACAACAAGATTTCAGATGGGTACCACGGGTCTACATGTACAACAACACTATTGGCTCTGTTGTGATGCTAGTAATGTGCATGATATGAAAGTCAACTGTATACACAATTGAAATTCAAATCAAAAGAGCTATTGATAAGATCAAACCTGTTAAAGAAACATGCGTGAACATACCTGCCGTGCCATTGGAGTTTCGATTGGATCCTTCAATTTAAAAATAAGTTTGTATGAGTAAATACAATGATACAAGAGCAAAGCAAATTATTAATGGAATCTTAAATTAGAACAGTTGTTCTTCAGGTTTAGGCACTTGTTCTACATGAACAGAGTACAGTAAGATGCAAGAATATAATACTTAAAAATAGAAAATGAGCTCATAGACCTTACCACATTCTTGGTTCGGGACCAGTATAGAACAAGGCATTCCCAGTATCGTCCAGTAAATGTGTCTCAGGAGAACGTAAGGGAATTTGATGAGTTTCTTTGCCGGTGAAGTACGTTTTCTTGTGTAATTCGACATCGCCACCAAGCATTCTTGAAGATAGCAGAGGTATTAGCACAAGTTACCTCATCCTGAGTTTCCAAATCGGTCCTTCTCTATAGAGAAAAATGGGAAAATTTGCTGTATTATAACCATCATGGAGGTAGGATGTATGGGACGAAGTAAAGTAATTGCCATGAATAACATTACTTACACATAACTCCTGGACAAACACCTACAACTGGCATTTTCCTTCATCTTCAGTATAATATTTCCTAGATGGGAAGATACACACATACGATTTAACAACATCAAATGCGATAGATGTTAAACTACGACTGGCTGGTTGTGCTTCCTCCACGGGAATAGGCGTACTAACTGGTGGAGCTTGGGTTCGCCGTGATAGTACTGGCCCTTTGGGCACTGGAGCTGCCTTACTAACTCCTCTTGTTTGGGAGCTTTGTGGTGGAGATGGTGCTGTGTCAACAGGAACTGGGTTACTATCGGCTGGGGTTGGGGTTAGATTGGGTGAAGTCAGTATCTCGCCCATCGCAGAGGGGTACAATCTGCGAGAGTTTGGGTTATGTGTGGTAGGGTTGGTTCTTGTGCATGTACAACCGGGGTGCTATATCCACCAATAGGTAACACTGTTTTATTTGAAGACCGTGTTTTTATTCCGCTAGATACTCGCATCACCCGCTCCAATTCAAATGGCTGATAAACAGAAACATAGTTGAATGTCTGAGACATTGTATGAGAGATAGATGCAATAGATAGTGTGGAAAAAAGAGGGCATGAAATAGTTGACATGTATATTGTTTAACTAAAACGGATAGCATGACATAATTTCACATATATGATGTCTATCTAAACTTGATAGCATAGCATAACATAATTCAAAGATATGATGAATAACAAAACAGGATCGCATGGCATAATTCACCTACATGTTATTTAAGTAATTAGGATCGCATCATTTAATTCGCATATGTGATTTATATGCTAAACAGAGGGCATTCGATATGATGTCTGAACTAAGAACATGGTGTTGAATATTGTGTATATGATGTCTAAACTATGCAATGCAAGACACCGTATGCATGATATGAGCGAGATAACTGTGCAAGTTAGAGCATACACCTCAAGAGGGGAATAGGAGTGGTCATCATCTCGAATCCATCTACGAGGAGCTATCGGGACCCAACAAGAGATCTGCTTTGACAGTAGCATTGTCTACTCAAGGCTTTGTTTTCACTCTGAATTTTCCATCTCCCACCCAAATGGCTGATTCACGGGAAGAGTAGTTTAATGTACAAACATTGTCGACAAATGGAAATGTAATGAAGAAAAGGATGGGCAAGATATCATTCAAATATATGATGCCCGGTTAAACAGGATGGTATTGCACATTTCACATATATTATGGCTGGCTAAAAGACATGAGACGCATAATTCCCATATATGATATAGAAACTAAACATGTGGCATTACAGAACATGTCTAAACTAAGCAGATGACATATATGATGTCAAAAGTAGGCACTGCAAGGCAACATATGCATGATATGACTATAATCGTCATGCCAAGGTAGAGCAAACACCTTGGGGGTAAATAGGAGTGGTCGTGGCGTGCAGAATCCGCCTCGAGCAGATATCTTCCTCTGGATTACAACTGGAGAGGGATGGGGAGGGTTTGCCATTGAACCCACCATGGAGCGATGTGTGCATGACATTGTATTGCAGCGCAAAACTCTTCTCTTTTCTCTACATGTTCAGCATGACTGTACAATATCGACATGCATACGAAAAAATATGGTGAGATTATGTAAGGAGAGCATGCAGAAATTTAGAGTGATGGTAACAACCGGTGGATGGATCCAAAATAATGATAGCGGTGATGATTGCTTTAAATTAATAAAAGACAGATGATGATTGATTTACTATTTGTTTCCCACCCAAGATGAACAACATAGGCATACCCTAGGTGAACAAGATATTAGACAGACATACTATTCATTGCTGCCTCGATATGTGCCCCACAACTAATTTAGAACTCAAGTTTGAACATGAATTTGGACCTGAGTTGGGAGTCCAAGAGCTGAACAGGATGATAAAGTAGCAGGTAAGTTTAAGCAATGCATAACATAAGCAGAAACAAAAGAGTGCGACCTCTCTTGTGGACCCGTGTACTCCTTAGGTTCATCTGCTGAGTCGATGATGGTGATGCCGTTGGGGTGCGTGCCGGCGGCAGGGAAGGAGATCTGAGGCGGCGAAAGACGGTCAGGAGTCGTGATGTCTGGTTTGGTGGATGCTTTTGTCGATGGAGCAGCTCAAGTGAGGTGGACGACGTCGCGGCAGGAGCAGGACAAACCACACAAAGTTCCCTTCGACACGTACCTATAACTGAAGTAATTCTGTAAGGGCTCATTTGGCTTGCATGATTCTTAAAACGCAAGGATAGGAAAAACACCGGAATAGGATAGGAAAATGCACATGGTAAATAGAGCATTTGTAAACACAGGATTTCTATCAACTTGGGTGTTTGGTTTACAGGAATTGGAAGAGCAGAGGAATGCAAAGAAACATGGCCAAAATAAAGAGAAACCATATGAAAGCGTGTATAGTTAGAATGTTATTCTGGCACTAATGCACTTGGTCTTGTTTTCATGCATAGGATTTTGAAAAGTAGGTCCAGGTGGATGTTTTGCTTCATTCCTTTCAACAAAATGCATGAATAATTGAATAGTAGAGTGCCATTGGAAAATTCCCTATTGCTATGTTTTTCCATTGAACCAAAATAGCCCTAATGGATCGACGTGAATGTATAGTAATAAGTGACGCAACAAGTGTACAACCTCTTTGCCGTAGCCGTGTCGATCTCAGCATCATTGGGTTGGTCGCTGAAGCAGTTGAGGCAGAGGTGGCTGTCGGAGGTGTGGAGGAAGATCGAGGAATCAGAGAGCGGCGTCTAGGGCATCGCTCACTGTTGTGATGGATCGTTCTGTCGTTGGAGCAGCTCCGGTGAGCCGTAAGACGTCAAGGCTGAAGCAGCACAAGACAGACATCATCAATCTCAAGTGGGGTTCTAATAGCATCTCCAAAAGATGATGAAAAATGGATGTAAAATTAACATCACCAAAAACCATCTGACTACAACAGATGAGGTAAAAACTGTTGACTCTGAACTTAACTGTCGAAACTGAAATTAAGTGTGGAATCTGAATGCTACCGTCGAAACTAAACGCAATGGTAGCAAAGAGACACTTGACATGTAGTTTAGGGAGGGCCTACAGTTCATCTTCAACCTGCACACCCCTGAGCCGCCTGCCACCACCGTCTGAACCCCCGGCCCCAACGCCACCTCGCCGCCCCGAAACAACTCGCCACCGCCGCCCCGGCCAGCCCTCTAGGCCCCCCGCCCCACCCTGAACCCTAAGATAGATAGTGGGGTACCTCTCCGGCGAGCCCCCGTCCCCGCTGTGGGTGGTTCTTCCTTAACTCCAGCAAGCCCCCCAACCCCTCAAAATTGATTGACCCAAAAGTCGATTCAGTCGACTGAAGTGTGGCTTAATCAGAGCAGAGCAGCAGCACGAGCGAGGGGGAGAGCAGCAGCAGCAGCTGGGCGAGCGAGCGATTGAGCGAGAGCCGGAGCAGCAGCAGCAACGCGAGCGAGCGAGAGCCGGAGCAGCTGCAGATCCGGCTGGTATGGACGCCGCTGCCGAAGGGGCCTCGCACTAGGGAGAGCCGCCGTGGAGATGTCGCCCGCGGCGCCGGCTTCAAGGTAGTCGCTCCATGGGGGTGCAGGATGGAGCACCGTCGGTGCCGGGAGGTCGAGTTAAGGAGGAGGTGCGATGCGATGAGTGTACAACCTCTTTGGTGGCACCGAGTAGGCCTCAGCTTCGTCCGAGGAGTCGGTGAGGATGCTGCGGTTCCAGTGGAGTAGTTTAAGGTGGCGCTATGGGGATGGAGCAGCCGCGATAGATGAGGCGATCGTCAGAGCAGCTCCTTGGAGGTGGAGGACGGGGCGGCTGAACCGGCGGGACGGCGAGATGGACGACGGATCCTCATCCGGGGAGGTGGATGAGGGACGTCGAGCTGTTGCAGTGGACGACGTCGTCGGGGAAGAGGCTCCGGCTAGGCAACGGTGACGTGGCGGACGGAGGAGGGTGGGGTTTCGCGGCTGGAGCGGAAAGGTTATGGCGGCCTAGGATTTCGAATGGCGAAAAGGGGGCGATGGGAGGGGGTGAAGCATGACTTAGGGACGCGCTTGTCCAAAATGTAGGGTGTGCTACAAAAGTACCCCCCACCGATTTGAACTAGCGGCCCTTTCGGCTCAGGGTTAGAAGGGGGATTTCGCGTGTCGGGATTTGGCAGCTGGAGAGAGTTTTCGCACGCGTTGTAATTTCGGGATAGCAAGGCGCGGGTTGTGAAGGCGCCAGTTTTGGGAGCACGATATCTGAATTTTAGGGATATAACAAGACGCGGGTTGAATTTTAGGGACAAGCCTAATGTGTAGTAATATTTTACTTGTATGTACCAAATCAATTCGCACTTCGCTCAACCAAAAAGAAAACGAAAAAAAATAAAACTATTCACACCACACAAAGAGAGTGTTGCCCCGTTTTACTATACAAATGCTATTCAAAGCTACTCCCTCCTTCCATCTATATAGGACCTAATGCGTTTTTCGATGCGAACTTTGACAAAATATTAGACCAATGATATATGACATGCAACTTACACAAAGCACACCATTAACTTTGTCTGTTAAAGGTTCTTTCAATGATATATTTTTCACATTGTGCATGTCATGTACTATTAATCTTGTCAATATTCAAAGACGGTCTTAAAAATCTCATTACGCCCTATATAGATGGAAGGAGGGAGTATGAATCCAAGTTATGTCCGATTAATGTTTTTCGCTTTGCTGTATAATGCATGTAACCTACTCATACCAACATTTTAGTGCATTCCAAATGTCTATACTACCGCTGCAATTCGAACTAAATTTGAATTCGTTTCTCTATTTCAATTAGAGTCTACAATCATGATTGTTGCCAACTTCAACCATCATTCGTGTATTACCTTAATAACACACCACATGATTACTATAGAGATATATATGAACTATGTGTACTACATGAACTCGAATTCTATTTTTTGAATACACTTGATGTTGATTCCAAATAATAGCACATTTGATGTACTAACTATATATTCATAATCTAAACCATGTTCCATACATTACACCGTGTTTATCACACAAAGTATAGTGCCCGCCCCTACATTATGACAAGTATTTAGACCTGTGTTGCAAAAGCCACACATTAGCCCAAATTATAATCAATGTTGTACATTATGATATCTTCTTCAAGTATCTGTATCCACCTTTTTTTAATGAATTATGATCTTTGTTCGTCTTTTACACCTTCACGATCCTCTTCTATTTGTAGCTAGCTAGCGCTAACTTTCTATCGTGCATGCACACGCCCACCCCCCTCACACACCCTTAGCGCCCCTCCATCGCAAGACGCTCATTATTTCTCTTTAGGTCGCCCACCCGGTGTGTGTGTAGGCCCCGACTCCTTCTTTCTCGCACACACCGGTCGATATACCTCTCTAGCCAAGTGTGCCTACAACAAACACATATATACTTCCCCTCTTCTCTTCTCACCGTCCATGCCCCCATATGTCCAATACGATTCCACGCAGGTGCACACTCCCGCCCCTCTTTTCATTAGTCACATGCTCGCACACTCCTCCCCCCTCGACATGGTAGGCCTCTCGCACCACCTCCTAGCCACACTCTGTAGGATCGAAGAAGGTGAGAGTGTCTAGAGGGGGGGTGATTAGACTACTCGACAAGATAAAAATTATGCCTTTTGACAAAGACAAGTTTTTGCAGATTTTGCATATCGCACAAGTCAAGTATCGACAAGATAAAAATTATGCCTTTTGACAAAGACAAGTTTTTGCAGATTTTGCATATCGCACAAGTCAAGTAGCCTACTACACATGCAATTCTAGAGTATGGGCAGCGGAAAGTAAATTGCACAAGTAGTTAAGAGAGGTGGAGAAGATCAAACGCAATTTGGAGACACGGAGATTTTTCTCGTGGTTCCGATAGGTGGTGCTATCGTCAATCCACGTTGATGGAGACTTCAACCCATGGAGGGTAACGGTTGCGAGAGTCCACGGAGGGCTCCACCCACGAAGGGTCCACGAAGAAGCAACCTTGTCTATGCCATCATGGCCTACGCCCACGGAGGGCTAGCCTTACTCAGGGTAGATCTTCACGAAGTAGGCGATCTCCTTGCCCTTACAAACTTCTTGGTTCAACTCCACATCTTGACGGAGGCTCCCAAGCGACACCTAACCAATCTAGGAGGCACCACCCTCCAAAAGGTAATAGATGGTGTTGATGATGATGAACTCCTTGCTCTTGTGCTTCAAATGATAATCTCCCCAACACTCGACTCTCCTCACTGATTTGGCTGTGGTGGAAGAAAGTATTGAGTGGAAAGCAACTTGGGAAGGCTAGAGATCAAGCTTCATATGGTGGGAGTGGAGCAACTTGATCTCAACACAAGGGTAGGTAGTTTTCTTCTCGAAATGTAAGGTAGGAGTGGTAGTTCTTTCGATGGCTCTCTCCACAAATGAAGAGGGGTGGAGGGTATTTATAGCCTCCACACAAAATCCAACCGTTACACACATTTGACCAATCTCGGTCGGACCGAAGTTGACAACTCGGTGAGACCGAAAGTTCAAATCATGTGAGCGTTGGGATTTTCGTGGGACCGAAAATACAATCTCGGTGAGTCCGATTCTTCCAAAGACTAGGGTTTGCCAATCTCGGTGGGACCGACTTCATCATCTCGGTGACACCGATTTGATGACACAAGGTTCTGAAGCTTGGCAACACTAGTTTCGTGAGACCGAGTTCGTAATCGGAAAATCCAAACTTCTAGGGTTTGGCTATATGGTCGAGGCGGTTCATCTCGGTATGACTGAGTTTAGGAAATCGGTGGGACCGAGATTACTTATGAGTGTATATTGGAAGTGAGAGTTGCTGATAGTTTAGGAGATATATCACTAAGCACTTTGAGCAACCAGATCATTATCATAACCTCATCCCCTTTTAATAGTATTGGCTTTCCTATGGACTCAATGTGATCTTGGATCACTAAACCAAAAATGGAGTCTTGAGCTTTTGCCAATGCTTGCCTTAGCATTTTGAGGGGTCCACCTCTTCAGTCCTTTTGCCATGCCAAAGTGATTGACCTTCCTAAAACATACTTGATGAAAGTATTAGTCCAACCACAAAGTATGTTGTCGTTAATTACCAAAACCACCCAGGGAGCAAATGTGCTTTCAATCTCCCCCTTTTTGGTAATTGATGGCAACACACAAAACAAGACATCAAAGCTTACTGAAAGAAGGACAAAATTATCACTAAAGCTTTGACAAACATGTAGTACACAGGCTCCCCCTACAAGTGTGCAGGATTTTCATAGATCATGGTTTTGGACTACCACAAACACACAAGAGAGAAAGGCAAGATGTGCTACATGCTGCTTGGCTATATGCATCAGAGCAGATGAAAAGAAGTGAGTGATAATACATATGTGCATGGTGATTTCTTGCAAACAAGTATTCACAAGCAAGTCACCATCATGCACATTCTGCAAGGTGCATATACTTACCTTGAGGTTCCTTGGCATTGTACCTGAAGAAATAAACTTGGGAAAACAAGGTTAGATAACACAAGAGCATTTCTTCAACCAACAGCAAGAACATCAAGAGTACCAAGCTAGGGATGACATGTATAAAGAGTGTCTCATATTGAGCACAAGCTTGAATCAGCAAACATGTCTCCTGAAACTAAAAGATTTTCAATGAACTCTGAGAGATTTTGCTTTCCATAAGATATCAATTGTGAAGGTTATGGAAGGAGCAGAATCAAAAGAATGATGCCAAATGTAATATCCAATGTGGAACACGGCAGAGCTTTGATGTGATTCTCTCCCCCTTAAGGTAAGATTTCTCTTCTTCTCCTCCTAAATCTTCTCTTCTCCCCTTATCTTCCCCTCCCCCTAAATCTTCTCCCCCTTTGACATCAAGCGCCGAAAAGGACAGTAGACTAGGAAGTTCAGGAAAGATGGAAGGAAAGAAGTGGGATCCTTAAGAATCACAACTGGGCAATAAGAAATATGCAAAGAAAATCATTGAGTAGAGCTGCAGAAGATGATCCTTAAGAAGTCAGGGACTTAGGGCAGATCCTTTTTCGGTCAGACCAAAATTTTTAAGTCGGTGTCACCGACTTTTCTTTCAAGGACATATAGAAATAATTCAGCTCACTTTGCAAGGAATGTTTCAAAGGATTTGCAATGAATTTGTAAAAGATTTTCAAGGAATTGATCAGAGCCAAAAGGATATTCACAAAGACAGAAGAATAGAAATGAAAACGATTGCTAGATGAAGTTTTTTTTTAAGAAAACATAATGAGAAAACATAAGAGCAACTAGAAAGACTGCAAAAACATATGTACTTCACCTAGATAAAGGTCGGCGACTAGGTCACCTATGTTTGAGTATTTTGACTTAGGAGTCAAATGAGAACATTTGATCATAGGTCATACTCATCGTTTAAGCTCAAAATGGGGTTGCCATTTTTTGATTAAGCATTTGATGTGATCACATCTTATGAAGCTGCTTGTACTCATGACTTTGAGCAAAGCTCCTTCAAGATGTGAAGAACATACCTTGGGCTTGTTGTTGCTTTGCTCATGTAGGTGAACTTGATGTAGGTGCTCATAGAATGTGAAGTTAGAGCACCATTTCCTCTTGTGTAGTTCATCTTCCTACATGGGTTAGGCAAGCAAGGAAATACTCAAGAATATCCAAGATGACAAGAGTGATATACTAGATGTATAAGGTGTCAAAAGGATATGTGGAATTTTGTTCCTTGAACTCAACATCCCAAAGGGCTAGATACTTGGTCAATGACAAGATTACTCAAGATTTGAGTGTGTGGTAATCTTGTGGAATGTAGATCATCCAAGTACACGCAAGGAGTTAGATGCAATACAAGGGGCAAATGTGTCCAAGACATATGATCATCATCATAAGAGAAATATCAAGGATTAGTCAAGTAGGCTCATGCCTTGCATGCATCAATGGAGTTTTCACTCCAAGTTTGAAGCATCAATGATGTTCAACTCACTCCTCAAGCGACAAAATACCTTCTCATCAAGGGTTTTGTAAAGATATCGACAAGTTGTTTGTCAAGATTCGAACATGCTTAAGATTGATGTCACCCTTGGCAATGTGATCACGAATAAAATGGTGACGAACTTCAATATGTTTCGATTCGAGAGTGTTGCACGGATTGTGTCCAATCTTAATCGCACTCTCATTGTCACAAAGCAAGGAACATGTCTCGCATGTATCCCATAATCCTTAAGCGTTTGTGTCATCCATAGCAACTGAGCACAACATGAACCAGCAGCAATATATTACGCTACGCGCAAAGAGATAATGATACCGAATTTTGTTTCTTGGAGGACCAAGATACAAGAGATCGACCAAGAAATTGACACGTACCCGAAGTTGACTTTCTATCAACCCTGTCACCGGCATAGTCCGAGTCGGAATAGCCAACAAGATCGAAAGAGGCCCTCTTAGGATACCAAATGCCAAAGTTAGGTGTGTGTATCAAATATCTCACAATTCTTTTAACAGCTTTAAGATGGCATTCTTTAGGGGCTGCTTGATATCGAGCACACATGCATACACTCAACATTATGTCAGGACGAGAAGCACAGAGATATAGTAGAGAACCAATCATGGATCGGTAAACCTTTTGATCAACAGGTTCTCCATCTTTTGTCAAGTCATTATGTCCACTAGTAGGCATGGGGTTCTCATACCTTGCTTTCTTGCATGTTGATCTTCTTGAAGAGATCCTTAGTGTACTTTGTTTGTGAGACAAAAGTACCCTCCTTAGATTGCTTGATTTGCAACCCAAGGAAGAATTTGAGTTCACTCATCATGGACATCTCATACTTCTCCGACATGAGCTTTCCAAACTTCTCGCTAAAATGAGGGTTAGTTGAACCAAAGATAATATCATCAACATATATTTGGCACACAAATAGTTCACCATCAACCCTTTTCGTAAATAGCGTTGAGTCTATTTTTCCAATCTCAAACCCTTTTTCAAGAAGAAAGCTAGTCAAGCATTTGTACCAAGCTCTAGGAGCTTGTTTAAGACCATAAAGAGCTTTGTGCAACTTGTAAACATGATTAGGCTTTTAGGATTCACAAACCGGAGGTTGTTTCACAAATACTTCCTCCTCAATTTCACCATTTAGAAAAGCACTTTTAATGTCCATTTGATAGAGAGTAATATCATGGTGATTGGCGTAAGCAAGAAGAATCTTGAATAGACTCAAGTCTAGCAACGGGAGCATAGGTCTCACCATAGTCCATACCTTCGACTTGTGTGTAACCTTGAGCTACGAGACGAGCCTTGTTGCGGATGACTTGTCCATCTTCATCTTGCTTGTTCTGAAACACCCATTTGGTTCCAATGACGTTTTGGTCATCATTGGGCTTCTACCAAAGTCCATACGTTGTTCCTCTCTCGGTTGTGTAGCTCTTCGTGCATAGCGCTCACCCAATCCGGGTCTTCAAGTGCTTCTTCTACCTTCATAGGTTCAAGACTAGAGATAAATGAGTAATGCTCACAAAAGTTAGCTAAGCGAGTTTTAGAGCGAGTAATTCTCCCGGAGTCGATGTCATTCATCATTTGTTCCACGGGATGATTCTTCTTGACTCTTGCTCGGACTCGGGATAGCTTTCGTTGAGGTTGTGGCTGAGCTTCCTCATCATCCTCTTCTTCCTCTTCTTCATTGTTGTTGGTGTTGTCTTGAGGTGGTTGAGAAGGAGGTTGTGGTGGATCTTCTTGTTGCACTTCCTCATCTTGGTGAGTTCCACTTGTGGAAGCCTCCATGTTGCCTTGAGGTTCATCTTGCCGTGAGGTAGGGGGCTCCACATATGTAGATGAGGTACTCTCCTTCACTTCCATGGGACGGATCTTTCCAATGGATAAATCTTGAATGGCTTCCGATGGGTCCTTGTCTCCTACATCAATAGGCATTTGCTCTACTTGCGAGCCATTAGATTCATCAAACTTCACGTCTACCGTTTCTTCAACCTTTCGGGTGAAATTGTTGTAGACATGGTAGGTGTGGGAGTTTGATCCATAACCAAGAAAAAAACCTTCATGAGTTTTAGGAGCAAATTTAGACCGACGATGCTTATCAAGGATATAGCATTTTGAACCAAAGACACGAAAGTATCCCACTTGGGGTTTGTTACCGGTGAGAAGCTCGTATGAAGTCTTGCCGAGGAGCTTATGAAGATAAAGCCTGTTGATAGCATGACAAGCTGTCTCGACCGCTTCACCCCAAAAGTGCTTCGGTGTCTTGTATTCATCAAGCATCGTTCTCGCCATCTCTATGAGCGTTCGGTTCTTCCTCTCAACAACTCCATTTTGTTGAGGAGTGTACGTAGCCGAGAACTCATGTAGAATCCCTTCCTCATCGAGAAAAGAGTCCACATGGGCGTTCTTGAACTCCGCTCCATTGTCACTCAGAACTTTCTTGATCTTCACCTCAAATTGATTTTGGGCCTTTCTCGCAAAGGTTTTGAAGATTCTCTGAACCTGCGATTTGTCATCAAGGAAAAATACCCACGTAAATCTGGAATAATCATCAACTATAACTAGACCAAAGGAGTTACCACCAAGGCTTTTGTAAGCATTGGGACCAAGAGATCCATATGAAGAAGCTCAAGCGGTCTCCTTGTGGTCATGATGTTCTTCACGGATGACTTCCACCTACTTGTTTTCCTGCTCGACAAGCACTACAAAGTCTATCTTTGTCAAAGAACACATCTTTAACACCAAGAATATGATCACCTTTGATTAGCTTATCTAGATTACGATACCAACATGTCCAAGCCTTCTATGCCATAACCAACCTTTAGCGGATTTAGCAATGAAGCAAGTTCTAGGTTGGGCTTTCTTAGTGAAATCAACAATATATAGATCACCTCTACGGATACCAGTAAAAACCATGTTATGATTGTCACGACGAAAGACTTGGCAATCTACTTCGGTGAATAGCACATTGAATCCAAAGTCACTAATCTAGACACGGAAAGTAAATTGTATCCAAGTGATTCAACAAGCATGACATTTTGAATAGAGCTATCATGAGATATGGCCACCTTACCAAGGCCAAGTACCTTACCCTTGGAGTTGTCTCCAAAAGTCACATACTTGCGTGGACCATCGTTCTTTGCGAGCTCTCGAAACATGTCTTCGTCTCCGGTCATGTGATCGGTGCATCCACTATCAAGAATCCACTCTTTTCCACCGGATATGTAGTCTCTCAGATTCGCCATAAGGTTGAGACTCTTCATGATCTTGTCTAGCTCGGTGTCCGAATCAGAGTAATCGTCATCGTGCTCATGCTCATCATCATATTGACCCATAGATAGTTCATCATCAATACCTAGGTCAATTTGACAACGACTTGCATTAGTTTTGTCAATGTGACAATAATCATCAAAATGCAATACAAGAGCATTTCTAACTAGATCATTGATAAGACAAGGATCACCCTTCTTTTTCATAAGATCACGAAGCTCAAAGAAGCATTTATCAAAGTTGGAATCATTGGAGCGCATCATATCAAATTCAATAGTCTTGTATAGAATTTCATCAAGACCTCCCAAAGAGTAGTCCGGATAAAGTTCTTCCAAGAACTTCCACATAGCATAGGCGCACTCAAAGTTTGTGACAAGCTTAAGCAAGTTATCAGGCAAACCTCTAATGATAAGATTTACAGTTCTAAGGTTACGAAGCAAATCAAGCTCTTCATCCATGGTAGGGTGCAAGGGGTCAAATGGAGGCACATATGGGGTTTCAACATATTTGCGCAAGTTATACATCTTAAAGATAATAAGCATTTCAATCCTCCACGAGTTATAGGACACTCCATCAAGAATAGGCACTCTATGGGTAACACTCCCAATCGTAGACACGTCCATCTTCCTCCAATGGTGTGTAAACCAAAGCAATGGAAACCTGGCTCTGATACCAATTGTAGGATCGAAGAAGGTGAGAGTGTCTAGAGGGGGGGGGGGTGATTAGACTACTCGACAAGATAAAAATTATGCCTTTTGACAAAGACAAGTTTTTGCAGATTTTGCATATCGCACAAGTCAAGTAGCCTACTACACATGCAATTCTAGAGTATGGGCAGCGGAAAGTAAATTGCACAAGTAGTAAAGAGAGGTGGAGAAGATCAAACGCAATTTGGAGACACGGAGATTTTTCTCGTGGTTCCGATAGGTGGTGCTATCGTCAATCCACGTTGATGGAGACTTCAACCCACGGAGGGTAACGGCTGTGAGAGTCCACGGAGGGCTCCACCCACGAAGGGTCCACGAAGAAGCAACCTTGTCTATGCCATCATGGCCTCACGCCCACGGAGGGCTAGCCTTACTGGGGTAGATCTTCACGAAGTAGGCGATCTCCTTGCCCTTACAAACTTCTTGGTTCAACTCCACATCTTGACGGAGGCTCCCAAGCGACACCTAACCAATCTAGGAGGCACCACCTCCAAAAGGTAATAGATGGTGTTGATGATGATGAACTCCTTGCTCTTGTGCTTCAAATGATAATCTCCCCAACACTCAACTCTCCTCACTGATTTGGCTGTGGTGGAAGAAAGGATTGAGTGGAAAGCAACTTGGGAAGGCTAGAGATCAAGCTTCATATGGTGGGAGTGGAGCAACTTGATCTCAACACAAGGGTAGGTAGTTTTCTTCTCAGAAATGTAAGGTAGGAGTGGTAGTTCTTTCTGATGGCTCTCTCCACGAATGAAGAGGGGGTGGAGGGGTATTTATAGCCTCCACACAAATCCAACCGTTACACACATTTGACCAATCTCGCTCAGACCGAAGTTGACGACTCGGTGAGACCAAAAGTTCAAATCATGTGAACGTTGGGATTTTCGGTGGGGCCAAAAATACAATCTCGGTGAGTCCGATTCTTCCAAAGACTAGGGTTTGCCAATCTCGGTGGGACCGACTTCATCATCTCGGTGACACCGATTTGATGACGTATTCTGAAGCTTGGCAACACTAGTTTCGTGAGACCGAGTTCGAATCGGAAAATCCAAACTTCTAGGGTTTGGCTATATGGTGAGGTGGTTCATCTCGGTGTGGTGAGTTTAGGAAATCGGTGGGACCGAGATTACTTATGAGTGTATATTGGAAGTGAGAGTTGCTGATAGTTTAGGAGATATATCACTAAGCACTTTGAGCAACCAGATCATTATCATAACCTCATCCCCTTTTAATAGTATTGGCTTTCCTATGGACTCAATGTGATCTTGGATCACTAAACCAAAAATGGAGTCTTGAGCTTTTGCCAATGCTTGCCTTAGCATTTTGAGGGGTCCACCTCTTCAGTCCTTTTTCCATGCCAAAGTGATTGACCTTCCTGAAACATACTTGATGAAAGTATTAGTCCAACCACAAAGTATGTTGTCATTAATTACCAAAACCACCCAGGGAGCAAATGTGCTTTCACACTCTCTCCCCCTATCCGCCTCTCCGGACCTTATTTGCTTCTAACACATGCAGGTGTGTATATGAACTGATCTCCCTACATATATCCAGGTCGACTATAATTCGTTTTCACCAAGCACCGATACACTTACCTCGCTAGTTATGTCTCTCCTTTTCTCGGACACACGACGGTTGATCTTGCTATGTAGTTACGCATGCTTACCACAACCATATCTTCTCCCCTCATCATCCTTGAATACCTCCCGACCCGTCTCTCACACGCACGTGCATAGACAGACAGACATCCCCCGCCCTCTCTTATTGATATTGCACTCATACCCTCCGTTTGTCTAGCAGGCCTCTCCCACCATTTGTGAGACGCCACTCCACCACCAACCCTCCGACGCTCTACCTTTGTCTTTTTCCCAACCTTATTCCTCTCACACGATATCCATGGATGTCGATCGATCTCCTCAATACATAGCTAGGTCTCTCTCCTTCCCCGGACATATACTAGTCGATTGGTCTCTACCCCCCACACACCGATAGTCGAACATTGTAGGTAGGTATCCATGCCACAGAGAAGAACTGCACCTCTGCCCTCTCAAATTCCAGTAGGCCAGCCGCCCTGTATCTTTGACGTGGGCAAACACAAATTTGATGGCACTCTTTATTGATCGTGCAACCACACACTTCATCCCTGTTTTCAATTCTATCGATATCTCACGTCCATGACTCCGTTTCACACACATTGCATATGTTATGTTTTCTAATTGAGATATCATCAACACATTGCCTCTGTTTCGCACAAATAATCTCTCTCCCACCCACCCACGTACGTACCTGCACCTAAAGAAGAAGTGCACGCAGGACGCACATACTCACGTCTCGTTCCCGGCCACACCCACGCGGGTACACGGTGGAGTTCGTTTCTGTACAAAAAGGCAGCCCACGTGATAATTTGACGCGTGTAGCGGTTGTTTACTCGAAGGAGTGTCGGGTACCATGCCCAGAATATAAAACGATTGCCGTGGGGAAAATGGAAAAATGGGTTTGTCTCTCGTGAGTCTCGTCACACAATCTCACACAAGGCCGCCGTGGCCTCTCTCTCTCAGCATTGGTCAGTGATCCGGCCGCATCCCGTCCGCCGGCGAAAAGGGAGGATGTGCATCGTCTTTCCGTTCGACAGCGTTGAGGCAGCTCGTCTCGATCTGCGGTACCCGCCGTTCTCTCTAACCAAGCTCCGGCGCGGTAGGGCCTTCGCCACTTGCTCGCTGCCGCAGTATGGGCAGATCCCGGCCGCCGGCGCCCTCCTAGTAATATCCCGACGACCCTCAGGTACAGCTTCCTCTGGCCTTGCTCCACTGCCCATCTTCCCATGATGCTGCATGTGGATCTTCTTTAGTTGTTTGCTTAAATCGTATCTCGGCCGGCATACTTTCCATCTTGCAATCTCGTCCTCAAACCATTTTTGATAAACCACCATGTGCTATCTTTCTCTTTTTACATGGAACATGCTTCTTTTTTGTCGGCGTATGTGTCTTCAACTCGTGTTATTGGGCAGTAATTGTTTCCTTTCGACCTCCTTCTGCAAATAGGGCTATCCATTTTCACCTCGTTGCTATTGCGACCTTTTGGTGAACTGCACAAATCACTTTTCTGAAGAGTGTTTTGTGCAGTTCTGCCAAAATGTCACATGGGCAACATTTTTACATTTCTGTTGGACTGCGAAAAGGGAGATTGGTTTTGCTATCCTCCTCATCCAACTCTGTGCCTAATCTTCTCTGACAAGAAGTTAGTCCTAAAGAGAGATCATAGAGGTGATCGGCTTCTATTTATGTGTGTTATGTTTCATCATCTAGTTCCACTATTATTGCAATCACACTGACTGAATATCTTAGCAAACAGGGATGGTCCGCCCGATTTTAGTGGAGCTGCACAAAATGATCGGATTGTGGTGTCCTTCATACACCTCTTTTTTGGCTACAGAGCTGGGTGAAACTAGCTGCCAAGCAATGAACATTGTGCCAAGTAAATGGAGCGATGCCTACGAAGAGCATCGATCAATTATATATTTTTCTTTATTTGTACACCTTCTCACAACTTTGTCTTCAGTTGTGATGTGAATATTGGCGCTGATTTGTGAACCATTGAGATGCATTAGCCATGGTAGTTTCATTTGTATTTGATGGAATGTTGTAACGAGATAATCTCGAGGCAAGACACATGAATCCTAAGTTGAAACCTTTTTTTCCTACGGGAACCAGAGTTGAAACCTTCATAGCATCACAGTACAATTTCATCAAAATTATGCGTACATATAAACAAATCCTGAAGGATTGATAGCAATGCCAGAAACAATTCAACTTCGTTTCACCGGCATGTTGGACATCCTTCATCCGGCTCCACCTGCCATGCAGCAATATTGAGTGCACAACACAACTTCGGGAAAGATTCACCCGGTCGTTGCACGCAAAGAGTAATGACTAGTGAGCGGTCAAATCACAGAGCCCCACCTTCGCCACAGTAAGTTTCTCGGATGAAGCAACCATCATTTCTCTGTTCCTTGAATCCGCTGGTACTCCCATATTCCCACAGTAAAGTTGCTCGGGTGAATCAACCATCACTATATCTTCTCATGTGTGATGACCACAGGAGCTATCCATTCAGATTGCATGTTAAAAAATAAAGGTCGATAACTAATGCGGTAAACTTTCAAAAAAAAAACTAATGTGGCACTTAGGGCCAACGCGGCCAGGTCGCATTTTGCTCGAGAAATTACACACCATGTTTCGTTGACATGTGGTCCCGTTCCAACATATAAGTGAGACGACGGCGAGTAGTAGGAGTATTTCCGAACCGACGTGTAGGCCGGGGCGCCCCTTCGTGAACCGTGGCAAACTGGCAAACGTCCACCGACGCTTCGCCTTTCCCTCTCGATTTGGAACTGCTATCGCACGCTCTTCCTCTCCCTCCATTTTCCTTCAGCCCTTCACACTTTCTTCTGCCATTGTTCGATCGTCTTCTCCATGGAAGAAATAGGACGGAAGCGACCCCGTTATTCTTGCCGCGATCTGAAAATGACGTGGTGGAGGAACTCAATGATCGGTGCGACGTCATCACCTCGGCTAGCATGGCAGGTTCGTTTAAAGCCCATTCTTGACTCAACTAATAACATCATTACAAGGAACCCAAGAGTCAAGGAACGGTTTGATCTCCCCTATCTTCTTCGCCGTGACCCTGATGACCGGCGCCGTCACGATGGAGGCCTCGCCCTGTGCAAGTTGATGCCGCTTGATAATGATGTTAAGATGCCATCGCTTGAGGGCAAGGCCTGGCAGGCGCAAATGGAGATTGGGTTGTTTACATTGGGTCCAACTGCGAGTGGGAACTTGTGAATGTGTACACTCGTGACCGGGTTCCACTTCCAAAAATCTCAGCAGACTGCCCAAAGGTTGAGCACACCGGTATTGTACGCACGTTCAAATACAATCATGGTGAGTGTCTTCTACGAAAGATAGAAATTTCTCGAGTCCCCACCCGCTCTTGGAATTACAACAACTATGAAGTTGTTGCTATCTTCAACAAGCTTGTTGCTGTCATTGCTGGTTTGACTCGATGGACATTGCTCAAAAATCAGTTTCTGTACACGGATGAGTACTATGATGCAATTGAATACAAGGGCCTTGTGTTTGCTGCCACCACTCGTGGCACTGTTTTTGCATGGAATCGTTATGATTTTGGTACGTTTGTCTTCCACCGTAATTATAATTGTTTCATCCACATGCATGCGGGTTAGCAAGTTTCCCTTTACTAATTAACCTTCTTCTTGTGTTTCCAAGGTCCTGTGAAAATTCCACCACCTATACTTGAAAATTTTTATAACCAAGGGGGAGATGACGATGGTGATGATCACGAGCATGAGGACGAGCAGCGCCCATATACTCGTTGGCGCCTGGCAACAAATTCCGATGGATCACATCTTCTCGTGTGTATACAACCCACTGATGATGTTACTGCTAAGGAAGCGGGTGTAGTCTCCCATGGTCGCACTCTCCAGACCTATTCCAACACCCGTTTCATGGTATTCGGGATGGATACTAGTGTGCTAGCGCCAACAGCTTGTCCTTGGTACAGAATTGATAGTCTTGGAGAAAACTCGCTCTTCCTTGGACAAAACTATCCGATGATGGTGAAAGGCGATCCAACTGTTGTTGACACAACATTACTAGCACCATTTATAAGAAGCAACTGTGTCTATACCTCGGACATTAGCGTGGTTCCCCACCCTGGTACTGATATACTAGGCCGCTTCAGCCTGGATGATCAGTCATTCGTTGGTCTCGAGATCGACAATAGATGCCCCGTCCCAGAGAATCACTTGTGGTTCAAAGAAAGCATTTCCAACGCCAAGGAATGGTTGAGTTAAAGTTCATTTCATTGCTTGTTATTTGTTGTGTGGTGAAAAATTTAGTATTTGTAATGTATCCTCATTGTCGATGTGGGTTGATGACCTGTTGTATGTAATAAAATGATATGCCTGTGATAAACTTACTAAATTTATGAATACCTTTCGAGTTGCTTCTGTGAGTGAGTGGTGCGACGAGGCAATTTTTTTTTCCGAATACATAATTGTACATGCATTGCAATAGGTTACCGGATGAGGCCAATCATCAACAATAGTAGTACACTATTTGTACTAGCTTCACATGCTTCGCGCGTCGTGCGGGTGTTTTTACTGTAGCCATACGTAACCAGCACCTCGAATCCTCGATACTAGTAGTACTATATAGTAAGTAGTAGGAGTAGTAGGGTGGCATGGGCCAAAACAAGCATTCACGTCCAGGAGTACGGCACACGCCACCAGCACGACTTCCATCTGACACCAAATTTCTCGGAGTCCGTGCTAGAGCAATCTCTTCAACCTCATCGTTTCTCTAACTCAGCCTTGGCAAGCAAAGTAGGTGGGGTTTGCCGATAGTCGGTTTCCTCAATCTGCGGTCCCACTTGTAAGGCCAACTCCAACGCTCTATCAATATATGGATGTACTCTTCTTCCCAATACAAAACTTGCATCCATTCTACTCCCTCCGTTCTACTACCTCCGTCCTGGTTTATAGGTCCCCTTTGTAGTTTGTGTCAAATTTTGACTAAAGATTTAACTAATAAAATGTTAATGCATGTCAAGAAAAATTATCTCATTGGATTTGTATTTGAACATAGTTTTCAAAAATATAATGTTTGGTGACATGCGTAAACATTTTTTTAGTTTAATCTATGGTCAAAATTTCTCACGAAATATAATGGGGACCAATAAACCCGGACAGAGGTAGTATTTGTCAAAATATATATGTATCTAGACATGTTTTAGTATATATTCACATCCATTTTTGGACAAATGGAAGTCAAGTATTTTGGAACGGAGGAAGTACACAATAAAAAATTTAAGTTAGCACAACTAGTCTAATCCGAGAGCACAACCGAAGATTTGGTCAGGTTCTTCCTCCTTTTGCCGACACGTGGGACATCCAGCATCCAGGTCGTGTCATGAAAGAAAATAGAGTGGTAGTTGATAAGTTGAAGCCACGAGATGTGCATCTTGGGTTAAACTGTAAATAGAATCTTACTACTCTTGAGTAACTCCAAAAGCGGCCACCAAAGATCTTTCTTGGATTTGTTTTTCATCACCAGCATGTCGAGGTGAAAGATGTGCAGGTTCAGTGGGTCCTCTTGCGTTTTCACTGACATGTGGGGCCGCATGTGAGCAAACAGACGATGGGCTCCGCGCGTCTGCTGGCTAGCTGAGAAGAGAGATAGAGGAGTGTTGAGCACGGACTGCAGGAAATTTGTTCTACGTAACCAGCACCTTGATATTCGCGTGTGGTTGTTTCTAGAATAAAAAAGGAGATACCTCTACTTATGTTACTCCCACTACGCGTAGCCTAAGGTTAGTAGGTGACCTTGCGCTTGGCTCTTCGCCTCTTCGAAGTCGATGGTTCTCTGAAGAGTGCTTACGCAATCGACACCAAATGAACTGCTGCACGTCCACCGCTTGTAAACAAAAGTTTCTCCTCGTGCTACGAGCCACCGCGCACGCGTTGGTGAGGGAGAAGGCGTAATCAAGCTTCTCGTCGTTCTGCGAGTTGATGGGACACATCAAAGTTATTTACTAGTAGTACGTACTCTCTCCAAAAAAGGGCTGACCATGTCATGGCTACCATCCCGTGCTCCATCGTTGAGTGCATGCACTATTCACGTGCCATTCACGTGCCATCGAGGAGAAAAAATATTGCGTAGGTGCCATCGAAGTGCACGACTCACTTACGGAAAAGGGTTTCCCCCCGCTCCCCCCCCCGCACGACTCACTTACGCACTGCTTATCTGATTATCTCCATTTTCTTGCATGACACGTGCACCTTGATGCTAGATGTCTCGCGTGTTGGGAAAAGGATGAACAAAGCTCACGTAAAAGAAAAGAGTTGAAGAGCATAGATTCCCGACGACTGAGGAGGAGCAAGGAACCTCGTGGTGGAGCGTCTGCAAGGAACCTTGTGCGTTTCCCCTGTTTTTTGCCGCTTGCCCACCTATAAACAACTAAAAGAACATGAACTTTTCGCTAACCACTAGAAACGGTACATCAGGATGCTAAGTTGAAGATGTTTTATACTCCCCCCGTTCCCAAATATAAGCCTTTTTAGATATTTCAATAAGGGACTACATATGAAACATAATGAGTGAATCTACACTCTAAAATATGTACACAAGTGAACGCACTTACTCCATCCGATCCAACTCATGCACATATGCGCACAACATGGAGCACACAACGCACGTACACAAGACGTGCATGCACACACGCTCGGCCACAGAATGCACGTCAATAACACATGCATGCGCACACACTCAGTTGCATGGAGGCGTGCGCCATCCGCGGCGACGTCCGGTTCGTCGTGCTATGGCGAAGCTCGCATGCAACAGCGCATACGCATCTCTTGCAGCACCTCTTTGCCGTCGTTGCTCAACTACTAGTCGGAGACGAAGACGACCGCAGCCTCGGCCTTAGAGCTAGCACCGATGGAAAAACACGCATGCTGCACACACACGAGCACATACGGAGTGCCCACGACGTGGTGGTGGTGCGTCCCCAGTCGCCCTCTACTCCTTCTGCGCACGTTGTCTATCAAGGCGGCTGCATGCTAATGATGATGTGGGTGAGATCTTCTAGGACTCGGATGATGACGAGGAAAATTATGAGACACAAGGTGACGTACACCGTCAAGGTCCACGGTCAAGGGGGTGCTAGCAAGTGCTTAGATGTGCTTAGAGCAAGTACAATAGAGCTGAGTCAGCGGGCTATAAGGAATAAACAGTAGTATATTTCTGCTTAGTTGGAGGAAAGAGAAGAGGAGAGAGAAGGTAAGCGGGCTCTTCGTGAAGAGCCAGCTCTAGCACGTGCTCCTAGGCACTTTGTAGTACATGTTGACTATAAGATGGGCTGTAGGCTTATAGCCAGCAGTTGGCTATACTATTAATGCTCTTTAGATGAGGTGCTAAGTGCATTAAATGGCTTAGTAACTCAAGTGTTCAATGCATATGTGCTTAGTTTATTGGTGCCACATCATATTTTATGCCTACGTGGCAGGCTTGACAGCTATACATGGTGGAGCACTAGGAGAGGCCAAGGCTGGTCATAGTGGGGAGTAACTAGTACTGTAACATATTACTATGTTACTCTAAACATCTCTATAAACCGGAAAGGAGGGAGTAGTAACATACACTAGTATCATATGCAGAGTATGGGAGCACATGATATTTCTTCGTCCGGACCGATCCCAAGTTGGCTTCTCACCTTCTTGGCCCAACAGAAACCCCTCCCCCCTCCCGCGCGCGCTTCCAGCCCGGCGCCAGCTGAGCCCGCCGCTCCACATTGATGGCAAGTCAGGACGATGCGACCTCTCACTGCTTCTGGCACTGAAGCGGCGCGCTAACCGAGGGCACCACCCGCTGCACGCTCGGCATTTCAGACTACACAGTGGATAGTAACTTTTAGAGCAAGTACTACTATAATTAGATGACATAAGCAGGCTATAAGGATTTAAATATAGTATTTGTGCTTAGTTGAAGGAGAGAGAAGAGGAGAGAGAAGAGAAGCGGATTGTAAACGTGTAGCTGGTTGTAATCCAACATACTCTACTTTGTGAGACAAAAGGTGGGGCCATTATTAATGATATTGTATTTATACTAAAGGGACTAACGGACGCCTTAATTACTCCATTTTTTGAGACAAACCTTGGTGGGGATATTATTGACTTTTTTTGAGCTATTATTGACTTGGACATGGGGTTTGGGGGCCAAAGGCCTACTATTATACTCCGACCTGACATGCTCTACCCTAGCTGCCGCTGTATCATATGGTTTCGCACCGTTCCAGATCTTAGCGCCGCCACGCAATTCTTCTCCAGCCCTCCTTCCGGCGTGCACCACGAGAAGGGACAGCAGTCCTTCGAACCCCGCCTTTCGTGATCTGTCATGCGGGAGAGGCGATCAAGTTTTTGGGGAGCACACTCCTGATCGCTGCCCGGTGACGACTTCCTCAACGACAGCCTTCTTCCCGACCTCGGTAACCTCTTCATCAACGACATGAGTGACAACATCAACCACATCGGTTCTGCTCCCGCTGTATAGTATGTGATTCTGTCCTCCTGGTTTAGTCCGCATCATTACTTTAATGTTTGCAATTCTCATCATGATCTATTTACTGCTGATTCGGATTAAATCTCATACTAAATTTCTCATATATTCAACAATCCAATCCAAAAACCTGATCACAGGCAATTTACTCCGAGTTGTTTTGCTGTGCTTTTGAAGCCGCCTACTTTTAAGGGGGTGCAATATAAAAGGTGGCGCACAAGAGCAGTATATTGGTTTCAGATCATGTGCTGCTATGACACCACTAAGGGTAAGCCTGAGGGCGATCTTAATCCTACACAGCAGGAAGCTTTTCAGAACATGGATACCCTCTTCAAAGCCGCCCTGCTGAGTGTTCTTGACGATTCCATTGTGGATTCGTATATGTTGTTTGACAGCGGCAAAGACATGTGGGCTGCGCTCGAGGCCACATTTGGGCCCTCGGGCGCTAGCAACGAGTTGTACGTCATGGAGCAATTCTGTGACTACAAGATGACTGATGAGCGCTCTATTGTTCAGCAGACTCATGAGATACAATCACTCTCTAAGGAGCTTGAGTACTTTAAGTGTGTGTTCCCGGACAAATTTGTTGCTGGGACCATCATTGCCAAGCTTCCACCTTTGTGGAACGATTTTGTTACTTCTCTGAAAAACAAGAGACATGAGTTTTCTGTTTCGGATCTCATTAGCACTCTTGATTTTGAGGAGAAGGCGAGAGCAAAAGACACATGTGCTCGGGTCGCCGAGGGAGCTTCTAGTGCCCACATGGTACACGAGAAGAACTTCCAGCCCAACCAGCCCCAAAACAACAAGAACAAATCTCAGGGGAAAGGCAAGTTTGATGCAAAGAACAAGCCGTCACATTCTACCAACTTCAAGAAGAATTCTCATAACGGGAAGGGATACAAACCTCAATTTTGGTAGCACCGCACAAAATTTATATGGCTGCATCTACCTGCTGTCAGCTAACCTCATGGTGTTCCAGGTATTCCTAAATTCGTAACTAGGTACAATGACCACCGCAAGATGAAATTAGCTTATTTGTACGTTGACTTGCTGAATGCAGTGCAGAACGATCCTGTCATGTCTGGAGGAGCA
Organism: Aegilops speltoides; assembly: GCA_021437245.1. Taxonomy (NCBI): domain Eukaryota; kingdom Viridiplantae; phylum Streptophyta; class Magnoliopsida; order Poales; family Poaceae; genus Aegilops; species Aegilops speltoides. The sequence goes on from CM038143.1 coordinate 373,616,497, forward strand.
AACAAGCAATGTAGCCGAAGGTGGAAATCAACCAAGGACTTATGAAATTATATGTAATCTTCCTCAGGCAGGTCAGTATCCCCTTCGTCCAGGTGATCGTGTTTTGTCATGCCGAGCTATTGATATGTGCTACTGTTTTGCAACACCGTTTAAGTATAGCTACTGTTTTCCTATCTTTTCAGATTCAGGACAATGAAGAGGATATCAGGGGAACTGCACAATATGTACCCATGTTGAGTCATCTCTATTGCCTCATGTGTTTGCTGCAAATGTGTCAGCATCAATTGCAAGATGAGGCAGCTAGATAGCTGTGGAGTTGCCAACATGCTCAAAGTGCTCGCAACATTGAGAAGAAACAAGCATGCCCAGGAAATTAATGCGTGTGCAGGGAGGCCCTTTGCTCAGAGAAGCATCGACCGATTTTCTTTATTTCCACACCTTCTCACAGTTTTGTATATTAGTTATAGTATGGTGAATCATTGAGATGCATAGACATGCTGAACTTTTGTTCTTCTTAATGTTAGTTTAATATGAGTGTTCGATCCGAGATCAAGCATCCTCTAATTTGGTGGATGCACACGGAGAAAATAAATCTCCTTAATTTACTCCATAACCACCCTATTAAATAGGCCTAGTAACAAACCAAGCGCATGCGAAGGGCGGCGGGCACATGCATCCTGCATGCATGGCGATCATGCAAAGAACGCAAAAGAAGAGAGCGGTTCTGGGAAAAGCGAGTAGTTAGTGCAGCGTGCCTTATAAACACGAACAACTCGCTCTCCGCTTCCGTCTTCCCACCCAATTCCCCCGCTCCCCAATCTTCCTCACTCGTCCGAGAAAACCCGCTCACCTTCTTCCTCACTCGCATGTAAAACTCCTGCTCCTCTTCTTCCCTCCTCTGAAATCCCCAGCCCTCCTTCTTCCCCACTCAGACCGCCACTAGGCTCGTCTCTGCTACTCTGCTCAAACCCGTGAGCTCGGCGCGACGCCCACAAGGAAAATGGAGTCGGCTGGCCCAGCGCAGAGAAGATGAGGCTCCATGGCGACGCTGGTTGTAGATCCCGCAGACCGTGGCTGGGAGAAGCGGCGAGCCCCCCACCCGGATCGAGGAACGGTAGAATCTCCGTGGATCGCATCAGCGATCTCCGGATGTCATCCTTGAGGAGATCATCTCGCTTCTCCCCACCAAGGATTGCTGCCGACACAAGTCCTCTCAACTCGGTGGCGCCCTCTATGACGCACCGCGCCTCAATCTCGATCGCCGCCGATATCGTGCTTCTGAATTTGATCTCATCGAGCCATCATCTCTTCTCACCAGCAGGCCCTGCTCAATGCCTCTCGATCCCGACAAGCTACCTGCTATCCATACCCGGCAAGGTGGACGCTTGGCTGACATCCCCTGAATTTGGAAAACTCCAGCAGTTTGAGTTCTACCATTACCACGAAAGTTTCATACCACGAACATACCAAGAATTCGTGCCCAGACCACCGTTGTCCATCTCACGGTTTTCCTTTTCTCTCCACACCGCCACCTTCGCCCAGTGCCATCTACCAGACGATCTGGTACAAATGCTTCGACTCCCACTGCTAAAAAAACTTTTGCTTGTGGTGGTTTATCTGTCGGAGGCCTCACTGCACAGCATCATCCACTCCAGTTGCCCTGCCCTGGAGCGCTTGCTAATTGTTTTGGGAATAGAAATCGGTATTAGTTGTCTCCAAATAAAGTCGCCTCACCATAAAAGCATTGGAATTTGTTTTAAAGGACAGCAGCTCATCATCGAGGATGCCCCTTCACTTGAAAGGTTGCTCCTTCATAGTTGTTATACACCTTCAGAAATAATTGTCGTCTCTGTGCCCAAACTGGAGACCTTGGGTGTAATTCGTGACCCGTTTAATAATCACAAGGAGTTGGTGTTTGGCTCCTCACTTTTTCAGGTACTGTATATTTTCATCTACACATTTGTCATCATATGCTGCATTTTTCATTTGTGCGCATAAGTTTTATATCATCTTGGAGTACACTTTGGGTACTAATATTATGTTATATGCTCAATGAAGAGTCCGTCCATTGATAACCTATCAATGCTGCTGGATTCTGTCAAGATCATAGATATCAGAATGTATAGTTTTGATCTGGACATAATTATTGGCTTGCTGCGATGCTTTCAATCTCTGGAGAATTTATACATAGTGGTGATGATTTCATGCACATTGAAAGCATGTATATATTGTACTAGAATTAACTGTTCAGCTGTCGTTCTTTTGACATACTCTTTTTTTAGACCTTAACTGTTTTCAATCTTCATGTCTACTTAGGGAGAACCACATGGAGAAAAACATATAACCAATTGTTGGCGTAATAAGCACAAGGATTTTCTCAATTCTCATGACATTCGTTTGAGGACAATAACGATGGGACAATATGCATCTAACCAGGCAAACAGAAACTTTGTCACATTCTTCCTATTGAACGCGAGGTTACTATTGTCCATGAGGCTTAATTTTTACAGCAAGAGATTTCTCACGGACGAACATGTTGAACAGCAAAAAAAGAAGTTTTAGGTGGACAAATGGGCTTCTAAACGTGCTCGGCTTATATTTACAATAAGTTGTAAACATCCTGAAATAATTTTTTTTGCACAGGATGTTGATTTTTTGGATCAGACTGATCCATTTGTTTGTGACTGCAAAAAAGAGTGGTTAGGTTAGATGTTACTGTCATGTTCAATCTGGGTTTTGTCTAAAAAATTTGATGAACAATTAATCCTTGGGCTTTTTGTACCATTTGTATGCTTGACTTGCATGTTGTTGCCCTCATACTCCCCTCGACCTGCCACTACACTGCCGCATCTTTCATGGCTGCTGTTCGTTCCCGTTCGAGGCCTTGCCGTCGTTCTCCGCCTTGGTTAGCTCACTGTGCTCGCCGCCGTCTGGTGTTGTCAACATGGTCAACAACCAAGAGGAATCAGGAGATGACTGTACGTGGAGAGGCTGACAGTAGGGACCCACAAGGGTCATTGCATTTCGCAAGCAGGTGCCTCATTATTACAAGCCAAAACAATACTTCCTCCTAATTGTTTGACAACTAGGTTCCACGCCATTATCAATGTAGTCAATAAACGAGAAAATTACACAATAAGCGGATAACACGTGGACCCAAAGAGCTCACCCAGCTTGTTTTCGGTTTGAGGCGGAGCTCAACTTGGCGTACAGGCGGGGGCTGTGGCCCGTCTAGCCCATGCTTACGCTTTTATTAAGCACATGACGAGCCCAGTTGATATTTTTTTGTTTCTGAAATTGGCTAGCCTAGTTCTTTTTTTGGAGAATACCAAAACCGAGGCCTACTTGCTTTTCTCAGCCCTGCTGGCTGCAAATCTTTCAAGACGAGGAGGGATAAGAAATGGGCTTCCCGAGAAAACGGGCTATAAGTTGTAAGAAATGGGCTGTAAATTTTTAAACCAAAGCCAACCGGTAATTGCATTAAAATATCATTTTCAGGATTTCTCTACTCTCTACTCTTATAAAAACCAAAGCCAGCTGGCAATTACATTAAAATATCATCTTTTCACCCACAAGATAAACTACTCATACAAATGCATCTTCATGTTCCGTGCAACGATCGGGCATCTTGCTAGTTAAGATTCTAAATTTCATTCATTTTTTTTGCGGAGAATTGTTTTTTTAATTTTATTTTGATATAATTTTTTGAAAACTATTTTTAACGTGACTCGAAATTTCGTGACTAAAAGAGTTCGGACACCACCGAAATATGCAAAATTTCGTTGAATTTTTTAGCAGTGCCCAGAATATATGGTCTGTAATGCTAATAAAAAGAATATGAGCTTCAAATATCCTTAAGAATTAGCAAATGGGCTGTAAATTATTGAAAATAATGGCTAATGGGTTGTATGTTGTTTTCCACAGATTTGGAGGCTGACTTCTGGGCCTACTAGGTTGACGATGACGCTGTCCTAATTTATTATTGACACGTAAGCAAGGCTTTGTCAACTTAGACAACACACAGCAGTGACCATTGGATGTCCATCCAACGACCGACGTGCTTCTTTAATCTCTGATCTTCCTGCTCCAGCCGCCCAAACCAGCGCCGATGGGACTGCTTGCTCCCTCCTCCCATGGCTGGCTGTGCTGCCGCCAGGCCATCCCTCTAACCACCCACACATCCTGTTATTTTCCGGCGATGTTAGCCTCACCCTGCAGCCGACCAGTCAACGCTCGTTCTCCCCTCAGCGCGGGCATCCGCTACGGTGGCTTCGCCGGCTACGGGTGGTTCTCTTCCTGGGCCCCGCCCTCGTCCATCGCGTTTGTGCTCTCGGCGCGGCGAGGTCAACACGGTCAACAAACAACAGCCATTGGAAGAGGCTGACAGTAGGGGCCCGCATAGGAAAATGCCTCCTTATTACACACAAAATAATGATTCCTCCACCCGATAGCTGGGACCCACCGGAAGGGTCTCTGTATTTCACGAAAAAAACGTTCCCCCCGCTGTCAGCTCAGACCCACCGGAAATGCCTCCTTATTACGCACAAAAAAATGAATACTCCCCCTGCTAGCTGGGACTCACCTTGGTGGGAGCCTGACTTGTGGGCCTACTAAGTTTACGGGGATGGAGGGCTTTGTCAACTTAGTCAATATGAACGACTCTAGCTCCAGTGACCGTACGATGTCCATCCAACGGCCGTAGTGCTTCTTGAACCTTTGGTCTTCGTGCTCCAGCCGCCCAAAGCGGCGCCGGTCGTGCCGCGTGCTCCTACCTCCCGTGGCCGGCTGCGATGCCGCGGAGGCCTCACCGCCCCCTACTACTCCCACCATTGGCCAGGCCATCCCTCTACTCACCCACACCCCCTGTTATTCTGCGGCGACGGCAGCCACACCCTCGTACTCCTCTTCGCGTGTGTAACGCCCTCGATGCGGCTATATCTCCCACGTGTCGAAGCACGACTTAGAGGCATAACCGCATTGAAAGCAATGTCGCAAGTGAGGTAATCTTCGCACAATCCATTTAATTCATAAGGGAAAAGATACATAGTTGGCTTACAGTCGCCACTTCACGCAATTACATGAATAAAGCATTACATCATCCAGATACAAACAAGGTCCGACTATGGAACCAAAATAAAAGAAGAACCCCAAATGTGACTAAGGACCACGATCGAACCTTAACTGGGCTCCACTCTTGATCAACTAGAACGAAACAACACAAAAGGCAAGATCTTCATCGAGCTCCTCCTTGAGCTTGGTTCGTCACCGCTTTCGGAAACATAGGCACCGCAAACTGGTTTTGAAGTATCTGGTGAGCCACGGGACTCAAGCAATCTCGCACCCACGAGATCAAGACTATTTAAGCTTATGGGTAAGGTAAAGGCACGAGGTGGAGCTGCACAGCGACTAGCATATATGGTGGCTAACATACGCAAATGAGAGCGAGAAGAGAAGGCAAAGCACGGTCGATAAAAGTATGATCAAGAAGTGATCCTATAGCAACCTACGTCAAGCATAACTCCAACACCGTGTTCACTTCCCGAACTCCGCCGGAAAGAGACCATCACGGTAACACACACGGTTGATGTATTTTAATTAAGGTCAACTTCATGTTTTCTACAACCGGACATTAACAAATTCCCATCTGCCACATAACCGCGGGCACGGCTTTCGAAAGTTTATACCCTGCAGGGGTGTCCCAACTTAGCCCATTACAAGCTCTCGCGATCATCGAAGGAATAGACCATCACCCAAGACACTCCGATCAGACTCGGTATCCCGGTACATCAAGACATTTCGACAATGGTAAAACAAGACCAGCAAAGCCGCCCGATGTGCCGACAAATCCCGATAGGAGTCGCGACGTACCTCGTTCTCGTGGCACACCGATGAGCAAGGCGTCGGGTTGGCATAGACCTGGTTGCCCAGGGCGCCGGACATCGCTTCGAGTTGTACCAACACTCGAAGGAGCACCGCCCGGGGTGTTAAAATAAAGATGACCCTTGGGCTCCGAAACCCAAGGGAAAAAAAAAAAGGCTAGGTGAGGCAAATGGTAAAAGGCAATGTTGGGCCTTCTTTGGACAAGTTTTATTCAAAGCTTAACCGTCGGGGGTCCCATAAATCACCCGACCGCGTAAGGAACGCATAAAATCCGGGAACATAACACGGTATGACGGAAACTAGGGCGGCAAGAGTGGAACAAAACACACGGGCATAAGGCCGAGCCTTCCACCCTTTACCAAATATATAGATGCATTAATAATATAAGAGATATTGTGATATCCCAACAAGTAACCATGTTCCAACAAGGAACAACATCTTCATGTTCAACAAGGAACAACCTTCAATCTTCACCGCAACTAACAACGCTATAAGAGGGCTGAGCAAAGCGGTAACATAGCCAATCAACGGTTTGCTAGGAATGGTGTCAAAGGTTAGAGGTTTGACATGGCAATTTGGGAGGCTGACAAGCAAATGGTAGGCATCGTAGCATTGGCATAGCAAAAGAGCGAGCAAACTAGCAAGCAAAGATAGAAGTGATTTCGAGGGTATGGTCATCTTGCCTGCAAGGTTCTCAGAGTTGTCGAAGGCATGATCCTCGTAGGCGTTCTCAACAGGTTCCTCGTTCACGTACTTGTCTACCGGCTCTACCCGAAGCAAGAACACAAGCAACGGAACCACAATCAAACAAGGAACAATGCACAAGCAATATGATGCAATACATGACATGCTATGCGAGATGTGATATGCAATGCATATGTATGCTCCAGAAGGAAAATGATGAACCGGGCATCAACTTGGCAAACCAAGTATGCCGCTAGAAAGATGGGATGATTTCGGGTGAAATCGATATAAAGATCACCGGAATCGGATGCACGGTTTGCAAATGACAAGCAAAACAAGAATGATGCAAATCTGTGTTTAACAGCCCGATGCTACTTAGCACGCAACACGAAACTATGCTATAGCACCCCAACATAAAAACAAAGCATATGGCAGCGAACTACAGGAGATGCTTAACAAAATAGGAACACTGAGCTACGGCTAAATCACATCATAACATGTTCAAACAAGCATGGCGAAAGTGCTCAAAATATCAGGTTCACAGACTTAGTGAAAATACTAACATGGCAGGAATTAACATCAGGAAGGCATGTTTAGAGCAAGCAAACAACATGCTACAGGAACTTATAATAGCAAAGCAAGGCATGACATGATTCTACTCAAAGCATATTTCAATAGTCCCTTACTGACCATAAGCCAAAAAGGACTCTAAGAAATGATGGCACCCATGTAAACATTGCAAGTTTTATTACCGATTTCAGACTTAGTGAAATATCAGGACATGGCAAAAACAGATTCAACATGGCATGTTCGTGAGCTCGATGCGCTCACTACAGAGAATCTCATGAAAAACTAAGCATACACCCATCAAGAAGACATGGCATAGGAGCTATACATGGCAAGAACAACATCATAGCATACACGGATCAACTACACCGACCTCGTGAAAATTGAATCTAATGCAAACAGTCTGCCAGGAAACAATTTCAAGCAACTTTGGAGCAAGAAATGAGCATGTTACAGCAGGCTATAATTACAACCAAGGCCATGAATGGATAGAGCATGACATGTATATCAAAGCATGTTTATAGAGCATCTCCAGATTATGCATAGATTGATTAGTGGAAGCATGTTAACATGGCATCAAAATGTAACAGAATCTGTCAGGAAAACAGCAACAGCAACTACCCTACTTTACAAGCTTGATACACTCAGCACACAACTCACAAAAATACATGGTCAACACCTCTGGAAAGATGGCATGACAAAGTCCAACATTCATGTAGAGCTCATACTCATAGGATGCACACATAATTCATGGCAAAAATGACAAAAGAGCTCGAACTGATAAGATTCTGAAACTAACGATCTGAAGCCTTCTTCCAACAGCATTTCGGGCATCAAGATGAGCTCAAATGGAAATGATGCAATGGAATGAAATGATGTACTCGTCGAGGCGAACAATTTGACATATTACACGCGCGAAACGGACATACGGATGCGAAGATGTGATGTGATGAATATGCAAGAAATTTAACACGTAGAAAGGACTTAGGCAAAAATGGACCTCGGGGAAAAGTCAACCCGTGGCTGGATTTCGAGGTTCGCCTGGCATCTCGCCGGAGAAGGAGGGACGGCGGCGGATCTGCGCGAGGTCTCCTCGGCGGATCTCACGGATCCGGCATGAGGAGAGGACACGGCGTGGCGAAGGCCTTGACGGGCAGCGATCGGCCGCGTGGCGCTGGCACGGGTGGCGAGGTAATGGCCGACGGCGGCGGGCGGGCGGGCGATGGAGGCGATGGAGGGCTTGCGCTGGGGAAGCGCGACCGTGGGGGCAAAGCCATGGCGCGGGACAGCGGAGTTCCGGCAGGGAAGCGACGAAGCGCCGGCGGGTCACGGCGGCGGAGGCGGCGGGCACGCGGCCGGAGGACGGCACGGCGGCGGACGAGACGGCGGGCGCGGGCGAGGCGCTGGCGGCGGGCGGCGGGCAAGACGGTCTGCAAGGGTTTCCCAGATAGACCTTGCTGGCTGGTGGTGGGAGGCGGCGGCGACAGGTGGCGGCGTGGGATTGGGCGAGGGAGCGGCGGAGGTGACGTGGCGGCACCCCATTGGCCGGGGTGACGCGCGGACATGTCCGGGCGCGGACCGGACGTGTCCGGCGACGCGCAGGGAAGAGGCTAGGGTTTGATCTGCGCGAAAAATCGGGGAGGAGGTCTAGTTTTATAGGTAGAGGGAGCTAGGAGAGTCCAAATGAGGAGCGGTTTTCGGCCACGCGATCGTGATCGAACGACCGAGAGCATGGAGAGGAGTTTGCTGGGTTTTGGGCCACTTTAGAAGGGGTGTTGGGCTGCAACAAAAGAGGATTTTGCGGTTACCCGGTTAACCGTTGGAGTATCAAACGACCTCCGAATGGCACGAAACTTGACAGGCGGTCTACCGGTGCTATACCAAGGCCGCTTGGCAAACCTCGGGCCATTCCGAGAAAGCTTAATACCCGCACACGAAAAGAGAGACGAGGGGACGCCAGGGAACATAGGAGTGCCGGATTGCAAAACGGACAACGGGGAAAAGGCTCGGATGCATGAGACGAACACGTATGCAAAATGAAATGCACATGATGACATGATCAAATGCAACACGCAAGCACATGACATGGCAACAACGGCAAATAACTGGCAGACACCTGGCGCATCGGATCCGGGGTGTTACAGCGTGTGCATCCACTGTTGCGTCTTCCCCGGCTCCGCATTGTCCCCTTCCTAGGCCTCGCCGTCGTCCACCGCCGTGGTGCTGTCAGCGCGGCGTGGTCAATGTGGTCAACGACCGACTTCCATCGGAAGAGTACTGTGTGTGGAGAGGCTGACAGCTGGATCCACGGCGGCTGCAAGGAAGTGCCTCCTTATTACGCCGCAAAATAATTATTCCTCCACTTGACAATGGGACCCACCGGACAAAGCCACCGATTTCGCGAAAACACGCTTCCTCGACTGCCGGGACCCACCAGCTACATGTTCGCACGCAAGGAAGTGTGTCGGGCAAAAACGATTCGCCCGACCGTTGGGACCCACCAGCTACATCTTTGACGCAAGGAAGTGCCTCCGCAAAAAAGATTCGCCGACCGCCGGGACCCACTACCTACATCTTCGCAGTAAGGAAGTGCACGGCGGATACCGGGACCCACGGTCGAAGCGCACGTGGCGTTGTCATTCGGTCACGAACGTGTACGTACATCTTGGTCGTAGTAGAGGCGCGCGCACGCATAACGCACGCATGCCGCGAGGGTGCAAGAAAGAAAATACGGCCACGTACGTACATATGGGCAGGGTCTTGAACGCCTACTCGCGCCTACGTACATGGCTGGGTCAGAACGGAGAAACAACGTCGTCGTCATGTTCATGGGGAGCCAACCGGCTGGGTTGGAACGGAATGCGTGGTCGTGTTCATCGGGAGGGCTTGGACGGAACATGCGATGGAAACGAAGCCTGGCATACCGAACAACGGAGGAAACGGCCTTGTGTTCGACCGGCCACGTTTGAAACGGGGTCCTGTTGATCGGGAGGGGCCTGGCGTACCGCAAAACGGAGGAAACGGACCTCCTATGGTCGAAACGGGGTACTGTTGATCGGGAGGGGCCTGGTGTACCGTAAAATAGAGGAAACGGACCTCCTACGGTCGAAACGGGGGTCCTGTTGATTGGGAGGGGTGTGGCGTACTGCAAAACGGAGGAAACGAATCTCCTACGGTCGAAACGGGGGTCCTGTTGATCGCGAGGGGTGTGGCGTACCGCAAAACGGACAAAAAGGACTTGTGTTGGAGCGCTACGATCGAAACGGGGGGGGGAGGGCTGTGGCGTACCGCAAAATGGGACTCCACAAGATACTGTTCATCTCCACCGTCGAGCTCCTCCAGCCTCCACGGGCTACTGCCGACCTCCTCCAACTTCCATGGGCTCCTGTTCATCCAGCATCCACCACGCGCTACTCCACCGGCTACTGTTCAACCACCCCTCCACGGGCACCCCTCCACCGTCTCTCGCTCATCCAGCCATCCACACCACGGGGTCTGCTCAACCACCCTCCACGGCCACCCCTCCACCGTCTACTGTTCATCAAGCCCTCCACACCACGGGTTCCTGTTCATCCAGAGGCAACGTCGCTGCTCACTGTTCATCCAAACCCCCCCTTCCCCGCAACGCCTCCTTGCTCATCCAATCAATCGCTTGATTAGCGGCGGTAGCGGCGAATCGCTCCATCGGGTTCGATTAACACCATCGATCGATCGCTTTCGGGTTCGAAGAACGTAGCTGCGATCAATCGCTGGGTTGATTAGAGCCCAATGCCTCGCTCGTGTTCAGTTAGAGCCAATGCCTCGCACACACGCGCGTATGTATGAGAGAAATGCGCATCGCTCCGCCCCCGACCTCCTACCGTAACCGGCAACTCCCTGAAATTTTCCTCCCCTCGCTTCTACCACGGTTTTTTCCGTCATGGACGGCCCAAAGAATGTCATGCAGCTGCGTCTCCGGCCCGCCCAGGACGAAAAGCCCATTTTCTGTCATGATTTTTTGTCATAGAAGTTGGAGCCCACCACATCTATGATGATACCGGGTTTTGTCACAATTATCGTCATAGAAGTGTCATATGTATGACAAAATTTTTTTTCGTTCGGCCCAAAATGTCACGGATGTGTCTTTTTTTTGTAGTGGTAGTATGAAAGCAACATTGACACAATGAATGAATGGGCAACCAGAGAAGCACTACAATTCAGCAATGTGCGTGATATGAGATAGTACATTCATGCAGCTCAGTATGCAAAACTACTAGGCAGTTTTCCTTACAAAAATCAACATTGGCGCCTTTTAACATTTTGCTACAACTAATTTTAGATCGATAAAGGTTAGATTCACGCCGATTAACAAAATACATGTTGATGTAAAAATATAGTGATATACAAGCAGTACTTACATCAAAGATTTGAGCACGAGAGAATTCCCACAAGATATTTTCCTAATACGATCCCAATGGAGGAAGTCTTCTATCGTTTAACCTTATTTTCTAAAAGAGAGATGGGTAAGAAACATGTAGAAAATATTATCAGAATGCTATAAAATTTCATGATGCGAGGATACGCACACACTTCTTAGAATTGAGTTGACATATTTTTGCTGGACTGGAGCGGATTAGTTCTTTGGCCACTGGAATCTGCTTATTATCAGTGGGAGTTGGGTTTCTCTGTGCTGGAGCAGTATCTATGAAAAATGGAGTTGGTTTATTATCTCCTGGTGTCGGGGCGGACTCTGTGCGGCCACGAGCACCTATGGGGCACGGGGGGCCCTTCTAGTCCAGCGAGGGAGCGGAGGGAGCGCAGAGAGATCGAGGCTCAGCCTGGGAGGCAGGCGATTTTACCCACGGGGCTCTCCGGAGATAAAACCCCTACTGCTGCCTTTGTGCTTGTATTTGATCTTGCTCGAGAGCGCGAGCGTACGGTGGTGTTGTGGGTGTCGAATGGACCGAACCCCTTCTACGTGCGCATGGGCCTCCCTTTTATAGTCTGAAGGGGGCACCAACAGGTGGTAGCGTAGGAAGAGGGGGTAGAAAGGTAAAAACATAGGTTGGTACAACAGTGACCAACAGTGTCCCCTACCTAACTCTGACGGCAGGGGACAAGGGCTTTTAATGCTCGTCCGGTTGCCCCAATAGTGCAAACAAAGGACCGTTAGGTGAGCCACTGGTTGCCACGATGGCGTCTCTGTCAGCTCCGCTTGCCACCTCGCTCCGCATGGCTGCGCAACGCCTCGCCACGTGCCCCTGGGATGGCCCTGGGGTGACATGCCGCTGGACGCGCTGGATTTTGGATGTAAGGTGGCAGCCTTGCCGCGGCAAGCGCCTTGCCGCGGCCCTTCTCTTGTCGGGCCGGCGAGCTTGCCGGCCGCCGGGCCTTGCCGGGACGCACGGGGCGTCGCGGCAAGTCTTTTGGAAGCGCCTTGGTCGGTCTTCCCGGCAAGCTCCTCTTGCCGGGGCCTTTGTTTCCTCAATTGATACTTTGTTCTTGAATGGCAGTAATAGGTAATGACGGAGGGTCTTGGCGGGCGCCCGGCAAGCCTTGCTTGGGTGTCAGCGATCGACCTTGGTGCACAAGTTCGGGGACTAAGGTACCCCTACTTTAGTACACCGACAGAGCCCCGGCCTGGGCCATACACGTGCCGAAGCGTCGTTGGGCAGGCCAGGCAGGTCGGACGCGCGGCCTAGGTCCACACAAAATCGGACGCCGTGTCCATCGCGTCTTCCCGCAACGGCACGCGTCGATTGCGGCGTCGTGGGAGGGAACGTGGTCAATACTTAACTCCAGGAAATGCGTAACGTTCGCATCCCCCGTTTATAGGCAGAGGAGACGGGGCCGTCCCCCCACTTTCGCCACTTGCAGTTCCTTCCTCCGAAAGCTCCGCCGCCCTCCCCCGTCTCTTGAATCGAGAAGGAAACAGCGTTCCGCCGCCCGTCGTCGCCGTCGCCGCCGTCGCTTTCGCCTCCTCCCACTGCCTCCGCCATGGCTCCGAAGGCTGGGAAGGCTACAAAGGCCGCGAAGGCCGCGAAGTTGGCCGAGGCGCTGGAGCTCGAGGCGCTGCGCAAGAAGCAGGTGCTTTTCCCCCCTGAGCTCACTCCGGAGGCATTGCGGGCGGAGTTCTACCTCTTCCGTCGACGGAACGCAGGCGCATCTGCGACGCCGGTGCTTCATGGAGGCCTCCAAATCGAAGAAGTGCCCCAAAGGGTACTACTTCTTCCCTGTGTTCTTCCATTGCGGGCTCTGCCCACCTTTTTCCAATTTCTTTTGCGACATCATGAACACCTACGGGTTTCATCTGCTTGACTTCACCCCCAACGCCGTTCTGACAATGGCGGTTTTCGCACACCTCTGCGAGAACTTCGTTGGCATCCTTCCCAATGTGGCTCTTTTCCGCCATTATTTCTCCCCTCGGGCTGAGAAAGGGGAGCCACTAGCTGGCGGAATCGCCTGGACCTCCCGGATGGGCATGAAGGAGGTGTACTTGTCGGGCGAGCTCCGCAGCAAGTGGGACGAGTGGAGGGCGGAGTGGTGCTGGATCTGTGATGCCAATCTGCCGTCGTTCACCAAGCTGCGCAAGACCCAGGTGGTGCGTGGCAACGACTGGAGTGCCCTGTCGTCGGATGACGCCAAGCTGACTATCGCCACCACCCGAATCCTCCGGCTCAGGCATGCCGGACTTACAACAGGGGTTAGCGCGGATTTTCTTCGTTGTGACGCCCCTCCGCAGGAGGGGAGGCCCTTTGGCGTTCAAATGCCCGGCGGATTTCATGAGGCTGCGCCCAGGCCTCAACTTCAACTTCATGGTCATGGAGCTTGGCGCGATGCTGAGGGAGATGTTCAAACATGACCCCAATCACCCAGAGTGGTTCTAGTTTGCGCAAGGCGTTGTCTCCTTGTGCAATAACTCTCAGCGCCATCGCATCTGCGCAATGATGCCGGAGTGCGATTCGCATGGGATAAGCGCAAACTGGATAGAGCCTGCTGCCGAGGTCGTGCAGCAATTCTTCGACGATTTGTCGGAGGTGGCAGTCAACCCCGATGAGCAGAAACTCCTCACCCGCGCCCCCACCGCCGACGAGATGGCGTATATCGCTAGCAGGGCCGAAGAGGCGGCGGCAGCCGCCGCAGCGGGCGAGTTTGGCTTCACGTTGGCGGAGGCGGATGCAGCTGCGGCGGCAAGCCTTGCCGCCCGGGAAGAACTTGCCGGAGAAGGCGATGGCGAAGGGGAGGTCGAGGCCGAGACGGGCGAGCCTGTCGAGAGTGCGAGCGGCCAGCCGTCCTCGAGCAACTTGCCGCAGGTGGAGCCCACAGCACAGCCCCAATTCCGACCGAGAAGGCGCCTCCGTCGAGTCGGAGAGCTGGCAGAGGAGCAGGCGATCCAAAGCAGCCGCGCGCTGGGACACGCGTTCGCCGCGGCAAGTAGTGTTTCCGCGGGAGGGTCCCAGGCCGCGCCGGCAACTGAGGCGGGATCTTCCCGGGCCGCCACACCTAATCCTGCCGCAGCCCTCGGCAAGCGCCGGAGGGAGCCTACTCCTCCGCCACTCCGTGCAGAGAGGGTACCGGAGTTCGACCTCTCCGTGCTGAGCTCTGACGACGATGAAGAGGAGGAGGAGGAGGAGTAAGGCTTTCTCCATACTGTACTTGTCTTTCCTTTGATTCTTGTTGTTGTTTGTCTTGTGGCTAACCCGTTTCTCTTCAAACCCCTGTTCCGTCGCAGGACTTTGGCGGAGAGGGCGGTGAAGAGGGCCAAGGTCCCCGTGGTTAACATCGAGGACGACCCTGCCGTGGCGGTAGAAGATACGTCCGAGACCACTTTGACGGACCCGGTCCCTTCCCCTCGCAGTAGCTCCCAGCACAGCCCCCAGCGTAAGTGCCTTGATTTACTTCCTGTGGTGGGGCGTGCGTGGTTGTTTCTTCCTCTGCCAATGTCTTGATTGTTGGCTCGTTTGTATCTGAGGGAGCGAACAGGCCCACCAAGATGGGGATCGGAGGTCGGACCCGGAGGTGTCGTCGGTTTCGACTACGCCACCAAGGGCCGATTCCCCGCTATGGGAGCCTTCTCCGGCAAGGAAGGGATCTCCGTCAAGGGGTGGAACCAACGAGCCCCCGGTGGCGGAGCCCATGATCACAGAGCCCAGCACAGGTGACCCTCCTCGTCAGGGACTCTCCTTTGGGTTCTGCTGATCTTCCTTTTCTTCCTTTTTTGGGTATTTGCCTGACTTCCCCCCCCCCTTCTCCCTGCCTTCAGATCCTCCCCTTGGGGACCCGATGGAGGCTGAGGCCACCGGCGAGGAGGACGGACGCGGCAACACTGGTGATGCCGCCGCTGATGAGGGAGAGGCCGGCGCGGAGGAGCCTGCTGGCGAAGAGGCCGCCAAGGCCACTGGCACAGGGGCTGGCGAGGGGTCCGGCGACCGCACTGACGACCCGGAGGACGCAGGAGCGCGAGGCGCTGCACCGACTGCCGATCCCTCCGCCGCTAACGCAGCAGCTTAGGCTCCGAGGAGCCCCGGCCAGTGCTTACTGAAGCCGCCGGAGGGCGCAGAGACAAGCTCCCTGGCGCTAAGCTCCTGTGCAGTCGAAGGAGGAGTTCGACGGGGAGGTACTTGCCTCTGCTGGGCTGGCAGTGGTTGACAGGCCAAGCAGCAGCAGCAGCGAGTCCGAGGAGGAGCAGCTGCTCCAAAAGCTGGTGTCGCTCTACCGCGCCCGGCAAGCGAAGCTTGAGTCCCGGGAAGCGCTCGTCGCGCAAGCGGGAGTTGATATAGAGAAACATGCGCAAGAGCTCAAGAGCCGCAACCAGGAGGCCCTCTGGTCCATTGCTGAGGAGAGGGCGCAGCTCGACGAGGCGAAGAAGGCGTTCATCCTGGAGAAGGCTGAAGCCGAGGAGCAGCAGAGGCTCACCGCCGAGGAACTGTCCAAGCGGGATGGTGAGCTGATACAGAGGAAGGCGTACTTGGACAGCCATGACGAGGAGCTCGCTGTCCGGGAACAATCATTCGGCGAGGCACTCAAGGAGGCAAAGGACGCCGCTGCGGCGGCTGAGGCCGCCAGGAAGGAGTTAGAGGAGAAGGTGACGCAGCTGGAGGCGGACGCGACAAGGAAGAACGAGGAGCTTGCCGCACTCCAGCGCGACCGCGAGAAGGACGCACGCGCCCACGGCGACCTGCAAGTTCAGCTCTCCGAGAAGATCAAGGAGCTGAACGCCGCCAAGGACTCGAGCGCTGATCTAGAGCTGAAATTGGCCGCCTTGACGGAGACGCTGGATGCCGCCAAGAAGCGAGAAGATACCTTGAGGAAAGATCTCAAGGGCAACGAGGAGCTGCTGACGAGAGCCGCCGAGACCCAAAACACCTTCAAGACCACGGTGGAGCTCTGGACGAAGGGCCTCGTCAACATCGCCGCGCTCATTGATGAGGAGTTGGAGGAGCTGAACTTGACGGGCTTCGGGTACTCTGCTGAGGAGAATCTCCAGCCCAGCGCCAAGCTCACACTTTTCTTCAAGGATGTGGTGACGGCTCTCTGGCAGCTCCGGGAGAGGATCCCGAAGCAGCTGGCCGACGAGTCGCGCGCGATCTGCGCCAGGGTTCTGGAGAAGGTGTTGGTGAAGGTCCTCTTCCGCAACCCGGGCATCGACCTCTCCCGCATCACCAAGAAGCTGCCGGAGGGCGCCGATCTCGAGGAGCTCAAGGCCATCGTCGCACCCATCATGGACAAGGTGAACGAGGTCAGGAGGGTCGACGGTGGGCGCGCAGATTAGCCGCCCTTCTTCTCCGTTTATCTTGCTGCTGCCGTTTTGGTTACGAGAACAATTTAGTTAGTGCCACAATAAGCCATTCTTGTAATATAACTTTATTCTGGGTACTGCTTGCTATGTTAGTCCCTTTACTCTGTTGTGTCCCTTGTATGCTTTTACCCTACGCTTTGAGGGACCTTGCCGGCGCAAGCACACTTGCTGAGTCTTGAACGTCGAAGAGTTCATTGGCGGTGCTGCCTCTGGCAAGAAATCTTGTCGGGTCTAGTTGCAGCTCACTTGTATTGTTGAGTGGGCTCGGAAACAACGCAAGGGCGCAACTTAGTCGCGAGTCGATTCCTCCGCGCACAGGTTTTCCATACAAGGCACGAACGTTCAAGGGAAATAACTTGAAAATTTTAAAAATGACTAGGCTCAAACTTTGGCTACTTAGCTTTTCTGTCTTCTTTGTTCCGGCAAGGCTAGATTCCTTTGAACGGTGCTCGGTCCAGACTTTTATCTCCTCCTCCCTCGATGAACTTGTGGGCGGAGGGATCTTCCTTTTGAGAAGAAAGAAGAGAAAATAATGATACGGGACCTTAAGGTTCTTTATTGCTTACCGGGGGTAAGTGCTGCACAAAGTGTCAGATATATATGCAAGAAAAAGAAAGATGCATTGAATTTGACAGGATGTGCAGGGCACATAAACTTTATTTACGCACGGGAGCTGCGCCCGGCTTTGTACAAAGTGTTACATGCAACAGCGGCAAGGCTTGTACAAAAGGTGGTTGTTGGAACGGGTCCGGCAACCGCGCCTTATGGGAAAAACTTGCGAAGATGTTCTATGTTCCAGGAGTTGCTCACCGGAATGCCATCTTCGGTCTCAAGGCGGACAGTGCCGGGCCTAGTGACTCGTTTCACCCGATAAGGGCCTTTCCACTTCGGCGTCAACTTGTTTGAATTCTTGGCGGATTGAACGCGCCGAAGAACAAGGTCGCCTTCCTCGAAGCTTCTGGCATTAACCTTGCGACTATCATAGCGGCGCAAAGCTTGCTGGTAGCGAGCAGCTCGTACAGCAGCCTGAAGACGATCCTCCTCGAGGAGCAGCACGTCATCTTGGCGCAGCTGCTCTTGCTCAAGCTCATCATAGGCGAGCACTCGTGGCGATCCGTATACGAGTTCCGTGGGGAGAACTGCCTCTGCTCCATAGACAAGAGCAAAAGGTGTCCGCCGATGGCTCGATTTGGTGTCGCCCTGATTGACTAGAGAACCACCGCATTCGCCGATCCAATTATTTCGCACTTATGCAGCCCGTCGAAAGTTCGGTCTTGAGCCCGCAGCACTTCAGCGTTGCCTCTCTCGCTTGACCGCTGCTTCTTGGGTGAGCAGCAGAGCGAAGCGAGATCTTGGTGCCAAGATCTTGGGACGATTGCATGAAGGTGTGGCTCAGAACTGTGTGCCACTGCCGGTGATGATCCTGTTAGGGGTCCCAAACGGCAAACAATCGACCAAGAACTTGATTGCTGATTGTCTTGTCACCTTCCTCATCGGTTCCACTTCGTGCCACTTTGTGAACTTGTCGATTGCAACGCACAAGTACTCAAAGCCCCGACAGCTCGGGGAAAGGGCCGAGGATGTCGAGCCCCTGCATCGAAAATGGCCAGTGACAAAGGGATTGTTTGGAGAGCTTGAGCTGGTTGATGAATCTGTTTGGAATGGAACTCGCACGCTTCACACTTGGTTACTTGTGCGATTGCATCTTGAGGGCTGTCGGCCGAAGAATCCTTAGGAAAGCCTTGCGGCAAGTGCTCTTCTTGCCGATGTGGTGACCACACATGCCTCCGTGTATTTCTGCCAACAGCTCTTGTCCATCTTCCCGGGAAATGCACTTCAATTTCACTCCGTTGAATCTTCTTCTGTACAGTATGTCATCGACGAACTGGTACATACTTGATTGCCGAGCTACTCTCTCCGCTTCTTCCTGCTCTTCGGGAAGTTCTCCTGTCTGAAGGAAATGGACTATCGGCTGCGCCCAGGCTGGAGCTTGTGGCTCTACAGTAAGGACTAAAGGCGCAAACGCGGCTGCGGGAACATCCGTTTCTACGGCAAGAGTCGGGGACCCCGCCGGAGTGAGATGTCCCCCGGCAAGCGTGTCGGGACACAGCTTGTCGGGAGTGTCTGCCTCGACGAAACAAGCTCTGGGGCTTATCAGAGCAGACTGCTCCTCAGCGTTCTCTGTGTTGATCCTGGGGACCTTCTTTGCGGCGGCTCCAGGGAGCTCTGCCAGAAAGTGGTCGCCGGCAGGCAACTTCCTCTTCTTGTTATGTCCATTTGATGGTGTGACGGATGGCTGAGTTAGCTTGAGCACAAAAATCCCTGGTTCCACAGGCAACTTAAGTGCAGCACATTTTGACAGGCCATCTGCGATGTCATTCTGTGCTCTTGGAACATGTTCCATTTGCAGGCCATCAAAATACTCTTCTAGCTTCCTCACTTCATCGATGTATGCTTCCATCAACGGACTCTGGTAATCTTTGTTGACTTGGCGGACGACCAGCTGTGAGTCACCCCTGACAATAAGTTTCTTAATCCCAAACTCCGCTGCTATCCTGAGTCCGGCAAGCAAACCCTCGTACTCTGCGTTGTTGTTTGTTGCTTGCTCTTTGGGAAAGTGCATTTGGACCACATACTTGAGGTGCTCTCCGGTGGGGGCGACAAGCAGTACGCCTGCACCGGCGCCTTGCAGCGAGAAGGCACCATCAAAGTACATGATTCATTCTTTGCTGATTTCCTTGACGGGGATGCTCTTCTCCGGAGTTTCTTCATCCGGTGTTGGCGTCCATTCTGCTATAAATTCTGCCAAAGCCCGGCTCTGAATAGTTGAAGTGCTTTCAAACTTGAGGCCAAAGCTTGACAATTCCGGTGCCCACTCGACAATCCCGCTGCTGCTTCGGATTCTGCAAGATCCTTTTTCAGCGGAAAGCGAGTGACAACCGTGATCTCGTGTGCTTGAAAGTAATGGCGCAGCTTCCTTGAGGCCATGAGTAGGCCGAAGAGCAGCTTCTGCACACCAGAGTACCTTGATCTAGCCCCTTGCAAAAGGGAACTGACAAAGTAAACTGGGCGCTGCACCTTCTTCTTCTGTTTTTCTTCCGGCAACTGCACCAATCCTTCCTCGGCGGAGCCAGAACTCGTCGGACCGGGGCTCGCCGGGCTAGAGCTTGCCGGAGAAGCCTTCTGCTTGTCGCTGGAGTCGCTTGCCAAGGCTGTTGGCTCATCGTCTGCCTCCCTCTCCGCCACTAACGCGGCACTAACCACTTGATTGGTTGCCGCCAGGTATAGCAGCAACTTCTCTTGTGGCTTAGGTGCGACGAGTGTTGGAGTGGAGGACAAATATTTCTTCAAGTCCTACAGTGCAGCCTCCGCTTCTGGAGTCCATTTCATCGGACCTGCTTTTTTCAAGATTTTGAAAAACGGCAAGGCACGTTCGGCGGACTTGGAAATGAATCTACTGAGAGCAGCAACGTAGCCGGCAAGCTTTCGCACGTCCTTGACGCGCTTAGGTGCTTCAATCTGCTCGATGGCTTTGATTTTGTCGGGATTGGCTTCAATTCCCCTCTGAGACACAAAGAACCCGAGAAGCTTGCCGGAAGGAACTCCGAACACACACTTCTCGGGGTTCAACTTGAGATTGACCTTGCGCAGATTTGCAAAAGTCTCGTCCAAATCTTGGACCAGGGTCTCTTTGTCTTTGCTCTTGACCACTATGTCATCCATGTAAGCTTCTACATTTCTGTGCAACTGTGGCTCAAAAGCATGGCTGACTACTCTTGCAAATGTCGAACCAGCATTTTTAACCCGAAAGGCATCCGTACGAAGCAGTACGTGCCACATGTAGTAATGAATGCGGTTTTCTCCTCATCCTCTTTTGCCATGAAGATCTGATGATATCCTGAGTAAGCATCAAGGAAAGAAAGCAGGTCACACCCTGCTGTGGAGTCTACAATCTGGTCAATGCGCGGCAAAGGGAATGGATCCTTGGGGCGAGCTTTATTAACATCGGTGAAGTCGATGCAAAGCCTCCACTTCCCGCTTGCCTTGGCGCACGACTCTCGGATTGGCTAGCCACGTCGGATGCAGACTTCGGACCAGGCCTGCCGCTTCCAACTTCCTGATCTCTTCTGCTATGAACTCTTGACACTCTACTGCTTGCTTTCTGACTCTTTGCTTGACGGGCCGCGCGTGAGGGCGAGGCGGCAAGGTGGTGCTCAATTACTTCCACAGGAACACCGGGATGTCGATGGTTTCCATGCAAATACATCGACATTCGCTGCGAGAAAGCAACGAGCGCTTCCTATTTAGGATCAAGCGTGGCAATCGATGGTGAAGGTACCACCGGTGCCGTCCTCCTTGGCGGCCACTTTCTTGGTTTCTGGCGAAGCTGTCTTTGCCTTCTTGCACTTGCCGGTGGAGCTCGATGGTGCGTCCTTGGCGGCAGCGCAGCACTCCAGAGAGGTGCGCTTGCCGGAGTGGGCATCAGAGCTACTCTTACCGGACTTGGCTTTCTTCTTCCCTCGGGGAGCTTCAGCGGCAAGTGGCTCGCGCTCGACCGCGGCTGCTGCTTCCCGGTACATCTTGTCGGTGCAGATAAGTGCATCCTTCTTGTCACCTTGGACAGAAATGACACTTATCGGACCAGGCATCTTGAGCACATTGTATGCGTAGTGAGAGGCTGCCATGAACTTGGCAAGCGCTGGTCGGCCGAGTATTCCATTGTAAGGCAATGGGATATCAGCAACATCGAATGTGACCCTCTCAGTCCTGAAGTTCAGCTCGCTGCCAAATGTCACTCGCAGTGTGATCTTCCCCTTGGGCTTGCTCCTTCCCGGATTTATCCCTTGAAAGGCACCAGTTTCTTCGAGCTCGCTATCGGGGATCTGGAGCTTCTTGAGCACTGCGGAGGAAATCAGGTTCAGGCCGGCCCCGCCGTCAACCAACATCTTCGTGACCTTGAGGTTGCGGATTGTTGGTGAGACCAACATCGGCAAGCACCCGACCGCGGTGACGCGATCAGGGTGGTCCTCAACATCGAAGATGATGGGCGTGCCGGACCACTTCAGAGGCTTGCGCGACTCGACGGATGGCTCAGCTGCATTCACCTCTCGCACCCACTGCTTGAGTTGGCGGTGTGAGGTGTGCAGAGAAGCGCCGCCGTCGATGCACAACACCTCTGTTGCCTTCTGAAACTCTTGGTCGTCAGTCGCATCTTCCTCCATCTCATCATCTTCGTCTTCATCCTCGTCCTTGTCGCGGCCACGGGGAGGCCTGTCTCCTTGCCACGGCTTGGCCTTGCCGCAGTTCCCTCCCCGGGTGGGAAGCTTCTTGCCGGATCCTCTGCCACCTCCCTGGGCTCTCTCCTTATCGCGACGCTCGTACTCAGCTTTCTGTAGCTCCGCCATCTGCTCCACTTTCTTGCAGGTTTGGAGGTCATGGCCCTTGGTGCGGTGAATCTTGCAATACCCCTTGCCGGAGCCATCCTGCTTGTCGGCGGCTACCACAGCCTCGCCGGAGTCACCCGCTTTGGCCTTGTCGGAACCGCTTCCGTTGCCGGAATGCTCAACAGCTAGCACATCCTTAGCCTTTCTCTTCCTAATGTTCCGCCTCCGGTTCTTCCTTGCCGGGGCGGCATCTTCTTGTCGAGATCATTCGCTCCGCAACTCTCTCGGGATTTTCCTCCTCCTTAGCCCGTGCACACTTGTCGCCGAGCATAGAGCTCGCCGACATCTCGATCTTGCACATCGCCATCTCCTCCCGCATCTCCGCGATTGCGCATGTTACTCGTGGAACGCTACCGATAACCGCGGAGGTGGGCGTGCAGGGATGTTTGCGCCGCACTGGCTGAATCTCTCTATGTACTTACTGGGGGCTCTCCTCCTTCCGGACTAGCAGATGTAGATCGCTCTCCTGGCCATGGGGTTTGTGTCCACCTATGAAGGCTCCGACAAACTGATGACACAGGTCTGCCCACGAAGAGATGGAGCCGTCCGCAAGTGCATGAGCCAAGATCTGACGTTGGGCTTGAGCACCAGCGGGAAGTAGTTGGCGAGATCTTCTCGTCGCGCCCTCGGCTCGCTTTGCACGCGATGGTGTAGATCTTGAGGAACTCCGACGGTGTATCCTACCATCGCATTTCTGCACGTCTGGCTTGAAGTTCTTGGTTTTGGGCCCTTTGGACTTGCCGCAGCTCGCTGGGTGAGCGCAGGGCAACCCGCCGCGCACGGCAAGTCGCCTGGTTTCGGTGCGTGCATCGCCGACAAATGGGCCCGCGCTGGTCAGATTGACGTCGCGCTTCTCTCCGGCGCTCGATGCGAGTGTGAGAGTCTTCGTGTTGTCGTTCTTGGAGAACGCGGCGTTGGTCACGGCAAGTTCGCGGGTCCGACGACGCGGTGGAGTCGCCGTCGGGGTTGGTCCGGCGAGCCGGCGATCTTGGCCTTCGGGGCTGGGAGTGCACGGAGGTGGCGCCCCCAGCGGTCTTGTCGGTGTTGGCTTGCACCTGGGCGGCTCACTGGGGCTTCGATGCGCTCGGTTGCTGGGGCTTGTCGCCGTTGGCGAAGCCGATGAGGTTGATATGGTCATCCTCCGATCGTCAATCTTGTGTGGCGCCGAGGGTAATCTAGAAGCAGCGGGCTCGGGCGGTGCTTCCTCTCGCTGTCTTGGGTGGCGGTGGCGGCGAGCGGCGCGAGGAGCGGATGTGCTCGGACTCCCAAGCTGGATTGGGAGGTGCTACACCCGTCCCCGGCGACCGTACCTCACTCGCGGCCCGACATCTTTGGCGCGCTGCCTAACCTCGAGCGCCCCGCGACCCACCAGCTTGGCCTTGTTCCAATGCGAGCACGGTGCTTGGGGCACCGGGGCGTTGTCGACCCTGCACCTCCTGCGAAGGGTGCGGTGTCTGCATGGTCGCCGACGCTTATGGGCCTTGTTTTTGACCCGTGACGGGCGTGAGTCCCACGTCGGCGCCCGCTCCTTCGCCGGCGTCCACTCCACCGCCCGCTTGCTCCGGGGTGGTAGAATCGATGCAGAGGAGGCGGCCACCTCCAAGGCTTCTTCTTCGTGGCATGTTGATGTAGAGCGTTGGACGTAGCGCGCAGAGACCGGATCGGATGCTCACGACCTCGGCGCAGCCCCTACCCGGCGCGCCAAAGATGTCGGGCGGACTCTGTCTTGCCACGAGCACCTATGGGGCCTGGGGCCCCTTCTAGTCCAGCGAGGAGCGGGGCGGCGCTTGAGCAGATCGAGGTCGGGCGCTGGGAGACGGGCGATTTTACCCAGCTTCGGGGCTCTCCGAGAGATAAAACCCTCTGCTGCCTTTTGTGCTTGTATTTGATCTTGCTCGAGAGCGCGAGCGTATGGTGGTGTTGTGGGTGTCGAATGGACCGAACCCCTTCTACGTGCGCATGGGCCTCCCTTTTATAGTCTGAAGGGGGCACCAACAGGTGGCAGCGTAGGAAGAGGGGGTAGAAAGGTAAAAAACGCAGGTTGGTACAACAGTGACCAACAGTGTCCCCTACCTAACTCTGACGGCAGGGGACAAGGGCATTTAATGCCCGTCCGGTCGCCCCAACAGTGCAAAGAAACGACCGTTAGGTGAGCCACCGGTTGCCACGATGGCGTCTCTGTCAGCTCCGCTTGCCACCTCGCTCCGCATGGCTGCGCAACGCCTCGCCACGTGCCCCTGGGATGGCCCTGGGGTGACACGCCGCTGGACGCGCTGGATTTTGGATGTAAGGTGGCAGCCTTTGCAGCAAGCGCCTTGTCATGTCCCTTCTCTTGTCGGGCCGGCGAGCTTGTCGGGCCGGCCCTTTTGCCGACGCGACGGGCGTCGCGGCAAGTCTTTTGGAAGCGCCTTGGTTGGTCTTCCCGGCAAGCTCCTCTTGCTCGGGCCTTTGTTTCTCGTTGATACTTTGTTCTTGAATGGCGTAATAGGTAATGACGGAGGGTCTTTATGGCGCCCGGCAAGCCTTGCCGTGGGGTGCTGCGACCGCCCGTGCACAAGTTCGGGGGACTAAGGTACCCCCTACTTTAGTACACCGACACCTGGCGTTTGGATCTTTTGCAAAGACCTGGTTTGTAACCCTTCAGATTCTAACATAGTCGTCTTCCCCTTGCATGCCTTATATAGAAGAATGGTGATTCAGTTATAAAACATGCTACAACAGAGATGGAATACGTACTAAAGAATAGAAAGGCATGACATATTGACATGTATTCCCTCCATCCGAAAATAAATGGATGGGTCTAGGCGTATTTTAGTTCTAGATACATCCACTTTTATCCATTTTTGCGACATTTAATCCGGACGGAGGGAGTATGATGTAAGAGCTAGGGATACGACAGGACAACACAGTAAAAAAACATTGAAAAACCCACTGCAGAACCAAAGTATTCAAATCCACTGATATGAGATAGTACACTCATGCAGCTGAGGATGCAAAACTACCAGGCAGTTTTCCTTACAAAAATCAACATTGTGGCCTTTAATCATACATTTTGCTACAACTAAATTTAGATCGATAAAGGTTGGATTCACGCCGATTAACAAAATACATGCTGATGTAAAATATAGTGATATACAATGTACTTACATCTACATTGAGCACAGAGAATTCTCGCAAGAATCTTTCCTCATAAACGATACCATTGCGAAATTCTTCTATCTGATAAGCTTATTTTCTAAAAGAGAGATGGGTAAGAAACATGTAGAAAATATGATCAGCATGCTATAAAATTCATGATGCTAGGATACGCACACGCTTCTTAGAATTGAGTTGACATATTTTTGTTGGATCGAGCGGACTAGTTCTTTGGCCTTTGGAATCGCTTATTATCATGAGGAGTTGGGTTTCTTTGTCTTTGGAGCAAGATCTATGAAAACTGAAGTTGGTTTATTATCTCTGGCATTTGGATCTTTTGCAAAGGCCTTGTTTGTAACCCTTCGATTCTAACATAGTCGTCTTCCCCTTGCATGCCTTGTATAGAAGAATGGTGCTTTAATTATAAAACATGCGATAGCAGACAGATGGAATAGGTACTGAAGAATAGGAAGGCATGACAGATTGACATGTATTCACTCCATCCGGAAAAAAATGGATGGGTCTAGGTGTATTTCAGTTCTAGATACATCCTTTTTTATCCATTTCGGCAACATGTAATCCGGACGGAGAGAGTATGGTGTAAGAGCTAGGGATACGACAGGACAACACAGCAAAAAAAACACTAGTTGAATGTAAAACTATATGCTAGCGGAATACGTACAGAAATAACAAAGGCAACATACACGTGTATGATTGGGAAAATAAGATGGCATTGCAACAAAGCACTAGAACAACACTTCAATGTAAAGAAAACATGGTATGGCAGACAAATGAAGTGCATACTGATGAATAACAATGCATAAGATATTCAAAAGCATGATGTCCAAATTAAGTATATGGCATTGCGATAGAGTAGAATGACAGTACTTGAATTTGAAAACATGTTATCATGAACGGAATAGGTACTGAAAAACAGGAAGGCATGACATATTTACATGCAAGATCAGCATGCTAAGCACATGGCATTGCAACAGAGTAGATACACTCTAGGACATTATATGCATGTTGTGCCCATATCACAGGCCAAGTTAGAGCAAGGACCTTGTGGGTGAAGAGGATTCATCATCTTTCTGCAAGTCTTCTGAAGAACTGCCTTTACATGTTCCATCATATTGGGTATCATTGACATCAAGTTTATTGGCCTTTACATTGCTCCGTGAGGTTCTTGTAGATATATCAGTGTGTGCAATTATATCTGACATGCATGGAAGACAACTAGTAGTTAGATTTATGTAATGAGTGCCTATAGGAGACGGCATAAATAGTAGGACTGGGGTTAACTAGCAGCAACAGGTCTCATAAACTAAAGGGAGAACACGGATGAAAGCTACAGAATATGTATCGTTTGTACCCGAGATTAACTAGATGCACACAAAAGTATTAAAGAACAACATAGGTAATACTAGAAGTGGTATAATACTATAATCACCAGCCTGTGGGATAGCATTGGCTGATGGATGATAACTATGGAACAGCGTTACCTAAAGAACAAGTATCTTACCTGAACTATGGAACAGCACGAACTCCTGAACAAGACCCGTAAGAGATCAGCATGAATATACAGTGAAATGTGATGATCTATTTTCCATGCTTAGATGAATAACAAAGCCATAAATGTTGCACACAAGTAAGATGATCTATCTGGCAGCCATCCATAGTTGTGAGCATCATGTGTTGACTTGTCGATGGCCCTGCAGTTGTTGTGGCTGTCCATGTCGGGCACGTGCATTCGATGCAGGGAACTGTTGAGTGGGGACTATAGCTCCCTTCTGGTGTATGCTTGCCTTGTTAGAGCAGCTGTGGTGAGTTAGAAGACGGTGTCTGAAGATGCAGATAACGCATAATATTAAGAACGACATATCTCTTTGATCTGAAGAAATACACTAAGAGATCAACAACAAGGTACGAGAGTGGTTACACCTCTGTTGACTGAAGACTAAATTGGGGTCACACGATTTTATTTTATTTTGGTATTGTCCGATCTACGCCGGATGGCTTGATGGCCGTCTTGTGCCTCCCGGCTGACACAGTTCGAATCTTCCCAAGAGCCGGCGACCAAGCAGAGAGCAGCCTGCCTCCGCCGTCCGTGGCCCGACCAAAACCCGCTCCTCGCCCCCATCAAGACCGCCGTGGTTCTTATTTGGGCCAATCCACAAAGACTCCCTGTCATCCAGATCCGGCGGCGACAGTACCTTCAACCCATGCAACTCTAAAAGATAGCCATCTAAGTGCTACTTCCACGGCTAACTTGTGGCCCCGCACCCTTACGTTAGACACCAGCCAACCGGCAGCCTAGGAGCTCCGCCGCCTCGAGGGGTGCTGCTTCCCATTGAGAATCGATTGGCCCAGAACAAAAATTCAGACAACTGACGCCTAAATAAAGTGATTTGATATGAGGTTGCGACCTATCTGGCGGCATGGTGAAGTAGGCAGGTCCAGCTGCCGAGTCGGTGAGGCCGACGCAGTTGCGGTGGCAACCGGCGGCAGGGAAGCAGCACCAGGACTCTGGACGGACCCGAAGTTGGAGCCGCTCTGGTGCCGTGAACAACGGCGGGGGTGAATCGGCTCTGGTACGGTTCACGCGGCCGTCGTTGAGGCAGCACTAGCAGCACGGATTAAGAGGCACACAACCCAGTGCACGACGGCAAATGGATAGCGTCTCCGGCATTAGGGAGGAGGGCGGCTGTGAAATTGGTGTGGTGGGGGGCGCCATGGAGGTGGGGCTGAGGTTTCGTGGCTCGGGAGAGGGGAGCTTCCCAGGGAGAAGGTGATTTGGCGCCCACAAGGTATGAATGGGGGCGGGGGGGAGGGGGGGGGAATTGGGAGGTGGAACCTTGTATTACGGACGCATTTGTCTGAAATGTGAGGGGGAGATACAGTTCTACCCTTTCCTATAGGCTTCTTGGCTTGGGTCTGTGTACTGAGAGTCGGGGATAGTAGAGTAACTTTGCTTCTCCCCAAATAGTGGGCGGGAGCGATTTCGGGCGAGGAGGGCGTGTTTTGAACTATAGTGGGCGTGAGTGATTTCAGGCGAGGAGAGCGTGTTTTGAAATAGTGGGCGCGAGCTATTTCGGGCGAGGAGAGCGTGTTTTGCCGACCATGATTTATGAATTATCCGGCACATGTCATTTCGGCCGAGGAGAAGGCGCACTTGGATGAAGTTACAAACCTACCCTCGATGTACAATGGGCCAATTGATGCGTGTCCCACATAGGACGGTAATTTCGCGTCTCCCATTTATTTGCTCGGGCGAATTCCACCGAGCAGAGTGGATGTTTAATGGTTTGTTCAAATATTGGGAGAACGAGCATCCACGTCTACCTTACCAAGTCGATTCGAATCAAATTTTGAAATATTAGCCTGCCACTTCTTTTTTAGATGGAGAGATGATGCTCGGGAGTAATGTGTTTTTACATGCTCGTTGCTAGCGATTTACTATATGACAAATAGTTGACCCACTCAAAAACGCGAATCAAACCCAAAATGAAATATCTCGATTCAATGAAATTGCTCGTTCGATGAGGTCAAAATAGTGAACTAAATCCAAAATTGAACACCTCAATCGAGTAGCATGTTGTACAAGATTATAGTACTCCATGAACATGTTGAAAGTCAAATTAATGAACTTGTTTGATATCGCATATATCCGTTCATGTGTGGATTGCAGACAACATGTTCTCCAATTTAAATATTTGAATGCAAGTTTATATCGAAACATGGTTTATATCAGTCTTTGATGCATAAAACACGACCTCCCCCCCTCTCTCTCTCTGTGTGTGTGTGTGTGTGTGTGTGTGTGTGTGTGTGTTGGGGGGGGGGGTCTTTCTAGTTCGCATGCATATATACACCATCTATAGGTCTCTCTCGCACACTATGTATGATACTCTAGCTAGTCCAAGCTAGATATCTTGGGTGCACTCATCGTACGCACACAAATTCCTTGGCTCTTTGCCCGTAACTCTCTCATGCACCACTATGTCGTCTCAGAGCTCTTCCCCCCTCTCCCAAACTCTCCATCCACCTGGGTCACACATACACATGCATATCTCACTCGCACTCGATAGGCCCATCTAAAACTCTATCTCTCTCCCTCGTTCTCTCTCCATCTCACACGCACACACACACAATCTCATGCCCAGCTTGCCAATTATGATGGACTCTCACTCAATTGTAGGCACAAGCAGTCCCCCCTATATGTATATGACTAGCTAATCTTAGTCTCCATCACAAACATGTGCATGGTCTATCTCGATTTTTCTCGAGGCATATTTCTATCGCGCACGCACTCCCTCGATCTCCCACCCATATAGTCCCCTCACGATCTCGAGGGTATCTCTCTATCACAAACACATTCTCTCTCCCTCCCCATGCGTCCATGCCATCCATGTGTCCCTCTCGACCCTTTTTCCTTGTTGGCCAGACCTCTATTGGAAATGTGCTACAGGGGTGTCTCTCTCCGTTGCAAACAATCACACACTAGCTATCTTCGTGTATCTCCTCGCTTCGCTTTTCCATCTCGGAGATGCATGCGTGATATGTTTGCATAAGAAACGAAAAACACACTCTCTCTCTAATTTGTCATTTGTTGTCACTTTCTCTTTCACACACATACTCTTTTTGCACACTTACTCATTCTCCTTCACACGCACTTGATCTGTCTCGACCGAGGCACTCTCCTCGGTCCATAGCATATAGATTTATTGAATAGTCAAACATCACAAAGTTTGACCTTGTACGTGGAGAAAAAGAATTACATCCAGTATGGCAAACATATACCATTAGATTCACCATGAGATGTAGCTTTGTATGATGTATCTTTGGTATTATAGATATAAATAACATTTGCGTAAACCTGGTCAAAGTTTCCAAAGTTTGACTTCTAAAAACTTTACATGCATTACATTATCGAGCGGATGGAACATCTCTTTCCCCCTCTCAGCTATCTGACGCACAACTCAGCCTTATCGGAGTTCCTCAATCTCTCCCAAACTTTATTGGTCAGTTTGGTTCGTGACCTGACCCTCATGCCTTGATGGCCAGTACTGCCTGGTGTGGACGTGAAATGTAAAATATTTCTACCTAGCCAGGCTTGTGTGGTGCTGAAGCATTTGGTTCATGCCTGGGCCAGGCAAAGCATCAACGTCCCATCAATCAATCCATGCATCAATTATGTAATGCTAATATCCATCCATGTTGGTGTTAGCCTCATGGCCGCACGACCAGGCACGGCCAGGCGTTCGAAATCGGTCGCCTGGGCTAGGCTACTTGCAGTGTCTGGAGTTCAACTAGGCTAATTAAAGTGCAAGGGAACCCAGGCCAGGCGGGCTTTCTTTTTCACAGGGTAGCAACCAAACAAGCGTGCATGAAATCCAGCCACAACCCCAGGCCAGGCAAAAGATGCTCAGGACGCAAGCCAAACGGCCTTATATCTCCTGGTTCACACATACACATGTCTCGCTCGCGCTATACATATAGACCCATCCAACACTCTCCGCCCTTGTTCTCTCTCCATGTGACACGATCCCCTAAGTACCATAATCCCTCACTCCATCATAGGCCTGTTTGGATCCATGGGTTAGAGTTAGTCTGGTTAGTTTGAGTCAACTAACCCAAAAGATCCAAACAGGAGGGTTAGTTTCGGTTAGATGCATCTAACCCATCCAAAAAAACTAACCCATCCAAGAGGTGCTTATTCGGGTTAGTTCTTCTCGGGACCACTAATAAACACTTTTTTCTCTCGCTCTTCCCGCAGCAGATCCCTCCCCACTTCCTCGAAGCTTCCTGTCCTCTCCCTCCGTCCCTCTCGCACCGCCCGTGAAGGTGCCTCGCCGTATCCACGCTCCATCTAACCCTGCCACCCAAACACCTCTTTACTTAGAGTTAGTTCAGGGTTAGTTCGGGGTTAGAATCTAACTCTAACCTCTAACTGAGTTAGAGTATCCAAATAGGGCCATAGGCGCAAGCACTCCCCCCTCCTAAGTATGATTATCTCTTACTAGCCATCAGGAACACACGTATTGTCTCCTTCCATCCATACGTCTATCTCGATATCTCTCGGGGCATCTTCTATCGTGCACACACCTTGTCACTCGATCTCCCACCCATGTAGTCCCATCACGATCTCCGGGGATCTCTATGACAAACATACACTCTCTCCTCCCCATGTCTGCATTTTCTCCGTGACGCTCTCTCGACCTCTCTCCCTTGTTTGTCGACCCCTCTTGGCCACGTGCTAGGGTCTTGCTCTCTCGGTTCCAAACAACCACACACTATCTCCTCACCTTGCCTCCGTTGTCGAAGATGCATGTGTGATATGTTTGCATAAGACACACATGCTTTTTCTCTACTTTTATCGTGTGTTGTCCATGTCTCTTTCACACACGCACACACACCTCTCTCTCTCTCTCTCTCTCTCTCTCTCTCTAGTTAGGGACTCTGTCACGTCCATAAGCATATGGATGTTTTGAAAAGTCAAACCTCAGAAAAGTTTGACCAAGTAAATGTGGAGAAAAACATTTACATCTGGAACGATCATTAGATTCATCACAACATGTACTTACTTCATACTATCATTTATCTTTGGTATTGTAGATATAAGTAATTTCTTTATAAACTTGGTCAAAGTTTCAAAAGTTTGACTTAAAAAAAATTTGGAACTACATTATCAAACGGAGGGAGTAGCTCTTTCCCTCTCTCTTTCTACTATCTCTCACGGGCCTCCTCTCACTGGACTTCAGTATATCGACGGATTATACGCCACCGTGTCGGGCAGATAGCTCAGATATTGTTTAGTTGACCGGTCAACCAATCCAGATGCTGCCTTGTCAGCTCGTGTTCTGCATCTTTGTGTGCTGGCCCATGTAGCAGTGGGTGAAAATAAGTAAACTAGAGGCCCATCTGACACGCGGTGAAGTAAACCACTCGGGGTAGCACCCCGCATGCTAGTAAATTGAGGGCGCATTGAGGACAAACTTCTTGCGCGCGAAGGATGCACTCGCGCACAATTCACCATTGCGCGGTGGCATGCACAGAAGGACGCACTCGTGCACACCCAGCACACAACACACACCAGCACACGTGTACATCGGCGTCGCCGCCGGTTGAGATGGACGGCGAGGCAGCCAACAAGCAGAGGCAGCTCGAGCCAAAACCGCATCCGGCGAGCCTGGACTTCATCAGCAGCCTCCCCGACAACATGCTGCTCGTCATCATCGGCCTCCTTGAGGGAGTCCTGGATAAGGGGGTATCCGGACAGCCGGACTATGTACGATGTCCGGACTATTGAAGCGTGAAGATACAAGACTCAAGACTTCGGCCCGTGTCCGGATGGGACTTTCCTTGGCGTGGAAGGCAAGCTTGGCGATCCGGATATTATATTTCCTTCCTTATAACCAACTCCATGTAAACCCTAGACCTCTCCGGTGTCTATATAAACCGGAGAGGTTGGTCCATAGAAGGCCGATCACAATTACAATCATACCATCATAGGCTAGCTCCTAGGGTTTAGCCTCTACGATCTCGTGGTAGATCTACTCTTGTACTACCCATATCATCAATATTAATCAAGCATGAAGTAGAGTTTTACCTCCATCGAGAGGGCCCGAACCTGGGTAACATCTGTGTCCCTTACTTCTTGTTACCATCAGCCTTGACGCACAGATCGGGACCCCCTACCCGATATCCGTCGGTTTTGACACCGACATTGGTGCTTTCATTGAGAGTTCCTCTGTGTCATCGCTTTCAGGCTCGATGGCTCCTTCAATCATCATCGGCGACGCTGTGTAGGGCGAGACTTTCCTCCCCGGACAGATCTTCGTGTTCGGTGGCTTCGCGCTGCGGGCCAATTCACTTGGCCGCCTGGAGCAGATCAACAGCTATACCCCCGGCCATCAAATCAGGTTTGGAAACCTGAACTACACGGCAAATATACGCGGAGACTTGATCTTCGACTGATTCGGGCCAGCGTCAGAAACGTCGAACAGTCACGATGAGCACGGCTTAGACCTACCGACGGACGCTGCTGGGATATCACCAAGGCAGAGGCCTCGGATCTAAATCCAGGGCAGGTTGCTTCGCCTAAGGACGGGGGGCTGGACCCCGCCCCGCAGGCCGTACCCTCATTGGCGATGGAGCCGAACACAAATCTCACCTCTAAAGGAGCCTGTGACTCCGGACACCCAGATTCATATCCGGATGCAGGTTCCAGTCCGTGCACCCCCGAGCCCGCCGATCCTGGTTGGGCTCCGGTGATGGAGTTCACCACGGCGACTTTTTTCAAAGACCCGCCGGCGACATGCTGGACTTATTGAAGTCTCTCTCCTTGTCAGGAGACTCCGGGCCGTACCATGTCCGGCTCGAGTGGGAAGCAGACAATGACGGAATTCGTTGCCCACCCACCACCCACTTCATTGCCACGATCGATGATTTAACCAACGTGCTTGACTTCGACTCCAAAGACATCGACGGTATGGACGATGATGCAGGAGAATTACAGGAGCCACCGCTCACTGGGTGGTGGACGGCCACCTCCTCATATGATATATATATATGGTGGACACTCCGAAGGAAACTAATGGCGATGAGGCAACGGAGGACAACCCCTCGGGAAGAAAATCAAAGAATGGGCGTCGTCGGTGCCGCTCCAAGCCCTGCCATAGCAACACCGGACCTGGAGACGAAAACAATCCAGATGGCGCCGAAGAAGAATATGACCCTGACTAGCCCGCCTTCAAGCAGGCTGAACAGGAAGATGAGCAGGTCAGCCCAGAAGAATAGGCAACAGACGCATACCCGGAGGAGGACAACCACATGCCCCCCTCCGAAGACGAGATCAGCCTCGGCGACAATGAATTTGGCGTGCCTGAGGATCCCGTGGAGCAGGAGCGCTTCAAGCGTAGGCTTCTAGCCACTGCGAGGAGCCTGAAGAAGAAGCAACAGCAACTCCAAGCCGATCCAGACCTGCTCACAGATAGATGGACTGAAGTCCTGGCAGCTGAGGAATATGGACTCGAACGCCAAACGGCTGACCGGCCACCCCGTGGCCGGGATAAAACGGGATACTAGCCCAGATACCAGCCCGCACCCCCACGCCGATACACTATGGCTTAGGGCAACAGGAACGACCTGCAAGATATTCTGGAAAATAAAGCAGGACAGCCAAGATCGATCTATGGATCGAGGGGCGTGCTCAAAGACGCGATTTACGAGCGCCGCGCCGATATATCATCAACAAGTCCGCCGGGCTGAACATAGCAACCTGCACTAATCCGACTCTGCAGAGCCACATAGCCCGCACAGTAGGCGCCGCACACCCCTCCGCTTCACCGATGAAGTGATGGATCATGAATTCCTGTATGATTCAAACCCGTAAACATCGAATCATACGATGGCACAACAGACTTCGCAGATGGATTGAAGATTTCCTTCTCCACATTCACATGGCCCGCGGAGATGACTACACGCCGTCAAGTATCTCCCCCTTAAGCTCAAAGGACCAGCCCGACACTGGTGAATCAGCCTGCCAGCAAATTCCATTGGTAGTTGGGAAAACCTGGAAGACACATTCCTTGACAACTTCCAGGGCACATATGTGCGACCACCAGACGCTGATTACCTAAGCCACATTACTCAACAGCCCGGAGAGTTAGCTCGAAAATTATGGACTCGGTTCCTCACTAAAAAGAACCAAATAGTCGACTGTCCGGATGCCGAAGTGTAGGATCGAAAGTATGTCTAGAGGGGGGGTGATTAGACTACTTGTCAATATAAAAATTCTGCCTTTTGACAAAGAACAGTTTTTGGCAGATTCACAATTATGATCAAGTCAAGCATCACCCTACACATGCAATTCTAGAGTATAGGCAGCGGAAAGTAAATTGCACATGTAGTAAAGAGAGGTGGAGAAGAGCAAACGCAATTTTGGAGACGCGGTGATTTTTCCGTGGTTCCGAGTAGGTGGCGCTTATCGTACATCCACGTTGATGGAGACTTCAACCCACGAGGGTAACGGCTGCTTGAGTCCATGGAGGGCTCCACCCACGAAGGGTCCACGAAGAAGCAACCTTGTCTATTCCATCATGGCTCACGCCCACCGAGGGCTAGCCTTACTACGGGTAGATCTTGGCAAGTAGGCGATCTCCTTGCCCTTACAAACTTCTTGGTTCAACTCCACATCTCGATTTACTTGAGGCTCCCAAGCGACACCTAACCAATCTAGGAGGCACCACCCTCCAAAAGGTAATAGATGTTGTAGATGATGATGAACTCCTTGCTCTTGTGCTTCAAATGATAATCTCCCCAACACTCAACTCTCCTCACCGATTTGGCTATGGTGGAAGAAAGGATTGAGTGGAAAGCAACTTGGGAAGGCTAGAGATCAAGCTTTATATGGTGGGAGTGGAGCAACTTGATCTCAACACAAGGGTAGGTAGTTCTCTTCTCGTAAATGTAAGGTAGGAGTGGTAGTTCTTTCGATGGCTCTCTCTACTTAATGAAGAGGGGTGGAGGGGTATAAATAGCCTCCACATTAAAATCCAACTGCTACACATATTTGAGCAATCTCGGTGGGACCAAAGTGGACAACTCGGTGAGACCGATAGTTCAAATAATGTGAACGTTAGGATTTTCGTGGGACGAATATACAATCTCGGTTAGTCCAATTCGTGCAATGACACGAGCATGCCAGCTTCGGTGGGACCGACTTCATCATCTCGGTGACACCGATTTCTCGAACGAATGTTCTGTAAACTTGGCAACTCATGTTTCGTGAGACCGAGTTCGTAATCGGAAAATCCGAAGTTTACTAGGGTTTGGCTTATGGCTGAGGTGGTTCATCTCGGTGTGACTGAGTTTGGAATATCGGTGGGACCGAGACTACTTATGAGTGTCTATGGCAAAGGAAAGTTGCCGATAGTTTAGGAGATGTATCACTAAGCACTTGAGCAACCGGATCATCATCATAACCTCATCCCCTTTTAATAGTATTGGCTTTTCCTATGGACTCAATGTGATCTTGGATCACTAAACCAAAATGGAGTCTTGAGCTTTTGCCAATGCTTGCCTTAGCATTTTGGGGGTCCACTTCTTGATCCTTGCCATACCCATATCACTGAACTCTCTGAAATGATTCTCAAGTAACTATTAGTTCAATGATATATATGTTGTTATTAATTACCAAAACCACCCGGGGATTAGTTGCACTTTCACGAAGCCCTGGTGTCTTTTAAGCATAATATCCGTGACGAATGGCTCGTTCGACACCTCGGCCAGGAAAAACCCAAGTCTATGGTAGCTCTCACAACCCTAATGACCAGTTTTTGTGCGGGTGAGGATAGCTGGTTGGCCCACAGCGGCACCACGCCACATTCTGGTACTTCGGACGGCCACGATGCTAACGGCAAGCCACTAAGACAACATATAAGAGACGGAATAACAAATGACAAAGATGAATACACGACTATCAACGCCGGATTCAGCGGACCTAAGTCCGACAAATGAAAAAGCCGCTCAAAAGAAATAATCAGGACCGTCGGTCTAGACCGTGATATTAAAGCGCTTGTGCCAAATTCATGGCACACCAGACAAACCAGCCAACCACACCAATAGAGACTGCTGGGTGTTCAAACAGGCCGGCAAGATAAACGCCAAAAACAAGGACAAGGGGCTGCAAAGCGATGATGACGATGAGCCCCGGCGTCCGAATGTGGGGGGACAAAAGAAATGCCCCCCCAGGTGAAAACGGTCAATATGATCTACGCCACTCACATCCCCAAGCGGGAACGGAAGCGGGCACTACGGGACGTCTATGCGATGGAGCCAGTCGCCCCCAAGTTCAATCCATGGTCAGCTTATCCGATCACCTTTGACCATAGGGATCACCCTACCAGCATCCGTCATGGCGGCTCAGCCGCATTGGTCTTAGACCCAATCATTGACGGATTACACCTCACGCGTGTCCTTATGGACGGCGGTAGTAGCCTGAACCTGCTTTATCAGGACACAATGTGCAAGATGGGCATTGATCCTTCAAGGATCAAGCCCACCAAAACTACCTTTAAAGGTGTAATTACCGGAGTAGAGGCCCGCTGTACGGGCTCTATAACATTGGAAGTGGTCTTTGGATCCCCGGATAACTTCCGGAGCGAAGATTTAATCTTTGATATCGTCCCTTTCCGCAGTGGTTACCACGCACTGCTTGGACGAACCGCATTCGCTAGATTCAATGCGGTACCACATTATGCATATCTCAAGATCAAGATGCCAGGACCGCGCGGGGTAATCACTGTCAATGGAAATATGGACCACTCACTTCGAATAGAAGAGCATACGGCAGCCCTCGCGGCAGAAGTACAATGCAGCCTACTCCGACACACCAATCCGGGCGACAACCGAAGACCGCATCAGCGAGTCCGGAGCACCCCGCAACAGGAACCCCAAGATCGTGATTAGCAGTCCGGCCTCCGCTCAAGCCCCTCCAAAGCAGCATTCGTGCCACGCACACACAATTACGCACTCAAGATACCATGGGCATCGGCGGAGGCGCATCAACGACTCAGTTGATAATGCGGGTAACCGCTAAATACCTTCATACTCTTTTCCTCTTACCTTTCAGGACACCGCGTTAGTGCAGCATCCTCTGAAGAACCGAATTGCCGGACTCATAGGGGAGAGACATCCAAGGAGGCAACAGACGTGCAGAATAGAAGAAAACCCAGGTGGAATCTATTTGCGATCATTATACCTGCTTTATCTACCTGTACACAGCCAGCCCCTGGATAGGACATGTCAAATAGTCCTATTTATCTCCACTTAATGCATCTGTTGTAAACATACGCTTAAATGTCTTTTTCGTCAATGGGAGATTATATATAGCATCAGCTTATTATTCTTATCGGAGCATTCTTCTCCTATAAGTGTTTATTTGGTTTTGTATCTGTACACCTTGGTACGGTCAGTTTGCCAGGGGCTTCTCATGGCGCCCCATAATATGGAAAATAAAAGTCCGAACACTTTCAATAGTGCGGCACACCGAACTTATAGCACTATATGCATCAGCTCCGAATCATGTCTTGGGTCTACAGTTGGGATAGCCCGGCTCCCTTGTTTTGGTGCCTTATGTTCCGTTATATCGGCTAAGGTAGCGCAGGGATTTGCGATTGTTTCCCGGTTCTTTCGGACGAGCACCTCAGTAGAGAAAGCCGAAAACTGACCGGCATGATGTGGCGAGAGCTGGTCGCTGTTCGAGAGGTACTAAAATCCTTAAAGATTTTCCGCTTTAGGCGATAAATCGGCTTTGTACGATCTAGGCGTATATAGCGCCCCAATTCGGCCTTCCGGATTCTAGGGGCTTCGCCGAAATTTAAAATTGTAGACTTCTATGGCGAAGTGAAAGTTATAAAGTCGCATAGTCCGATTGCCTTGTTCGCTGCGCCGGACACCTCCTTAAGGGACCAAACATTTGGGTAAAGAGTGTCCGGGTTTTCCACGAACACCCTAGTGCTAGTCACGTGGGGGCGGAAGCCGACGACTGGCCTACTTTCAGGATTTTATAAACAGCCGCACAGAAGGTAATATTTTAAATAACAAAAGCATTGCATAGCGCAAGTAACTTCGTCCTTAAAATACAAATATGACATAAGTGAATTCATTCAAAAATGATGTCCTTGGTACATTCATCAGCCACGAGACGAGCACCCTTCATAACACCATCATAGTACAGCCCGGGATGGCGATGCGTCTTGCCCTCCGGCGGCCCGTCCTTGACCAGCTTCT
The DNA here is from genome assembly GCA_021437245.1 of Aegilops speltoides. Classification (NCBI taxonomy): domain Eukaryota; kingdom Viridiplantae; phylum Streptophyta; class Magnoliopsida; order Poales; family Poaceae; genus Aegilops; species Aegilops speltoides. The sequence continues at coordinate 373,655,776 of CM038143.1, forward strand.
CCGCATCCATCTTGGCCCAATGCACTTTGACGCGGGCAAGGGCCCGGCGGGCACCCTCTATGCACATGGATCGCTTGATCACCTCAAGCCGCAGGCAGGCATCCACCATCCGCTTGATCAGGCCGAAGTAGCTACTGGGCATGAGCACACCAGCCACATCCGGACTATGAAACCTTTCACGGCCCGATTCGGCCGCCTCAGGAGTTCGACCAACCGCTTGATTGGTCACCAGAGGTATCGGGTGTTTGGCCCGAGATCTTTGGGACCGTAACAGCTTCTCCGTTGATTTCCCCTCCTGGGCATGGTAGAACTCTGCAGCGTCTGATACGCTGCGTGGCAGATCTGCGAATGCCTCCGGAGAGCTCCGAATTCGAGTAAGTAAAAGAAACGCCTCCTCCACATGTTTGCTTTGCATAAAGAACTTCTTACCCGCTGCTATCTGCTTGGGCTCCTGGATCTCCTACTGTGCTTTCTCAGCTTCGGCCTTGGCGTCTTTTAAACTCATAAGAGCCTTTGCAAGCTCGGCCTCTTTCACCTTCAGATCATGCTCCACGGACTCGCATTTCTTGCCAAGGTCCTGGAGCTCTTGCTGTACCTCACGTAACCTAGCACTTTGCTTTTCACGCTCCTTACACTCCGAGGCCGCCTTTTCTTCTGCCTCGGACAACGCCTTCTTCAGGGATGCCACTTCGGCGGTGTCCCCTGTTACACGGTCACGACACTTAGATGTTAGACCCACCAATTTTGCCTATCCTTAAATACATAAGAACGGGAATTACTTACCCTTATTCTCTTCGAGCTGCCTCCTCGTGAGGTCGAGCTCTCCCTGCGCCTGCTCCAGGTCCCGCTTCAGATCGACAACCTCGGCAGTACGGCTAGCAGCAGCAAGCAGCACAGCCTGCTTATTCACAATAATACTTATGATTAGACTCCTGCGGATTATAATTGACCCTCTGCTCGGCTTTTCTTTCCGAACGCCAAACAGAGTATTAGGGGCTACTACCTATCGGGTGGTAATTTTGCACATATTTATTACTTACCTCGAAGCCTGTTAGGAGGCTGGTGCAAGCTTTGGTTAGTCCGCTCTTGGCGGACGAAACCTTCTGGATCACCGTACTCATAAGAGTACGGTGCCCCTCATCCAGGGAAGCGCCGCAAAGCGCTTCCAGCAGACCGTCCGGCACCTCATGTGCAACGGAGGTCTGTGACACAGACGGCTCGCCCTCCCTAGCGAGGGGTCGCCCGCCTGAGTCCGGAACCATCGAAGGTTCCGGAATTGTGTTCGGCTGAGAGCTTGGCTGGCCATGTCTCTCATCGACACGATCCACGGGGATCTTGAACCCCGCATGTCCGACGTCTGGGACCCCGCCTCGGGGCGTCTCCAGAGTCACCTCCCCCGCTCTGGGAGCCTTTCGGACAGCACCTCCGTGTCATCCGCGGGTTGAGAAGTAGTGGCCGTCGAAAGTGAGTTCATCTCCGAATTGCTCAGGGACCCGGAGGAGGATACCTCGGGGTGGTCCCTGGCCGGACTGCACATATGTTCGGCATTATAAATACAAAAACAGTGAAGTGAAGTCATGATAGAATGCAAACACTTACGATCGTGCTAGGGGCTCCCCCCTGGGCAGCCACCCCTCCTCGCTGAGAGCGGCCATGGCGGAGTAGTCCGGAAGGGGCCCCTTCCCTTCTTGGGCCTGCCTCCCCTCCGGGCGGTTTCTTCTTCTCCTCGATGGGGGAGGTAGGATCTCTTCTTGATTCCCCCCGCCTCTGCGGGATGAATCCGACTCGTCGTCATCGGACGACAGGGGAATGACGGCCCTGCACCGAGGACCTTTTCCGCCCCGCCCCCCCGGTCCGCTTCCCCGGGCCCCTCATCCTCTCCGGATGGGGCGTCTTCTTCTTCCTCCTCCTCCCCTTCATGGGAGGAGTCCGCCTCGTCTTCTTCGGACGAGGCTTCCGGCACAACCTTACGCCGGAGACCCTTTCGGATCCCCGGGGCCTCCTTCTCGGCCTTCTTCTCCGGCACTTTGTACGGTGCCGGGACCAGCATCTCCGTCAGGAGAACATCTGCTGGGTCTTCTAGCAGCGGAGCCGGGCAGTAAACCTGCTCCACTGTCTCCATGTAATCCTGAAATAAATATGCACAACAACTTAAGGCACTCCCATGAATATATCAGGGAACAACTGGGTTTGGTGTCAGTCTAAGAACTCACCGGCCTAGGAGCCCGCGCGGCGTGAAGCCCGCGGTCCTCGGATGTCGTAGGAGGCACTTCATAGGCCTTGAACAGCACCTTCCATGTGCCTTTGTGCGTCATGTCGTAGAGCCTCTGGAGCATCCGGTGCTCGGTTGGGACGAACTCCCACAGATTGACTGCCCGCCTCTGGCAGGGCAAGATCCGGCGAACGAGCATGACCTGGATCATGTTGACAAGCTTGATGTTCTTGTCCTTCATGCTTTTGATGCATGTTTGGAGTCCGGCCAGCTCCGTGGAATCGCCCCAGGACAGGCCCTTCCTCTCCCAGGAGGTGAGCCGCATGGGGGATCCGGATCGAAACTCGTGGTTCGCTGCCCAGTTGGCGCCGCGCGGCTCGGTGATGTAGAACCACCCCGATTGTGATCCTTTTACGGTCTCCGCAAAGGAGCCGTCTAGCCATGTGACGTTTGGCATTCTGCCCACCATGGCCCCTCCGCACTCCGCCTGTTGGCCGCTTACCACCTTCGGCTTCACGCAGAAGGTTTGCATCCATAGGCCGAAGTGAGGCCGGATGCGGAGAAGGCCTCGCACACGACGATGAACGCCGAGATGTTGAGGACGAAATTCGGGGCTAGACCGTGGAAATCTAGCCCATAGTAGAACATAAGCCCGCGGACGATGGGATGGGGTGGAAATCCCAGTCCACGGACGAAGTGCGCGACGAACACGACCCTCTCGTGGGGTCCTGGGGTCGGAATGACCTGCCCGGCGTCTGGTAGACGGTGCGCTATGTCCGCGGCCAAGTATCCGACCGCCCGAAGATTTGTGATGTGCTTCTCCGTGACAGTGGAAGCCACCCACTTGCCTCCTGCTCCGGACATGTTTAGCTGTGCGGGGAACACTTGGGCTTGGGCGCTGGAGCTCGAGGGGGCAAGAGTGGGCGAAGGAGGAAGAAGGCGTGGATGAAAATGAGGGAATCTTATTCCTTTATAGAGGCTCCGGAAGTGGTGCGCCTCCCCACTTGCCCATTGGGAATCGCTTGTTTCCCAAGCGCCACGATTAATTGCGTGCTGAGATTACCCATACCCGTATTGATGAGAATCCGTTAATAAGGGGACACGATCTCTGCTTTGACAAGACGTGTCACAGAAACCGCCTCGTAATATGTGTTGTAGCTGGTTGTGTGGAAATGGTGCGAATAACGGATCCGATCATAATAACGTGTCATGTCATCAGAAAAAGCTGTCAGCAGATTGCATTTGTGAAATATCATTCTCTCTACGGTGGTATGCAAAGATCATTTTTCATATCCGGACACGATTTGAGTGTTCGATGATCACTTTGGAGTATTCGGAGGAGGAACCCGCCTTGCAATGCCGAAGACAATACTGCGCGCCGGACACATCGTCATTGAAGCCTGGTTCAGGGGCTACTGAGGGAGTCCTAGATAAGGGGGTATCCGGACAGCCGGACTGTGTACGACGTCCGGACTATTGAAGCGTGAAGATACAAGACTCAAGACTTCAGCCCGTGTCCGGATGGGACTTTCCTTGGTGTGGAAGGCAAGCTTGGCGATCCGGATATTATATTTCCTTCCTTGTAACTGACTCCATGTAAACCCTAGCCCTCTCCGGTGTCTATATAAACCGGAGAGGTTGGTCCTTAGAAGGCCGATCACAATTACAATCATACCATCATAGGCTAGCTCCTAGGGTTTAGCCTCTACGATCTCGTGGTAGATCTACTCTTGTACTACCCATATCATTAATATTAATCAAGCAGGAAGTAGGGTTTTACCTCCATCGAGAGGGCCCGAACCTGGGTAACATCTATGTCCCTTACTTCTTGTTACCATCAGCCTTGACGCACAGATCCGGACCCCCTACCCGAGATCCGCCGGTTTTGACACCGACACTCCTCCCCACCAAATCTGCCGTGTGGACCGCCCTGCTCTCCCGGTGGTGGCGCCCCCTCTGGCGTTGTGTCCCCCTCAACCTCACCGTCGACAGCTGCCTCTGTGACGGGGATTGCAAATGCATGGCCGTAGTCTCCAAGATCCTTTCATCGCACCCTGGGCCAGCTAGACGCCTTGACATCCGCATGTTCAGTACCAACGGCAAGGTCCAACCCAATTTCGACAAGTGGTTCTTATCCCCCGCCCTAGATCAGCTCGAGGAGCTTAGCTTTGAAGCTGGACGATGTCGCTCTCTGCCGCCGTCCGCTCTCCGCCTCACGCCAACGCTGCGCCGCGCCAGCTTCAACTCCTGCTATCTTCCCCAGATTAATGACGCGCCCGCCCTTCTTCTCCCTCAACTCAAGCAGCTCGACCTCTTCAACGTTGTCATCTCTAAGAAGGCTATGGAGCACCTGCTCCGCAGCTGTACTGCGCTCGAGTACCTTCGTCTTGAGCAGATCCACGGGTTCATTAGCCTCCACATCGCCTCGATGAATCTCCGATGGATTTATGTGTCTTGCTGGCCCTGCAACAAGACATCAATTGGGAAGAGATCACTCCAGCTGTTCCACGTTATGGTCATTGAGAATGCGCCTTTCCTTGAGAGATTGCTTGTATCGGATCTAGAAGGTCCAACAAAAATCAGGGTCATTGACGCACCGAAATTGACAGCGTTGGTGTACTCGTATGCCAAATTCTCCGAACTCTTTATTGGATCCGTAATCATTCAGGTACAACACTCATCTTCTTCTCCGTCTTCTTGAAATTCACATTTTTAAATTTCTTCTTGATGTATTTACGACTATCTTTCAGAAAATGATTCCCACAAGCTTGACCCAGTCCATGCGCACGGTGAAGATCTTAGCACTAAAATCTATCGGCCCCAATCTAGATCAAGTTGTTGGATTCCTGGCATGCTTTCCATGCACGGAGAAACTACTCATCAAGGTGAAACTTCTTTCCTATAAGTAAATGGTAATCACAACGTAGCTCAATTTTTCGTAATTTTCCCAAAATACGATGACAAGTGTAGTGTTCAAAACTGCATCTACGCACTACACCGAAAGAAATGTTTTTGGTATTTTTTCTCACATGATCACCTGCATTGTTTTTATGATGTACTACTATAGTAGCCTAGGCTAGTCATAGTGGAAAGTAACTTAGACTACTCCAGTAACTCTATGGTTACCCTAAGAGCAAGTACTACCTCCGTCCTGGTTTACTCTTCCAATTTTGTAGTATCAAAATTTGACCATAGATTTAACTGACAAAATGTTAATGCATGTCACTAAGTACTATATCATTGGATACATATTTGAACATAATTTCAAATGGTGTAATTTTTAGTGATATGCATTGGCATTTTCTTAGGTAAATCTATGGTCAAAAATTTATACTAAATACGAGGTAGTATTCCCTCCGTCCCAAAATTCTTGTCTTACATTTGTTTAGATACGGATGTATCTAACACTAAAATGTAACTAGATACATCCGTACTTAGAAAAATTTAAGACAAGAATTTTGGGACAGAGGGAGTACAAAAGTGGGCTATGTAGGCCAAAACATGTGCCAAATTCACTTGTGATGCATTTGGCATCGATGCCCCTCCATTGCTCACCTGGTGCCCCAATCTGGATCACCTACTTTGCTCCGGTGCCAAATTAACTCACGCAATGAAAAAACACTGTGTGGGAGAGAAGAGGACTAAGACAATAAAAACACTTGTTTGGGAGAGTGAGAGGCTGGTGCAGTTGGTTTGATTGATTTGTTTATACATGTGGGTCTGTGTGCACAACGGTGCCAACTCTCTCACATCGCGAAAGCGGTGCCAAAATCTTTTGATTTGAGATCGATGCATATTATGTGGCATACTTTTGCGAAATATGGCATCGACCACATAGTGGAAGGCAACAAATGCCCAAGCTCTTCACGTGCTCCTAGTTAAATGAGAGGAAACAGAGAGAGAGAGAGAGAGAGAGAGAGAGAGAGAGAGAGAGAGAAAATATCACTACCCAGCGAACCCTATCGTATGAGCGAATGATATTGGTACCTATTGATGACACGGCAATCTTATGCAGCCAGCTGCTCTAATATGTTCTCTTCTTTTGCAGATAAAAAAAGACCCGAAAGTGAAAAATGTGCTGCACTATAACAATCTCATCGAATGCCTTGATCCCCATCTTACAGAAATTGATTTGATCGACAATGAGGCAGCACATCTGAGATTAAATTGGCCAGGTTCTTTGTTCTGGAGGCAAGTGTGCTCAAGGTAATGAGGTTTGGCGTTCTCTGGTGCAACAATGAATGACGTGCTAATCACCGCAAGTGTCTAAGCCTAAATGACAAAGTCTCCGCAGAAGCTGAAATTTGTTTTTGAAACATCAAGTGGCCAGAGACTCGAAAACTTATTTGCCCATTAGTGACTTGTCAGGGCGGTGGATTTTAGTTTGTACGATAATGCTGCATCCACCTAAAGTAACGAAAGTTCTTACGTAAACTTCCTAGTAATTCCCTCTTCGTAGGTGCAGCATTACTCCTACCATTTGTAATATTAGTTTGAAACTTGTAATATTAACGTGTCCTATTCCTGCGTTTTCAAAATCCTACGAATCAAACAGGTCCTGAGTTGGTGATGATGTTGTGCCTCCCATCTTTCACCAATAGCCGTCGGATCTAGATCTGACGCATACAAACCAAGCTTCTCCATTTTTGCAAAAAAGATGGCCGCACTTGTTCCCTATTTACAAACAACTCCTTGTCTCTCACAATCAGCCTTATCTCCTCCCCACCACATCTAGGAGTCCGTGGAAAAATCTGGCGCGATGGCCGTTGCCGGAGCCGTCCACCCCCAATCTTGGTGTTCCGTGCAATGCACAGGCATCTACGCATGGGAAATTATGTCGAACAGGGCTAGTTGTAAGCAGGCTAGCTCTACAGCCATGACGATAGTGACTGCAGACGGTGAGGCTGACTATGGTATGCCGAACACGTCGCCTATACTCAGGTGTCATCTCCGGCGCAGAGTCTTGTCACTTCACTGTGAGGAGCAGCACGTAATAATTTGATCAACGGGTAGTACAGTGCTAGTACTCCTACTACTACATTGGTAGTACTACTACTAGTACTAGTAGCACCACCGTCTGAATTTAGGAGTACTACCACATCCATCTGGATTTTAGTATTTGACTAGCAATATCTAGTACTACTCCCTCTGTAAATAATTACATGGTTTTTTATTCCTATCGGCGAGAGAACTTAATGTTTTTTGCTAACTAGAGTACTAATAGGATTTCATGCAATGAACTAAACACCGCATGTCATGTTTGGTAGTCTCAAGTCATTGAAAGCATGCACGGCTCACATCTCTCATTGGTTGATATGTCACGAAATAAGAAATAAGGAGGGAGTTAATGCACCGCGCCTAAGTGTTTTGGGATTATTTGGTTTTCGTAAGGTGACTTCCACAACATTTTTTTACACACATTAACATTTTATTAGTTAGATTAAAGGTCAAAACTTGGCGCAAAGTGCAAAGGGGACCAATAAACCAGTAAACATCAAACTTCTCTCGTTTGGCCCCAACTAGAGGTCCGGTGAGATGACTATACTGCACCGGCACGGAGGGGGACGCATCTTCATTGACTTATGGCAACTGCCTTTGGGTGAATGACACGTGGGCCTAGGGTGTGGCTGGCCCACCTATCATACAGCCAAAGGCAAGTGCAGTAGAGGGCCGAGGAGTAGTACGAAATCCTACGCACCTACGCATGCTAACCAAGGGAAAGAGTGATCACTCGAATTGCAAGATCACTTGACTAGAAGCTAAGCTAGACCCATGGAGGCGATGAGCGCGAGCATCAGCCGGCTGTGCCAGATGGTCCACGACGCCGACCTGCGGCTCGGCACTAAGGAACGTCTCCAGGTAGTATTGCTTGAGGCCGCCAGGGCGAGGGTCCGCTTGGACGACAGCTTCGTCTCCTTGTTCGACGAGGTCCTCGTCGGTTTCCTCGGCAAGTTCACCGTCATCAAGAAGCTCGCGGACGACTTTGACGTAAGCCTCCAGCCGACGCGCCCAGGCTCTACGATGCCCGCCACCCTCAATGGCCACTATGGTGACAACCTCTTCGACGCACTGGTGGCCCTGCGACTGCCCGCCGTCGCGCCAGAGAATGTCCACCTCGAGGTCGCGCTCGCTGCGTAGCACCTAGCGCAGCAGGACACCATCGACATAATCACCCACGTCTACGCGCAAATCGTCCACAAGGACTACTACATGCAAGAGGAGGACGATAGGACGCTGGCCTTCTTGGACCGCAGGGCAACCTTGGACGGCATTGTTCAGAAGCACGTTGAGCTCGCCGCCAACGCCGCTGCTCCTCACACGTTGGTTGGTGACCCGGCGCACTAGGGCGTGAGGATGTCGTTGATGGATCCGTATGTATTTTTATCTTTCCGTCAAATCCATGTAGTAGTATACGATACTACAGTAATTATCTTCCCTTTCACATCAACTTCATAATTTTTGTACGTACTCCATGCATGAACGGTGCCAGAACCAAACTTCTCATTACTCTAGGCAAAATCGTTATTTTCTATCTATCGGTCGCGCCATGGAGCAGAACCAAATTTTACAAGTTATGAGTTCAAAAGGAAAAGCCTGCCGCGTTCGCGTCGCACCCCCACATGGTTGGTCCGGCACGCTGCTCAAGCGAGAATGCGTGCGGTGTTGCATTTTCACTTACAAGTGGGACCGCAGTTGAGCAAACCGACTATCGGCAAACCCCCACCCCGCCCACCGTGCGATGGCTGAGAAAATAGGAGGGAGAAGAGACGGTTGTAGCACAAACTCCAAGAAAATTGGTGTTAGATGGGACGCGTGTGGGTGGCGTGTGCCATACTACTAGACGTGAATGCTAGTTATGGCCCATGCCACCCCACTCTATCGAGCCTAAATCAAGGTACGTAGAACAAATTTCCTGCAGTCCGTGCTCAGCCCTCCTCTATCTCTCTTTTCAGCCAGCCAGCGGACGCGCGGAGCCCATCGTCTGTTTGCTCACATGCGGTCCCACATGTCAGTGAAAATGCAAGCGGACCCACTGAACCTGCATATCTTTCACCTCTATGTGCTGGTGATGAAAGACAAATCCAAGAAAGATCTTCGGTGGCCGCTTTTGGAGTTACTCAAGAGTAGTAAGATTCTATTTACAGTTTAACCGAAGATGCACATCTCGTGGATTCAACTACCACTCTATTTTATTTCATGACAAGACCTGGATGATGGATGTCCCACGTGTCGGCAAAAGGAGGAAGAACCCGACCAAATCTTCGGTTGTGCTCTCGGATTAGACTAGTTGTGCTAACTTAATTTTTTTATTGTGCACTCCCTCCGTTCCAAAATACTTGATTTCCATTTGTCAAAAAATGGATGTACCTATATACTAAAACGTGTCTAGATACATATATATTAGTAAAGGGTAACTTGCTAACCCGCATGCATGTGGATGAAACAATTATAATTACGGTGGAAGACAAATGTACAGAAACTACGAGGATGCCCTGCAAAAACAGTGCCACGAGTGGTGGCAGCAAACACAAGGCCCTCGTATAGAATTGCATCACAGTACTCATCCGTGTACAGAAACTGATTTTTGAGCAATATACATCGAGTCAAACTAGCAAGAACAGCAACAAACTTGTCGAAGATAGCAACAACTTCATAGTTATTGTAATTCCAAGAGCGGTTGGGAACTTGACAAATTGCTATCTTCTGTAGAAGACAGTCACCATGATTGTATTTGAACGTGCGTACAATACCGGTGTGCTCAACCTCTGGGCAATCTGCTGAGATTTTTGGAAGTGGAACCCGATCACGAGTGTACACATTCACAAGTTCCCACTCGCAGTTGGACCCAATGTAAACAACCCAATCTCCATTTGCGCCTGCCCAAGCCTTTCCATCAAGCGATGGCATCTTAACATCATACATATCATTATCAAGTGCCATCAACTTGCACAGGGTGAGGCCTCCGTCGTGCCGGCGCCAGTCATCAGGGTCACGGCGAAGAAGATAGGGGAGATCAAACCGCTCCTTGACTCTTGGGTTCCTTGTAATGATGTTATTAGTTGAGTCGAGGATGGGCTTGAACGAACCTGCTATGCTAGCCGAGGTGATGACGTCGCATCGATCAATGAGTTCCTCCCCCACATCATCTTTTAGATTGGGGCAAGAATAACGGGGTCGTTTCCGGCATGTTCCCTCCATGGAGAAGACGGTCGAACAATGGTAGAAGAAAGGGTGAAGGGCTGAAGGAAAATGGAGGAGGGAGCGGAAGAGCGTGCGATAGCAGTTCCAAATCGAGAGGCAAAGGCGAAGGGTCGGTGGATAGTTGCCAGTTTGCCCGAAGAGGCGCCCCGCCTACACGTCCGTTCGGAAATACTCCTACTACTCGCCGTCGTCTCACTGATATGTTGGAACGGGACCACATGTCAACGAAACATGGTGTGTAGTTTCTCGTGCAAAATGCGACCTGGCCGCGTTGGCTCGAGGTGCCACATTAGTTATCAACCTTTATTTTTTTAATGGTGTGCCATTCAGTTTTGAAGCACGACTAACTGGTACTGTACACAGAGAAAATATAAACTACTCTACCACTACTCCACCTCCAGTACTAGTAGTATAAAAAAGATATATAGGCTGGAGCTTCAGCGCTTTCTTGCCAAGGGCTGCCCACTTGCTTCTAAGACTACCACCCTCTCTCCAGATCAAAAAAAGATGGCCCCTCTCTCCCTCCTCACTGTGGTCACAGATCCGCCGGGGAAGAAAAGGACGTGCAGCGTTGACACACTTGTCATCGGCGAGCGAGGTCACGCACTGATGACAAGGCCGTCCTCTCAGACCTAGCGCCCGCGCGGGATGGCCTCCGTCCCCAAGCTCACTGCCGTAGTGTGTGCGGAGGACGACGACCATGAGCGAAGCCACTTCCCGCTGACCCTCAGGTATGCTACCTCTTTTCGAACCATACCCTTGTTCTATTGCCCCATCTGTCACGTCGTTGCATGTGGATCTTTTTCCATTCCACCATCTTCCCAATTTGCTATCCTCAGCTCTGCTGGCCAGGCAGACGAAAACCATAATTTGCATATTAAAGGAAACCCTACTTCATGCAGACTAATCCATGTCTGGGTTGAATAAGGAAAGGAAGGGAGGCTGTACTGTCCAAGAGAGTAGGCATCGAACCCGCATCTAGGTTGAGAAGGGGAGAATCAGTAGCTAAGGAACGAGTCTCGTGTCTCTTGGTTGAAGAAGGGTAGAAAGGCATGACAACGCAATAGAGAATGACCAGGTCGATTGGTTTGTTGTCCTCACATAGGAAAAGGTGGCTAAAGAGAACAAAAATGGGACATAATACACATATGCTGCTTGGATATTTGTTGCTCTGGGCAACCATACCTCCCTCACCACTCTGCATCCGTGGAGGTACATTGTACTGGTGCTCCCACTATCCAAATGGGCCTCCCATGCTCTTATTGCCACTTTTTTTGCTGTTAGTATAACGCCAGCAGTCAAGTCAAGTAATGCTACAGCTAAAGTGATGCCACATTTAACTAATGCCGCTCTCAGTCTAGTGCCACCGATAAATTTAAGCAATGCCATTTAATGTCACTGGATTATTTCAGGGTTAGCTGTTGATTGTGGATGTATTAAAGATTTTTCAGCTAAGGCATTCTAATGCTGTTGCACAGCCAGTATACCAACGATGAAACTTGTTACTACCTTTAGATTTTTGCATTGTTAATGCTTATAGATTACATACCTCACTTTCATGAGATAAGTTAATTTTTTTTTGTACAGTGTCACCAAAATGCCAAGGCACTAATGTCATTTTATTTTGGTTAAACTGCACAGACAATTATGAAGACAAGAGGAAAGGTCAAGAGTGGGCACCTCCTCCTTCGGCTGTTCTCTTGATTTGTTCGATCAAGTTTTTATGTTTGATCGATTATCAAGATTGGGATAGCAATTTTTAAGGTCCCCCCGAGTTCGAAATGATATTTACCTTGGAGGTACATGGTTTGCAATTTTTTTATACTGTCATTAGTTAATAATGCTAGTTACCTTCAGACTTTTGTATTTGGTTTAATGCTCATGCACAGCTAGTATACCAATGCTGAAACTTGTTACCTTTACATTTTGTATTGTTAATTTTTATAGAAACCTTCCAAGTGCTAGAGTTTATTGAAATCTATTCAAGAAACCATTGTCTTGTACCACTGTAATAAACTAACTACTCTCATGTTGCAAGCCCTTTGGATTAGTGTATATTTGTAGTATTCGAATGGTGTTGCATTAGCGTATGGACATAAATAAAGTGTGGCAAGCTTTCCCAAATATGTGCTCAAGAAAACTACTACCTGTTTTCTAAATACTAGACGTTTGGGTACTTTAAATTGAAGCAAAACGTCTTATATTAAGGAATAGAGGTGTAGAGTTCACTCAAATTATCCCGTAAAGCTAGTCACACCTTTGTTAAAATTAATGTTCATTATGTTATCGGAGGAGGTCTCGTATGTTTGTCTCTAATGCCTGTCGACTACATACCTGACATCATGATGTAATGTTAAGTCATTTCCTTTTGTACAGTGTCACTGAATTGTCATGGCGGTGATGGCATTTTATTTTTGTAGAACTGCACAAAATTTGCTTAAAAGAAGAGGAAAGGTCAGGAATGGCTTAGTTTTTCAGAAAAAATTATGTATGCCTTCCTGACATCAGCCGTTGTTGCTTTATTTATTCCTTCAAACAGGTGGTTAGAAACAGTCTTGCTACCTTTTCCCATTAAGAAATTGGAATGCTTATATTTGTGAGTCTATGCTTCAACTAGTGCCACTTTTATAGTAATCACACTTTCAATATCTGTGCAAACAGGGATGCTCGATTTTAGTGGAACTGCACAAAAAGTCCAACTGGTTCAACATTAGGAGCATGTTTTTTTCCAAACCTTTATATCCAATTGGTGGAACTATGAGCTGTTCATTACGAAGGTATATGGTTTGCTACTATCTTTCTACTCTTTTTGTACTGTCATTAGATAGTAATACTAGTGGTTTGCATGTGAATTTATTGGCAGGGTGGACCTACATTGGAGGTGCAGGACATGATTCAATGATTGGATGCTCAATTTCGGTTGTATCGATTTCACCTCTTCCATCACTGCGAACATGGTGTGGTATATGTTTACTAGCTGCTTGATATTTGTGCAGACAGAGATGTCTGCCCGTTGCTATTTTGGTTGAACTACACAAGAGAATAGTATAGTCACTGCATGCAGTGCCATTTGAAAATAGACACAAAGATTGGATAGTCACTTCATGGACTGCAGAAAAGTAGTACTGTACTATTTACTGGCCAACACTAGGTGCTTCATTGCTTTGGTCTGATTATACAATGGGCATCATTTTGCCTATGTTAAAGTTTGTATTCCGAAAATAGTCTCGCGGTGTGATCGAGAGAAGACCAATTCATATTACAGTGGATGTTCCCCCATCATGTGTGGTTCATTCTCATGGTTCCAGCTGTTGGCAAGAGGAATTGTAGACTTCACAAACAAATTTGTCTTTCAGTCTGTACTGAATGTTGGCCAAGAGAAGCATCCATGTTAGTAGGAAGAACAGATGTTTTTTCTAGAACTTTGCTTTTGGAGCTACATATTTGTATATGATATGTGAATCATTGAGATGCATTAACATGTTGATCTTATGTATGGGAATCGTACTAGTTAGTTTTAGTTGCGACGCAAGATCCGAACACTACAAAAAAAGACACATCTGTGACATTTTGGGCCAAACGAAAAAATTCCTGTCATACATATGACACTTCTATGACGATAATTGTGACAAAACCTGGTATCATCATAGATGTGGTGGGCTCCTACTTCTGTGACAAAAAATCATGACAGAAAATGGGCTTTTCGTCCTTGGCGGGCCGGAGACGCAACTGCATGACATTCTTTGGGCCATCCATGACGGGAAAAAACCATGGTACAAGCGAGGGGGAGGAAAATTTCGGGGAGTTGCCGATTACGGTGGGAGGCTGGGGGCCGAGCGATGCGCGTTTCTCTCGTACAGGTACGCGCGTGTGTGCGAGGCATTGGCTCAAACTGAACCCGAGCAAGGCGTTGGGCTCTAACTAAACCCGAGCGATTGCCTTTGCGAACGCTGGCTATCGAACTCCGAGCGATTGATCGATGGCTGTTAACTGAACCCGATGGAGCGATTCCTTCGCTAGTGCTGCTAACTGAAGCCGATCGATTGGATGAACAGTGAGCATTGCAAGGGGGTTTGGATGAACAGTGAGTGGTGGCGTTGCCTCTGGATGAACAGGAACCCGTGGTGTGGAGGGCTGGATGAACAGTAGACGATGGAGGGGTGGCCGTGGAGGGGTGGTTGAACAGGACCCCGTTGTGTGGAGGGCTGGATGAACAGTAGACGATGGAGGGGTGCCCGTGGAGGGGTGGTTGAACAGTAGCCGGTGGAGTAGCGTGCGGTGGAGGCTGGATGAATAGGAGCCCGTGGAGGCTGGAGGAGGTCGACGGTAGCCCGTGGAGGCTGGAGGAGGTCGACGGTGGAGATGAACAGTATCATGTGGAGTCCCGTTTTGCGGTACGCCACACCCCTCCCCCCTCCCCGTTTCGACCGTAGCGCTCCAACGCAAGTCTATTTTGCGGTACGCCACACCCATCCCGATCAATAGGACCCCCGTTTTGACCGTAGGAGGTCCGTTTCGTCCATCTTGCGGTACGCCACACCCCTCCCGATCAACAGGACCCCCATTTCAACCGTAGGAGGTCCGTTTCCTCCGTTTTCCGGTACGCCAGACCCCTCCCGATGAACAGGATCCCGTTTCGAACGTGGCCGGTCGAACACAAGGCTGTTTCCTCTATTGTGCGGTACGCCAGGCCTCGTTTCCATCACCTGTTCCGTCCAAGCCCTCCCGATGAACACGACCACGCATTCCGTTCCGACCCAGCCGGTTGGCTCCCCATGAACACGACGACGACGATGTTTCTCCGTTCCAACCCAGCCATGTACGTATGCGCGAGTAGGCGTTCGAGACCCCGCCCGTATGTACACATACGTGTCCATATTTTCTTTCTTGCACCGCCGCTGTTATGACGACGTGTACATGCTACGGCGCGCCTCTACTACGACGTCTATGGCGCCTCTACTATTTACACGTGTGTGCCTCTACATCGACCAGTATGTACATACACATTTGCGACCAGGATGACAACACTACATACGCTTCGACCAGGTGGGTCCCGACTGTCAGGCACTTCCTTGCATGCGAAGATGTAGCTGGTGGGTCCCAGTAGTCAGGGGGGCGAATCGTTTTGTTTTTTGTTTTTTTTTTGCCCGGACGCACTTCCTTGCATGCGAAGGTGTAGCTGGTGGGTCCCAGCAATCGGGGAAACATTTTTCATGAAATACGGTGGCCCGTCCGGTGGGTCCCCGCCGTCCGTGGAGGAATAATTATTTTGTGCGTAATAAGGAGGCACTTCCTTGCTGCGTCGTGGACCCGGTATCGCCGCCTCTCCACGCATACCCACGTCCGATGGAAGCCATTCCTTGACCACGTTGACCATGCCGCACCGAGAGCACCAGGGCGGTGGATGATGGCGAGGCCTAGGAAGGGGACGACGCGGAGCCAGGGAAGACGCGGCAGTGGATGCCCACGCGTAGAGGAGTACGAGGGTTCACTGGTTTGCTGCGGTGTGAGGCTACTGTCGTCGCAGAATAACAGGGGATGTGGGTGAGTAGAGGGATGGCCTGGCCCACGGTGGGAATAGTAGGGGGCGGTGAGGCCTCCGCCGCATCACAGCCGGCCACGGGAGGCAGGAGCACGAGGCACGACCGGCGCTGGTTTGGGCGGCTGGAGCAAGAAGACCAGAGGTTGAAGAAGCACTATGGTCGTTGGATGGACATCGTACGGTCACTGGAGCTAGAATCATGCATATTGACTAAGTTGACAAAGCCCTCCGTCCCCGTCAACTTAGTAGGCCCACAAGTCACTCGCCACTATATCGGGTCCCAGCCTAATGTGGGAGTATTCATTTTTTTGTACGTAATAAGGAGGCACTTCCTTGCGTGCGAAGATATAGCTGGTGGAACCGAGCTGTCAGCGGCGGTAATGTTTTTTTCACGAAATACTGAGGCCCTTTCGGTGGGTCCCTGATGTCAGGTGGAGAAATCATTATTTTGTGCATAATAAGGAGGCATTTCCTTGCGTGCGGCCGTGGACCCAGCTGTCGGCCTCTCCATGTACAGTCCACTTCAGATGCATGTCGGTCGTTGACCACGTTGACCAGGCCGCGCCGAGAGCACCAGGGCGGTGGACGACGGCGAGGCCTAGGAAGGGAACAACGCGGAGGCAGGGAAGACTCGGCAGTTGTTTCCCACGCGGAGGGGAGTACGACTGTATGAGGGCATTGCCGGAGAATAACAACAGGTGTGGGTGAGTAGAGGGATGGCTAGGCCATAGATGGGAGTACGGTGGGTCAATGAGGCTCTGCTTGGCAAAGACAGACCCATGAGGAGGAGGAGAGAGCAGTCCACCCGGCGCTTGTTTGAGCGGCCGAGCAGAAGAGCAGAGATTGAAGAAGCACGACGGCCGTTGGATGGACATCCAACATTCATTGCTTGTGCGTCAACCTTTTTTTAGGAAAGCCTCAAATCTGTGGAAAACAGCATACAACCCATCTGCCATTATTCCTAATAATTTACAGCCCATTTTCTAATTCTTAAGGTTTTTTTTGGAGCCCATATTATTTTTGTTAGCATTACAGCCCATATTGTGGCCACGGTTAAAAAAATATACGAAATTTTGCATATTTCGGTGTGGTTCGAACTATTTTTAATCCTGAAATTTTGACTGACATTCAAACTGATTTTAAAAATAAATGTATATTAATATAAAATCCAACAAATTCTCCACGCATAAAAATTAATGTAATTTAAAATCTCGAAATGAAAAAAAGATATTTGAAACTAATTACCGGTTTGATGTGTTTTAAAAATGTACAGCCCATTTCTCATTACTGATAGGCCATTTTCTCGGCCAGCCGAATGAAGCTCTCCTCGTCTTGAAAGATTTGCAGCCCAACAGCCCGACAAAGTGACTTACTTGGCAAATCACAAAAACTGGGTTGTGGCCTTGGACCTAGTCATCGCCACCTCTCCACGACAAGATACTCTTCCGATGGAAATCAGTCGTTGACCACTTTGACCACGCCGCGCCGAGAGCACCAAGGCGGTGGACGACGGCGAGGCCTAGGAAGGGGACGACGCGGAGCCGGGGAAGACGCGGCAGTGGATGCCCACGCGGAGAGGAGTACGAGGGTTCACTGGTTCGGCTGCGGCGTGAGGCTGCTGTCGCCGCAGAATAACAGGGGGTGTGGGTGAGTAGAGGGATACCCTGGGCCAGCGGTGGGAGTAGTAGGGGGCGGTGAGGCCTCCGCGGCATCACAGCCGGCCACGAGAGGCAGGAGCACGCGGCACGACCGGCGCTGCTTTGGGCGGCTGGAGCAAGAAGACCAGAGGTTGAAGAAGCACTATGGCCGTTGGATGGACATCGTACGGTCACTGGAGCTAGAATCATTCATATTGACTAAGTAGACAAAGCCCTCCGTCCTCGTCAACTTAGTAGGCCCACAAGTCAGCCACCCACTATGGTGGGTCCCAGCTAGCAGGGGGTATTCATTTTTTGGTGCGTAATAAGGAGGCACTTCCTTGCGTGCAAAGATATAGCTGGTGGGTCCGACCTGTCAGCGGGGGGGGGGCGTTTTTCTCGAAATACAGAACCCCTTCCCACGTACAGTGCATGTACAGTGCGTAATAAGGAGGAACTTTCCTTGCGTGTGACCATGGACCTCGTGGGTCCCAGCCGTCGAGTTTCCACGTCTGATCCTCTTCCGATGACTCTCGTATGTTGACCACGCGCCGAAAGCGCACCGAGGCGATGGACGACGGCAAGGCCCTGCATCGAAGACGACCGGAGATGGGGAAGACGCGGCAAAGGAGTCGCAGACGGAGAGGAGTGGGAAACTTGATCGGTTGGTGCGGGGTGGGCCTACACTCGGCAGAGAATAACAGGAGGTGCGGAGTGGAGGGATGGCCTGGCCGTCCGCGGGGTAGCGTTTCGCTGAGGAGCGCAAAACAACGCCGCTGGACGCCGAAGGCTAGAGCAAGCGGTTCCGGTAGCGCTAGGGGAAGAAGACGAGAGATTGAAGAAGAATGCCGGTCGTTGGATGTAAATCCAACGCCTTCTTAGGGTTTCACCCATCGCCAACATGTCACCACCCATTTGTTTTTTAGTCCATTTGGTGGGCTGGGTGAAACAATGATGTAGCATCTATGCAGCCCATTTAAATCCCATTTGCATTTTTCTCGAAATCCGCGGACTTGCTGGGCTGGTTGAAAATATCATGTTGGGCTAGACGGAGAAATGTTATAAAAACATAAACACATGATTGCACGTCAGTAAAATCTTTGCAAGCTTATGTACGCAATCACTAGGAGTTAACTTGGCAAGTTATATATAAACAATTATTATTATTATTTTGTAAGAACTTTCAACTTACTGAAATAAAATATCATTTTAATTTGATGAGTTAATAGTACGTGGGGTATTATTATTTTTAGGCTAGACGTGGGACAGTTGAGTTGGTTCTAGGGGAAAGTACTGGGAGAAAACTCAGTTTACATCGAAAAAGAAAGTGGGAGAAAATTCAGAGACCTGCTGGGTCCACCTGAGGAGAGGAATATGTTGGGAGGAAGGAGATTCAAAGCACGGCAGCCGAGTGAACTAGTTTTTTTACGGACAAGTGAACTAGTTTACATACATAAGCAAATAGCCACTAAAAAAGCAATCAGGTTAATGGGTTCTTAAAAGAAATATTTCGGACAAAACAGATAATTACGACACATAGGCTAATGCATGAAACACTCAGATGATAAAGGTGCTTATAAACAGATAAAGTAAAACATCTAGACCTTCCTGGCACGCTTGATCATGACGGTACGGCTGTCCATGTACTCATCGGTTATGGGAAGCAGACACGCCCTCATGTCCAAGATCTGCATGTACATGTCGTAGCATGCGTATGCGTCCTTGTCCGCGTAGGTTATGTAGGCTCTATTCAGAGATACCTCCCACGTGTTCAGGTCGTCTTCTTTCATGTTGGCGTATCAGGGGTCGATGATGGTCTCAGCGAGGTCAACCACGGAGTCCTTCTCATGCCCGTTGCTGATGATCTTGTACTGCGTCTGGATGTCGACAAGCTTGTTACACAAGATGGCCAAATCATCGCGTTCTTGCTTCTCTCCGCCGTAGCGAAGGTGCAGTCGGCACTGCTGATGAAACGGGCGAATGCTCCACAACCTGGTGCAGCCATAGGACTGAGGCGAGGCAGAGCTTCACCGAGTCCGTATCGTTGGTGTACATCACATTCAACTTGGTGCAGCCATAGGACTGAACGGTGAACTAACTCCTTGCTGAAGTCCATATCCAGCAGGCTCACCCCCCGGATCGCCATTGGAGTCTCTTCGAGTGAACGAGTGTGTAGGCGGCGGCAACCGTTCGTTTTTCAGCTCTTGGGGAACTGGATTCAACAGTAAGCTGAGTGTGTACAGGCGACAACAGTTACTACCCCTCCCTCGTTCGCGGCATGCCCGACAAAAGATGCACCCTCGGCGCATTCAAACGCCTCCATTAAGAAACCTACTCCGGCCACACATCGGTTCACGAGCAGGTCTGTATTGGTACTGTAATAATAGGAGTTAGTGGTCACTTTACTTAAATTTAATTAGCTTTAATAGAAATTTATACTTAAAACAAGCAATGCATTGGCTCGTTCTATCAGTGCCATGGGATCAACATGCACAACAATTAGAATTATTATTCTCAGGACACACACGATCAACACATTTGTCGCACTTTCACAAAGATAATACTACCAAGTTTGAACTGTTTGTTATGGTTGCTGTCCTCTGCATCATCATGCCGTGTCCCAGCTTGCAAGATTCAAAACCCACAAATAAGATCCAAATAGTAAGTACAACAAAGATGCCTACACATATCATTGATTCCCAGCTTGCAAGATTCAGAACCAACAAATAAGATCCAAATAATAAGTACAACAAAGATGCCTACACGTCTCATTGATTCCCAGCTTGCAAGATTCAGAACCAACAAATAAGATTCAAATAATAAGTACAACAAAGATGCCTACACATCTCACTGATTCCCAGCTTGCAAGATTGAGAACCAACCCATTAGAGCCTTTTGATAAAGTGAATATCGGGATTAAATCCATCTTGGCTAGACATGTCATACAATCGAAGAACTTGGCGAATTCTCTTGACCGTCACAACATCTGTAGTAGAGTATTCATGTTTGCACAGCATGTTTGCATAGCACAAACAAGGAGACAGGAGAGCATGATTTCACTTTAATAGCGGCCTCCTTGAACTCAACTTCCAGCTCTACTTGTATGAGGTCTACCTGGAGTTCCATGACTCAATTCATGTGCCTTTTTCTGCGGTTCACCTGAAATGAAACAAAGATTGCATCATTCAGCTAGCAAGAAGTACTTGCTCTTGTGAGCTGGCAGGTTCTTCTTTAGTAGTTGCACTAAAATTGAGGAACATTAAGGTTGGCTGTCCGGCTCATGTAAGGTGCAACTATAATTTTCTTATCCTTTTGTGCAGTTCCACTAAAATAAAGTGCTATTGTGGTGATAGTGACGGCTCCATCTTGCAAAGGCTAATAAAATGTTGCACGAGATTACCAGCAGAACTTGACGGAGATTTTGGAAACTCCAATCACCATTTTCTGCAGTTCCACCAAAATTGAGAGATGTTGCCCACATGACATTTTAGTTGAACTGCACAAGACACTCATTCCAAAAAAAGTGTTTTGTGCAGTTCACCAAAAGGTCACAATAGCAACAAGGTGAAATGGATATCCCTATCTGCACAAAATGATAGAAAGTAAACAGTTGCTGGTCAATAAGAATATATGAAACATATACAAAATGAAAAGAAGCATCTTAATTATGTTCATGGCAATCACGCAAGGATAGTAGAAATTTTAAACGTCAGCAATGCTTCATGTTACCAGAAGCATTACGATCAACAATGAGATTCCTCGGATATGGGATTACTTTAATGGTGGCATTGCTTGTTTACTAGACACAGTAAATCAACAACAGCTAAAGAGTTGGTTTAAGGGCATGGGACTGTGGGGACACCAGGACACTCAGCAGCGTAAAGGAGCAACTTACTTATCATACTGGGGGAAACAGCAGGAGTGCCATTTGTAACACAATTTAATTGCATCTTATCACCGGAGGCGTTAGATTAACAATAACACTGGTTAGACATGTCCCTAAGGTAACAGTGTGATCGCTTCATTTTACATGCGCCCTTACATTAACAACAGCAAAAGGTTGGTATAAGGACATGCGACAAAGGACGATCAAAGACAATGTACCTACAAGGAGGCATAAAGTGGTCATGCCGAGCTTGTTCACGCTATGTGAGGGCAGCAAACCTAATCCTGGAGACCTTTTACTATGTGAGGGCGGCAAATCTAATCCTGGAGACCTTTTACTATGTGAGGGTAGCAAATCTAATCGTGAGATCTTTTACTATGTGAGGGCAGCAAATCTAATCTTGAGACCTTTTACTATGTGAGGGCAGCAAATCTAGTCCTGAGACCTTTACTATGTGAGGGTAGCAAATCTAATCCTGGAGACCTTTTACTATGTGATGGCAGAAAATCTAATCCTTTTACTATGTGATGACTTGTCCACCAGCCGCCACTTTCTATCCTTTTTTCAACCAATAATAGATCTGTTCCTTATCCAGTTTGTACTGCGTTTTCCCATTATTTCCCTTTTCAACCAAGAGACCGGTTGGGTATCCGGTCTCTAGTACTTTCACCATATTATTTCCTCTTTGAATCAAGTCCTAGATTCATGCTACAACTTTCCCCCTTTCTTTGTTGTTTGAACAAAGCCCTAGATCCGAATGCATGAAGTAGCTTTACCTCTAATAATACTAAAAATTTAGGTGGCTTTGGAAGAGATGATGGGAGTAGAAAAGGATGGACATGCAGACACGTGGGGAGCTGGGGCAGTAGAGCAAGGCTTCTTTCAAAGAACTTATACCTGAGGGTCGCCGGGATGTCGGCGGTGGCAGGTCAGATCTGCGGACAATACGGCAGGGATGAAGAAGGGTCGGAGGACCTCCCGAGCCGGCTCTGTGTCAGAGAGAACGACACGGGCAGAGGATCGGGCCCCTCCGGCAGCTGTGGGTTTCCTCCCTCGGCGGCGATGACCGCGTGAACGATGCAGCTTTTAGTCCTCTGCACACACCGGCCGAAGGGATCCGGCCGGATCTGTGACCAGCAGTGAGCAGAGAGAAAATGTTGCTACCGCTGTCTTGTTTATATCTGGAGAGGATGAGAGAATGAAGAGAGCAACCCTAGTAAAGCAAGCGCTCAGGCCCCTGCGTGCATATATAGTGGAGTGATTATCTTTTTTCTCTCCACAACAAGCGTTTCAATTTGTGTATGTGGCATTAAAGAAAAGAAACTCTCTATTTAAGGTGACTACTCTACGACTCCTACTTAGTATTGTTCACTTGTGCTCCCCGCCCCTCCATTCATTGAACAACCCCACGGGTGATAAACATACAGTAAGTACTGTATTTATATAGAACGAACAAGCTCGAACTATTTTCGCGTAGTTAAAAGTTGAGGGCGGGGCTTTTCCCGGGCAGTACGCGTGGCAGTTTTCGGGTAGGCGGTTTAACAGAGAGGCGAGGAGGGTGAGCGAGTGGGGCTGAGCGATTTGACGGCGCGTTACTGCTGGAAAGACTTGTGATATGACCATTCACTATAGTCATGAATTACTGGCGCTCCGACCGGAGTGATGCCCCCCTTCCGTTCCGCACTCTAATCTGGTGCATGACACGTCGACCCGGATGCTGGCTCTCCCACATGTCGGAGTAGTAAGAAGGAGCAAAGAATGATGCGGTATATACTAGTACTATACTACTCCCTCCGTTCCTAAATATAAGTCTTTGGAGAGATTTCACTATGGACCACATACGGAGAAAAATGAGTGAATCTACACATAAAATGCATCTATATACATCCGTATGTGGTCCATAGTGAAATATCTACGAAGACTTATATTTAGGAACGGAGGGAGTACTACTCAGGTCGGAGGAGTGCGAACCACGGCAGCCCAGTGAACCAGCCGTGCGAACCACGGTAGCCCAGTGAACCAGCAGTAGAAAACAATGTGGTGATATGGCCATAAAAAACAATGTGCTACGGTCCACACTGTAGCATGTACAGTAACACTCCTCTTTGTTTGGATCCCTGAGTTAGAGCTAGTTTGGGTTGAAATAGCCTCAAATTATCGAAACAAGAGGGGTTAGTTTGAGCTAGTTTGCTCTAACCCAGCTAAAAAAACTAGCCCAGTGGAGAGGTTCTAATTGGGTTAGTTATCCTCAGGCCCACTAAAAGAGAACTAAAAAAATCTCACCTGCCCGCACCAGATCTCTCCCTAAAAATCTCACCCGCCCGCACAGATCGCTCCCCCCTCACACGACTCCTCTCTGTTCCCCATAGGGCCGCCCGCCCAAGCGCGCTCGCCTCTCTCTCCGGCCGCCCTCTCCTTCCGGCCTCCGCCGCCCTACATCCGCCCTCTCCCTCCGACCTTCAAGGTCGCCCGCTCCCCTTCACCAATCGTTTTCTACCTCTTCAAGCTTGGGTGGCAAGATCTACCGTGGAGGTCGCGAGAGGGGTGAGTTTGTTCGTTCCTTCTCTGTCTCACGGCCATATCATTGATCTTGCTTGCTCTAGCGCTAATTCTGATTTGAAAAAGTAGATCATGATCAAACTTGTTATAGATTTGTGCTGCATGCATGGAATTGTTTGATGCTGCTTGAGGAGGTAATAAATCTTTCTAGAGGCTCAAAGATTAAGGTCACCTTTCTAGGTATTTCAATTTCAGGCTTGCATTATTTGTAGAGGCCCAAAGATTCAGTTCACCTTTCTTGGTATTTCAATTCCAGGCTTGCATTGTTTCTAGAGGCCCAAAGTTCAGTTCACGTTTCTAGGTATTTGAGTTTTAGGCTTGCATTATTTCTAGAGGCCCAAAGATTCAGTTCACCTTTCTAGGGATTTCAGTTTCAGGCTTGCATTATTTCTAGAGGCCCAAAGATTCAGTTCACCTTTCTAGGTATTTCAGTTTCAGGCTTGCATTATTTCTAGAGGCCCAAAGATTCAGTTCACCTTTCTAGGTATTTAAGTTTCAGGCTTGCATTATTTCTAGAGGCCCAAAGATTCAGTTCACCTTTCTAGGTATTTCAGTTTCAGGCTTGCATTATTTCTAGAGGCCCAAAGATTCATTTCACCTTTCTAGGTATTTTAGTTATAGGCTTGCATTATTTCTAGAGGCCCAAAGATTAAGTTCCCAGTCGGCGGCAAGCGGCCCTGCTACCCATGCCGGTGTCGACCTCAACTCGCAAGGGCCGGCGCTGGAGGGGTTCTCGGGGCTTGGGCTCTACAGAGCCTTCCTCCAGAGCGACGATGGTGAGCTCCTCCCTCGGTGCGTGTGGGGCTCCAGACTCCCTCCCTATCGTGAACGACTTCCGAGATGAGTTAGCTCATTCTTTGTTTCATGAAGTGTTTTTTTATTTTGTGAAGCTTGATTGACGACTTGTATGTTTAAGTGGGATATCTCATTTGTATGGACAAAGTAAAAATTATCATGTTTTGCATGCTTGATTTGTATAGATGGTTCGTTTATGTCAATTGTGAGCGGAGGAGGCCACGGAAGAGCCGCCACACCAAGAGGGTGCTTGGATCCAAGGGACTTATTTTAGTCGACTAAAAATAGGGTCCAAAGTAGTCAAATGATTGAGATAGAGCATTTATTGTCAATCTAACCCTGCCATCCATACACCTCTTTGGTTTAGAGTTAGTTCAGGTTAGAATCTAACTCTAACCTCTAACCGAGTTAGAGTTCTCCTCGCCTCGGTTCATCGCCATCATACTTTCCCCATTCCTATGTTTTTTCAGATCCTGCGAATCAAAGAGGCCCTTTTCTGGGAAAATCAAAGAGGCCCTTAGACTGGTTTAGGTCCGGTCATTTTTATAAACGTGTTATGTCCAAAATTTAATGAACGTGTTCGTTTCCATGAAAATAATCCGGTTTCATGTAGTAATTCATTGATTTATTTATTCTTCATGGGGTTTGTATGTAATTCGTGAGGTCTCGAAATGTAAAGTACCCGGCATATGCTCCGAGTCGCATGCACTACGACCCAGATGCTCTATGTCCCACATGTCGGCAAATGGGAGCACGTGGAAATAGCCTAGGAGTACATATAGGAGGATAAATGCGTGAAAAAATATGTACTTGTGAAGCGAGCAGGGTTCAAAAGGAGACCTAAAGTGATGACAGCTATAGGTCGCACGCACCCAACTAGTGGTACTAGACATCGACTAATTTTTCCTCAAAAAAGAGGCACGAGTGCTCAAGATTCTATTCTATAAACACGAGTCCCATTTGACAACAGCGTCCGTGCTACAACTAGCTCTCCTCCCTCGTTTCTCTCTTCTAATTCTAAACTCACAGTGAAAACTGCGGCCCCACCTCACAGTGAAAACGTTACGACTGGAATAAAAAATACCATATACTCCCTCCATTCATAAATATAAGCCTTTTTAGATACTAGTTCAAATGGAATACAGCATACAGATGTATGAAGACATAGTTTAGAGTGTAGATTCACTCATTTTGCTCCGTATATAGTAGTCACTTGCTAGAATCTTTAGAAAGACTTATATTTGGGAACGGAGGGAGTACTATACTAATAAAACATTAAGGCCATGAGGCGATGCAGTGCTGGTTACAGGAGGCAAGAAGAAGAGATGCATCCATCGACGACGTCCACCTCCTCGACTCGTAGGCCGCCCACCGAACGGCGCCTAAGTAGCAGCGGCTTTCGTGGCTAGGTCGACGTGCTTCAACAATGGCGCCCAAAGATTCCAATTACGGAAGAAGGCCAACGTCTTTCTGTCCTCGCTTGCCTTGTAGTGGCCTATGTAGACGATTTCCTCGTAGACGTGGATGTGCAGGTCGACGGTTTCTTGCATGGCGAGGCGCTGCGCGGCGAGCGCGGCCTCGAGGTGCACATTCTTCGTCGCGACCTCCGGCACCTGTAGGGCCACCAGGGCTTGAAAGAGTTCATCACCATGTAGGCCGATGAGGGTGGCAGGCAATGAGGAGCCTGGGCGCGCGGGCTGGAGCAGTACAGTAAGGTCGTCCGCGCGCTTCTTGACGGCGGTGAACTTGCGGATGGAGTTGACCATCATGTCGTCCATGCGAGAGGCGAAGCCGGCGTCGGCGAGGGCTACGATGCCTACGGTCGCCAGCACCGTCTCGAAACGCTGCATGGTGCGGGGCCGCAGGCCGGCGTCTTGGATGATTTGGCACAGCCGACTGCCGCTCATGTCCATCGCCTCCATAGGTGCTTGTGGCTTATGGTCACTTGGTCTTGGATTGGAGTGAGCAGTGTTGCGCAGAGACTTGGGAGTAGATGGATTGGACTGGTGGGGCGCCTCTATTATATGAGAGTCCAAACTTTGTTGCATTCACATCGTGCTGGCTCTAGTCTGCTTCTCCAATTAATTCCTCTCGCATGTAATTGAGGATGCATCATTGACCGCTCAACGCCTCGGGAACCGCTACCCTCTTCCTCCTTGGCATTCAAGCACCTATGGACCCGTCGACGACGAGGTGCCTATGGTGACTTCAAATTTCAAGATGATAGTGCCGCATGCGTGTGTGCTCATAGGGGTGAGTGTATGCGGCGTGTATATGAGCGCTTGCGTCATCTGTGTCAAAAAAACAACGTAAATGCGGTCAAAAGAGACTAGTCAGTATACTCAATATTGTGCACCTCGGAGAGGAAAACGATAGAACTAGTACGTATTTATTTACGGTGCAGATTCACTCATTTTGCTCCATATGTACTCCGTCTCGGTGTAGTCTAGTCACTTGTTGAAATCTCTAGAAGGGCAAATACTCCTTTCTGGTTTACAGGGCTATACTAGCAAGTAGTTGTACGTACTAGTACAATAGTGGGCTCACATAGCAATTTTGTCTCATGCAAGAGCCTGGCTATATGCGTGCTCCAATGTTCGCAACTGCAACGTTCGGTTTGCGCTTGGTTCTTCGCCTCTTCGAGAAGATGAACAATGATGTTACTACTACTGCTTCTACAGTGTCGAATCCACTGCTGCATGTCCGTCCACCGCGAGCTAGATGGATAGCTTGTTGTAGAAGTAGTACTACTAAGAAAAAGCCTGTCCTCGTTTGCGAGCAACCGCGCACATGGGCGAGGGAGAAGGTGTGTAGTAAAATCAAGCTTGTCCTCGTTCTACGAGTTGACGCGACACATCATAGCACTGGCCCCACATGCTTGCCTCTAAACTTGGCTAAAAGACCCGCAGTGTACAATATATTTGCTGCAACCTCTAACATTTACCCACCACAAATTAAAATATATGTGGCCGTATGCATCATTCTGATGCAAAGGCCGGGGAGTCCCCCCTTTTTGAAAAAAACAAATTAAAATATATATTCCTGTCTTGACCAGATGAGTGTGCAAACTACAATCACAAGGGTAACAGGTAGGGCCAGAAGACTATTTTAATTTTTTTTAAAAAACTTCGAGACGGCCACATAGCATGGAGGCGACCCCAACGATTTTAAGCTTACAGGCACGGTACACGCTATCTAGACTACTCTACACATGAAACTGCCACACGAGCGTCCGGGCTGCGCTTGGCTCTTTGCCTCTTTGGGAAGTCGAACAATGATAGTGTACTACTGCACTGGAGGAGTACTACAGTACGCTTCTGGCCATCTGACACCAATTGAACTGCTGCATGTCCACCGCGTGCGGGACGGAGAGCGTGTAGTGAAAGCTTCTCCTAGTCTTGCCAGCACCACGCTCATGGGCGAGGGAGGGATGCTCCTGTCTTTGCATGTATGACAGGTGGGCCCGATAGGCGTGTGGCCAACCTGTCATACAACCAAAGGCAGGTGCAGTTAAGTCCGTGAGGGAGAGGATAATCAAACTTCTCGTTGTTGTACGAGTTGACGCGACACATCAAAGCACTGCACTCGATATATTTCAATAATTTGCGTTTACCGATGCATTAATTACAATGCATGCATGCCGTGACTCTTCTTTTGATAGTACTTGCATGTGTTGATTTAATGCACCATGAAGTAGTACTCCCTCCGTTCCTAAATTATAAGTCTTTGTAGGGATTCCATTATGAATTATATACGGATGTATATAGATGCATTTTAAGTGTGGATTCATTCATTTTGCTCCGTATGCAGTCCACCTAGTGAAATCTCTATAAAGACTTACTCCCTCCGTTCGGAATTAGGCTGGTCATAGTGGGGAGTAACTTAGACTAGTAACATGCATACGTTACTAGTCGATGTTACTACCTCTATAGTGCATAGTATCATAGATTAGTATCATAGATGGTCCCATTTATTGCCATGCATGACACATAGTAGCACCATATTTATCATGTTACGGTATCTACCTACTCTATCTTCTTTAATTGCTTGCCACATAAGCATGTTTGCGAGTCCCAAGTGCATGATACTACTTATGTTACTCCCACTATAGCCAGCCTTACTTGTCGCGAAAATGGATGTATCTAGACGTATTTTAGTTCTAGATACATCCATTTCTGAGACAAGTAATTCCGAATGGAGGGAGTACATTTAGGAACGGAGGGAGTATAAAATTTATCACGGTAAGCTTTGTAATACCCCGGCCCAAGTCGAGAGATGGTTGTGCACGAGGAGGGCGAGATCATGCAGACCGAACAGGAACAAGACCCGACGATGGAGCTCTCTAAGGTCTCGATGGACCTCACCGTGCTCCACTGCCCCTTGTGCCTCCGCCCCTTGAAGCCTCCAGTGTATGATGTTCTAATACACCTCGTCCGTTCGGCTGATTGAGCAAGGTGCAGGTTTCTTGATTGATGTGTTGTTGGATTGATTTCTACCGTGCAAGGGATGGCACCTGGCCTGCACGGACTGCCGCGTCGAGCGCCCCGGGAACCAGCGGCAGTGACAGAAGTGTGAGCGCGGCAGTGGCTTCGACGTGCGGAACACAGCGGTGGACTCCGTCCTTTCGTCGGTGAGGGTGGAGTGCCCGCATGAAGGCTGTGGGTTCTACGTCACTTATCACAAGCTCGCCGATCACCAGAGCGTGTGTCCGCTCGCGCCCTGCAAATGCTCCGTGCCCGTTTGCGGCTACGAAGACCCGTCGTCGGCGCTCTACCACCACATCAGCACCGCGCATCCCATGCCCATGCACAGGATCCAGTACGACAAGGTGATCCAGCTACAAGTGCCACTGTCGGAGCCACGGCTCTTGCTGTTTGCGGAGGAGGACTGCCGCGCGTTTTTCTTGGTCAGCGGCGTGCTTGACATCGGCGCGCCTATCGCCATGCCGGTCGTCTGCATGCGAGCGGGGGCGTCCCCACTGCCGCACTACTTGGCCAAGCTGTGGGCGAACGGCCCGCCGGGGGAGCCCAAAGGCACGACCGACGCCAAGGTGGAAATGGAGGTGACAAGCAGCAAGGATCCCGGCGACGTCGACGTGCAAGAGCTGACCTTCTAGATAGTTCCGCCCAAGCTGCTGGCCGGGGCTAAGCTTGTGTCCCTTCATGTTCAGATTGACAAGCTCACGTCCTAAATGTTTTTGATTGCCTTCATTTATCTTAGTAATATGCTAATATAGGGATTACCTTGGTCTACTTTAGCTTAAGAAATGGTGGGTTTTGGTGGTGATGCAGCAATTACTTCGACATCGATCAGAATTTCCAACAATGAACGGATATTTTGTGTCTGTTCGATATAAAGTTCCTTTGGGTAAGAAGTACTACTTGTCATCAAAATGGATAAAAGGAGATGTATGTAGACGTATTTTAGTTCTAGATATGTCCCTTTTTATCCATTTTGATGACAAGCACTCCCTCCGTTCCACAATACATGCCTTCCATTTGTCAAAATATAGATGTATCTAGACATGTTTTAGTATATAGGTACATCCATGATAGAGCCAATCGGATGGTTGAGAACACTACAATTCGTAGCTACAGATGCGTGTGTGACTCCCAGATGCAGAGGCCGGGGGTCATCATCCTCCTTTTCGAGAAAAAATAGACGCGTGTGTGAGAGGACGAGTGCGTGCGTGCACCTCTTCTCTTCCTGTATAGCGTATTACTAAACTTAGAGTACAAGTTTTTGTGGGTGGCACGATGGTGCGGGCGAGAAGTCCCGAGAGGTAGGTTTAATGTGTCTGAAAAAAGGACTAGCCTAGAGCTCGCCACACGGCTATTCCTGTCGAACGCCCCATTAACCATAAGATATGTATACGACGGTGCCAGTTATTGCACGTACACAGCAGTACTCCCTCCTTTCCGGTTTACGGTGAGTGGTGGAATATTTTTTGTAGTTTGCAAAAGCACCTAATTAATGCTCTTGTTTTTCTCAAAAAATTATGTTTATCAATGCATAAATTGCAATGCATGCATGCATAAAGTACATGCATTGGTCAATTTTCTCTTAATACTTGCATGCAATGATTTAATGCACCTTGAAATCTGAACATGTGTTGGGGAACAACCAAATTGAGCCTTATAAAATGGAAAAACTAAAATTTTGAGATAAGCCCTATAAAACCGGAAAGGAGGGAGTAGAAAAAGAAGTACTCCATCCGGGAATAGTGCCGCACTTCGAAACTAGAACCGTCAATAAATTTTGAGCTTGCGTCTCGTCACATTCCAAATTACTCCACGCTATATTGAATTGCAAACCTGTTCACACCGATCACAACCTAAATGATTTCCCACTTAGGAACGTATTAGTACCACGCTAGTATGTTGAATTCCAAACCTGTTCACACCGATCACAACCTAAACGGTTTCCCACTTAGGAGCATATTAGTACTCGGTTATAAATACTAGTATGCCAAGATGACTGCATATTCCTCCTCAACTCCTCATCCACAAAAACAAACAAGTCATTCAGCATCCTTTCCTTGCGTCTGCCATGGCAAGCGTGAGTTCTGGGTCGAGAGATTGCCACCAGGGAGAGGCGAGCATGGAAGCGGAAGCACGAGAGATGTCCCGCCTCGCTGCGAGAGCAGCCGACATGTCCCGCCGTGTGGAAGTAGCCGCACAGAGGTCCCGCCGCGCCACTGAAGCAGCACGGAGGTCCCGCCGCGCCATCGATGCAGCAGACTGGTCCTGCCGCGCCGCGGAAGCAGCAGAGATGTCCTGCCGCGCCACGAATGCAGCAGAGATGTCCTGCCGCGCCGTGGCTGCCTGGGAAAATTTCTCGCGGGCAGGCGACGACTGTTACAGGCGCATGCATGCGATTGTCCATAGCCAGATGGATCAGATCTCCGGCTTGGCGAGGTTGCAGGACAACGTGAAAGCCTCGTTTGAACAGGCTACCGGTGTCATCCGGCAACTAAGGGAGGGCAATGAGAGGCTCTGGGCCGAGCGCGACCTGTTGAGGGAGAAGATCGTCCGAAGTGCAGCCCAGCAGGAGGAGACCAGTGCCTTGTCGAAGAGGACCGGCGTCATCGTCAAGAAACTTATGGATGAGAATGACATGCTCTGCAACGAGCGCCAAAGGCTGGTGGAGGAATCCATGGATGTTCTCAAGCAGCGTCTTGAGGACACGAAAGAGCTCGTCGCCGCTTGCCGCGGAGACTAGTTCCCGCGGCCTGCAGCAACGCATCAAGAAAGTAGAGATCAGCGAGCCAGATCCTTGTCTTCCTTCTTCTTTTGCCCTTGTGTATTTTGGGCGTAGCCGCATGTGGCTATTTTAATTATCTTTCTAATTATGTAAGACAATTAATCGTCCTTATCTTTCTGTGGAAGATCAATGTTGCGAGGCTGGAATGAAGAAACTCTTGCTGTGGCGACCCTGGCGTTGCAGTTCTTCTAATTGCTGCTGGGCTTCCTTCAGTTTCCTGGTTTCTTTTGATGTAATAATCGGTTTAGGATGTGGATTGTGTCGTCGGTTGTGAAATGTAGGGTTCTAGAGCGGATGTTTGGCCTTTGTTGGCCTCTTGGGATGTTGCGATTTTGGTACTCCTCCATCTCATATGTAAGAGCTTTTTGACACTATACTAGTGTCAAAAAGCGTCTTATATTATGGGACGGAGGGAGTAACTTTTAGTCCTTCGTGTTAGGCTGGAGTTGTGCTGAACTTCTTGTGAATTGTGGTGGTTTTTAGTAAGGAAAATCGGAAGGGGCAAGCCCTTCTTTGATCAAAAAAATCGTCCTTATATATTCATCAGTCTTGCTATAAGTCAAAGTAGATGCTATATAGGTCCGTCGGATCTTACATCAAGATCCGTGCTTTCAGATTTTCTTTTTTCTCTCTTAAATCTCAGTCGAGTGAGACATAGCCACGCCATTAAACAGAGGCTCGGGCGCCATTAATGGAGACCTTGGGAGAGAGGTGGACGGCAGATGGAGGTCAAAGGCTCTCCTCCCGATAAGCACGCATAGGGTCTCGATCGCACGCCTCAGACTCAAATAGCTACCTGCACGGCGCCTCCTAGCTAATAAAAATGGGACGCGTGGCATGTAAATGGTACTAGTAAGTAGAACGCCCACGGTTTCAATAATACTTGTGTTTCCGATTGTAATGTGACAAGACTTGTTCCAAAATGACTTTGTTGATTGTTAATGTGTGCGCTCGCAAATCGGACTGCAAATTTACCACAGCATGTTGGTGCCATGTCATGGCACCAAGCCAAGTTTCATTATTTTCATGCGTGTTTTGGATTTACAGAATTAAAAACTAAGTTTCTCAATGTTTCCAACCCAGCCACGACGCCTGAATTTTGAATTTCATTCCCATTTCTTGCATGGAACCTAGAAATTTACCCGAGGACACACATGTGATTTTTCAACCAACTTTGGTGCTTTGGAACATGTGCTTGTATTTCAAATTT
Organism: Aegilops speltoides; assembly: GCA_021437245.1. Classification (NCBI taxonomy): domain Eukaryota; kingdom Viridiplantae; phylum Streptophyta; class Magnoliopsida; order Poales; family Poaceae; genus Aegilops; species Aegilops speltoides. The sequence goes on from CM038143.1 coordinate 373,689,082, forward strand.
GAATTATGCACACAAAGGTGACACGTTCCTCCCGTAACCACGAGCCTTCTTGAGAGAAGCTCCGATTTGCAAGAAGCTTATACCAAAATTTGTTCCTATTTGGCCAATTTTTTTACCACGGCATGGTACTACCATGACATGACACCATGCCAAGTTTCATGATTTTAAAACCAAGTTTCTCAATGTTCTTGACCGAGCCACGATGCCCAGATGTTTGAATCTTATTCTCATTTTTTGCATGGGAGTAGAAATTCACCCAAGGACACAAATGTGATTTTCAACCAACTTTGGTGCATGGGAGCACGTGCTTGTAGTTCAAATTTGAATTATGCACATTAAATGACCAAAACTCAATTAATGTGTAAATAAGGCCAAACAAGCGGAATAATTCCAAAATTTAACAGGCACTCATGTAGTTCTATGTTGCCTTTGTAAATAAACTCAAGGGGACAACGATATCATTTCGCACTCAAAGGTGACACGTTCCTCTCGTAACCACGAGCCTTCTTGAGAGAAGCTTGGTTTGCAAGAAGCTTATACCAAAATCTGTTCCTATTCGGCCATTTTTTTACCACAACATGGTAGTACCATGACATGACATCCATGCCAAGTTTCATGATTTTCAGACGTGTTTTGGATTTACAAGAATTTTAAAACCAAGTTTCTCAATGTTCTCGGCCGAGCCACGATGCCCAGATGTTTTAATTTTATTCTCATTTCTTGCATGGGACCTAGAAATTCACCCGAGGACACAAATGTGATTTTTCAACCAACTTTGGTGCACGAGAGCATGTGATTGTAGTTCAAATTTGACTTATGCACATTAAATGACCAGAAACTCAATTAATGTATAAAAAATGACAAACGAACCCGGAATAATTCCAAATTTTAACATGGCAATAATGTGGTTCTATGTTGCCTTTTTTAAGAAAGTCAAGGGCGGGGGCAGCGATATCGCTTCACACTCAAAGGTGGCACGTTCCTCTTAGAACCACGAGCTTCCAAATCGCCCAATTTTTACCACAACATGTTAGTGCCATGACATGACACCATGCCAAGTTTCATGATTTCCAATGAGTTTTGGATTTACATGAATTTAAAATCTAAGTTTCTCGATGTTCTCGGCAGAGTCATGACGCCAGATGTTTGAATTTCATTCTCATTTCTTCCATGGGACCTAGAAATTCAACCAAGGACACACATGTGATTTTTCAACCCACTTTGGTGCACCGAGCATGTGCATGCAATTCATATTTAGATTATGCACATTAAAAGTCCGAAACTCAATTAATGTATAAAAGGCCAAATGAACCCGAAATAATTCCAAAATTTAACAGGCACTCATATAGTTCTATGTTGCCTCTGTAAATAAAATTAGGGGAGGCAGCGATATCGTTTCACACACAAAGGTGACACGTTCCCTCTCGGAACCACGAGGCTTGTTGAGAGAATCTCCGGTTTTGCAAGAGGCTTATACCAAAACTTGTCCCAATTCAGCCAAAAATTATACGTATGAAAACATGGTTTAGATTATCCCGAAAACCTCGCTACCTAGACCAATAATGTACTATGATTTGAATTCAACATAAAATGGATACAAATATTTGAATTGAGAGCGATGGTACATGTAGTTCATAGTGAAATATGATTACTGCTATATGCATGTCTTTTTGTTATCAAGATAATATTTAAATTATTGTATAACTTGACAACAATCGTATTCAAATAAGGAAAATTGATTCAAATTTAGTCCATATGGTAGACGACAATATATATGTTCACATGGTGGAGTAAAATGTTCATATATGATGGAAGATCAAAATGTATGACTACATCACTTATAAACAGCAAGGTCACCTAATGATATATTCGAATTCAACATAACATGGATTCAAAAATTGAAATTCGAGATCATGGCATCTGTAATCATATAAAAAGGGACATTACTCTTTCTTTGGTGGGAATTGATTTTTTGTTGTTGTTGTTGAGGGAAGTGCGAATCGATTTGGTCTTGTCTTGCAGGTAATCATGTTCTCCGATTTTTTTACATTTTTCTTGTAGTTTTTTCAATGGCATCTATAGCAATATAGTAAAAGGGGACATGACTCTCTTGTGTCTTGTATGATTTTTTACACGTTAAGTTTGTTCTGCCGAACAAGGAATCCGCACCTTGTTATCCCGAAATTTTCAAGCTCGAGTATCTTTTGTCTCACCTGCTTTGAAACTCCCGCTTCTTCAACCCGCACCGCGCCTTGTTATCCCAAAATTTGGAAGCGCGCGAGAACTCCTTCCTCATCCGAAATTGCTCTCACAGCCCAGACACGCGAAATCCCCCTTCTACCCCTCAGCCGGAAATGAAGCTCCACGTCGCGGTGTCAAAACCGGTGGGGGTATGCTGATAACTTACCCTACATTTCGGACAAGCGCATCCCTAAGCTTGGCTCCCCCTCCCCCTTCGCCCCCCCATTCATACACCGAGGCCGCCAAAACCCGCGAAACCCCACGCTCCTCCGTCGGCCTCCCGACCGCCGCCCAGCCGGAGACTCTTCCCCGACTACGTCGTCCACCGCAACAGCTCGCCGTCCCTCATCCACCGCACCGGATGAGGATCCGTTGTCGATCTTGTCGTCCCGCCGGATCAGCCACCCCATCCTCCACCTCCAAGGAGCTGCCCCGACGTTCGCCTCGTCTATCGCGCCACCTCAATCCCCACAGCGCCGTCTTGACCTGCCCCACCGGAACTGCAGCACCCTCACCAATTCCTCCGATGAAGACGAGACCAACTCGGCGCCACCAAGGAGGTTCTGCACTCACCGCTGCATTTTATCTTTTATTCGATCTCACGGGGCTGCCGGTGCTCGATACCGAGCAGACATGGCGTCTCCATCGACGGCGCCGTCGCCGGCCACATCATCCATGGCGTCTCTCCCCCATGTCGTTGCTTCCTCAACGGCGACTTCCACAATGGCACTAGTTGCAGCTGCTCTGGCTCTCGCTCGCGCTGCGGCTCTATTCTTGCTGTCGGTCGCGCTGCTGCACTGCTCCTGCTTTCGTTCTTGCTGCTGCTCTGCTCTTGCTCTCGCTTGCGCTGCTGCTGCTGCTGCACGACCTCCGGCATCTACAGGAGTTGCTGCTTTAGCACTCGTCATGGTGCTCTCGCACGACTTGCTCTCTGCTAGTGCGTTCCCTTCTCGAGCGTCTGCTGATTTAGATCACTGCTTCTCTGCTACTAGTGCTCGAATGCCCTAAACATCTATTGCAATGCTCTGTTACTAGTTCAATCAGTTTCGACAGTAAAATTCAGTTTCGACTGTGAAGTTCATTTTCTTCAGTTAAGTTCGAGTGAATAGTACTTATAGCATCTGTCGGAGCGGCCGTGGCGCGGCTGATGCGTTTTACATCTAGCACTTTTTGGTGATGTATTTTACATCATCTATTGCAAATGATATTAGGGTCCCACTTCAGATTAAAGTTGTCTGTCTTGTCATGCTTCAGCCTCGTCGCCATACACCTTAGTGGAGCTGCTCCAACGAGGGAACCGTCCATCACAGCAGAGCAGTACCCTTGGCGCCGTTTCCAGAGGCCTCGGATCTTCTTCCCCGCCTCCGACAGTCACACCAGCATCATCACCATCCTCCATGTCCAACCCAATGATGCTGAGGTCCACAAGGCTATGCCAAAGAGGTTGTACACTCGTCACATCACTTTGTTTCTCCATTCCTCTATTCTTCCAATTCATGTGAGCCAAACACCCAGGTTGACTGAAATCCTATGTTTCCAAATGCTTTGTTTTGCACGTGCATTCCTATCCTATTCCTGTGTTTTTCCTGTCCCTGCGTTTATAGAATCCTCCAATTCTAAGGAGCCCTTACAGATTTACTTCATTTCCAGATTGTCGTCAAATAAAACTCTGTGTGTTATGTCCTGCTCCTGCCGTGCCGTCATCCACCCCACCTGAGGTGCACCATCGACAGAAGCGTTCACTGCAGCAGAGATCCCCCCTACAGACTTTCTTTTGCCGCCTCAGATCATCTTCCCCGTTGCCGACAGCCACGCCAACTGCATTACCATCATCGACTGAGCAGATGAACCTGAGTAGTAGACAGTTCCGGAAGAGAGGTCGCAGCCTTTCGTGTTTGCTTACGTTATACATCGGTTACTATTACCTGCTACTTTATCGTTCAATCTTGAGTTTTGAATTGCCCATGGGTCTCATATCGAGCCCGCAATGAATAGTATCTGTCTACTATCTGGTTCATCTTGGGTCTTCTATGTGGTTCATGTTGGGTGGACAACAAACAATAGATGATCCATTGTCTATCTTTTTAAACTGAAGCTATAATCTACCTCCTATCATTAGTTTTGGATCCATCCACTCGTTTGCTACCATCAGTCTTGATTTTTGCATGCACCCCTTAGGCCTTACAAAATCTAACTATTTTTTTATTATGCATGTCAGATATTGTACACAATCGTACTGAACATGTAGAGAAAAAGAGAAGACCGTTGCGTGCGAATATAATGTCATGCAGACGCTGCTCCATGGTGGGCGAAGTGCCCCCCCTCTCCTGCATTTCCAGATTGTATTCCAGAGGAAGATAACTATTCAGATGGAGATTCAGAAGGAGCCGACCATGCATGTTTACCACCTGAGGTGTTTGCTCTAACCTGGCATGCTGATGTTGGTCATATCATGCATATGGCGCCTTGCATTGCTTACATTATACATCTTATATGTCATCAGCTTAGTTTAGATTTGCTTTGTGTGAATGCCACCTGTTTGGTTTCTATATCATACTCCCACCATTCCTAAATATTTGTCTTTTAGAGATTTCAACAAGTGACTACATACGGAACAAAATGAGTGAATCTACACTCTAAAATATGTCTATATACATCCGTATGTGGTAGTCCATTTGAAATCTCTAAAAAGACAAATATTTAGGAACGGAGGGAGTATATGGGAATTATGCAATGCCATCTTCTTTAGCGGGCATCATATACGTGAATCATGCAATGCCATCCTGTTTAGCCACCATCGATATGTGAATTGTATCGTGCCATATTTTTTCCATAATGTATTCCATTTGTCACCAATGTTTATACATTCATCTACTCTTCCTGTGCATCAGCCATTTGAGTCGGTCATGGGAAAATCTGGAGTGAAAACAAGGTCTTCTAAGCAGTCAGTGCTACCCGTCGATGCAGATTTCTTGCTGGTTATAGATAGCTCCTCAGAGGAGGATTCAGAGAGAGATGACCAATCGTATCCCCCCCGAGGTGCATGCTCTAACTTGGCTGGGTTATATTGCTCATATCATGCATATGGTGTCTTGCATTGCCATGCCATCTGCTTAGATTAGACATGCTTTGTGTGAATGCCTCCTGTTTGCTTTCTATATCAGATATGTGAATTATGCAATGCCATGTTTTTCAGCCGGTTATCATATATGTGAATTATGCACCGCCATGGAGCCAGCATCATATATGTGAATTATCTCGTGCCATCTTTTTTTCATTACGTATTCCATTTGTCGACAATCTGTGTATATTGAACTACTCTTCATGTGTATCAGCCATTTGAGCCGGTTATGGAAAATCTGGAGTGAAAACAAGATCTTCAGAGCAGGCAATGGTACCTGTTGAAGCATATATCTCGATGGTTACAGGGAGCTCCTCAGAGGAGGATTCAGAGACATATGACAAGTCCTATATCCCACCTGAGGTGTATGTGCTAAGTTGCAATGTTTATATTTCTCATATGATGCATATGGTGTCTTGCATTGCTTAATTTAGACATCATATGCACAATATTGAATTCTATCTGCTTAGTGTAGAGATCATACATGCGAGTGCCAGCTGCTTAGTATATTAATCAATTATGTCAATTATATCATGCCATCCTGTATACTTAGACAATATGTATGTGAATTATTTCATCCCAACCTATTTTAGAAAGACATCATATAGTTTTGTAATGTCATCCTGTTAGGTACTCATCATATGTTGAATTATGCCATTATATCCTGTTAAGTTATCCATCATATATCTGAAACTATGTCATGCTATCCTTTTTAGTTAGGCATCATATATGTGAAATTGTGTCATGTTGTCCTGTTTGGTTAGACAACATATATGTGAATTACCACATTTGTCTATCATACAATGTCTGTACATTCAATTTCTTTTATTGTTTATCAGCCATTTGAATTGGAGGGGGTGATGGAAGTATCTTCACAAAAGACAGTGCTACCCGTCGATGCAGATAGAACCATGGTTGTACTGGCCCACAAACTAGCCCCAGCACACATAATCGAGACTCTTCTAGATTGCACACTTACACCGTTTGGTAGAGAACCAGGTACAACCCATCTAACCGCAACCCCAGCGGATAGTAACCCACTTATAGTTGACAAAGCACCATGGCCACCATAGAGTACCCCCACATCAGCAGTTTGTAAAGCTACTGCAGTGCCCAAAGCACGAAGACCACCAGAGCTAACCCAAACTCCGCGTTTAAAGCAGAAGAGCAATTGTTCTCAGGTCAGATTCCGTAGCTATGGTCCATACTCCTTTGTTGTTGCATCACTGTATTTACTCATACCAACTACTTTCGAATTTGAAGGATCCAATTGAAACTCCAATGGCGCAACAGGTATGTTTTAAACCTATTTCTTTAACTGGATTGTTGTTCTAACTTCTTGCTCTATGTTGATTTCAGTTTAAGTTGTATAAACAGTTATGTTCTCATGTGATGCACATTACAAGTGCTCCCTATGTTGTGTAGTTTCTCACACTTATATTCTATCTATGCTGCTGTGTCTTAAAAATATATGAGTTGAACTGTGTCTCTATCTTGATTAGGGAACATAAACTAGAATGATATGGACAATACAGTGACCATAGTACATAGATATATGTTTGTTTCATGTTATTATCCTGTCCACCTTACTACTGAACCGGTTTACCAAAATGAGTTTGGTATACTACAAGCTAAACCTGTGATGTGTCTGCTTGTTTCTCTTGTAGTATGCAAACAGAATATTGGAGAAGAGCACCCCACTATGCAATGGTAGAGAAAGTAATGCAGATAAGGTTCAAGATAGTGAGACAACCCTGTTGGTCTACAAGAAAGGTGATAAAAACGATCTTGCAGACAATGAGAAAACCCCACAGTCCTGCGTTGATGTAGTGTTCAAATTATCGGCAGATCACTGGCACAAGCTCTTCGAACTCATTTGCTGAATCACTTGACTTCTTCGCCTCACTACAAGTGAAAGGCATCGATCGGTATGTGTTCTTGCAATAAGTCAAGGACTGAGGAAGTCCCTGCAGAATTCAGATGCGTACTTTCTTGTGCAACAGCAAGCGCTAGAGGATTTAAGCGCCAAACAAGAGAAAGTTAATAAGCTTGCTAAGCATCTTGCCAGCATTATGGGTACCCAGGATATTGTTTCTTGAACTCTTCTGAAGTGGTTTCAGTTCTGGACTTGTTTTGATGCGGCGTTTATATGTTGATGTGTTCCCTATATTTGCACTGGTGGTGAACTTTGATGCCCAGTGGATGTAATATCTGTAATAGCCGTGATAGCCTAGCATAAGTTGCTTGCTTATTTATGTCCTTGTTGACTTGTTTATTTGTTTGCTTGTAGTCAGTGCAGTTCTTTTTCCGCGGTTTGCTAGTGGCTGCAATAACCTATTTTTTAAAACAAGGCCACAATAACCATGGGCTAATATTTACTGTATTGACACTAGGCTCCTATGGGCCATAGAAACAGTGGGCCTTCTACGGGCCGTACAAACAGCAGGCCTTCTACGGGCCGTAGAAACATTGGGCCTTCTACAGGCCATAGAAACAAGGGATAATTGATTTTATGCCCTTAGTTGGGTCACACTCGGCAGGTGTACCCCTAGTTTCCGAAAACACTTGTTCCTGCCCAAACCACTTTGCTCCTCTTATGCTTTTGCCCTTTGACCATTTGACCATCACTTTGAAAACATCATAAAAAATTCATACTAGCTGGGAAAAATTCAAATAAGATATCAAAATGTTCAGAAAAGCATCACCTATATGTGCATGTCATTTGCATTCATGAAAAAAGTGTTGGCCCGTCTCCGTCTCAGTTTTAGCTCATATGATCTTAACATGGACAGTAAAATTTAAAAAAATTCTAAAAATTCTAAAAAATTGTTGGCAAACTTTGAGCAATGTTTTGAGCGCTTGCCAAGTTTCATAAGGAAATGACACTCGTGGAAGTCGTGGCAAAAAATGAAATTTTGGAGCATTGATTTTTGTTTTTTTGCCACGACTTCCACGAATGTCATTCCCTTATGAAACTTGGCAAGCACTCAAAACATGGGTCAAAGTTTGCCACCAATTTGTTTAGATTTTTTAAAAAAAACTAAATTTTACTATTCATGCTAAGATCATTTGAGCTAAAACTGAGATGGGGACTGGCAACACTTTTTTCGTGAATGAAAATGACATGGACATATAGGTGATGCATTTCTGAACATTTTGATATCTTACTTGAATTTTTCTGAGTTAGTATGATTTTTTTATGAAGTTTTCAAAGTGATGGTCAAACGATCAAAGGGAAAAAACATAAGAGGAGCAAAGTGGTTTGGGCAGGAACAAGTGTTTTCGGAAACTAGGGGTAAACCTGCCGAGTGGGACACAACTAAGGGCATCCCTAGAAACAATGGGCCTTCTACGGGCCGTATCATCAATGGGCCTTATATGGGCCGTATGATCGATTGGCCAAACATGGGCCAATAACAGGCCGCATTATGGCCATAAACAGGCTAGAGTTGGAATCGTCCGTTCATGGGCCGACCATAACGGGCCATCATTAATAGGCTGTATTTGATGACACTATGAAAACGACCCAATGTATTAACGGACCACAAACGGGCCGACTGTAACCACGTGCTGAATTTGGCCCACAAGCAGAAAATGACAGTAACGGGCTGTAAGTAAACGAATGCTCGAAATGAGCCCAAGAATAAATGGGCTCTGAGAAGCCCGAAAGATAACATGGGCTGCAAACGCCCAATCGAATAACGGGCCCTTAATGGGTATAAAGTGATACTTCGTTCATTACGGGCGATTTCACCACGGGCCGTTAATGGGTCTAAACTGATACACTGTTCATTGCGGGCCAGTTTCACCACGGGCCGTTAATAGGCCAAGAGTTACATAGGTCCTCATATGGGACGAAAGACGTCATGGGCCATAAATGGGCCAGAAGTGGAAACGGGCTGGAATCATATTAGATGGCCCAGATGACGCTACTGGGCCTAATTCGGATAGGGTGTAATGGGCCTTGGGTTAGCGAGCTGTAAATGGGCTATATGCGAACAGGCCATTAACAGGTTTTCCATGGGCCGGCCCGTCACCTTTTGACCAAGTCAAACGGGCCGGCCTTTGCACAGGAATGGGCCTCTGTTGGGCCGTGCCACATGTCGACGTATCATAGGCGCCTTCTGTCCAATGAGTGGATGACATCTGTCCCAACAATGAACCGACACGTGTTTCTTCCAGCCAATGATGATTTTACACGTGGAAAATCCCCATTGGTCGGGGCTGTTAACGGGTTATCGGATCCGAAACCCGACCCGATAGCTTAACGGCGTTCTGTTACGGTGGATGCCACGTGTCAGTCACCCTTGACGAAAGCACTTCTGTGCCGCGCGATTTATCGTCATGGAAGTGGACACTTCCGTGATGATAATTTTGGTAATGTCATGGAACACTTCTACGATAGCATAGCTGTGACTATCTTGATTCTGTCATAAATTTATCATGGATGTACATGCATGACAAAAAATGTGACCTACTGTGACAAACATGTATCATCACAGAAGTGTATTTTTTTGTAGTGGAAGTGGCTGATCTTTGCTTTTGGAGCTACATATTTGTATATGATCTGTGAATCATTGAGATGCATTAACAATTACTTATTTCTGTTCGCTCAGTGTTTACAAGTTACTGATCGATCACTAGATAGCCTACAAATGTGCTCCTGGCAGTTTTATTTGTGACACAAGATGCAAAGTGGCAATTTTTTGAATAAAAATGCCTACCTCTGAAGAAACTGACAAGCTACAGTATCGATCCTACACGGATAAAAATGCCTACCTCTGAAGAAACTGACAAGCTACACTATCGATCCTACACGGATAAATAGCGGATCACGCACGTACTACCTCCTTTCCGGTTTGCAGGGCTCAATTCAAGAAACGACCTACTCGATCCTACACGAATAAATAGCGGATCACACACGTACTAGTACCTCCTTTCTGGTTTCCAGAGCTTAATTCAAACCTCTCACCAACCAAGGTACTCCCTCCATCCGCGTTTATTAGTCCCGTGAGCAAAGCAGCAAGACCAAGGCATGGCAATAATTAATGGCATGCAAAAGTTTAAGCCTAATTAATTCCAGCGATTTAAGTGGCTGCATGCGTGCCCTTGGCTGCGACTCATTGCAGGCTGCTTCGCGTACTGCCTACGAGCGATTCTGAGTGCCTGCATGTAGCCGGCCGTAATTAAGGCAGCTAACTGATGCGAAAAAAGATTCGCTTTAATTGTTGCGGCTTGACAAGGAGGGAGATGATTCGAGTGCGCTCGTTTGACCGCCATGCCGGCGTGCGACCCAGACGGGGCGGGACGACACAGTCATAATTTCAGTTTCCCTAGTTTTCCACGGCAAGCTGGCGCACTAAGCCATTATGCATTGAATTCCGATGATCGTCGCGCTACCTTTCCCCAATAAGTACTGTTTCCCGGCCTTCTCCGGTGCCATCGTGACCCAACTCGCCATATCCTCATAATCCCCCACCGGCCCGATGTCGCTCGCCACATCCGCCATGCCCCCGCCCGTCCGCGATAGGCGACGCCAGAGGCGGTCACCGCCGGAACTAGTGTTCGACTTTTCACCGAAAGGCACACGGAGGGAGGAGGCATTCTATCTGTCTTTAGATGGCAATGCGCAGATCGAGGAGTTGTTGGAGCGCGACCGCATGGCAGAGGAGCAGGAGTTGTTGGAGCGACCGCCTGGCAGAGGAGCAGCGTATCACCGATTTGCGCTGCCAGCGGGACATGGAGCAGCAGCGCACCGACGCTCTGAGTCGCGAGCAGAGCGCCCGCAATTGGGCCGACTACATGGAGGCCGGCACCCGGCAAATAGCCCTGGAGGCTGTCGGGCACGCACGCGTTTGCGACGCCGATTTTTACTACCAGCTCGTCAAGTGGGTTTCCCGCTTGGAAGCCGAAGCTTCGGTGGACCACATTGGCATGGAAAGGGCCAACGCGCGCAAGCAACGCGCCCTATCGCACCTCTGGCAACTACGAGGCAAGGCAAGGACGCCAGTGCCGAAGTTTAGTGTGTGCCACAGATGGCGGCCGACATCGTCTAGTTAGCTAAGAGGAAGTTAGTACTTGTACGCTACTAGAGTATTAGTGGGAGTAGATAGTTAACTTGGCTATGATGGTTGTCAACGTGGAAGTTCAGTACTCTATATGTGGATCAGACCTGTTACTTTGCTCTGAATGTTGAACTTTCTGTTTGAACGTATGGAATGGGCTGTTATTTTTTTTAAATGGGTTGTATTTGTCCTCCATGGGTTTAGAGGCTGACTTGTGGGCCTAGCTAGTTGAAGCATACACAATCAAGAGATGATTGTACGTGGAGAGGATGACAGCAGGGACACGCCAAGGTCATGGCAGTACGCAAGCACGTGCCTCCTTATTTCAAGCCAATAAAAAAATGGCTCCTCCTAGTGGATTTCTGACATCTGGGTCCCATGCCATTGTCAACGTAGTCAATAAACGAGAGAATTGCACAATGAGCGGCTGACACCAGGGACCCAGCAGCTCGCCCAATTATTTTTATTTTGGGTTAACTTGATAAATGCCTCCGAGAAATGCCACTGCAATTTCCAAACTTTGAAAAATGCCATTTCATGCCATTTCTAGTGGCATATTTCGAAGTCTGGAGTGGCGTTTTTCAAAGTTTGCAAACTGCAGTGGCGTTTTTCAAAGTTTGCAAAAAATGCAGTGGCATTTTTCAAAGTTTGGAAATTGCAGTGGCATTGATATGACTCGCCATAATTGGAGTGGCATTTATCTAATTTGTTTTTTAGACGGAAGCAGGGTGTCAACAGGGTTGTTCGGGACAGTCTGGCCTGTCTAGACAGTCTTTTCTTTTATGATTACCACAGACCAGCCCAGTAGTTTTTTCTCTTTCTGAAAATGGCTAGCCCAGTTTTTTTTGTGATTTGTCAAGTAAGTCGCTTTATCAAGCCTGTTGGGCTGCAAATCTTTCAAAACGAGGAGAGCTTCATTCGGCTGGCCGAGAAAATGGCCTATCAGTAATGAGAAATGGGTTGTACATTTATAAAACACATCAAACCGGCAATTAGTTTCAAATATCTTTCTTTCATTACGAGATTTTAAATTGCATTGATTTTTATGCGTGGACAATTTATTTTGATATACATTTATTTTTAAAATCAGTCTGAATGTGACTCGAAATTTCGGGATTAAAAACAGTTCAGACCACACCGACATATGCAAAATTTCGTATAATTTTTTAACCGTGGCCACAATATGGCCTGTAATGCTAACAAAAAGAATATGGGCTCCAAAAAACCCGTAAGAATTAGCAAATGGGCTGTAAACTATTTCAAATAATGGCAGATGGGTTGTATGCTGTTTTACACAGATTTGAGGCTTTCCACAGATGGCTTGTATACTGTTGGATGTCCGTCCAACGACCGTCGTGCTTCTTCAATCTCTACTCTTCCTGCTCCAGCCGCTCAAACAAGCGTCGACGGGACTGCCTGCTCCCTCCTCCCTCCTCCTCATCATTCGGTGTCTTTGCGTCTGAGCCTCACCGCCCCACTCCCATCCTATCATCTGGTCTAGCCATCCTCTACTCACCCACAGTCCCACACTGTTGTTATTCTCCGTGACGGCAGATGAACGATAAACCCACGTCTGATCGTACTCCCTCCGCATGGGAAACAAGCGCCGAGTCTTCCTCGCCTACACCGTTCCTTCCTAGGCCTCGCCGTCGTCCACCGCGCTGGTGCTCTCGGCGTGGCGTGGTCAATGTGGTCAACGACCGACATGCATCTGAAGTGGACTGTACGTGGAGAGGCTGACAGCTGGGTCCACGGCCGCACACAAGGAAATGCCTCCTTATTACGCGCAAAATAATGATTCCTACACCTGACATCTGGGACCCACCGAAAGAGCCTCTGTATTTCGCGAAAAAAACGTTACCGCCGCTGACAGCTCGGACCCACCAGCTATATCTTCGCACGCAAGGAAGTGCCTCCTTATTATGCCCAAAAAATGAATATTCCCCCTGCTAGCTGGGACCCAGTATAGTGGGCCTACTACGTTGACGGGGACGAAGGGCTTCGTCAACTTAGTCAATATGCACGAGTCTAGCTCGACTGACCGTACGATGTCCATCCAACGGCCGTAGTGCTTCTTCAAACTCTGGTCTTCTTGCTCCAGCCGCCCAAAGCAGCGCCGGTCGTGCGGCCTGCTCCTGCCTCCCGTGGCCGACTGTGCTTCCACAGAGGCCTCACCGCCCCCATACTACTCCCACCGCTGGCCAGGCCATCCCTCCACTCCACTCACCCACACCCTCGTTATTCTGGCGGCGGCAAAGACACCAACCAGTGAACCCTCGTACTCCTCTCCGCGTGGGCATCCACTGCCGCGTCTTCCCCGGCTCCGCATCGTCCCCTTCCTAGGCCTCGCCGTCGTCCACCGCCGTGGTGCTCTCGGCGCGGTGTGGTCAATGTGGTCAAGGACCGAATTCCATCGGAATAATACTGTATGTGGAGAGGCTGACAGCTGGGTCCACGGCAGCCGCAAGGAAGTGCCTCCTTATTATGCGGAAAATAATTATTCCTCCACCTAACAGCAGGGACCCACCGGACGGGCCACCAATATTTCACGAAAAAAACGTTGTTGCCCCTGACTGCTGGGACCCACCCGACAGGCCACCGTATTTCACGAAAAAAACGTTCCCCCTGCTGTCAGCTCGGACCCATCGGAAGTGCCTCCTTATTACGCACAAAAAAATGAATACCCCCCGCTAGCTGGGACCCACCTTGGTGGGAGGCTGACTTGTGGGCCTACTAAGTTGATGGGGACGGAGGGCTTTGTCAACTTAGTCAATATAAACGATTCTAGCTCTAGTGACCGTACGATGTCCATCCAACGGCCGTAATGCTTCTTCAACCTCTGGTCTTCTTGCTCCAGCCGCCCAAAGCAGCGCCGGTCGTGCCGCATGCTCCTGCCTCCCGTGGCCGGATGTGCTGCCGCAGAGGCCTCACCGCCCCCTACTATTCCCACCGTTGGCCAGGCCCTACGGCGACGGCACCCTCACACCGCAGCCGAACCAGTGAACAATCATACTCCTCTCCGCGCGGGCTTCCACTGCCGCCTCTTCCCCGGCACCCCGTCGTCCCCTTCCTAGGCCTCACCGTCGTCCACCGCCCTGGTGCTCTCGGTGCGGCGTGGTCAACATGGTCAAGGAACGACTTCCATCGGACGGGGACTGTATGTGGAGAGGCTGACAGCTGGGTCCACGGCCGCAGCAAGGAAGTGCCTCTTTATTACACGGAAAATAATTATTCCTCCACGTGACAGCGGGGAACCACCGTACGGGCCACCGTATTTCACGAAAAAAACGTTTCCCCCCTGACTGCTGGGACCCACCAGCTACACCTTCGCACGCAAGGAAGTGCGTCTGGGCAAAAAATGATTCGCCCCCCTGACTGCTGGGACCCACCAGCTACATCTTCGCACGCAAGGAAGTGCGTCCGGGCAAAAAAATTGATTCGCCCCCCTGACTGCTGGGACCCACCAGCTACATCTTCGCATGCAAGGAAGTGCCTGACAGTCGGGACCCACCTGGTCGAAGCGTACGTAGCATTGTCATTCTGGTCGCGAACGTGTACGTACATATATACTCGTGGATGTAGAGGCGCGCACGTGTCGTAGTAGAGGCGCGCACGTAGCATGTACATGTACGTACAACGGCCAGGGTGCAAGAAAGAAAATACGGCCACGTATGTGTACATACGGGCGGGGTCTCGAATGCCTACTCGCGCATACGTATGGCAGGGCTCATGTACATGGTTGGGTCGGAACGGAGAAACAGTGTCGTCGTCGTGTTCATGGGGAGGCAACGGAATGCGTCGTGTTCATCGGGAGGCAACGGAACGCGTGGGAGCCAACCGGCTGCGTCGGAACGGAATGTGTGGTCGTGTTCATCGGGAGGCTTGGATGGAACAGCAATGGAACGAGGCTGGCGTATCGGAATAGAGGAAGCGGCCTCCCACGTTGGAGCAGGGTCTGTTGATCGGGGACGGGTCTAGCGTGCCGCAAAATGGAGGAAGCGGACCTCCTACGGTCGAAATGGGGTCTGTTGATCGGGAGGGTGTTGCTTACCGCCAAAGCGGAGAAGCGGACTTGTGTTGGGCGCTTCACAATCGAGCGGGGTCCTGTTCGCCGGGAGGGTGTGGCGCATCGCAAAGCGGACTCCACGGATCTGTTCATCTCCACCGTCGACCTCCTCCGGCCTCCACGGCCACCGTCGACCTCCTCCAGCCTCCACGGGCTCCTGTTCATCCGGCCTCCACCGCGCTACTCCACGGCTCTTGTTCAACCACCTCTCCACGGGCACCCCTCCACCGTCTACTGTTCATCTAGCCCTCCACACCACGGGGTCCTATTCGACCACCCCTCCACCGTCTACTGTTCATCCAGCCCTCCACACCACGAGGTCCTGTTCATCCAGAGGCAATGCCACCGCTCACTGTTCATCCAACCCCCGGCACGCCACTGTTCATCCAATCGATCGGCTTCAATTAGCAACAGTAGCAAAGGAATCGCTCGATCCGGTTCGATTAGCGACCATCGATCGATCGCTTCGGGTTCGATGAACGCATAGCTCGCGGTGTAATCGCCGGGTTCGATTAGAGCCCAACACCTCGCTCGGGTTCAGTTAGAGCCAACGCCTCGCACACACGCGCGTACGTGTACGAGAGAAACGCGCATCGCTCGGCCCTTGACCTCCCACCGTAACCGGCAACTCCCCGAAATTTTCCTCCCCCTCGCTTCTACCACGGTTTTTCCGTCATGGACGGCCCAAAGAATGTCATGCATTGCGTCTCCGCCCGCCGGGCGAAAAGCCCATTTTCTGTCATGATTTTTTGTCATAGAAGTAGGAGCCCACCACATCTATGATGATACCGGTTTTGTCACAATTATCGTCATAGAAGTTTCATATGTATGACAAAAAAAAAATCGTTTGGCCCAAAATGTCACGGATGTGTCTTTTTTTGTAGTGATATCATGTGCAAGCTTGCGCTGTAAGCCGTCTGTGGTAGCGGGTTGACAAGACGTGTGAGAGGAGGACGAAAGGCCACGTACACATATGGTAAATAAAAAAATATTTGCGATTGAATTACCTACCATACACCCGTCCTGGTTTATAAGTAGGATTTAACTAATAAAATACGAATGCATGTCGCCAAAGATTATATAGTTGGATTCGTATTTGCACATAGTTCCAATTATATAATTTTTATAACATGCATCAACATTTTGTAGGTTAAATTTGAGGGCAAAGTATGGCACATAATATAAAGGGGACTATAGACCAAGACGGAGGTAGTAGCACACGGTCGCTCTCTACGAAGCGTCGCAAGTGTCGGCCGGCTTGTAGGCGACCATTTCTTGCGTGTTCAACTACTCTATGCGTGTGGTTGCTTGCGATTGAGGCTGCCGCGGCGCGCTCTGCTCGCATCCCGCCGCGCACACTCTGCTCTCGCGTCCCTCCAGGTGCTCTGCCCCCGTCCCTCCACACGCACTGCCAGTGTTTGGAGCCGGCGCATGATCATGCACATTCGTGTGCATGTGGTTGCGCTGGGCGTGGCTCGACAATGCAGTTATCCGATGCAAAAGCTGCCATGCGGATGCGCCGAGAATCCAGGCCGCCCAACCCCCATTTATTCATGTGGTCATTTACCTTAATCTCTCGTGTCACATGACACAATAAGCACCTCCACGACGCCACATACAGAGAGGACATCCAGTGGTTTTAATGGCGATCCCCTTGGCTCCAATGGTGCTCCCAGTGGCCGACGATGACAACGATGGGAAGTTCACCACGCATCATGTAGTGGACACCCACGTGAGGGGGAAGGCCCTCTTGGTGGTGTACACAAACGATCTGGTGTTGGTGGAGAGTTCCATCCAAACTATGGAGCAGTTCCTTGCCGAGGACAAGTACCAAGTGGCCGGCTTCGACCTCGAGTACACCATCGGTCGTGCCGGGCAAGATCAGAAGGTTGCCGTCACCCAGTTGTGCATGCGACATGATGTCCTTGTCTACCACTACCACCTGGCCACAAGGCCTTGCGAGCATTTCTCCAGGTTTATCAATAGCTCCGACTACAATTTCGCTGTGGTGGACACCACCAATGATCTAAAAGCGCTCAAGGTTTCGGGCTTGAAATGCCGGAATCTTGTCAACATCCAGGACCACAACAAGGTCTGGGGCAGCGACAAGAACAAACTAAACTCCCTGGTTGAACTTGATAACCCACAAGTATAGGGGATCACAACAGTTTTCGAGGGTAGAGTATTCAACCCAAATTTATTGATTCAACACAAGGGGAGCCAAAGAATATTCTCAAGTATTAGCAGCTGAGTTGTCAATTCAACCACACCTGAAAGACTTAATATCTGTAGCAAAGTATTTAATAGCAAAGTAGCATGGAAGTAACGATAACGGTGGCAAAAGTAACAGTAGCAGTTTTGTAGCAATCTTAATAGTGGCAACGAAGAAGTAACTAAGCAAAGATCAATATGTGAAAAGCTCATAGGCAATGGATCAATGATGGATAATTATGTCGGATGTGATTCATCATGCAACAGTTATAACACAGAGTGACACAGAACTAGCTCCAGTTCATCAATGTAATGCAGGCATGTATTCCGAATGTAGTCATACGTGCTTATGGACAAGAACGTGCATGGCATCTTTTGTCCTACCCTCCCGTGGCAGCAGGGTCCTATTGGAACTAAGGGATATTAAGGTCTCCTTTTAATAGAGTACCGGACCAAAGCATTAGCACTTAGTGAATACACGACCTCCTCAAACTACGGTCATCACCGGGAAGTGCACCGACTATTGTCACTCTGGGGTTTGCCGGATCATAACACATAGAAGGTGACTATTGACTTGCAAGATAGGATTAAGAACTCACATAATCATGAAAACATAATAGGTTCAGAACTGAAATCATGGCAATCGGGCCCTAGTGACAAGCATTACGCATGGCAAAGTCATAAAAACATCAATCTTAGAACATAGTGGATACTAGGGATCAAACCCAAACAAAATTAACTTTATTACATGGTAAATCTCATCCAACCCATCACCGTCGAGCAAGCCTACGATGGGATTACTCACGCACGATAGCGAGCATCATGAAATTGGTGATGGAGGATGGTTGATGATGATGATGGCGACGGATTCCCCTCTCCAGAGCCTCGAACGGACTCTAGATCAACCCTCCCGAGGAAGATTAGGGCTAGGCGGCGGCTCCGTATCGTAAAACGCTATGAATCCTTCTCTCTGATTTTTTTTCTCCCCGAATGTGAATATATAGAGTTGGAGTTGAGGTCGGTGGAGGTCTAGTGGACCCACGAGACAGGGGGCACGCCCCAAGGGGGTGGCGCCCTACACCCTCGTGGACAGGGTGTGGGTCCCCCTCTGTTGATTCTTTCGCCAATATTTTTTATTAATTCCAAAACATGACTCCGTGGAGTTTTAGGACATTCTGAAAACTTTTATTTCTGCACAAAAATAACACCATGGCAATTCTGCTGAAAACAGCGTCAGTCTGGGTTAGTTCCATTCAAATCATGCAAGTTAGAGTCCAAATAAGGGCAAAAGTGTTTGGAAAAGTAGATACGTTGGAGACGTATCAACTCCCCCAAGCTTAAACCTTTGCTTGTCCTCAAGCAATTCAGTTGACAAACTAAAAGTGATAAAGAAAAACTTTTACAAACTCTATTTGATCTTGTTATTGCAAATATGTAAAGTCGGCATTCAAGTTTTCAGCAAAGATTATGAACTAACGACATTCACAATAACACTTAAGTCTCACATTTACTCATGTCAATGGCATAAGTGACTAGCGAGCAATAATAATAAATCTCAGATGACAAGACTTTCTCAAAACAATCATAATACGATACAACAAGATGGTACCTCGCTAGCCCTTTCTGAGACCGCAAAATATAAATGCAGAGCACCCCTGAAGATCAAGGACTGACTAGACATTGTAATTCATGGCAAAAGAGATCTAGTCACAGTCATACTCAATGTAAATTAATAGCAATGCATGCAAATGACAACGGTGCTCTCTAACTGGTGCTTTTTAATAAGAGGATGATGACTCAAGATAAAAGTAAATAGATAGGCCCTTGGTAGAGGGAAGCAGGGATTTGCAGAGGTGCCAAAGCTCGAGTTTTGAAACAGAGATAAATAATATTTTGAGCGGCATACTTTCATTGTCAACATAACAACCAAGAGATCTCAATATCTTCCATGCTACATACATTACAGGCGGTTCCCAAACAGAATGGTAAATTTTATACTCCCCGACCACCAACGAGCACATTCCATGGCTGGCCCGAAACAACGGGTACCGTCCAACTAACAACAATCCCGGGGGAGTTTTGTTTACAATTATTTTGATTTGATTTGAGCATGGGACTGGGCATCCCAAAACCGGCCATTTTCTCATGAATAATGAGCGGAGTCCACTCATCGTGAGAATAATGCACCTAGCATGGAAGATTTAGAAAACCCTAGTTGATACATGAGCTATTCGAGCATACAAAACAGAATTTTATTTGAAGGTTTAGAGTTTGGCACATACAAATTTACTTGGAACGGCAGGTAAATACCGCATATAGGAAGGTATGGTGGACTCATATGGAACAACTTAGGGGTTTATGGAAGTGGATGCACAAGCAGTATCCCCGCTTAGTACAAGTGAAGGCTCGAAAGAGACTGTGAAGCGACCAACTAGAGAGAGATAACAGTTATGAACATGCATTAAGATTAATCAACAATGAGTGCCAACATGAGTAGGATAGAAATCTCCATGAACATAAATATCGTGGAGGCTATGTTGATTTTGTTTAAACTACATGCGTGAACATGTGCCAAGTCAAGCCACTCGAATCATTCAAAGGAGGATACCACCCTATCATACCACATCACAACCGTTTTAATAGCATGTTGGCACACAAGGTAAACCATTATAAACTCCTAGCTAATTAAGCATGGCATGAGCAACTATAATCTCTAATTGTCATTGCAAACATGTTTCATCCATAATATGTTGAATCAAGAACGATGAACTAATCATATTTACAAAAACAAGATAGGTCGAGTTCATACCAGCTTTTCCCATCTCAATCATTTCATCATATATCATCATTACTGCCTTTCACTTGCATGACCGAACAGTGTAGATAATAATAATAATGCACGTGCATTGGACTAAGCTGGAATCTGCAAGCATTTAATACAAAGGAGAAGACAAGGTAATATGGGCTCTTGGTTAGATCAACAATAATGCATATGACAGCCACTCAACATTTTCATCGTGGTCTTCTCCTCTCGACCCCCAAAGAAAAGAAAAGAAATTCAAAGAAAAAGAAAACTATTTACACGGGAAATCTCCCAACAAGCAAAAGAAGAACGAGAAGCTTTTTCGGGTTTTCTTTTAATATTACTACTACATGCATGGAAAGTAAACTAGCTAAAAGCTACAACTAATTTGTTTGGTTTCTATCAAGGTTTTCAAACACACAAGAAGAAAGCAAGAAAAGAAAATAAACTAGCATGGATAATACAATGAAAAAGTATGAACACCAACAACTAGAATGAGTGTGTGAACATTAATGTAATGTCAGTGAGAAATACATACTCCCCCAAGCTTAGGCTTTTGGCCTATGTTGGTCTATGCCCCTCAATCGAAGCGACCCTCTCCGGTGTACTGAGGAGGGTCCTCGCGGTGCGAGCTCCTCTGGATCCCACTAATAAAAAGACTCTCGATATGGGTCAAGTGGTGGCTCAGGCTCAGGCTCTGGAACTCGTGTCAGCTCCTAGTATGCATAAATGTCCTCGGGCAGGATGAGGTATGTGCGTGAATTATGTTAAACAAAGAGGGTGCAGGCAAGATAATAGTCTCACACTTAGTTTTAGCAAATATCAAGTTATACTTAAGTATCTTCTTCTTATTTTTAAAATAAAGTCATGTGCTACCATACTTTTATAGTCTAGCAAAATAGTGGACAGCAACTTTTACTCTTTCTCATAATTCATAATAGGTATCTCAAAGTGTTTAGCAAGGCGTGAAGCAAAGATACCTCCAAAGATGGGGCCCTTTGTATAGTTCAGACTTGACTATTTAGCAACAATAGCGCCTAAACCGAAAGTTGTATCACGAAATAAAGCATGGCGCAAAATAGCAATGTCAGGAGCACTAAGGTTCCCACTGTTCCTGCGACCAATTAAGCATCTGCTAGCAAATATTGCAAAGTAACGTAGAATAGGAAAATGTATACTAGTAGTCCTTGCATCTGAAAATTTTCTCGTTTCCCCTACAACAATTTGATCAATAAATCCATCCACATCACTAGGATGTGGTTCCTTGATGCTGCCCTCAATGGGCAACTTGCAAACCACACAAAAATCATAGAGTGACATCTCCTTAAACTCATCATATAAATAAAACCCATCTGAAGGTGGTGATCTTCTAGCATGGAAATAAAAGTTTTGCACAAAAATATTAGTGAGTAGGAGATACTATTCACACTGGTCGTGGAGGAAGTCGGTGAGTCCTGCATT
The DNA here is from genome assembly GCA_021437245.1 of Aegilops speltoides. Taxonomy (NCBI): domain Eukaryota; kingdom Viridiplantae; phylum Streptophyta; class Magnoliopsida; order Poales; family Poaceae; genus Aegilops; species Aegilops speltoides. The sequence goes on from CM038143.1 coordinate 373,711,050, forward strand.
CTCAGCAAAATAAAAGAAGTCATCATGAATTCCGGCGGCTCTCAAGAATGCATCACAAGGCCATTCACACGGCCGAACCTTCGCAGTGCGAGGAAGATCGTACTTAGGCTTTTTATTCTCTTCATTTTGCTTATCCTTCAAGCTTTGCCTCGAGGAGCCTCTCAACAATCTCTTCATCATTTTTATTACTATGTTGAGCATCAACATGAACATCATCATTAACATTATCACTAGGTTCATGTTCATTACCAGATTGTGTTTCGACATCTGAAATAGAAATATCATCGGGATTCTCAGGTGTGTCAATAACAGGTTCACAAGAAGCATGCAAAGTCCTATCATTTTTCCTTTTCTTTTTCTTAGAAGGACTAGGTGCATCAATATTAGTTCTCTGAGAATCTTGCTCAACTCTCTTAGGATGGCCCTCAGGATACAAATGTTCTTGGGTCATTTTACCACCTCTGGTCATTACTCTAACAACATTATCATTATTCTTATTATTTAGCTCACTGAGCAAATCATCTTGTGCCTTCAGCCTTTGTTCTACTTGAGTGGTAACCATGCATGCATGTTTACTAATAATCTTAAGGTCACTTTTAACTCTAGACATATAATCACTCAAGTGTTCAACCATATAAGCATTACGTTTTAATTGTCTACCAACATAAGCATTGAAGTTTTCTTGTTTAACAATAAAATTATGAAACTCATCCGAGCATTGACTAGCAGACTTATTATGAGGAATATCACCTTCGTAAAATCTATAAAGAGAATTTACCTTTACTACTTGTGTCGGGTTATCAAGACCATGTATCTCTTCAATAGGTGGTAAATTCTTAACATCTTCAGCTTTAATACATTTTTCTTTCATAGATTTCTTTGCCTCTTGCATATCTTCAGGACTGAGAAACAGAATACCCCTTTTCTTCAGAGTCGGCTTAGGAGTTGGTTTAGGAAGTGTCCAATCATTATCATTACTCAATATATTATTCAATAGCAATTCAGCTTGCTCAACAGTTCTTTCCCTGAAAACACAACCAACACAACTATCCAAGTGGTCTCTGGAAGCATTGGTTAGTCCATTATAAAAGATATCAAGTATTTCATTTTTCTTGAGAGGATGATCAGGCAAAGCATTAAGTAATTGGAGAAGCCTCCCCCAAGCTTGTGGGAGACTCTCTTCTTCGATTTGCACAAAATTAAATATTTCCCTTAAGGTAGCTTGTTTCTTATGAGCGGGGAAATTTTTTGCAGAGAAGTAATAAATCATATCCTGGGGACTACGCACACAACCAGGAGCAAGAGAATTAAACCATACCTTAGCATCACCCTTTAATGAGAAAGGAAACAATTTAAGGATATAATAATAGCGAATTTTTTCCTCATGGGTGAATAGGGTGGCTATATCATTCAATTTAGTAAGATGTGCCACAACAGTTTCAGATTCATAGCCATAAAAAGGATCATATCCAACCAAAGTAATTAACTTAGGATCGACAGAGAATTCATAATCCTTATCAGTAATACAGATAGGTGAAGTAGCAAAAGCAGGGTCATATTTCACTCTAGCATTCAAAGACTTTTCTTTCAGCTTAGCTAACAGTTTCTTAAGATCATATCTATCATTGCAAGCAAAAAGGTCTCTAGCAGTTCCTTCATCCATAACATAACCCTTAGGCACAACAGGCAATTCATATATAGGGGGAGAATCTTCATCATCACTTTCATTAATATCATCAGTTTCAATAATTTCATTCTCTCTAACCCAAGAAAGTTGTTCATCAAGAAATTCACCTAATGGCACATTATTATCAAGCATAGAAATAGTTTCATCATAAGCATCATGCATAGCAGAAGTGGCATCATCAATAATATGCGACATGTCAAAATCAATAGCAGGTGCAGGTGTCGCAAGTTTACTCATAACAGAAGGTGAATCAAGTGCAGAGCTAGATGGCAGTTCCTTACCTCCCCTCGTAGTCGAGGGAAAAATCTTGGTTCTTTCATCTTTCAAATTCCTCATAATGATCAACAGATATAAATCCCAAGTGACTCAAAGAATAGAGCTATGCTCCCCGGCAGCGGCGCCAGAAAAAGGTCTTGATAACCCACAACTATAGGGGATCGCGACAGTTTTCAAGGGTAGAGTATTCAACCCAAATTTATTGATTCGACACAAGGGGAGCCAAAGAATATTCTCAAGTATTAGCAACTGAGTTGTCAATTCAACCATACCTGAAAGACTTAATATATGCAACAAAGTATTTAGTAGCAAAGTAGTATGGAAGTAACGGTAATGGTGGCAAAAGTAACAGTAGCAGTTTTGTCACAATCATAACTGTGGCAACGGAGAAGTAACTAAGCAAAGATCAATATGTGAAAAGCTCGTAGGCAATGAGTCAATGATGGATAATTATGTCGGATGCAATTCATCATGCAACAGTTATAACATAGGGTGACACAGAACTAGCTCCAGTTCATCAATGTAATGTAGGCATGTATTCCGAATATAGTCATATGTGCTTATGGAAAAGAACTTGCATGTCATCTTTTGTCCTACCCTCCCGTAACAGCGGGGTCCTATTGGAAACTAAGGGATATTAAGGTCTCCTTTTAATATAGTACTGGACCAAAGCATTAGCACTTAGTGAATACACGACCTCCTCAAACTACGGTCATCACCGGGAAGTGTCCCGACTATTGTCACTCCGGGGTTTGCCGGATCATAACACGTAGTAGGTGACTATTGACTTGCAAGATAGGATTAAGAACTCACATATTTTCATGAAAACATAATAGGTTTAGATCTGAAATCATGGCACTCGGGCCCTAGTGACAAGCATTAAGCATGGCAAAGTCATAGCAACATCAATCTTAGAACATAGTGGATACTAGGGATCAAACCCTAACAAAACTAACTCGATTACATGGTAAATCTCATCCAACCCATCACCGTCCAGCAAGCCTACAATGGGATTACTCACGCATGACGGTGAGCATCATGAAATTGGTGATGGAGGATGGTTGATGACGACGATGGCGGCGAATTCCCTCTCTAGAGCCCCGAACGGACTCCAGATCAGCCCCCCAGGGAAGATTAGGGCTTGGCGGCGGCTCCGTATCGTAAAACACGATGAATCCTTCTCTCTGATTTTTTCTCCCCGAACGTGAATATAGAGAGTTGGAGTTGAGGTCGATGGAGGTCGAGGGGACCCACGAGGCAGGGGACGCGTCCTAGGGGGGTGGGCACACCCTGCACCCTCGTGGACAGGGTGTGGGTCCCCCTCTGTTGATTCTTCCGCCAATATTTTTCATTAATTCCAAAACGTGACTCCGTGGAGTTTCAGGACATTCCGAGATCTTTTATTTCTACACAAAAATAACACCATGGCAATTCTGCTGAAAACAGCGTTAGTCCAGGTTAGTTCCATTCAAATCATGCAAGTTAGAGTCCAAAGCAAGGGCAAAAGTGTTTGGAAAAGTAGATACGTTGGAGATGTATTAGACCTTGCCTCGGCCATCATCGACCCCTACTACATGAAGATGAAGGATGAGAGCAAGAAGGACAAGAACGCCTGGCACAGTGTTTGGCATGAGAGACTGGATGAACAACACGTCGAGTACGCGGCCAAGGACGCATACACAAGCTACGAGATGTACAGGCGGATTGTTGACATGAGGAAGTGTCTTCTTCATTGTGAAGCCCCGGATTCGATGCGCCAGGTGTCCGCCAGTTATTCGCCGTCTTTGCCATGTCATGTGCTTGTGTGTTGCCTTTGCCATGTCATCATCTGCATTTCATATCATGTCATCATGTGCATCGCATTGTCATACATGTTCATCTCATGCATTCGAGCATTTTCCCCGTTGTCCGTTTTGCTATCCGGCGCTCCTATGTCATCCGGCATCCCCTTCTTCTCTCCTGTTGTGAGCGGGTGTTAAACTTTCTCGGAATGGCCCGAGGTTTGCCATGCGGCCTTGGTATAGCACCGCTAGACCGCCTGTCAAGTTTCGTGCCATTTGGAGTTCGTTTGGTACTCCAACGGTTAACCGGGTAACCGTGAAGCCCTCTTTTGTTTGCAGCCCAACACCCCTTCCAAAGTGGCCCAAAGCCCAGCAAACTCCCCTCCATGCTATCGTTCGTTCGATCACGATCGTGTGGCCGAAAAACGCTCCTCATTTGGACTCTCCTAGCTCCCTCCACCTATAAAAACGTCTCCCCCTCTCCTTTTTCGGATCTATTCTCCCCCGAAACCCTAATTTACCTCTCGCCCGCCCGGACACGTCCTTGACCGCCCATGCCAATCCTCGCGTGCCACGTGGCGCTCCGCCGCCCGCCGCCGCCGGCCCGTGGGGCCCAGGCGGGCCCTGCCAGCCAGCGTGTTGCGCCGCCGCCGCCACGGGCTCCCTCGGCGCTAGCCGCGCCTCCCTGCCGGCCCCCTCGCGGTGGCCTCGCCATCGCCTCTCTGCTTCCTCTCCGCGCTTGCACGCGCGCCGCTAACCGCCCGTGCCTCCGCGCCCGCCCGCCCCCCCGCCTCTGCCGCGGTCAGGCGCGCCCGCCCGGCCCGCCTCGCCTCTCGGCGGCGCGCGCGGCCGCCTCATGCTGGTCCGCCTCGCGGACCGCCGCCCGCGCCGCGCCCGCGGCAGATCCGGTCGGGCGGACGGATCCGCCGCCCTAAGCCCTCCGGCCTTCCCAGCGTCCCTTCGGCCGTTCTCCGGCGAGAGCTCCGACGAACCCCGGCCAACTTCAAAAACCGTGCAGACCCGAGGTTGCCCCCGTTTTCACTAAGTCCCCGAAACTTTTACATTATCATGGCATGTTCATGCCATCACATCTTTGCATCCGTAGCTCCGTTTCGTGCGTATAATATGTCAAATTGTTCGTCTCAACGAGTAGATCATTTCATTCCATTGCATCATTTTCATTTGAGCTCATCTTGATGCCCGAAATTCTGTTGGAAGAGTGCATGTTGATGTTAATCTGCTGAAACTGTTATAACTTGCTGTTTTCTCATTTTTGCCATGATTGATGTGTGCATCCTATGAGGTTGATGTCTACATGAATGTTGATCTATGCCATGCCATCTTTCCAGAGGTGTCAACCATGTATTTTTGTGAGTTGTGTGCTGAGTGTATCAAGCTTGCGAAGTAGGGTAGTTGTTGTTGCTGTTTTCCTGGCAAATTCTTTTTTATTTTGTTGCTATGTTAGCATGCTTCTACTAATCAATCTATGCATAATCTGGAGATGCTCTATAAACATGTTTTGATCTACATGTCATGCTCTATCCATTCATGGCCTTGGTTGCAATTATAGACTGCTGGAACATGTTGTAATCTTGCTCTAAAGTTGCTTGAAAATGTTGCTGTCAACCTGTTAACATTAAGTTCACTTGTTCCCATGTGTTTTCCTAGTGATCCATGCACCCTATGAACTTGCTCTTGCCATGTATAGATTCACAAACATGCCTTCTTACTGTTGGTTGCCTTGCCATGCCATGTATTGCTCTGTAGCGAGTGGTTCAAGCTCACGAACATGCCTACTTATTGTTGTTCCTGCCATGTTTAAATCTGTAATATAACTTGCCATGTTTACATGGGTGCCATCATATTTTCTATGCCTTTTTGGCTCATGGTCGAAGAAGGGACTTTTGATCTATGCAATTAGTAGATTCATGCCATGCCTTTGTTTGCCATGTTAAGTTCTGTAACATGTTGTTTGATAGCTCTAAACATTGCAACTTGATGTTATTTCTGATAAGTCTGAAAGCTGTTATTATTTGCAATATCTCCATGTCATTTTGAGCATGTTCTAGTTGTTTCGGAGATAGCTCGGTGTTCATGTTTTGTTATGCTTTACGTGTACTTCATGCCCATGCCTTTTGTTATTATGTTGGGGTGCTGTAGCATGTTGTTTTGATGCTTGTAAGATGCCTAATTCTTTGTTATGGATGATTGTTGCTATGACTTGTATAGAGTGTATGTGTTGCACCGTTGCTCCGTTTTGAGTGTGCCCTATATGAAACTTGCTTGTTTTTGCATGTAGCTTCATATTACCATGTTGCATCCTTGTTTTGGTGTGTTTGCTTGATGTTTGGGTGCATTTTGCATCAATGCCATGTTTAACTTGTTTTGCTCATATCGTCTAGGCCATAGCTCTGAATCTAATGAACTTCATATGTAACTTGACTAGAATTTCGTGTAGATCATCTTGGTGCATCTTAACTTGCTGTTTAACAACTTGAACATAAGGTTTATTCAGTTCTGGACCAATTTCGAAATTTGCATATGAGGACTTACCGGAATTGTTATATGTTGTTCCCGGCCTCATTTAAACTTGCCTTGATGTGTTGTTCTTGTTTGCATCATCTCTTGCCATGAGTAGCTTCATGTAGCTTGGTCATGCATCACATTTGTTGTGCATCATGCCTTGTTCATGTGTGGTGTGTTTACCTATGTTGTGTGCTTCTTCTTGTTAGTTCCTGTTTCGTTGCGATCGTGAGGGTTCGTTCGTCTTCGTGTGGTTCGTCTTCGTGGCTTCTTCTTCTTCATGGACTCGTTCTTCTTCCTTGCGGGATTTCAAGCAAGATGACGACTACCCTGGATCTCACTACTATCATTGCTATGCTAGTTGCCTCGTTCTATCGCTATGCTGCGCTACCTATTACCTGTTTATCAAGCCATCCCATATTGCCATGAACCCCTAACCTTTGACACCTTTCCTATGCAAACCGTTGTTTGGCTATGTAACCACTTTGCTCAGCCCCTCTTATAGCATTGCTAGTTGCAGGTGAAGTTGAAGATTGCTTCATGGTGGACAGGGTTTATTTTGGGATATCACAATATCTCTTATATTATTAATGCATCTATATATTTGGTAAAGGGTGGAAGGCTCGGCCTTATGCCTGGTGTTTTGTTCCACTCTTGCCGCCCTAGTTTCCGTCATACCGGTGTTATGTTCCCGGATTTTGCATTCCTAACGCGGTCGGGTGATTTATGGGACCCCCCTGACAGTTCGCTTTGAATAAAACTTGTCCAGCAAGGCCCAACATTGACTTTTACCATTTGCCTCACCACCACCTACTTTTCCCTTGGGAGTCGCTCTCTCGAGGGTCATCTTTATTCAGCCCCCCCGGGCCAATGCTTGTCTAAGTGTTGGTCCAAACTAGAGCGCTTTGCAGCGCCACCTCAAGGAAACTTGAGGTCTGGTTTTAGTTGTACGGACTGCTCATCCGGTCGTGGCACGAGGCGAGATCTGTGCGGCTACTATCGGGATGTCGGCACGCGGGAGGTCTTGCTGGTCTTATTTTACCATTGTCGAAATGTCTTGATGTACCGGATTCGAGACCGATCGGGTCTTCTGGGAGAAGGTATATTCTTCGTTCATCGCGAGAGCTTGTCATGGGCTAAGTTGGGACACCCTGCAGGTATAAACTTTCGAGAGCCGTGCCCGCGGTTATGTGGCAGATGGGAATTTGTTAATGTCCGGTTGTAGATAACTTGACACAGATCCGAATTAAAACGCATCAACGCGTGTGTAGCCGTGATGGTCTCTTCTCGACGGAGTCCGGAAGTGAACACGGTTTCGTGTTATGTTTGGCGTAAGAAGGTGTTCAGGATCACCTCTTGATCATTGCTAGCTTCACGACCGTTCCGCTTGTTTCTCTTCTCGCTCTCATTTGCGTATGTTAGCCACCATATCATGCTTAGTCGCTGCTGCAACCTCACCACTTTACCCCTTCCTTTCCCTTTAAGCTTTGCTAGTCTTGATACCCATGGTAATGGGATTCTTTGAGTCCTCGTGGCTCACGGATACTTCAAAACCAGTTTGCAGGAGTCTATGTTACCGGCGGTGGCGCAACCAAGCTCAAGGAGGAGCTCGATGAAGATCTTGCCCTTGTGTTGTGTCGTTCTAGCTGATCGATAGTGGAGCCCAGTTGGGGTCGATCGGGGACCTTTGTCGCATTTGGGGTTCTTCTTTTATTTTGGTTCCGTAGTCGGACCTTGATTGTATCTGGATGATGTAATGCTTTATTCATGTATTTGTGTGAAGTGGCGATTGTAAGCCAACTATGTATCTCTTTCCCTTATGTAATACATGGGTCGTGTGAAGATTACCTCACTTGCGACATTGCTTTCAATGCGGTTATGCCTCTAAGTCGTGCTTCGACACGTGGGAGATATAGCCGCATAGAGGGCGTTACAAGTTGGTAATCACAGCCATCCCCGACCTTAGGAGCCCCACTGCTTGATCGTTTTTAGCGGCCGAGTTGTGTCTAGAAAAATGTTTTGAGTCATTTAGGATTATATATATCGGAGAGTTAGGAATTCTTTTACTCCTCAGTCTCTTCATCGCTCTCTTCATCGCTCTCGTAAGGCATCCTGACGTAGAGTTTTGACTTTCCTCTCCTCAAATTTCACTAAATTTTTTTAGGATCACGCGGGTATCTTGGAATCGTTCCGATGGCTTTATGATGAGAACATTGTCTTGGTGCCTCGTGTCAGGGGTTTAGTGGAAGTGTCCCGGGGAGTTGAGCTCTGAGGTGTTGTCATCATAATTTTATCATTGCAGTTCTGGAATACCTGAGTTTAGTACGCCGACATCGAAAATCTCTTTTATGCAGTTGTTGGTGAGATAACCCGATAACCCGATCTTGAGGTGAGTACTGGGAGTATTGCCATGACTTCGTATAACGGATGCTTTTCAAAGGTTGAGGTACACGATTTCGAAGGTTTCTTGGTTATGTGTTGACGGATGGATACAGCTTGGATGTAGGTATTGTTAGTTTGGGTGAGATATATTGCTTCCTGTATCCCCAACACAGATTGCATAACCGAAAGTTTGGGAGTTTATAGGTGGGAATTCAAGTAGCTCCTAGAATATCTTTCCGACGGATGCATGATATGGGATTGGGTAAATCTCTATCATATGTATTTGTTCCGGCTTATTCTGCAAGCCAATCCTTTGTTTTGTTTTATTTGTGGTATTTGAGTTGCTTCGAAGTCAAATGTTGAATCCATACCTTTCCTAAACGGTGTTCTCATATTGCTATGTGAATACTAATCCTTTTGATCATTGATTTTGTCATGTCAACTCCTTTCCAACCGGTGTGCTTCTCTTCAAGTGGATCCCATCATTTTTCCCATCCGCAAGATCAAATCTAAGTTTTTTTCAACGGTGTTTGTTTCATCCGTCCCAAGTTGCCTTTGTTTTCCCGCCCTCCCACCCTTTTTCTTCAAGGACACAAATTTCTTAATCAAGTATCCATTTATTCTTGTGAAGTCTCTTCATTCTTTTCAATCAATGTTCTTATCCGGTGATTTCCCATGAAGATGCTCAACAGCTTCAAGTTCATCATCCTTCATTGTTGTCTCTTCTCCGGTGGATTCAAGTCAAGTTTTGTTGATCATACCTTTTTCCTCATTTCAATGTCTTCTCATACCGGTGCACCTCATTATCATTCTACTTCTCGCTATTTGTTATTCCGGAGTGCTCAAGATATCTCGAAGATTCGTGTTTCCACTCTGCATTCGTTCAAGCTCTTTCGAGATTGGTATCTCATTCAAGTCATTTAATTCAACCGGTGCAACATCTCTTTTAAATCTTTTCAACGGTGTTCTTTGAGTGGGCCCTAACCCACAAGTCTTTTCCCAGGATCTTACCTGACTCTTCTATTTTCCCAGAGCTATCCTAAATTCTTCTCCAAGTTTGACGTAAGAATGAATTTTCATCTGTCACATGCCTTCTCCAAGATCTTTCTAATTATTTTTCATTGTTGGCTCAACAACCTTGTTCTTTTTCATTCTCCCGGAGTATCTCATACAATTCATGGTGGTTCTCATCTTCATTCTCAACATTTGAAGACCGAAGAAGGATTTCTCTTAAATCTTGGTCCTTTCTCTTGAATATTCATGGTTCTAGCTTCATGCTATCCTCATAATTGTTTTCGATTGTGAGAATTCTTTTCAACCATCCGACACATTTCAAGGATTGCTTCCTTTCTCGATCATCTGAAGGCCATCATTTCTGAATATTACTCATTCTCAGCTTTCAACTCTCGTTCTCGAATTCTTCCGGTGCATCATTCAAATAACCTCTAATTAGTTCATGGTCTATTCATTCTCATGTATCTAAATCCCTTCAAGTATCTTCATTCGTTTTTAAACTCTTTCCGGTGAATTGTGCCTTTGCTACTTTCATTGTCAATTCTTACGGTGGTTCATTCGAGATTCCTCTTCCTTTGCTACCGTATCATTTCATTTGTCGTTTCCAATCCCACCGGTGGTCCCATTAATAACTTCTTCAAGTTGGCACTATATCTCTTTTCAATCCCTCAAGAAGAATAAGTAGTATGCCAAATCCGTTGTTTGTCATCAATTTAATTTGATGAAGGATAAGCATAAAATAAATCTTATTGTTATTTTCTCGAGGTGATTCAATTATTTTCTTCCGGAGATTATTCATGATGAATAAATTCTTGTTTACAAGTGATTCATCTTTCTTTCCGGAGTTGTTCATCATATCACATTCTCGGTTAGAGATGCTTCATCTTTTCTTTTCCGGAGTTCCAAGTTTTCCGCATTATCGTCGCGAAGCTCATTCTAAATCATTGCAAGGTACACCTTGTGTTTTCAACTTCTCCTTCTTTCCACCATCCTTTTAATACCGGAGTTCTTCATGGAGGCTCTATTTGGTGGTTCATCAAGGATTCTTTTCATTCTTCAATTGTTCTTCAAGATTTCTCTCGAAGTTATGACCCGCCAAGCTATATCAAAATTAAACATGGTGCTCAACACATGTTTTGTTTTGAGAAGCTCAACTATTCTTCATCTTGCATTCCAAAGTGCAATTCTTTCTACCTTATTTTTTGAGGTGGTGTTATGTCACTCTTGACAATTTCCTTCATGTTTCACGATTCACATGTTGTCAAGAACGAGGTATATTAAATCCATCAATCTCTTCGTTGGAGTTATCTTGGTAAAGATTTCACCTAAAGCCTTCCCTAAGGAATGTTGCTATTATGGTGTTTATCAATGATCCAAGTTTTCTCCTATCCTCTCGGCGAAAGCAGTTTTCATCTCTTCGTTGATCTCAAGCAAGCAATTGTTTTTAGTTAGTGGCCGTTTGTCACCTCATAATTTCGAGTTGTCTTCCATAAGCCCACTACAAGCTTATTCTTTTCGTTGTTGGTTTTTTTCCAACAACTCCGTTCGATTCTTCTTTGCAAGGATGCTTTCCAAGTTCACTTGTGGCAAAAGTTGTCATTTTCTTCTCCGTCCCTTTATCCCAACGATCTAACTTCTATTCTTTCGTTACGGAGGCATTGTGATGTTCTGCTCTTCACCCATCACCTCATTTTTTTAGGATCGTGTTCTTTTCTTGCTTATCCATTTAACAGGAGTGTTGTATCATCTCTTCAATATCTTTTCATCTCATCAAATTCTCTTCTCTTTTCTACCGGAGTGCTGTCCAAATTCTGTCATTCTTGTTCCTTGGCTATCTCATTATAATGAGGTGGTCATATTCTTTTCGTTCGTGAAGCTCTTTTTCCATGTCTTTCAACCTTCAAGTTCTCATAATACTCCTTGTTCATCTTTTCTAACGGATTGTTTGCAATCTCGTTCATCTCAGTTGTACTCTTTCTTTTAAATTGCTCAACCTCTCAAGGTTCATGGTTTCACACGTTGGTCAAAGAAGCAACTTAGTTTTACCTCTTCTCTTTCTCGTCCGTTTTCCCTCTGGTGCCATCCTAGATCTCGGGACGAGATCCTCTCGTAGTGGTGGAGTGTTGTGACGCCCCGGATTCGACGCGCCAGGTGTCCGCCAGTTATTCGCCGTCTTTGCCATGTCATGTGCTTGCGTGTTGCCTTTGCCATGTCATCATCTGCATTTCATATCATGTCATCATGTGCATCGCATTGGCATACATGTTCATCTCATGCATTCGAGCATTTTCCCCGTTGTCCGTTTTGCTATCCGGCGCTCCTATGTCATCCGGCGTCCCCTTCTTCTCTCCTGTTGTGAGCGGGTGTTAAACTTTCTCGGAATGGCCCGAGGTTTGCCATGCGGCCTTGGTATAGCACCGGTAGACCGCCTGTGAAGTTTCGTGCCATTTGGAGTTCGTTTGGTACTCCAACGGTTAATCGGGTAACCGTGAAGCCCTCTTTTGTTTGCAGCCCAACACCCCTTCCAAAGTGCCCAAAGCCCAGCAAACTCCCCTCCATGCTATCGGTCGTTCGATCACGATCGCGTGGCCGAAAACCGCTCCTCATTTGGACTCTCCTAGCTCCCTCTACCTATAAAAACGTCTCCCCCTCTCCTTTTTGGATCTATTCTCCCCGAAACCCTAATTTCCCCTCGCGCGCGCGGAACCGTCCGCCCACCGCCCGTGGCCAATCCTCACGCGCCACGTGGCGCTCCGCGCCCGCCGCCGCGCCGCCGGCCTGGCCGCCAGGCGGGGCCTGCCGGCCAGCGTCTTGCGCCGCCGCCGCGCAGGCTCCCTCCGGCGCCGCCGCCTCTCCCCCGCGGCCGCCCTCGCCGGTGGCCCTCGCCATCACCTCCGCGCCTCCTCCCGCCGCCGCGCGCGCCGCCGCCGTTCGCCGCCTTAACCGCCAGCGCCTCGCGCGCGCCCGCCCGGCCCCACCGCCTCTGCCCGCGGTGCGCGCCGCCCGGCCTGCCTCGCCTCGCCCGCCCGCGCGCGCCGCGCCGCCCTGCTGCTGGTCCGCCTCGCCGGACCGCCGCGCTCGCGCCGCCAGCGCCTGCCAGCGGCCAGATCGGTCGGGCGGACGGATCGGCCGGCCCCAAGCCCCTCCGGCCTTCCCCGATGTCCCTTCGGCCGTTCTCCGGCGAGAGCTCCGACGAACCCCGGCCAACTTCAAAAACCGTGCAGACCCGAGGTTGCCCCCGTTTTCACTAAGTCCCCGAAACTTTTACATTATCATGCCATGTTCCTGCCATCACATCTCTGCATCCGTAGCTCCGTTTCGTGCGTATAATATGTCAAATTGTTCGTCTCAACGAGTAGATCATTTCATTCCATTGCATCATTTTCATTTGAGCTCATCTTGATGCCCGAAATTCTGTTGGAAGAGTGCATGTTGATGTTAATCTGCTGGCTGTTATAACTTCTTTGTTTTCTCATTTTGCCATGATTGATGTGTGCATCCTATGAGGTTGATGTCTACATGAATGTTGATCTATGCCATGCCATCTTTCCAGAGGTGTCAACCATGTATTTTTGTGAGTTGTGTGCTGAGTGTATCAAGCTTGCAAAGTAGGGTAGTTGTTGTTGCTGTTTTCCTGGCAGATTCTGTTATATTTTGTTGCTATGTTAACATGCTTCTACTAATCAATCTATGCATAATCTGGAGATGCTCTATAAACATGTTTTGATCTACATGTCATGCTCTATCCATTCATGGCCTTGGTTGCAATTATAGCCCGCTGGAACATGTTGAATCTTGCTCTAAAGTTGCTTGAAAATGTTGCTGTCAACCTGTTAACATTAAGTTCACTTGTTCCCATGTGTTTTCCTAGTGATCCATGCACCCTATGAACTTGCTCTTGCCATGTATAGCTTCACAAACATGCCTTCTTACTGTTGGTTGCCTTGCCATGCCATGTATTGCTTTGTAGCGAGTGGTTCAAGCTCACGAACATGCCTACTTATTGTTGTTCCTGCCATGTTTAAATCTGTAATATAACTTGCCATGTTTACATGGGTGCCATCATATTTTCTATGCCTTTTTGGCTCATGGTCAGTAAAGGACTTTTGATCTATGCAATTAGTAGATTCATGCCATGCCTTTGTTTGCCATGTTAAGTTCATGTAACATGTTGTTTGATAGCTCTAAACATTGCAACCTGATGTTATTTCCTGATAAGTCTGAAACTGTTATTATTTGCAATATCTCCATGTCATTTTGAGCATGTTCTAGTTGTTTCTGGAGATAGCTCAGTGTTCATGTTTTGTTATGCTTTACGTGTACTTCATGCCCATGCCTTTTGTTATTATGTTGGGGTGCTGTAGCATGTTGTTTTGATGCTTGTAAGATGCCTAGTTACTGTTATGGACAGATTGTTGCTATGACTTGTATAGAGTGTATGTGTTGCACCGTTACTCCGTTTTGAGTGTGCCCTATATGAAACTTGCTTGTTTTTGCATGTAGCTTCATATTAACATGTTGCATCCTTGTTTTGGTGTGTTTGCTTGATGTTTGGGTGCATTTTGCATCAATGCCATGTTTAACTTGTTTTGCTCATATCTTCTAGGCCGTAGCTCCGAATCTAATGAACTTCATATGTAACTTGACTAGAATTTCGTGTAGATCATCTTGGTGCATCTTAACTTGCTGTTTAACAACTTGAACATAAGGTTTATTCAGTTCTGGACCAATTTCGAAATTTGCATATGAGGACTTACCGGAATTGTTATATGTTGTTCCCGGCCTCATTTAAACTTGCCTTGATGTGTTTTTCTTGTTTGCATCATCTCTTGCCATGAGTAGCTTCATGTAGCTTGGTCATGCATCACGTTTGTTGTGCATCATGCCTTGTTCATGTGTGGTGTGTTTACCTATGTTGTGTGCTTCTTCTTGTTAGTTCCTGTTTCGTTGCGATCGTGAGGGTTCGTTTGTCTTCGTGTGGTTCGTCTTCATGGCTTCTTCTTCTTCATGGACTCGTTCTTCTTCCTTGCGGGATTTCAGGCAAGATGACCGCTACCCTGGATCTCACTACTATCATTGCTATGCTAGTTGCCTCGTTCTATCGCTATGTTGTGCTACCTATTACCTGTTTATCAAGCCATCCCATATTGCCATGAACCCCTAACCTTTGACACCTTTCCTATGCAAACCGTTGTTTGGCTATGTTACCGCTTTGCTCAGCCCCTCTTATAGCGTTGCTAGTTGCAGGTGAAGTTGAAGATTGCTTCATGGTGGACAGGGTTTATTTTGGGATATCACAATATCTCTTATATTATTAATGCATCTATATATTTGGTAAAGGGTGGAAGGCTCGGCCTTATGCCTGGTGTTTTGTTCCACTCTTGCCGCCCTAGTTTCCGTCATACCGGTGTTATGTTCCCGGATTTTGCATTCCTAACGCGGTCGGGTGATTTATGGGACCCCCCTGACAGTTCGCTTTGAATAAAACTTGTCCAGCAAGGCCCAACATTGACTTTTACCATTTGCCTCACCACCACCTACTTTTCCCTTGGGAGTCGCTCTCTCGAGGGTCATCTTTATTCAGCCCCCCCGGGCCAATGCTTGTCTAAGTGTTGGTCCAAACTAGAGCGCTTTGCAGCGCCACCTCAAGGAAACTTGAGGTCTGGTTTTAGTTGTACGGACTGCTCATCCGGTCGTGGCACGAGGCGAGATCTGTGGCTACTATCAGGATGTCGGCACGCCGGGAGGTCTTGCTGGTCTTGTTTTACCATTGTCAAAATGTCTTGATGTACCGGGATTCCGAGACTGATTGGGTCTTCCTGGGAGAAGGTATATTCCTTCGTTGATCGCGAGAGCTTGTCGTGGGCTAAGTTGGGACACCCCTGCAGGGTATAAACTTTCGAGAGCCGTGCCCGCGGTTATGTGGCAGATGGGAATTTGTTAATGTCCGGTTGTAGATAACTTGACACCAGATCTGAATTAAAACGCATCAACCGCGTGTGTAGCCGTGATGGTCTCTTCTCGGCGGAGTCCGGGAAGTGAACACGGTTTCTGTGTTATGTTTGACGTAAGAAGGTGTTCAGGATCACCTCTTGATCTTTGCTAGCTTCACGACTGTTCCGCTTGTTTCTCTTCTTGCTCTCATTTGCGTATGTTAGCCACCATATCATGCTTAGTCGCTGCTGCAACCTCACCACTTTACCCCTTCCTTTCCCTTTAAGCTTTGCTAGTCTTGATACCCATGGTAATGGGATTGCTGAGTCCTCGTGGCTCACAGATACTTCCAAAACCAGTTTGCAGGAGTCTATGTTACCGAGCAGGTGACGCAACCAAGCTCAAGGAGGAGCTCGATGAAGATTTTGCCCTTGTGTTGTTTCGTTCTAGCTGATCAGTAGTGGAGCCCAGTTGGGGTCGATCGGGGACCTTTGTCGCATTTGGGGTTCTTCTTTTATTTTGGTTCCGTAGTCGGACCTTGATTGTATCTGGATGATGTAATGCTTTATTCATGTATTTGTGTGAAGTGGCGATTGTAAGCCAACTATGTATCTCTTTCCCTTATGTAATACATGGGTCGTGTGAAGATTACCTCACTTGCGACATTGCTTTCAATGCGGTTATGCCTCTAAGTCGTGCTTCGACACGTGGGAGATATAGCCGCATCGAGGGTGTTACATTCATGCCCCAGCCAAGGGATTGAGCCACAGTGCAGTGGCGGGAGGGTTACAAGAAGTAGATGACTAGACGATCGTTTCTCCTACTTTAGAATGCATGCAATTGTTTATTGAGGTGTGTGCGAATGATTTGTGTAGTTGATAACCCACAAGTACAGGGGATCGCAACAGTTTTCGAGGGTAGAGTATTCAACGGAAATTTATTGATTCGACACAAAGGGAGCCAAAGAATATTCTCAAGTATTAGAAGTTGAGTTGTCAATTCAACCACACCTGGATAACTTAGTATCTGCAGCAAATTATTTAGCAGCAAAGTAGTATGATAGTAACGGTAAAAGTGGCAAAAGAAACGATAGCAGTTTTGTAGTAATTGTAACACCAGCAACGGTAAAGTAAACATGCAAAGCACAATATGTGAAAAGCTCGTAGGCATTGGATCACTGATGGATAATTATGTCGGATGCAATTCCTCATGTAATAGTTATAACATAGGGTGACATAGAACTAGCTCCAGTTCATCAATGTAATGTAGGCATGTATTCCAAATATAGTCATACATGCTTATGGAAAAGAACTTGCATGACATATTTTGTCCTACCCTCCCGTGGCAGCGGGGTCCTAATGGAAACTAAGGGATATTAAGGCCTCCTTTTAATAGAGTACCGGACCAAAGCATTAGCACTTAGTGAATACATGAACTCCTCAAACTACGGTCATCACCGAGAAGTATCCCGATTATTGTCACTTCAGGGTTGTCGGATCATAACACATAATAGGTGACTATAGACTCGCAAGATAGGATCAAGAACTCACATATATTCATGAAAACATAATAGGTTCAGATCTAAAATCATGGCACTCGGGCCCTAGTGACAAGCATTAAGCATAGCAAAGTCATAGCAACATCAGTCTCAGAATATAGTGGATACTACGGATCAAACCCTAACAAAACTAACTTGATTACATGGTAAATCTCATCCAACCCATCACCATCCAGCAAGCCTACGATGGAATTACTCACGCACGACGGTGAGCATCATGAAATTGGTGATGGAGGATGGTTGGTGATGACGACGGCGACGAATCCCCCTCTCTGGAGCCCCGAACGGACTCCCGATCAGCCCTCCCGAGAGAGATTAGGGCCTGGCGGTGGCTCCGTGTCGTAAAACACGATGAAACTTTCTCTATGATTTTTTTCTCCGCGAAAGCAAACATATGGAGTTGGAGTTGAGGTCGGTGGCCGTCTAGGGGGCCCACGAGGCAGGGGGCACGCCCAGGGGGAGGGGGGGCGCCCCCACCCTCGTGGACAGGGTGTGGGCCCCCTGGCCTTGATTATTTTGCCAGTATTTTTTATATTTTCCAAAAATAATCTCCGAGGAGTTTAAGGTCATTCCGAGAACTTTTGTTTCTGCACAAAGATAACACCATGGCAATTCTGCTGAAAACAGCATCAGTCCAGGTTAGTTTCATTCAAATCATGCAAGTTAGAGTCCAAAACAACGGCAAAAGTGTTTGGAAAAGTAGATACGACAAAGACGTATCAACTCCCCCAAGCTTAAACCTTTGCTTGTCCTCAAGCAATTCAGTTGATAAACTAAAAGTGATAAAGAAAAACTTTTACAAACTCTGTTTGCTCTTCTTGTTGTAAATATGTAAAGCCAGCATTCAAGTTTTCCGCAAAGATTATGAACTAACCATATTCACAATAACACTTAGGTCTCATGTTTACTCATGTCAATGGCATAATCAACTAGCGAGCAATAATAATAAATCTCGGATGACAACACTTTCGCAAATCAATCATAATATGATATGACAAGATGGTATCTCGCTAGCCCTTTCTGAGACCGCAAAACATAAATGCAGAGCACCTTTAAAGATCAAGGACTAACTAAACATTGTAATTCATGGTAAAAGAGATCCAGTCAAGTCATACCCAATATAAACTAATAGTAATGCATGCAAATGACAGTGGTGCTCTCCAGCGGGTGTTTTTAATAAGAGGGTGATGACTCAACATAAAAGTAAATAGATAGGCCCTTTGCAGAGGGAAGCAGGGATTTGTAGAGGTGCCAGAGCTTGATTTTGAAATAGAGATAAATAACATTTTGAGCGGTATACTTTCACTGTCAACATAACAACTATGAGATCTCGATATCTTCCATGCTACACACATTATAGGTGGTTCCCAAATAGAATGGTAAAGTTTATACTCCCCCACCACCAACAAGCATCAATCCATGGCTTGCCAGAAACAACAGGTGCCTCCAACTAGCAACAATCCTGGGGGAGTTTTCTTTAATTTTTTTGATTTGCTTTGATCTTTTTGATCATGGGACTGGGCATCCCGGTTACCAGCCATTTTCTCGTGAATGAGGAGTGGAGTCCGGTCCTCTTGAGAATAACCCAGCTAGCATGGAAGATACGGACAGCCCTAGTTTATACATGAGCTGCTCGAGCATACAAAACAGAATTTCATTTGAAGGTTTGGAGTTTGGCACATACAAATTTACTTGGATCGGCAGGTAAATACCGCATATAGGAAGGTATGGTGGACTCTTATGGAATAACTTTCGGATTTATGGAGTTTGGATGCACAAGCAGTATTCCCACTTAGTACAGGTGAAGGCTAGAAAGAGACTGGGAAGCGACCAACTGAGAGAGCGACAACAGTCATGAACATGCATTAAAATTAATCAACACTGAGTGCAAGCTTGAGTAGGATATAATCCACCATGAACATAAATATCGTGAAGGATATGTTGATTTTGTTTCAACTACATGCGTGAACATGTGCCATGTCAAGTCACTCGAATCATTAAAAGGAGGATACCACCCTATCATACCACATCACAACCATTTTAATATCATGTTGGCACGCAAGGTAAACCATTATAAGCTCCTAGCTAATTAAGCATGGCATAAGCAACTATAATCTCTAATTGTCATTGCAAACATGTTTATTCATAATAGGCTGAATCAGGAACGATGAACTAATCATATTTACAAAAACAAGGGAGGTCGAGTTCATACCAGCTTCTCTCATCTCAATCAGTCCATCATATATCGTCATTATTGCCTTTCACTTGCACGACCGAACGGTGTGTATAATAATAATAGTGCACGTGCATTGGACTAAGCTGGAATCTGCAAGCATTCAATTCAAGGGAGAAGACAAGGTAATATGGGCTCTTGGTTAAATCAACAATCATGCATAATAGAGCCACTAAACATTTTCATTATGGTCTGCTCCTCTCGATCCCCAAAGGAAAGAAAAGAAATAAAACTATTTACACGGGAAAGCTCCCAACAAGCAAAAGAAGAACGAGAAATATTTTTGTGTTTTCTTTTAATTACTACTACTACAAGCATGGAAATTAAACTAACTATTTTTTTTCTTAAGGTTTATCAAATACACAAGAAGAAAGCTAGAAAAAGAAGTTAAACTAGCATGGGTAGTACAATGAAAAAGTATGAGCACCGACGACTAGAATAGTGTGTGAACATGAATGTAATGTTGGTGAGAAATACGTACTCCCCCAAGCTTAGGCTTTTAGCCTAAGTTGGTCTATGGCCATGGGTAGCCTGACCGATATCCAAAGTTGTAACTGGGGTCGTACTGAGATGCAGCAGCCAATGCCTCCTGAGCTGCGACATGGCGGCGAGCTGCTTCCGCTCTCCTCTCGTACTCGGTTGCTTCCTCCCTGGTTACAACATATCTTCTCTTTGCCTGATAATCAAAAAGGGCAGGAGCAGGGAGAGTAACATGGATAGAGCGACGTCTGTCAAAGGTTAGTCGATACTGGAGGAATTGTTCATTCCTCACAAGAAAATGATGACTGACCATAGCAGTATAATCTAAATAAGCGGGAGGCAACTCCCTATCACCCTCACGTGGGGGTATACCAAGATAATTAGCAACATGGGTCGCATAAATCCCTTCAAACAAATCTCCAACTAAACCATTATTATGCAACCTAGGTGCAGCAATTGCCCCCAAGTTGTAATCTTTATTACCTAATACAGCACTCTTGAGAACACAAAGATCAGGAACACATGTGACATGCTTCATCCTTACCGTTAATGCATCTACCAATGAAGAGAGCAAAATAATGTATAGCAGGAAAATGAATGCTCCCTATGGTAGCTTGTGCTATATCTCTAGATTCTCCCACAGTGATACTAGCAAGAAAGTCTTATATTCAGATTTGCGGGGTTCATTAACACTACCCCATTGCGGAAGTTTGCAAGCAGTAGTAAAATCATCTAGGTCCATGGTATATGGTTGATCATAAATATCAAACAGGACACTTTGAGAATTACGCGAAGATGTAAATTTAAACCTTCTCACGAATGAATCAGTCAAATAGTAGTATTGAGGACACTTATCTTGCATGAAGTCCTCAAGATCGGCATTATGCACATATGCATCGAATTCATCCTTGATGCCTGCATTGACCATAAACTCTTCTGACGGCCATTCACAAGGCCGCACATTAGCTTCCCTTGGTGGTTCATCGTCTTGCTCACGCATAGCACGCCTGGGTCCTTGCTTTCTTGAAGAACCACCTTGGTACATTTTCCTAGGCATAATTCTATCTTAAAAAATTTATGAAATTTTTAGTAACTCAAAATAAAAGTGAATCAAACTAAACAAAATTGATAGCAACTACTCCCACAAGTGCCTAGAGCCTATATCATGCATTATAATTACTTGGGACCTCATAAATTTGACATGCAAGCTCAAGAACAGGGTCACCTAGGCAGCAAAAATTTGCAATGAATAAAGAACTAGAACAAAAACTAATTGGACCATTGGAGGAGTCACATACCAAAGAACAATCTCCCAAAGCAGTTTTGTGAATGGAGCTTTGAGCAAGGAGATCGAGAATGGCAGCAAAGTGAGCTAGAACTCGTGCTTGAGCTGGATGGTGATTTTTTTGGGAGGAAGATGAAGTGTGTGGGTGCGGGAATAAGTGGAGGGGGGCCACCATGGGCCCACGAGGCAGGGGGCGCGCCCTGGACCCTCATGGCCAGGTGCCAGCTCCCCTTTTTGTGTTCTCAGTGCCAAATATTCTCAAATATTCCAGAAAAAATCATACTAAATTGGCAGGGCATTTGGAGAACTTTTATTTTCGGGATATTTTTTATTGCATGGATAATTCAGAAAACAGACGAAAAATAATATTTTTGCTTTATTTATTCTAAATAACAGAAAGTAAGAAGAGGGTACAGAAGGTTGTGCCTTCTAGTTTCATCCATCTCATGGTCATCAAAAGGAATCCACCAACAAGGTTGATCAAGTCTTGTTAACAAACTCATTCCGAATAACATGGAACCGGAGAAATTTTGAATAACACTAGGTTACCTCAATGGGGATATGAACGTCCCCAATAATAAGAATATCATATTTCTTTTTGACAGTAGGAAGAGGAAATTCAAAACCTCCAATAATGATAGTTGGAATTTTTCCAATAAAATTGATGCTATGAACTTGAGGTTGTTTCCTCAGAAAGTGGATCGTATGCTCATTACCATTAACATGAAAAGTGACATTGCCTTTGTTGCAATCAATAACAGCCCCTGCAGTATTCAAAAAGGGTCTACCAAGGATAATCGACATACTATCGTCCTCGGGAATATCAAGAATAACAAAGTCCGTTAAGGTAGTGACATTTGCAACCACAACAGGCACATCCTCACAAATACCGACAGGTATAGTAGTTGATTTACCAGCCATTTGCAAAGATATTTCAGTAGGTGTCAACTTATTCAATTCAAGTCTACGATATAAAGAGAGAGGCATAACACTAACACCGGCTCCAAGATCACATAAAGCAGTTTTAACATAGTTTCTTTTAATGGAGCATGGTATAGTTGGTCATCCTGGATCTCCAGGTTTCTTAGGTATTCCACCTTTAAAAGTGTAATTAGCAAGCATGGTGGAAATTTCAGCTTCCATATCTTTCTTTTATTTGTAATGATATCATTCATGTATTTAGCATAAGGATTTACTTTAAGCATATCAGTTAAGCGCATGCGTAAGAAGATAGGTCTAATCATTTCAGCAAAGCACTCAAAATCCTCATCATCCTCTTTCTTGGATGGCTTAGGAGGAAAAGGCATGGGTTTCTGAACCCATGGTTCTCTTTCTTTACCGTGCTTCCTAGCAACAAAGTCTCTCTTATCATAATGTTGATTCTTTGATTGTGGGTTATCAAGATCAATAGCAGGTTCAATCTCTACATCATTATTATTACTAGGTTGAGCATCAACATGAACATTATTATTAACATTATCACTAGGTTCATGTTCATCACCTGATTGTGTTTCAGCATCAGAAATAGAAATATCATTGGGATTCTCAGGTGTGTCTACAATAGCTTCACTAGAAGCATGCAAAGTCCTATCATTTTTCTTTTTCTTCTTTTTAGAAGGACTAGGTGCATCTAAATTATTTCTCTGAGAATCTTGCTCAATTCTCTTAGGGTGGCCTTTAGGATACAAAGGTTCCTGAGTCATTTTACCAGTTCTAGTAGCCACTCTAACAACAAAATCATGTTTATTATTTAATTCATCGAGCAAATCACTTTGAGCTTTAAGTACTCGTTCTGCTTGAGTGGTAACCATAGAAGCATATTTGCTAATGAGTTTAAGTTCACCTTTAACTCTAGCCATATAATCACTCAAGCGTCCAATCATGTAAGCATTACTCTTTAATTCTCTACCAACATAAGCATTTAAGTTTTCTTGTCTGGCCATAAAGTCATCAAATTCATCTAAGCATTGGCTAGGAAACTTAGTAGAGGGGATTTCAACTTTATCATATCTATAGAGAGAATTTACCTTTACTACCTGTATCGGGTTATCAAGGCAATGTGTTTCTTCAATAAGTGGTAGATTAAGACCATGTATTCCTTCAATAGGAGGTAAATTCTTAACGTCTTCAACTTTAATGCATTTTTCTTTCATTGATTTCTTTGCCTCTTGCATATCTTCAGCACTGAGAAATAGAACTCCCCTCTTCTTCGGAGTTGGTTTAGGAATAGGCTCAGGAGTTGGCTCAATTGGCTTAGGAATTGGCTCAGAAGAGTCCAATTATTTTCATTAGTCAACATATTATTCAATAACAATTCAGCTTGGTCGACAGTTCTTTCCCTGAAAACACACAACCAGCACAACTATCCAAGTGGTCCTTGGAAGCATCGGTTAGTCCATTATAGAAGATATCAAGTATTTCATTTTTCTTAAGAGTATGATCAGGCAAAGCATTAAGTAATCGGAGAAGCCTCCCCCAAGCTTGTGGGAGACTCTCTTCTTCAATTTGCACAAAATTATATATTTCCTCAAGGCAGCTTGTTTCTTATGAGCAGGGAAATATTTAGCAAAGAAGTAATAAATCATATCCTGGGGACTACGCACACAACCAGGATCAAGAGAATTAAACCAAGTTTTAGCATCACCCTTTAATGAGAACGGAAATATCTTAAGGATATAATAGTAGAGAGATTTCTCATCATTAGTGAACAGGGTGGCTATATCATTTAACTTAGTAAGATGTGCCACAACAGTTTCAGATTCATAGCCATAAAAAGGATCAGACTCAACCAAAGTAATTATCTCAGGATCGACAGAGAATTCATAATCCTTATCAGTAACAAAGATAGGCAAAGTAGCAAAAGCAGGGTCATATTTCATTCTAGCATTTGGAGATTTCTGTTTCGGTTTAACTAGTAACTTCTTAAGATCAGATCTATCATTGCAAGCAAGAAAATCTCTAGCAGTTTCTTCATCCATAACATCACCCTCAGGAACAACAGGCAATTCATACTTAGGGGGGAACCTTCATCATCACTATCTTCAATAATTTCATTCTCTCTAACCCTAGCAAGTTGTTCATCAAGAAATTCACCTAATGGCAAAGTAGTATCAAGCATAGAAGTAGTTTCATCATAAGTATCATGTATAGTATAAGTGGCATCATCAATAACATGTGACATATCAGAATTCATAGCAGTAACAGGTTTAGGTGTCGCAAGCTTACTCCAAACAGAAGGAGAATCTAGTGCAGAGCTAGATGGAAGTTCCTTACCTCCCCTCGTAGTTGAGGGAAAAATCTTAGTTCTTTAGTCTTTCAAGTTCTTCATAGTGACTAGCAGATATAAATCCCAAGTGACTCAAAGAATAGAGCTATGCTCCCCGGCAACGGCGCTAGAAAATAGTCTTGATAACCTACAAGTATAGGGGATCGCAACAGTTTTTGAGGGTAGAGTAGTCAACCCAAATTTATTGATTCGACACAAGGGGAGCCAAAGAACATTCTCAAGTATTAGCAGTTGAGTTGTCAATTCAACCACACCTGGATAACTTAGTATCTGCAGCAAAGTATTTAGTAGCAAAGTAGTATGATAGTAGCGGTAACAGTGGCAAAAGTAACGATATCAGTTTTGTAGTAATTGTAACAGCAGCAACGGTAAAGTAAACAGGCAAAGCACAATATGTGAAAAGCTCGTAGGCATTGGATCAGTGATTGATAATTATGTCGGATGCGATTCCTCATGTAATAGTTATAACATAGGGTGACACAGAACTAGCTCTAGTTCATCAATGTAATGTAGGCATGTATCATAAATATAGTCATACGTGCTTATGGAAAAGAACTTGCATGACATCTTTTGTCCTACCCTCCCGTGGCAGCGGGGTCCTAATGGAAAATAAGGGATATTAAGGCCTCCTTTTAATAGAGTACCGGACCAAAGCATTAGCACTTAGTGAATACATGCACTCCTCAAACTACGGTCATCACCGAGTAGTGTCCCGATTATTGTCACTGCGGGGTTGTCGGATCATAACACATAATAGGTGACTATAGACTTGCAAGATAGGATGAAGAACTCACATATATTCATGAAAACATAATAGGTTCAGATATGAAATCATGGCACTCGGGCCCTAGTGACAAGCATTAAGCATAGCAAAGTCATAGCAACATCAATCTCAGAACATAGTGAATACTAGGGATAAAACCCTAACAAAACTAACTTGATTACATGGTAAATCTCATCCAATCCATCACCGTCCAGCAAGCCTATGATGGAATTACTCACGCACGGCGGTGAGCATCATGAAATTGGTGATGGAGGATGGTTGATGATGACGACGGCGACGAATCCCCCTCTCCGGAGCCCCGAACGGACTCTAAATCAGCCCTCCTGAGAGAGATTAGGGCTTGGCGGGGCTCCGTATCATAAAACACGATGAAACTTTCTCTCTGATTTTTTCCTCCGTGAAAGCAAATATATGGAGTTGGAGTTGAGGTCGGTGGACGTCCAGGGGGCCCACGAGGCAGGGGGCGCGCCCCCCACCGTCGTGCACAGGGTGTGGGCCCCCTAGCCTTGATTCTTTCGCCAGTATTTTTTATATTTTTAAAAAAAATCTCCGAGGAGTTTCAGGTCATTTCGAGGACTTCTGTTTCTACACAAAGATAACACCATGGCAATTCTGCTGAAAACATCGTCAGTCCGGGTTAGTTTCATTCAAATCATGCAATTTAGAGTCCAAAACAAGGGCAAAAGTGTTTGGAAAAGTAGACACGACGGAGACGTATCAGTAGTCACTTATTTAATTGGATGTTTATTTCAGTTATATATATACATGTTATTCTTCTGTAGACAGAGCAAATCACACGGCTTATTAGCAACAATCATCTTTGTTATTATTGGTCTTCACACACATTTCTGATCACGGACCTGTTTGCTGCGTATCACTCACATATTGCTCAGTTAAACCATTTCCATTGTGTTGCGCAATAAAGGCTACAAAGAGGGATCTACTGCAGCAAGGTCTATCGAGGTCTTTGTTTTGTAATTTTTGGCATTTCTTGTTTTTTGAACACATGTTGATTGGCTTGAAGAAGGTCTATCTCGTTACCTTTTGATAATTGTTTATACGCAAGCAACTACTTTGCATTTTTCAAAGTTTTTTGTAAGAACAGAATCGCACACGAACTTATTATAGTAACCGTTTATGTTATAATTTCTCATCACAAACAGTTCATCCGAGTGGGCCGTCTGCTGCGTATCACACACATCTGGTTTACATGAATCCTTTGTGTTCTTTTGGCTGATCGCAAATGCCGCATATCACACACATCTTGTTAAGATGAACCGTTTCCGTTCTCTTGCCTAATCGAAAATAGTTTGTCCGAGTGAACCGTATGCTTTATATCACACACACCTTGATCTGGCTGACCATTTCTGTTGCATTCCCTAATAGCACACAGTTCATCGGAGCAAACTGTATGTCGTATATCACACGCACATTGATATGGCTGCCCGTTTCTGTTGTTCTTCCTCATCGCAAACAGTTCTGCTGGATCAACCGTATGCCCAACACAGCACACACAAGTAAAATCTGAACCGTGTTTGATGTGTCCGCCATCGCAAACGTTTTACACCTTTTTATGGGTTTTTTACACCATCATTTGCGATTATTGCATCGCACAAAGTTTCGCCGAAGGGTCTCTGATCATAATGTCGCGTTAGCAGCATCCTGCAGTAGTGGAGTAATGTTCACAAAAGTTAGCCAAACGAGTTTTAGAGCAAGTAATTCTCCCGATTTGAATATCATCAAAGATTTGTTTGACATGATCTCTTGAGACTCTTGCTCGAACTCGTGAGAGCTTTTGTTTGGGTCGGGGTGTGTCATGGAATTGTCACGACAGATGTCCTAGTGTGAGGACTTAGTCGTGAGGCCAACGCATCTATGTGGTAGCTTGAGAGGAGTTGTGCGGAATCGAGAAAAAGCAACACAAGATAAAGATTTAGACAGCTTCGGGCCCTGGGAAACATCATCAGGTAACAATCCTACATGTTGTTTGTGGCTAGGTCTCATTATCATCACGAGGGAGTCGCCGTAAACTGGATCTCCCAGTTATGTCTAACCCTAAGATTATTCTTCTCCCCTCTTGGGGTGCCCTGCCCCTCGTTATATATGTTGAAGCGTCGGGTTACATGTAGAGTCCAACTCGGATTAAGACTTAAACTATTCTGACTTCTCTTCATGGGCTTCTTAACGTCTTGGGCTTCATAACATCTCGGGCTTCATAACCCCTGGCCACCGAGTTATCACTGTCTGTCGGGTTATGACTGGTGCCGGTTTATGATGAGTTTGCCGGTTTATGATTGTCTGCCGGTTTATGATTGACTTAACACCTGCCGGGTTATCATATGACTTAACTCCTGCCGGTTTACCACCTGCCGGTTTACCTTCTGTCTTAGCCATCTGTCTTAACTATCAGCCGGTTTATCACCTGCCGGTTTACCAAGCCCCAGCCAGGTTATAACTCCGGCCGGGTCATACCGCGGGGTATATCCCCGACATTAGCCCCCAGTTTAATTTGGATTTATCCATGTTAAACTGATCCTGATCATCCTTAATTCCTTGTCATTTCCTTCTTCTAGAAAATCCGGGTTAATAAGCCAGCTTCATAATCAATTTGCTGACGTTGGTTTATCACAGAGAAATATTGTGAAGAATAATTCATTTGACTCAGCTCCCAATGCTTAACAAAAATATTGGTCCTTGAAATCCTCATCTGATCTTCAGCCGGCTTAAGGATGTAGAACTTGCCGGTTTATCATAGCCAAAATTTTCAGTTTACAAATATTGATGGCACCGGGTTATAATTGTAGTTAACATCAACTTGAAAATATACCTCTTATATGCCTATCACTTGTAGCCCCCAATTCTCAAGAAGGTAACGTAGTAACAGCTTAAGAATTGCTTCAATATGAATGTCACTAGCTTCAAGAAATCCATGTTTTTCATCTCAATCATTAGTCATAAACTGAGTATTCCACATATGTAGCCCCCAAGTGTCGGGCTGTCATGCTTGCAGCAACCTGGGACTTGTAATTGCCTGATGCTCATAAAAACTTCAACCAGTGTAGCCCCCAAGGGCCGGGTCATTATGCAATAATGAGCAGGGACTTTCTAAATAAAATCATGTAAATTTTGAACAGCAATGTGTATCCCCCAAGGGCCGGCTCAATAAGATAATATTGAGCTAGGACTTGATATATACTTCAATGAAAATAACATCATATGATGTAACTCCCATCATGGGGCTTGAACCCACGTCCACAAGGTTAAGAGCCTTGTGCTTTACCAACTGAGCATTGGACCCTTCAATATAATGGATTAAAAGCTTTGTACCTTGAATTGTTGACAGGAGCAATTGGTAGCCCCCAAGGGCCGGCTCATTACGATGTGATGAGTCGGGTCTTCCATAAAGTGAGCAAACAATGACTTTGCATTAGCCCCCAAGTGTCATGGTGCATGCTTGCAACGACATGAGACTTGTGTATTTGATGTAATCCCAACTTGAATAATGAAGCCCCCAAGTGCAGGGTCGTAAGCCTGCAACAACTCGGGACTATTCCTTCCATTGTAGAATAAATTATATCCATTGCGCTGAAGCGACTTTGAAAACCTCAATCATAATATTGGTTATTGATAACCATAATAAAAATCCAGCCGTGTTTGGTTATTAAAGATTTGAATAATATAATCTGGTTTCAAAACCGATTCCTGCCATACAAACCGGTATATCCGTGGACATATGATACATGCTATGATGATGTAATGATGATGCAATATATGATGCAATATATGATGATGTATGTGTATGATCAAGAGGGTTTAAGTTATGGTTCGGATACGACCAGAACCCCCAAGTAGTCATAATTATGGCATTGCGCCGATTAAGAGGTGTAGCTATGGTTCGAATACGACCAAGCCCCCAAGTGATTTCCCTGGTGCCCTTATGCCTATCAAGAGGTGCAACTATGGTTCGAACCCACAGCCCCCAAGTGATTTCCCTGGTGGTCTTAAGCCTATCAAGAGGTGTAGCTATGGTTCGGATACGACCAAGCCCCCAAGTGATTTCCCTGGTGCCCTTATGCCTATCAAGAGGTGTGACTATGGTTCGAACATAGCCCCCAAGTGATATTGTGAGCTGTGCTCAAGGGATACCCATGTTTGAGTTGTGCTGTGCAGCAGACTCTCTTTGGCCCCTTATTATAATATTGCGCTTGATAGCCGGATTACCTAAGTAACTAGAGCTGTGCTTTTATGATAATATTAATAATATTGGCTTGATAGCCGGATCAAGAGGGTATTCATAGCTATGCTCAATGAGCAGGAAGCTCCCATGTGATCAATGATAAGCCAATAAGGCAGGATATCCATGTTTGAACCGTGCATCATGGCAACAGGTCCTCTTCGGCAACCTTTAACTTTTTGCAAGAGATAAATTCTTCTTGAACCGGGATTTTGAACCGGATATTGAGAGCGTCAGAGCTTTGCAAGAGATAGTTTCCTCTTCAACCGGATTTGAACCAGATACTAAGGGCTTCAGTGCTGTGTGGGAGACAGGATTTCCCTTAAACCGGACTATAAACCAGAAGCATCATTATGAGCCGGAATATTTCTGACGGCCTTTAAATTTTCATCAATATAATAGTAGCCTCTAGGACCGGGTTGTCTTTCCCTTCAACGTCCTGGGGCACTTGAATTTGCTTAAGCTGGCAAGACTCGTTGAATCATATCATCGTAGCCCCAAGTCTTAAGATGACTCAAGGAGTTGTCTTGAGATTCTCCGTACTTGACCATAGGAGAAAGGTATATATCATTGGTGTTGATAACGCAATGTGAATCCACAAAAGGTTGAGGTGACTGCGGCGGGTTATAGATGATTCCGTATGAACTGTGCCAGCAACTCGGCCAATGGTTCCTTCCAACTGGCTGTTTGAAGTTAACCAAATTGTAATGGCGGTGACTTGTGCGCATGTCCATCGAGCCCATCGTATTATTTGCTATTTTGAGAGAAGCCTCTAGTGAAGCCTATGGCCCCCAGGTCTATTTTCCATCATACAAGTTTCCGATCTACAATATTAGTTTCTAATCTACTATTCTTGCAATCTTTTACTTTCCGATCTATAAACCAAAAATACCAAATATATTTACTTTATCGTTTATCTATCTCTAACAAATCTCACTTTTGCAAGTAACCGTGAAGGGATTGACAATCCCTTTATCACGTTGGGTGCAAGTTTGTTTGATTGTTTGTGCAGGTATTCGGTGATTTGTGTGTTGTCTCCTACTGGATTGATACCTTGGTTCTCAAACTGAGGGAAATACTTATCTCTACCTTGCTACATCACCCTTTCCTTTTCAAGGGAAAAAACCAACGCAAGCTCAAGAAGTAGCAGTTTCCTGCAATTAACTCGTGACAACACAATGCACCATGTCAATCTTGTCCTGTTTTTCGAGCTGCAGATGCCCATATTGCAATTTACAAAGATGAAACTACGACTGTCAAGAATGCAAATAATCAGGGGAATGTCGTTGGATTATATAGAATCAGACGCAACTTGCACCTTCACTGAGCCTGCCCCCGCGTCGGTCCGCACAAGCGACACGAGTGGCGAACTAGCCTCCGCCGACAGCTGTTGTATCGCCGTCTTCCCACCACGCCGCCACCAGGGCGCGCCGCCTGGCAAAGCCTATGTGGTAGTGGCGGTGATGGGGCTTCTTCCTCTGGGCATGGTCGTCCTCGTGGCCGGCGCGTGCGATTACCGGTGCATCGGTCGTCGCGCGGGTTGAGCCGGCGGTCTGGAGCACCTCTGCTCCGGCGAAGCGGCGGATCCGGGCCCTTGCGCCCAGATCTGGTGGGCAGGCGGCCGTCGGACTGCGACGGCGACCCTCGTGGCATGGTGGCATGTGCTGCTGTGGCCACTCTAGACAGGTACGGGTCCGGGCGCGTGGAGCTCCGAGACGCGCGGATCTGGTGCGGGCGGGCTACAGGCGGTGCATATTTGGAGGGGGGCAGCGCGTGGTGACAACGACTGGTTCGTGTGCATAGGCGGTAGTGGTGGTTCGGTAGGGCGACGGAGGTCGCCGTGGTGGGCGTGGCGCGGCGGCTCGGTCGCTTGGCTGGCGGCCTAAGAGGGGCACTGTCGGCTGCCGGTGGTGCCCGAATGCCGCTTGATGGAGCAGGGAGGCTCTGACTATGGTTAGATGCGGGGTGCAAGGCCTGATCTAGTCTCTGCAAGCCCTTTGTTGAGGATGCTAGCTAGTGGCCTTGCACAGCGGTGGCGTGCTTGCTGTGTGTGTGTGTGTGAGGGGGGTGCACAGTCCAGTGGAGGGATGGGTCGACCTCGACCTGCTATGTGGGAGTGGCTACACCGGGCGAAAGCCTGGCCGGTGCTGACCGATCGGCGATGACGACGCCCGTGGGCGTCGCTATCCTTCTTGGAGGCGTCGTCGGGAATCTTCATAGCCTAAACTCTCGAATCAAGTTCTTCGGGTGAAAAACCAGATCCTGCTGCAGGGTTGGGCGATGGCATCATCTTAAACGTCATTCCCCTTTTAGGGCGCCGTCTTGAAGATATTGATACCTCTGGTGCTTCCTATGACTGGACGTGCACGGTGGCTTCTGTGGCAACGATGACAGCGGTAAATATTGTCGGAGGCATGGTTTTGGTCATGGTAGTTGGCTCTTCTTCTCCGGCGTGTCTGTGGGGTTGCCCCGACCGTGTTGTTGCTGTGAAGTCAAAGCCTTGGGGGCGGGGGTATACGATAACGCGTGACAGGTGGTTCATTCGATGATCCTCCGTGACGCTAACCTTGCCTAGTTTGTTGCTGTTTTTCTTCGGTGATCCTCCATGACGCTAGCCTCACCTAGTTTGTTATTGTTTTTCTTTTAGCTTCAAATCAGGCGGCTGATTTTGTCCAATTTTAAGCCGCCTAGCCAGCTGTTCGATTCACTCAACTAGGATGGATTAGAGCAGCCCAATTCCTTCTCATCCATCGCTTCCATCCGCGGGTCACACATCATAGCTTTTGTTGCTGGCGAGCAACACCAGGGATGGGACGCTGCTGTAGAGTAGGTGAAACACCCCATGGCCGGTGATGACTAGCTTCACAGCAACGCCGGCGGCCGGCGATGAGGACCTTATGGCAACACCTGCGCCCGATGACGAGGCTGAATTAAAGCACCGACCGCCTCGGCATCGCAACACCGGTGACCCAACGGCATCGCGCCTCATCCGGCATGCAACACCAAGCTCCATTGAAGCCCCGGTGGCGCTCCAACCCGGCAATGATGCTTCAATGCAGCACCGGCCGCCTCGGCTTCGCAGCACTGGTGACCCGATGGTGTCGCGCCTCATCCGGCATGCAGCACTACCGAAACTTCATTGCAGCCCCGACGGAGCTCCATTGAAGCCACGACGGCGCTCTGATGCAGCCCCGGTGGCGACGGCGCTCTGATGCAGCCCGGGTGGCGCGGCAATAGTTCGATGTAGCACTGGCGATGCCCGAGAGGAAGCTCCATTGCAGCACCGGTGGTGCTTCCTTGCAGCCCTGGCGGAGCTCCATTGCAGCCCATCACAGCCCCTTGCAACCCCGGCGGAGCTCCATTGCAGCCCATCACAGCCCCTTGCAACCCCGGCGGCGAGCGGCCCAACCTCCTCCTGTGTGCTACGTTGCAGCACAGTCGGCAAGCTGCGCCCATCTTCGGTCTTCATGCTACGTTGCAACGCCAGCGGCGGCGCTGCGCTGGTGGACGACATCATCCCCTCCCGCTGAGCAACAATGGTGGTCGCCATGGCGAGTAGCACACAACTCATGGTGGCGTAGCCCTCTCCCTCGCAGCAGCTCCTCCCCCCTCCCCCACCACCACCCCCCACACACACTAATTTGGGCGGGATGCAGCTGGCGGTGCTCGTCGTCGTCCCCTCCCGACTTGCAACAACGTCAACTAGTGCTTGGGCGTCGCCATGAGCGTCCTCTCCCATCTCAGATGCAACGGAAGAGAGGTTGGAGGGGAAAGCGATGAGGTAGCCCACAAACGGCACGTGTCGTGTGGAGAAGACGGCTTAAGCGTCGATGTTTTCATCCGGCTTAATTGAAACATTTTCCTTTTCTTTTTATTTGACCTTCGGGTCCGCTGGCCCTTAGGACCTTTACTATCTTTTATTTTTCCGTTGCTCTCTGCTATTATCAATGAATGTTGGATCTTTAAAAAAAAATTGCACCTTCACTGACATCTCCCGACTGTTCCGTACACCGACGACTCTACGGAAAAACAAGACAACCAACAGAAGTTGAAAGATATTTCAAAAAAAAAAAAAACAGAAGTTGAAAGAAGATGCGCATTTCACTGGGCAACCATTCCATCTCTCAAGGGAAGGGCGCGTGCTGCTTCATCTCCGTGCCCGTGACGTCCACGGCGAACCCCTTGCCGTGCAGCCGCCAGTAGTCGGCGTTCGGGTTGATCCACTCCGGCTCATCCATCTCCACCCTCTCAGCCTTGAGCCCGCGAGCCGAGCTGTCCACCTTGCACCTCTCGTCGCGTGCGCGCACCAGCTCGGCGCGCACCCGGCCCGGCTCCACGGCCTGCGGCGACATCATGAGCGCCGGCGCGCCGACGGGCAGCCGGTCGCCGCGGTCCACCTGCCATGTGCACCAGAACTTGCCGTACGTCTTGGCCATCCTGGCCATCTCCGAGGTCTGCAGCATCTCCGGCACGCCCACGTCGGTCCACAGCCCGGCCTTGACCTCGTAGGCGTGCGAGTGCCACAGCCTCTGCTCCTCCGGCGGCAGGTCCTCGAAGATTTTGTCCGACACGATGTACTCCACGCCTGCAACATCCAAGCTCATAAGCAACCAAACATAATGGTCGGCGAGGCTTCGGCAACTGACATACCGATGAGGCGGGCCGAGGGCTTGTCGGAGTCGTAGACGGCGCACTGGAGGACGTCCTGGTTGAGGCGGGAGACGAAGTGGTGGACCTCGAGCTGCCGGTGCATGTCATGCGCGTACAGCGCGAAGCTGCACGCGTGCTGCTTCATCTGGCGCACCGGCTTCAACGGCTGCACCACCTGAGCGCCCATGTCGATCACCTGCGAGGAGACCGTGGTCGGCCTGCCTAGCGGCGGCGCCGTCCCGCCGGTGCCCGACGTGGGCGTGGGCGCTGGGTTCTGATCACTGGAGGACATCGCTTCTCGCGCGTTGGCAGATCGCAACAGGCTGATTGGCGATCCCTCGAGGGCGCGGTCTTCTTATCCTTCGTAACTTCGAGGCGTTCGCGCAAGCTGCCGCGACGCCGCGACGCGTGCTGCTTTAGGCGCAGGACGTGGCGTGCTTGCAGAAGGCGCGAGAACTATGAGTACGAGCTTCCACCGCAGAACGTGGCGCCTAGGGCCGATACACGTCTCAAACTTGGTAGCTCATCATCCTGACTCCTGAGCCTTTCTATTGGTAGTTTAGTTTCTTCTTTCAACAGGATACTATGGAGTACGGTAAGAGCGAGTCAGCTGGCTATAAAAATGAACTACTCTCCCGTCCTAAAAAACGCTCTTATATTATGGGACGGAGGGAGTAGTATATTCTTGTTTAGTTGGAGGAAAGAAAACATAAAAGAGAAGGTAAGCGGGTTCTTAAGCATCTTCAGCAGACGCCCTATGGAGCCGCGCGCTAAAAAAAATTACAGCGCCAAAATAACGTTTTATCGCGTCGGATGACCGGACATCTCCAGCAGACGCCCAAAAATATACTGCCCAGTTGCATCTTCAGCAGACGCCCAAAATCAGTCTCACACGCCCGTATCCAGCTCGTCGCCCGTGGCATGCTCGGTGCCATGGTCATGGCCATGCGCCGCCGCCCGTGGCGTGCTCGCCGCCGTGGGCGTACCCCGCAGCCGTCGTGGTCGTGGGCGTGCTCTGCCAGCTAGCCCTCTTTGTGGCCGTGATGCCTTTCGCCCGCGCCCGTGGCGTGGCAGCGCCTGCCGCCACGCCGCCCGTGGCGTGGGCGCGCCGCACCGCCCCCGCCGCGGCACGCTTTCGCCATGCCGCCGTGGCGCACCAGCGCCCGCTGCCCGTGGTCGCGACCTGCTCGCCCACCGTCGTGGCGCGGCTGCTCCCCGCCGCCCGTGGCGCGCCTCGCCGCCACGCCGCCGTGGCAGCGCCTGCTCGCCGCCGACCCTGCCGCCCGACCCGCCACCCCGCTGCCCCGCCGCCCCTTCGCCCGTCGCCCGCCATGGCCATGGCTGCTCACCCGCCACCCCTGCGCCCGACCCGCCGCTGGCCGCTCGCCCGCCGCCCGCCGTGCCGCACCCGTGCCCGCTGCCCGTGGCGTGCTCCTCCCGCCCACGCCGTCGTCGTGCTCGTGGTCGGCTGGCGGGCTAGCGCGCGCACGCGAGGAGGCCGACGGCAGCCAAGGACGCACTGGGCACTTTTTCAGCGTGCGTGCGAAGTTCAGCGCGCGGGAGCTCACGCCCCAAATATAGAGCTTCGGGTCCAGTTTCTTCCGGCGCGCTGAACAATTTTTACAGCATGCTCTATTATGCAGCGTCCGCTGGAGTGCTATTTCTTACTCCGCGCGCGCTAAACTTGCGATTTTTTGGGCGCGACGCTGATATTGGGCGTCTGTTGGAGATGCTCTTAGTGAAGAGCCAGCTCTAGCACGTGCTCCTAGGCACTTTGTGAGAGTGAAAGGTGAGTCATATAATAAAAGGGTAGTACATTCTTCTAACCAACCATTATACATATTGGCTATAAGATGGGCTATAGATGACATGGCAATGGCTTATAGCCAGCAGTTGGCTATACTATTAAACATGCTCTAAATTGAGCGTAGCTCACATGCTTAGTTTTTTTATGATCAACCCACTAGGAATTCAAGTCCTAAATTTGATACATGTGCTTGCATTTTTTATATATTTATGTTAGGCTTTTCTATGTTCGTTTAGTGGAAGGAGACGTTTTCATCGACCACAGGACACATGTGCTAACTTCGTCATCTCAAGATATTGTGTCGGCTCATTATCTCAAGTGATAGAGTAGGGTATATGTTCGTGCATTCGTATAATCGAATGCATATACGTGAGCATCTACGATTGGACCATGTTAAAAAAGATGTCATTGGTTTTCTACATACCACGGTTTTGAATATTTTATAGACTAGTATTTTGAATTTCATGTTTTGAATATTTTAAAGAAAATCTACTTTCATAGACTTTACTTGTGTTTAAAATAATTGTGCTACTAAATTAGACCTTGAACTTTCTTTTTGTGTATACCCGTACTGTACTACTTATAAAAGCTTGAGTTACGTGAATCCAAATGATTTCAATCGTTCAACCACCTATACCCAACGTCCCACGGTGATCCAATGATGTCCATCACATCACCAACAGAATGAAAACACCGCTAATTGCATTAATTACAGTTGATTTTCAAACATCACTAAGTGTGATAGATTTTTGGATCAACATTGATTGCATCAATTGCAATTAATCTTGGAAACAATATTAACTATACAAATAACCTTCATAATGGCCTATCTTGATTGTTTCTTTTCACTCATAATCATAAGATGTCACAGCCAACTCTATGAGCAAGAAGAGTGTGAGAAAGGGTGTTCATGCATCAATGAAGACGCAAAACGTATTACGGACTTCATGGCTGCCATGCCCGGTCGTGCATATTCCCTCCGTCCCAAATTACTTGTCGAAGGAATTGATGTATCTAGACGCATTTTAATTCTAAATACATCTTTTTTATACATTTCTACGACAAGTAATTTCGGACAAAGGAAGGACAAAGTTAGCAGCTTCACCAAGGACAATGACCCCTTTGTCACGAATTAGGACTTAGTGTATTGAAAATCCGAAACCAAATGATGTGACCTGTCATTTGAGTGGATAAATGGGGACATCAGTGCAGGTCTGCATTCGACGCAAAGTGACCACGAACAGGAGCCACGAAGCAAGTCTTGCCCCGGCGAGGCCCTTCCCATGCCTGGTGCTCGAGCTTATTGCCAGCGGCAGCAGTCGGCGTCGCCTTGGCGCACGACTTCGGAGGCGACTCCCTGTGCTGCAGCGCCCTCCGGCGCGCGGCGCCCAGCGCCGATAACGCTCCATGGCCCCTCCGGCGATATGGGACGGCCAGACAGCAATGCCCTCAGGCGCACACGACGTGGCCGACCCGGTCGTAGCGGTGCCACAGGAGCAGGTTATCGTCCTCATTAACGACGAAGAAGATAGGCCGCGTCGTTGCAGCATCCGACCCCAGCGGTCGTTGAGGCCGAAGGCGGCCCGCCGCTACAGAGGTTGCCGACGGTGGCGCGCGTTCCGAGCGACGCCATCTCCGCCAGTCACGCACTGGACTTCGGCCTCGGCGCGAGAAGAAGGTGCACACCGCAAGGGCAGTGGTGCCGGCCACCGGGGCGGCCTCGATGCTGCTCCTCCCAGGACGATGCTGCCTATTGCCATGACCCCCGGCCGGGCTCCTCGCAGAGGCGTGGCTGCCTAGGCGCACAGGTGGCGGCATCCTGCTGCCGGCCGATGGCACGACAGCGACGCCCTCCGGCGTGGCTCCTTGTAGTGGATATGACGGTGCGCCCACAGCGGCGGAAGCAGCGGCACCTCCGGCCGGCGAGCCTATATCAAATGGTTGTGGCGTAGAAAAATTTCCCACTTAGGAATTGATAGCCGCACATGAAAGGCCATGGAACTATACCTGGCCGAATTGGCCGGCCTTTAGCGTGCCTGTTAGCCCAACTACAGTCTAGCTGGCTACTCAGGATCGGACGAAGTCGAGGAAGAGATGAACTACACAGAGTAGCGGCTGTGTGGTACTAGCCTACTACTAGTTGCACTCAAGTATACTACCGAAGCAACAAGCAGAATGGCAAAACACACTCGCAAGTGCTGCTCACACACACACACGGGAGAGCTTTTGAGGCTGATTGTTATTTCACTGGAATGGCCTGCTTACAACCGATGGGCACAGGTCCTTTTATAGGCTACCTGGTCAAGCTAAAGTAAACTCCTAGGAACTACTTCGTACATGCACAGCCCTTGCGTGATCACCACCACGTAAGTGCGTTGCACTTTCCTATCCATGGACTAAGAAACTACCAGGAACATGCATAGCTATTACC
Source organism: Aegilops speltoides (assembly GCA_021437245.1). Classification (NCBI taxonomy): domain Eukaryota; kingdom Viridiplantae; phylum Streptophyta; class Magnoliopsida; order Poales; family Poaceae; genus Aegilops; species Aegilops speltoides. The sequence goes on from CM038143.1 coordinate 373,749,395, forward strand.
ACGTACTTGCATGTCCAGCTCTAGTCTACTCCTAGTCAACTTCCCTGCAATGCTAAGTGAACTACCAGGAAACTACTAGGTAAATACCACTTCCTTTCAAGCCAAGGAAGCTACTGCTGCTGCGTGCGTCCAACCGAAGACTATGGTTGACCCAACAATCTCCCCCTCAACCTTGTCGAAGGAGCTTGATATCCATGAGCCCGACTTTGTCGCGCAGTTCTTGGAACCGGACGCGACCAAGTGACTTGGTCAGGATGTCCGCCTTCGCTCACCAGTCCGGATGAACTCCACGATCACCGTGCCTTTCTCGACGCGATCACGTATGAAGTGATAGCGGAGATCGATGTGCTTGCTGCGGTCATGAAGCACTGGATTCTTGCAGAGGAAATCGCCGACTTGTTGTCGGCGAAGATGGCGCAGGGCGGTGTCTCGATTCAGCATCTCGCCGAGAAGGCGAGCAAGCCAAATCACGACATGCGCTGTAGCTGCGCGATGTACTCGCCTCGCGCGAAGATACAGCGACAACTTTCTGCCTCACCGATTGCCGGTGGCGGGACTATTCCGAGAAGGAATAGTATGCGAGGTGCTCTTCCGAGAGTCCACGTCACCAGCGTGGTCGGAGTCGCTATACCCGACCAAGCTCTCGCCATCGCCACGACGATACACGCATCCATGCGTGGCGTACCCGCGATGTACGGGAGCAGTGCTTGCGGCAGCGGTGATCGCTTGCGGAGCTTCCATGAACCTACTCGGTACCCGACAACAAGCGTGATGTCCGGTCGGGTGTGCACGAGGTACCGAGACTCCCGATGATGCTACTGATGAGTGTGGCATCCACCGCCTTCTCGGGGCTCTCCTTGCTGAGCTTCAGCCGTGCCTCCATTGGAGCATGCACAGCATAGCAGTCCTTCATGCCTGCTCGCTCGAGCATCTTGGTGGCGTAGGCCGTCTGCGTGATCGTGATGCGACCACCCTCCTGGTTCACCTCCAGCCCAAGGTAGTACCGGAGCAGCCCAAGGTCGCTCATCTTTGAAGAGGCGATGCATCTCTCCCTTGAAGCGTTGAACCTCTTTAGGCTCTGCCCCGGCGATGACCAGGTCGTCGACGTAGATGCCGATGATGAGCAGCGTGTTCGCGGTGCCACGCGAGTACACGCCATGCTCAGAAGCGCTGCGTGAGAACCCAAGGGATGCAAGGCTTGCATCAAGCTTGGCGTTCCACGCCCTTGGGGCTTGCCGGAGACCATACAGGGCCTTGTGTAATCGATACACGCCCTGCTCATGGCCCTTGGCAACGAACCCGGGTGGCTGGGAGACGTACACCTCCTCGTTAAGGTCGCCGTTGAGAAACGCCGACTTGACGTCCATGTGGTGTACCTCCCACCCGCGGTGAGTAGCCACGGCAAGGATGAGCCGCACCGACTCCAGCCTTGCCACCGGAGCGAAGACTTCCTCGAAGTCCACTCCCTCACGCTGCACGTAGCCCTTTGCGACGAGGCGCGCCTTGTGCTTGACAATGGCGCCGTGCTCGTCCTTCTTGACCTTGAACACCCACTTGAGCCCGATGGCTCGGTGCCCAGCGAGCGATGTGGTGAGTGTCCAAGTGGCGTTATCGTTGATCGACGCCAGCTCGTCCAGCATCGCATGGCGCCAGCAATCCTCTTGCTCGGCCTCCGCGAATGTGGTCGGCTCCTCGCCGGCCATCAGATGCAAGACGTCGTCGTCATCAACGTCCTCTTCCTCGGGCTGTTGCGGTGTTGCCGCAGCCTCGCCGAGGAGATCCCCCATGCGCCGAAACCGTGGGGCGCCAACGCTGTCGTCGGCGTCGAACAGCTCCGACCTCGCCGTTGGCGGGGTTGCGAACTGCCTCCCGGGACCCACGTTGCTTGACGTCGTGGTGTCCGGCGACACCGTACCCAGGGACGGTGTTCTCGGGGTTGCTGCTCCCGGATCCACACCTCCCGAGCTTCCCGGGGTGGCACTTCCCGGGGTCTTGCTTCCCGGGGTTGTAGAGTACATCGGGTACTCCACAGTGAAGGAGCTGCTTGCCGGGGCCTCCCCCGACACCTCCCAAGTCCATCGCGCGTCTTCGTCGAAGATGACATCACGCGAGACATGCACACGCTTTGAGATGGGGTCGTACATCTTGTACGCCTTAGATCCCGTCTCATAGCCCATGAACACCATCGGGGTGCTCCTGTCGTCGAGCTTCTTCAGCTGTGGGCGCGCCGTCTTGACATGCCCGACACAGCCAAAGGTGCGGAGGAAGCGTACATCGGGCTTCCTTCCGTACCACGCCTCATAAGGCGTCTTGCCATCGACGCTCCTTGTGAAGGAGCGGTTGAGGATGAAGACGGCCGTGAGCACGGCCTCCCCCCAATACGTGCTCGGCACCTGCTTTGCCTTGAGCATGCAGCGTGCCATCCCAAGCACCGTCTGGTTCCTCCGCTCGACGACGCCGTTCTGCTGCGGCGGTAAGGGCTGTGGTGGCGTTGCACCCTTTTCGTCGCGGTGCTTGTAGAAGCGTGGCGGCGTGAACTCGCCGCCACGGTCCGTGCGCAGCACGCGCAACTTGTGTCCGCACTCGACCTCTGCTGCCGCTTGCTGCTTGACAATGGCTTGCTCTGCCTCGTCCTTGGAGGCGAGGAGCAGCACCCACATGAACCTGCTATAGTCGTCAACGAGCAGCAGGATGTAGCGACGCCCTCCAGGCGTTGCCGGGGTGATTGGGCCGCAGAGGTCCCCGTGAACCAGCTCCAGGGGTTTCTGCGCCCGATAGCGTGCCTTCTCGGGAAACGGCAGACGCCGCTGCTTCCCCGCAAGGCATGCATCACACAGCTCGTCGGCGTGCTCGATGTGAGGTAGCCCACGAACGAGGTTGCCTCGCGCCATCTTCGCAACCCGTCGAAGTCTGGTGTCCTAGCGGGCATGCCAGCGCCCGCGTCGGAGACATGGCCCACGGCAAGGCACACAGGATGCACGGGTTGAAAGAAGAATTTGTAGAGGCGGTTCGGCGAGCGGGTAACCTCGATGAGCAGCCTCTTTTGCTGGTCGTGCACGGTGAGAACACCGCGCCGGATGCCGATGTTGAACCAGCCCTCGTCGAGTTGTCCGACACTCACGACGCTGCTCGTGAGTGCCGGGATGAAGTAGACGTCCGTGAACGCCCTGTGATCACCCCCTTTGTCGGCGAAGACGACGGTCCCGCGCCCGTGGATCTCCACCACGGATCCGTCTGCGAACCGCACCTTCCGGTGATTGGCGGTCCAGCTCGCGAATCGTCGTCGAACCAGTCATGTGGTTCGTGGCGCGTGTCGAGGAACCAACCCTCACTTTGCTTGGCGCCGCAAGCGTGGGTGTAGTCACGGCTCTCCTCGTTGAGGAAGACGTAGCCGCACGCACATGCCGTTGTCAGGGAGCCATCTCCCGACAACACGGTGGACCCCGAACACTTTGTTGTCGGGGTGTGGCTGACCTGAGTCTCCGTGCGCTCCTGCACGGAGTCGATGGTCGCCAGCATCATGGTCGGAGCATGGTCCGCCATATGCGTCGTTGCCGCGCCAACTTGCGCGATCTTGTCGGGTCCCGAGGTTGTCGGGGACGCCGTCGCTGGGGTGTGGCTCCCCCACACCCGAGCCTTCATCGCCTCCCAGTCGACAGGCCCCGAGAACGTCGTTGTCGAGGTGTGGCACTGGAGTGATGGTTCCCGTAGACGGGCTCCGTGCCTCCTGCACGGAATGGGTGGATGTCGGGGCCGTGGTCGTGGGAGACGCGAGCTCTCTCGCTGCGGGCTCGACTCTTGCCGGCATCATTGCCGCCCACCATCCACGTCAGCACCGGCGAGGTTTGCCGTGGCGCGGCTGCCTCGTCGGCTTTCCTCTGTGGCAATCCGGATCGATGACCCGGCATGTTGCGATGGCGGCACTTGCCACCGTTGCGGCGCCTCGCCCTGCTTGGCAGCTGCGACGCGGTTGCCGCCACCTCTGGCGCGGCCTCCGCCTCTGCCGCGACCTCTCGCTTCCGTGGGGCGCCTCCCATCTGCCGGAAGAGCCGTCGCGGCAGCCGCTGCTGGCTGCGCGTCCCATCGCTCCCCGGTGAGCGAGTAGTTCGCCGCCAAAGACGGTTGTTGGCGTCGTCGCCGCGCTCCTCAACGACCTTGGCCGCCCTACCAGCTCCTCGTCGTCATGGTGGAGAGATCCACCAAGCTCTTGATGGACCAGGCGGTTGCTTGTACTGCACGGGACGACGCGAGAAACTTGAGAATCACCATCTTGTTGTCGATGGGATCTCCGGCGTTGCGAGCTTCGTTGCGAGACCTTGCAGCCGCAAGGCGAAGTCGTCGACTTGTTCACCGCCTTGAACCGGATCTCCTCGTCTTTGGGCGCAAGGTGCGGGCCTTCGACTCAGATCGCGCTCCACGCCGATGCGCGAGTCTTGATGGTCTCCCATGCTTCCTTGGCCGTCTTCTTGGCGCCAAGGGTGAGCACCATCTCTCTCGGGACGGGCGCAAGATCGCCTCCATCGCCGGCCGGTCCTCCTCGTACTCGACATCGCCGGTTTCCACGGCTTTCCACATATGCAGCGCCTCCATGATGACTTTCATCATGACCGACCAACCAGGGTAGTTGGTCCGCGTGAGAGAGGGAAGGAGGTGCTGGACATGCCCACGTCTCGCGCGGGCGTGGCGCACCCAGCTCACCTCCGGCCTGCCTCGCGGCCATGGCAGCGTCCGCCGCCGCAGGTGTCCTCGGCCGAGCTCGCTCGGCGGTCTTAGAACCGTCATCGGCGGCGCCTCCTTTCGCATATGCTTGGCATAACCCGAGGCTCGATGCCAATTGTTAGCCCAACTACAGTCTAGCTGGCTACTCGGGATCGGACGAAGTCGAGGAAGAGATGAACTACAGAGTAGCGGCTGTGTGGTACTAGCCTACTACTAGTTGCACTCAAGTATACTACCGAAGCAACAAGCGAGAATGGCAAAACACACTGCAAGTGCTGCTCACACACACACACGGGAGAGCTTTTGAGGCTGATTGTTATTTCTTTGGAATGGCCTGCTTACAACCGATGGGCACAGGTCCTTTTATAGGCTACTGGTCAAGCTAAAGTAAACTCCTAGGAACTACTTCGTACATGCACAGCCCTTGCGTGATCACCACCACGTAAGTGCGTTGCACTTTCCTATCCATGGACTAAGAAACTACCAGGAACATGCATAGCTATTACCACGTACTTGCATGTCCAGCTCTAGTCTACTCCTAGTCAACTTCCCTGCAATGCTAAGTGAACTACCAGGAAACTACTAGGTAAATACCACTTCCTTTCAAGCCAAGGAAGCTACTGCTGCTGCGTGCGTCCAACCGAAGACTATGGTTGACCCAACAGTGCCGACCCGATAGTCCGCGTGCTCGGCCAGTCATGGGCCGGCCCGACACGTGACTAAATGGGTCGTGCCCGGCACGTAGTGTAACATCTCAATTTCTAATTTGAATGTTATACATAGATCATTCATATGCATATCATATTTTACAGTATTTGGTTGTGATTTAAAAAATTTAAGCAACTCAAGGACCCAAGGAGAGAGTTGGAGGTTTCATTTAAATTTTCATTTTTGAGTTTATTTTCAAATTTGAAAAGTGGATCAATTTGACTTTCAATAGTTTCTTTCCAATTATTTCAATTCAATAAAAATAAATGAGAGAAGATAAAATGACTTCTTCAAAACAGAGGAGAAATATTGCAAAGGAAATCTTGAAGTCAGATTATTTTTAGTTGAAATTTTATTTGCAATTTTATTTGAATTAGAAAAAAATATAATATGCATTCTTTTAAAAATTGCATTTAGTCTAGAAAAAAGTTCATCTTGTCCCAAATATTATGTAGGGATGGTGAAAATTGTTTTTGGCATTTTAGGACTTTATTTTTATTTATTAGGACTTTTTTCTTCGCGACACCGTTTAAAAAAAGTTTCCTAGGTCGGCCCAGGGCGCCGCCGCCTTCCCCGCAGCCGCTCCCGAGCGGGAGTCCGCGCCACCGCCGCGACCGGAGTCCGGTCCGTACTCCTCTCCGTCGCCTCCTCCCCCAAGCCGAGTCGGCCACCCCTCCCCTCCTTATATACCGCCCGCCTCGTCGCCTCTCCCTCGCCAACCACGATTCGCGCCGCATCTCTTCTTTCTTTGTTATTCTTGCGCCGTCCGCCGCCGCTTGTTCTTGCGTCGCGCCGCCGCCGCTGCCGCTGCTGCCTCGCCGCGCCGCCGCTTGCCGCTGTCGTCGTTGTCGCCTCGCCCGCCGCCGTCAACCGGTGAACCGCCCCCGGCCGAACCCGGTTAAACGGTAAAAACCGATCCGGTTCTCGATTTATTTTTTCGGTTTAGTTTAGATCAGTTCGTTTTTTAGATCGGTTAAATAGCGGACGTTCACCAGTTAGTTTCTTTTAACGAACGGTTTCGTTCGTTAAGTTCTATTAGCGGACGTTCGTCCGATAGATTTTCCTTTTTCCGTTTATCTCGGCCAGGGACCTATCCGTGAGTAGTTTTATCGTGATTTAGCCCCTGATCTTAAAACTAGCGTAACTTTTAGCTCGTTTATCGAAATTAGATGAAACCAACGCCTAAATCTTCGTAACGATCCCCTCTTTCCAGTAAACCAACTTGAACATGATTTTAACAATTTAAAATTTTAGTTTAGTTCAGATTAGAATTCGATCTTGTTTCGTTTGTATCTTGAGTTTCGCATCTCCGTTTGAGTTGATTCTTTTTGCAAATCGTAGATAATCACATGTACCTATTGTTAAGATCTAATCCACATGATAATAATGCTGTTAGGTTTCATTGTCTGTCTAGATTGGTTGTTTTCTTTGAGTTTTATTTGGATCTTTTCTTGATTTCTCTTTGTTTCGTTTGCTTGGTTGCTTATGTAAGATACTGTTTGTCTATGCTAGATTTCCCGGAGTAGGAAGCTTGTTACTACGAATCTCTAGAGTTTTCAGATGTCAGCAAGGCAAGTTATACGTTGATCATACTCTTCTATACCCAGTTTTTACTATGCATTAGTTTTGCCCCTCAAATATTTGCATGAGTAGGTTTGGGAACAAGTGGTTTGGTTGTAGTATTTGAGGTAGGAACCTAATACCTTTGATCACCCCGGGAATATATGTTATGCTCAATTATTGCTTAGCCTTGCTCGTAGACGGGGATTGGATAGTGATACACATGAAAGTTGTGAGAGTTATTAATTTTGGATAACATTAAGGTGGCAACTTTAATACACATCTGGCTGGATTGGTTGGGGCACCTCGAGAATCTAGTGCGTGCCCGTTTGGGAAATCCCGGAGTACCCGTGTGATTTTCCTCGGTTCGCCACCCAGGCTCAAAGGGATCATATGATATTTCATGCCTAGAAACTTCCGTGTGCATCCACAAGCCATTATGGGCTCTGGCGTAGTTGAGTAAGTTGCGTCAGCTCTCAAAGAGATGGACTAGTAGATGTAGGGGAAAGTAGGTGTAGAGGTCTGCCTAGAGTAGAGAGTTAATGCTTCAGAAAGACTATGTCTCGATCTTTCGGTCATGGATGCGGTCGAGTCTTGTAGGGAGAAGTGCGCAACCTCTGCAGAGTGTATAAACTAATCATGGTTAGCCATGTACCCGGTTATGGACATCTTGAGTATCTAGAATTGGATATTATTGTTGGTCTCATCACTTTTAAGTTAATTGAATTGGGTTTAATGATGATACTTGTTTAATTGGGATTTGAGTTGGAGGAACCTTCTTAAATATTGGAACAACTTGGGTGTAGTAAATAAATTTATTCCCTTGTTGTAGGGAAAAACTAGCTTTATGCAAAATCATAAACTTAGAGCCTCCACTAGCCAAATATTGCATGTAGATGTAGTTCTTGCATTCATTGCTTTACAGTGTAACTCTGCCAGCATATTCAATGTGTTGACCTACACGGCGGCAACGTCTCATGTTGCAGATTTCTCAAACGATGAATAAGGTGCGATAGGTCGTTGTCGTGCACTCAGCTATGCCGTTGGACTTGATGGACTCATTTACCTTCGAAGCTTCCGCAGTTATTTAGTTTAGATGGCCTTCAGCCATATTATTTGTGTAATTGTACTCTTTATGAGGACCACAATGTAATAAGTGTGTGATTGAACTCTGCTATAATTCCTCAAGTACTGTGTGTGTCAGCATTACCGATCCAGGGATGACACTTAAGCATAGAGATTTTGGTCCATTGGGATCGTGGTCGCTACAAGATGGTGTCAGAGCACACGCTGACTATAGGACGCGACCACTAGGACAAGCCACAGGATTACTCTTCTCTGCTCATTTCTAATTCTCATGTATTTCTACTCTATAGATGGCGGACCCTAGGAACAAGTTCACTCAGCCGGATGACGACACCCCTTTCGGATGACACTTGAGGGAAGTCACTAAGTACCTGAACATCGGACTACCAAGCTTCACAGGGACTTTCTTTTCAACTTTACCGGAAGAGGAGCGTTGGAGGATCAAAGTTCATGTACATTGGAGGACATTTGCGCCAACAACAGAGCCCATTAATTTTACTTTGGATGCACCAAGTTGGAACTTTGGAAAGAGCATGGCAGCCCATATCACTTTTGGGCGCATATGTGAAGTATATCACAAGGATCTTGAAGACACTGTCTATCAGATATGTGGACGTCGAGACGAGGAATGGGAAATGATTCGTACCAGGAAGGATGGATCAATTGCAGCATGCATTCAGGAGATGGGAGAGCACATTCGCCGATACGAGAATCAGATGTGCTCCATCATGAAGAAGACCAAGAAGCTGATGAAGAAGAATATCGAGCTCGAAGAGGAACTCAAGTCAACACGTGATGGATATGAAGAAGAAATTGTTGTACTACTAGAGAAGCATGAAGATTTGAAGAGGAAGCTAGGACTACCCGTGGAGAACCGTAAGCGAGAACCTGAAGTGGAGATCCGTTCGGAGGACTACATCATCTTGGATGACACCGACATAGACAATGATGCAAATGATGACATTGATGATGACTACGTAGACGAAGCTGGAGCAGATATCCTGGAGTCTTCCACCGATCAAAATTTCTAGACGACCACCATGTTACTAGTAGTATTCTTCCAAGTAGTTAGCATCGATCGATTTGTAATCGTAGTTAGATCGTTTGTGTGAACCTTGTTTGATATTGAATGAAGTGAATTGATTTTATTTGCCTCATGTGCATATGGGTAGTGAAATCTCTCTTAGATCTCATTCTATTCTGTTTTCTCACCCCTTCTAACCCATCAGATGCCTCCGAGACATGACACCGGATTCGTGTTCCCACTGGAGCACATCCAGTTGATCCAGCAGCAGAATGCCTTGATGCAGATGCTAGTGTGGAATCAGAACCAAGGCAACAACAACAACAACAACAAAAACAACAACAACAACAACAACAACAACAACAACAACAACAACAACAACAACAACAACAACAACCCACCGCCACCACCCCCTGTTGACAACCTAGCCTGTTTTCTGAGGTTGAATCTGCCGGTGTTCTCTAGCAGCACTGAGCCGATTGTTGTAGATGATTGGCTCCGCAAGATTGGAAGGGAGCTGACTACTGTAGGATGCACATATGTGGAGAGAGTGCGCTTTGCCGCACATCAGCTTGATGGACCCGCATCATCTTGGTGGGAGAACTTCACCACCACTTACCCCATTGATACAGTTACCTAGGATCAGTTCCAGCAGGCTTTCCGCACCGCCCATGTTTCAGCTGAAGCTATGAGCATGAAGAAGCGCGAGTTTCGCAACTTGCGCCAAGGAAGTCATACAGTGGGACAGTATGTGGATGAGTTCAGCAAATTAGCCCGTTACACCCTAGATGATGTGGCCACAGATGCCGCGAAGCAGGAGAAGTTTCTTGAGGGACTCAATGATGAGCTAAGCATGCAGTTGATGGTGGCAACTTTCAACAACTACCAGGACTTGGTAGACAGGGCCCTCCTGATAGAAGGCAAGCAGCAACATATTGATAATCGCAAGAGGAAGTATGGACAGGGGAGGTACACTTCTGGAGCTCAGCAGAAGCCTCGCTATTCTCCCTACCGGGAGGACATACTCATAACCATGGAGGCCATAACCATGGAGGACATGCGCACAATGGAGGAAGTTCACACAACCACAGTGGCCCTAAGAATGGCAATGGGAATGGAGGAAGCAACAGTCAGAATCGTTCCAACCCCGCGACACCAGCCAAGAGGGATCTGAGTCGCATTACTTGTTTCAAGTGCGGGAAGACCAGACATTACGCCACTGAATGTCCTGAAGAAAAGAATGGAAATGGCAATGGAAGTTCTCCAAAGAAGCCCAACCCCTTCACCAAAGGTCAGGTGAACCACGTCAGTGTGGAGGAGATTGAGGAGCAGCCCGACGCAGTTGTCGGTAAGTTTTTGATTAATGCATTTACAGAAATTGTTCTTTTCGATACTGGTGCATCTCATTCATTCATATCAAGGGGATTTGTGGATGAGTATAAGTTGCCAACAGTAGCCCTTAAGTCACCTATGTTAGTAAGTTCCCCAGGAGCGGAGTATATGGCTAGTAGGGGACGCTATCAGTTCCCAGTAACCATAGGTAGACATGTTTTCCCCACCAACCTGATTGTCCTGGAGTCACAAGGATTGTATGTGATACTAGGCATGGATTGGCTATCCAAATATGAGGGAAACATCGATTGCGCCAGTAAATCAATTCTTCTCACCACCCTGGAAGGAAAGAGGATCAAGTGTGTTGTATGTGTCTAGGCATGCGCCGAGGAGGACTCAGATGAATTCCTTATCAGGAGTTGTTCAGGAGGAAGTACCAGTGGTGAAGGATTATCCCGATGTATTTCCGGAGGAGTTACCAGGCATGCCACTAGATCGAGATATTGAGTTTTTGATTGAGTTATTGCCAGGCACCAGACCCATATCAAAGGGACCGTATCGGATGCCCACAAATGATTTGGCGGAAATTAAGAAACAGATTAAGGAGTTACTGGAAAAAGGTTATATTCGACAAAGTTCATCACCTTGGGGAACCCCAGTGCTTCTAGTGGAGAAGAAGGATGGATCTTTGAGGATGGTTGTTGATTATCATGCGCTGAATGAGGTGACGATCAAGAACAAATACCCTCTGCCGATGATCAATGATTTGTTTGACCAGCTGCAAGGAGCTATGGTTTTCTCCAAGATCGATCTTCGATCAGGTTATCACCAGTTGAAGATCCAAGAGTAGGATATACCTAAGACAACTTTTACCACGAGGTATGGGGTATATGAGTATACAGTTATGTCATTTGGTTTGACTAACGCCCCTGCCTATTTCATGAGTATGATGAACAAGGTGTTCATGGAGTTTTTGGACAAGTTCGTCGTGGTGTTCATAGATGATATATTGGTCTACTCGAAGAATGAAGAAGAGCATAAGGAACATTTGCGATTGGTTCTGGAGAAGCTCAGGGAACATCAGTTATATGCCAAGTTCAGCAAATGTGAATTTTGGTTGAAGGAAGTTGGATTTCTTGGACATGTTATATCTAGAGAAGGAATAGCAGTAGACCCTACCAAGGTTGCTTCTGTCACTAAATGGTTGGCACCCACCTCAGTGGGACAGATCAGAAGTTTTCTTGGACTCGCAGGTTATTACCGGAGATTTATTGAGAATTTTTCCAAGATTGCGAAGCCCATGACGGAGTTATTGAAGAAGGACACCAAGTTCAAATGGACTAAGGATTGTGAGGCCATTTTTCAGGAGTTAAAGAAATGTTTGGTTACAGCCCCAGTGCTGATTCTCCCAGATATACGCAAGGATTTCCAAGTGTATTGTGACGCTTCACGTCAAGGACTTGGGGGTGTGCTTATGCAAGATGGAAGAGTTGTTTCATATGCCTCACGACAGCTTTGACCTCATGAGTTGAATTATGCTACGCATGATTTGGAGTTAGCAGCCGTGATGCATGCACTCAAGACATGGAGACACTTTCTCATCGTAAACCGTTGTGATGTTTATATGGATCATAAGAATTTGAAGTACATCTTCACGCAGAAGGAGTTGAACCTCAGGAAAGGAGATGGTTGGAGCTCATAAAGGATTATGACATGAGATTGCATTATCATCCAGTAAAGGCTAACGTCGTAGCAGATGCATTGAGCCGCAAGAGTTATGTTAACACGCTCATAACCGGAGGATTGCCTAAGGAGTTAGCAGACGACCTTCGAGAGCTACACTTGGAGATAGTTCCGAGAGGTTATGTTGTAGCATTGGAAATTCAATCCACTTTGTTGGGTAAGATGAGAGAAGCCCAGAAGGCGGACAAGGAGATTGCTGAGATAAAGGAAAGGATGAGTAAAGGAAAGGCTAAAGGATTTTGTGAGGATGAGCATGACACTTTATGGTTTGAGGATCGTACTTATGTGCCTAATGACCCTGAGATCCGGGAGTTGATTCTTCAGGAGGCTCATGATTCGCCTTACTCGATTCACCCAGGCAACACCAAGATGTATCTAGATTTGAAGGAAAGTTTCTGGTGGACAGGAATGAAGAAGGATATTGCCGAGTATGTAGCAGTATGAGATGTATGTCAGAGAGTTAAGGCAGAGCATCAGAAACCAGCAGGGTTACTACAGCCTTTGCTGATACCCGAATGGAAGTGGGATAAAATTGGCATGGATTTTTATCACTGGATTACCCAGGACCTATTTAGGCTATGACTCTATTTGGGATGTAGTTGATCGCTTGACGAAAGTAGCCCATTTCATCCCTATGAAGACAACTTATACGAGTGCTAAGTTGGAAAAGATATACATGACCAGGATCATATGTCTGCATGGAGTTGCGAGGACCATCGTATCAGATAGAGGAACACAGTTTAGTTCAAAGTTTTGGAATCAGTTGCATGAAAGTTTGGGTACCAGGCTACAGTTCAGTACAACTTTTCATCCACAGACAGATGGACATACCGAGAGAGTCAATCAGATTCTGGAGGACATGTTGAGAGCTTGTGCGCTAGATTATGGATCAAGTTGGGATGATAATTTTCCCTATGCAGAGTTATCCTATAACAACAGTTATCAAGCCAGTTTGAAGATGGCCCCTTTCAAAGCCTTGTATGGAAGGAGGTGCAGGACACCACTCTCGTGGGATGAATTTGGAGATCGACAGTTGTTCAGACCAGACTTAATCAGAGATTCTAAGGAGAAGTTTAAGTTGATTCGAGATAGACTCAAGGTAGCTCAGTCCAGGCAGAAGAGTTATGCGCATACTAAACACAAGGAGGCAGCTTATGAAGTCGGAGACAGAGCATATCTTCGTGTGTCCCCACTTTGAGGAGTTAAGTGTTTTGGAGTCAAGGGAAAGCTAGCACCACGTTTTGTGGGACCATATAGAGTTTTGGAACGCATGGGAGAAGTTGCCTACAAGTTGGAATTGCCCGAAGGATTGTCAGTAGTTCATGATGTGTTTCACGTTTCCCAGTTGAAGAAGTGCCATGCAGAGATGGCCGACATTCCTCTGAGAGATCTGATGCCCTTGGAGGCAATTCGGTTTGATGATGATCGACCTATGAAGAGAAGCCAGTCAAGATTCTCGAGTTTTCCAGCCGAGTTACTCGCAGCAAGGTTATCAAGTTTTGCAAATTTCAGTGGAGCCACCATACCGAGGAGGAAGCCACCTGGGAGCAAGAAGAAGACCTCCGCAAGGATCACCCACACCTTTTTGCTAACCAACCTCCATCTCGAGGGTGAGATTCATCTTAAGGGGGGGTAGGTTTGTAACATCCCATTTTTCAATTTAGATGTTATACATAGGTCATTCATATGCATATCGTATTTTATTGCATTGAGTTGTTATCCAAGAAATCTTAAGCAACTCAAGGACCCAAGGAGAGAGTTGGAGGTTTCATTTAAATTTTCATTTTTGAATTTATTTTCAAATTTGAAAAGTGGATCAATTTGTTTTCCAATAGTTTCTTTCCAATTATTTCAATTCAATAAAAATAAATGAGAGAAGATAAAATGACTTATTCAAAATAGAGGAGAAATTTTGGAAAAGAAATTTTGAAGTCAAATAATTTTTATTTGCAATTTTATTTGAATTAGAAAAAAATATGCATTATTAAAAAAAATGCATTTAGTCCAAAAAAATGTCCATCTTGTCCCAAATATTAGGTAGGGATAGTGAAAATTGTTTCTGGAATTTTAGGACTTTTATTTTTAATTATCAGGATTTTTTCTCTTTGCGGCACCATTTTAAAAAGTTTCTGGGCGGCCCGGCAAGGCCGCCGTCTTCCCATTGTCGCTCGGCGGAGTCCATCATGCCGCCATGACCAGGAGGCTGGTCCGGACTCCTCTCCGCCGCCCTCTCCCTCAAGCCGAGTTGGCCACCCCTCCCTTCCTTATAGACCGCCCGCCCCGCCGCCTCTCCCTCCCTAACCCGCAGCCGCCGCCTCCACCGCAGCCGCCGCCTCCACCCACCGCCGCCGCCGCTTCTTCTTCATCTCCACCGCCGCTAGATCTTTCTTCTGCTGCTTGCTGCTGCCATTGCTGCCGCTTGCCGCGTCGCCGCTGCCGCTGTCGTCGCCTTGCTCGCCGCCGCGCCGGAAGCCACCGTCGACCGCCGAACCACCGCCGGCCGAACCCGGTTAGCCGATAAAAACCGATGTGGTTCCCGGTTTATTTTTTCGGTTTAGTTTAGATCGATTCATTTTCTTAGATCGGTTAAATAGCGGACGTTCACCCGTTAGTTTCTTTTAAGGAACGGTTTCGTTCGTTAAGTTCTGTTAGCGGACGTTCGTCCGATAGATTTTTCTTTTTCCGTTTATTTTCGGCCAGGGACCTATCCGCGAATAGTTTTATCGCGATTTAGCCACAGATCTTAAAACTAGCGTAACTTTTAGCTCGTTTATCCAAATTAGATCAAACCAATGCCTAAATCTTCGTAACGATCCCCTATTTCCAGTAAACCAACTTGAACATGATTTTGACAATTTAAAATTTCAGTTTAGTTCAGATTAGTATTCGATCTTGTTTCGTTTGTATCTTGAGTTTCGTATCTCCGCTTGAGTTGATTCTTTATGCATATCGTAGCTAATCACATGTACCTATTATTAAGATCTAATACACATGATAGTAATGTTGTTAGGTTTCGTTCTCTGTCTAGATTGATTGTTTGCTTCGAGTTTTATTTGGATCTTTTCTTGATTTCTCTTTGTTTCGTTTGCTTGGTCGCTTATGTATGCTATTGTTTGTCTATGCTAGATTTCCCGGAGTGCGAAGCTTGTTACTATGGATCTCTAGAGTTTTCAGATCGTCAGCAAGGAAAGATACACTTTGATCATACTCTTCTATACCCAGTTTTTACTATGCATTAGTTTTTCCCCTCAAATATTTGCATGAGTAGGTTTGAGAACAAGTGGTTTGGTTGTAGTATTTGAGGTAGGAACCTAATACCTTTGATCACCCCAAGAATATACGTTATGCTCAATTATTGCTTAGCCATGCTCGTAGACGGGGATTGGATCGTGATACACATGGAAGTTATGAGGGTTATTAATTTTGGATAACATTATGGTGGCAACTTTAATACACATCTGGGTGGATTGGTTGGGGCACTTGGAGAATCTACTGCTTGCCCGTTTGGGAAATCCTGGAGTACCCGTGTGATTTTTCCTCGGTTCGCCACCCAGGCTCAAAGGGATCATATGATATTTCATGCCTAGAAACTTCCGTGTGCAGCCATAAGCCGTTATGGGCTCTGGCATAGTTGGATAAGTTGCGTGAGCTCTCGAAGAGGTGGACTAGCAGATGTAGGCGAAAGTAGGTGTACCGGTCTGCCCAGAGTAGAGAGTTAATGCTTCAAAATGACTATGTCTTGATCTTCCGATCATGGATGCGGTCGAGTCTTGTGGGGAAAAGTGTGCAACCTCTGCAGAGTGTATAAACTAATCATGGTTAGCCGTGTCCCCGGTTATGGATATCTTGAGTATCTAGAGTTGGATATTATTGTTGATCTTATCACTTTTAAGTTAATTGAATTGGGTTTAATGATGATACTTGTTTAATTGGGATTTGAGTTGGAGAACCTTCTCAAATATTGGAACAACCTGGGAGTAGTAAATAAATTTATTCCTTTGTTGTAGGGAAAAACTAGCTTTGTGCAAAATCATAAACTTAGAGGCTCCACCAGCCAAATATTGCATGTAGATGTAGTTCTTGCATTCGTTGCTTTACAGTGTAACTCTGCCAGCATATTCAATGTGCTGACCTACACGGTTGCAACGTCTCATGTTGCAAACTTCTCAGCCGATGAATAAGTTGCGATAGGTCGTTGTCGTGCACTCAGCTATGCCATTAGAGTTGATGGACTCATTTACCTTCGAAGCTTTCGCACTTATTTAGTTTAGATGGCCTTCAGCCATATTATTTGTGTAATCGTACTCTTTATGAAGACCTCGATGTAATAAGTGTGTGATTGACCTCTGTTATAATTCCTCGAATACTGTGTATGTCAGCATTACCGATCCAGCGATGACACTTAAGCATAGAGACTTTGATCCATTGGGATCGTGGTTGCTACACGTGGCCCGCCTAGTGTCGTGCCTGGGTCACGAGGCTGGGCACGCGTGCTAGCTCGGCACGTGAAAGTGCAACTATCCCTAGGTGGTTTTGGTAATTCATAACAACATATAGCTCATTGAGCTAATGCTATTCCAAGACTATTATTCCAGGAAAGCTCAATGAATGGCATGGCATGGATGACGAAAGTGGATCCCTCAAAATACTAAGGACAAAGGATTGGCTCAAGCTCAAAAGCTCAAGACTCTTCATTTTATATTTTAGTGATCCAAGATCACATTGAGTCTATAGGAAAAGCCAATACTATCAAGGAGGGATGAGGTGTTGCTTAATGAGCCTCTTGCTTCATGTGCTTAGTGATATGCTCCAAAACCCTCAACTACTTTCCCACATCCACAAATGACCTACACCCAAAGCCAAAATCGGTCACACCAATTCTTTCTATCCGGCGCCACCGATTCCAAAATTCATAGCCACTGCCACAAACCCTAATCAAATCGGTCTTACTGATAGGGATCTCGGTCTCACCGAGATGGGGTTGTAATCTCTTTGTTTCCCTTCATAACGTTTCGGTCTAACCAGAAGTGAGCGATCGGTCCCACCGAGATTGAAATGTAAACTCTCTGTTTCCTTTTTGTAACATTTCGGTCTCACCGAAGAGAGCAAATCGGTCCCACCGAGTTTACCTGACCAACTCTCTGGAAAGCTTATTACCAAATCGGTCTCACCGAGTTTGTGTAATCGGTCTTACCGAGATTGCGTTATGCCCTAACCCTAACCGAATCGGTCTCATCGAGATGCATGTCAGTCCCAACGAAAACCCTAACGGTCACTAGGTTTACTAAATCGGTCGACCGAAGTTTAACAATTCGGTCCCACGAGTTTGGTAAATTGTGTAACAGTTAGATTTTGTGTGGAGGCTATATATACCCTCCACCTCCTCTTCATTCGTGGAGAGAGCCATCGAATGAACCTACACTTCCAACTTACCATTTCTGAGAGAGAACCACGTACTCATGTGTTGAGGCCAAGATATTCCATTCCTACCATATGAATCTTGATCTCTAGCCTTTCCAAGTTGCTTTCCACTCAAATCTTCTTTCCACCAGATCCAAAACCTATGAGAGAGAGTTGAGTGTTGGGGAAACTATCATTTGAAGCACAAGAGCAAGGAGTTCATCATCAACGCACCATTTGTTACTTCTTGGAGAGTGTTGTCTCCTAGATTGGCTAGGTGTCACTTGGGAGCCTCCGACAAGATTGTGGAGTTGAACCAAGGAGTTTGTAAGGGCAAGGAGATCGCCTACTTCGTGAAGATCTACCGCTAGTGAGGCAAGTCCTTCGTGGGCGACGGCCATGGTGGGATAGACAAGGTTGCTTCTTCATGGACCCTTCATGGGTGGAGCCCTCCGTGGACTCGCGCAACCGTTACCCTTCGTGGGTTGAAGTCTCCATCAACGTGGATGTACGATAGCACCACCTATCGGAACCATGCCAAAAACATCCGTGTCTCCAATTGCGTTTGAATCCTCCAAACCCTTCCCTTTACTTTCTTGCAAGTTGCATGCTTTACTTTCCGCTGTCTATATACTCTTTGCATGCTTGCTTGAATAGTGTGATGATTGCTTGACTCATCCTAAAATAGTTAAAATCTGCCAAACTCTAAAATTGGGAAAATGTTAAGTTTTTATTGGTCAAGTAGTCTAATCACCCCCCCCCTCTAGACATACTTCAAGGTCCTACAAGTGGTATCAGAGCTTTGGTATCCATTTGCTTTGATTTCCATAGCTTTTGGTGGTCATAGCCTTGGTTTCACAACGTAGGAGAGTATGGCGTCTAGTGAGGGAAATTATCACCATAGAGGTCCTTACTTTGATGGTACTAATTTTGCTAGTTGGAAGCATAAGATGAGAATGCATATTCTTGGACATAACCCCGCTGTTTGGGCAATTATGTGTATTGGCTTGCAAGGTGAATTCTTTGATGGGAGAGAACCGAACCGTGAAACTAATGCAGAAGAATTGAAGATGCTGCAATACAACGCTCAAGCTTGTGATATCATCTTCAACGGATTGTGCCCCGAAGAATTCAACAAAATCAGTCGTCTTGAGAATGCAAAGGAAATTTGGGATACTTTGATTGATATGCATGAAGGTACCGAGTCCGTCAAAGAATCCAAGTTGGATGTGCTCCAAAGTCAGCTTGACAAGTTCAAAATGAAGGATGGTGAAGGTGTCGCTGAAATGTACTCTAGGCTTGCTCTTATCACAAATGAGATTGCCGGCTTAGGGAGTGAAGAGATGATCGACAAATTCATCATCAAGAAGATCTTAAGAGCATTGGATGGAAAGTATGATACCGTGTGCACATTGATTCAAATGATGCCAAACTACAAAGATCTCAAGCCAACGGAAGTCACTGGAAGAATTGTTACTCATGAGATGTCACTCAAGGATAAGGAGGAACTTCACAACAAGTCAAGTGGTGCTTACAAAGCCTCAAGTGAAGCCCCCACATCATCAAGCGAGAAACAAACCTTCAATGAAGAATTGAGCTTAATGGTGAAGAACTTCAACAAATTCTACAAGAGTAGAAGCAAATAAAGAAGCTCCAAGTCAAGGTCTTACAATGACAAGAGATCTTCTAGTCGAGGCGCAATTGCTACAATTGTGGGAGACCGGACACTATTCAATGAGTGTCGACACCCTACAAAAGAAGAGAAGATTCTCCAAGAAGAACGAGCAAAAGAGAAGAATCACCACCAAGAGAGAGGAGGAGTAGAGATGATCGTTATGAACGAAGACCCTCACGGAGAAGCAAGGATTCGGAAAGGAAGGACAAGTCATCAAGGAGCTACACAAAACGAAGACATCAAGCTCATGTTGGTGAATGGGTATCCGGCTCCGACTCCGACAATCACTCCGAGAGAAGCTATCACTCCGACTCTGAATACACTCAAGATGAAGGTGTTGCCGGTCTAGCACTTGTGTCAACCAACTCCTACGACATATTTGATTCACCAAATGAAGGTGTTGGAAGATGCTTCATGGCCAAAGCTCCAAAGGTAACACACCCTGAGTATGTTGATTTCAATAGTGATGAAGATAACTTGCTTGTGGATGACGATTTACTTGTTGACAACTCTAGTGATGAATACTATGATGAAACGACAATTAATCATGCTAATCAAGATAAAATGAATGACAATGATAAGGAGAGGATTGAGCTTCTAACTAAAGAACTAAACACTCTTAAGTTAGCTCATGAAACTATCTACGAAGATCATCGAGAACTTTTAAGGGCTCATGAGAAGTTACACTTTGAAAAGCTTAATCGTGAGCAAGAGCATGAGTTCTTAAAGGCAATCAATGATGATCTTCGCAAGAAAAGTTCTTCTTACATTGCCAAGCGTTTACTCTTATCTACTTACATGCCTCAAGTCAAGTCAAGTAACAAGTACAAGAAAGATACTTCCTCTAGTAGTAACAATAATAATGTCAAATCTAATATTGTTGCTTCTAGTAGTTATCTTGATTCCACTAATGATTCTCTTAGCCAAGTTACACTTGAGCAAGAAAATAGCTTATTGAAGGGAATTATAGAAAGGTGTTTACAAGAGCCTTTAGGGAGTAAGCAATTCGAGGAAATTGTACGCAAGCAAGGAAGGCATCGGAAGAATCAAGGTGTTGGTTTTGAACGAAGGTTCAATGCCAATGGAGTTGAGTGGGAAGAAGATCAATACCCCAAGACGAAGTTTGTTCCTCAACAAGAGAAGTATGATCCTACTTCTTTCAAGGGAACATAAGCTCAAGATGATCTTCCACCACAAGGACCACAAGAACAAAGGCAAAGACAAGCTTCAAGAAGAGATTGATGCATTTGAAGAAGCACCTAAAGCCTCATTCAAGTGGATCCCCAAGACTACGTCAAGTTCTACTTCATCAAGTACAACTGCAACTCCAAGGATTCCCATCAAGATGATGTGGATCCCGAATAAGAAGAACTAGAGAGTTCTTGAGGGTGACTCCGCCAACATTCTTCACTCATATCATTATGGCAAGAACAAGTGCAATCAACTTCCACATCTTGCACTAGTTCAAGGAGTCACAAACCCTCATGTTGGTAAGGCAAGGGACAAGGTAACCTAATGATTTCATGGACATCATTTTGTGTGTGCATCACTCTATGTCTATGGATATTCTTGTTTGTTCCTTGTGGGACTAACCCATGTAGGTAAGTTGAAAGTGCAACTCACTCCAAAGGATTGCTCCAAATGATCTACATCAACATTGAGCATCCACATCTTCGACACCTACATGAAGTCATCATCGACAAAACCCAAGGTTAGTTCATCCCTCTAAGGGGGGATCTCACATCTAGGGGGAGCTTAACTCTAAGAATTGAGTCAAAGCAACTCTAATGGTGTGAACATATCAATGCATTATGTAAAAGTGGTAACCCCACTTGAGCTTAAACGATGAGTATGACCTATGATCAAATGTTCTCATTTGACTCCTAAGTCAATATACTCATATATAGATGACCTAGTCATCGCCAATTGTTTGATAGATGCTAGAACTGGTTGTGCATGCTTTGCCGCATATTTCATTTGCCATCTTATTGTGTGAGCATGTTGGTGCATATTTTACTCATTCAAGAACATCCACTTGTTGTTTTGATTGTTTGCTCTCTTTTCTTGTTGCCAAGTGGATGGACAAGAATGCCTAAGAACCTTCTTTAGCTATCTATGCTTTTCTCGTCTCAAACTCTTTTCATGCTACATCCCAAAATTTGATCAAGTCAGATTCGAACCACTCTATGTGAGGAGCACTCGGAGTCCCCGATTCGTCATAGACTTAAACCTCCAAAACCTCTTTGTGACTCTCAGTCTGACCGATTCCTCCATTTCGGTCCTACCGAGATCACTAAGTTGATCTGAGTTTTCAATCTCGGTGCAACCGATTTGAACTTTTCGGTCACACAGAGTTGTTGTAACTGTACACAGTTATGCATCTCGGTGCCACCGAGTTGTTCCACTCAGTCACACTGACAGGGTCGGGCTATATATAGCCACGGGCAAAACTTTTGGAAATTTCTCCGAAACCCTTCGCCCGCGCAATAGCTCGCTCTGCCATCGTAGGTCTCCGGATCGTCTCCTCGTCGCCAGTAGCCTCCTGTCACTGGTCTCTGCCACCGTCAACGGAATTCGCCCCCGCCGTTGTCGCCGTAGCGAGTCCACCGCCAAGTTAGGGTATGGACTCAATCTTTGTGCTATCCACGTCTGATTCCAAGCACATTGTACTCTTAATGAATCTTGCCACGATTGAAACACTTCTATCCAGTCAAAGTAGTCTATAGATTAGATGAGATTCAAATTTTTAGGGTTAGGTTTCATGAAACCATCTCGGACCCACCGAGTTGAAAAACTTCGGTCTCACCGATTTGGCTTATGCCATTGCACTAGTGACTCTCGGTCGACCAAGAATTACTAATCGGTGCGACCGATTTGAGGATTCTGTGAAACCCTAGCGATCTCGGTGCCACCGAAGCTGTGACTCGGTCCAACCGAGATCATCAGTTTAGGTTCCAAAAACTGCTTCGGTATCACCGAGTTTGAAAATCGGTTGATCCAAAATGCTTTCTGTGGAAAACTAAAACTGAACTTTTGAATCATTCTTTTGCAAAAATCTCCGCATTTTGTGATGCTCATCTATTCTATCTCGTCTATAACTCTTCACAGGGTCAGCAGTCAGCTTTTTGCAGCATGTCAGACCAGAGTGACAGTCAGAGCAGATCAGAAGAGGAGCTATGGATATGCACCTCAGATTCAGGAATTGATCAACTCAAAGATGGGTACAGGGAAATATCAGTTGGATAAGGAACACTTTCCACTTTATCCAGACTTTGAGGACAATGAGGTTGTCATGAATGAGAATGATCCACAATCAGTTCAAGCTCAGGAGAAGAAGGAGAAGGCAAACAAGGAGAAGGCTGCCAAGATGCCAACTCAAGAGGAGGCATCTGAATATTTCTTGAAAACCAAACAGGGGCAGCTTGGTTACTTGATAGCATCTACACTGAGGATTGAGAAGGGACTGGCCACCCTCACTCAGAATCAGGAGAGCCTTGAGAGAATCATGGAACTCAAATTCCATAACCTTGATGTCAAAGTAACTGAGATTCAGTCGGTTGTAGAGCAGCTGCAGGAGGACTTGCAGGAGAAGCAGGGCAAGACAACAACTAATGTGTTTGCCAGAGTGCCCAGAGCTCAGAGGTCCGTTGTAGTGCCAGTGACAGACACTAGAGCAACAACTTCAGCACCAGCCACGCCCTTCGGTTCGGTGCAACTAGCTTCAGCATCCACTCCAGCACCCTCTACTTCAACTGAAGCCTTCGTCCTTGGAGTCATCAGGACACCTCCACCAGAAGATCAAGCCTGAGAGTCGATCTAGCACTATGCATTTTCTATGAACTTTTTGGTAACTTATTGCCAAAGGGGGTGAAAAATGTATAGATCATAGGGCTTCGAGAGAGAGAGAGAGAGAGAGAGTTGCTTTTGTTCTCTCTTGCTTTTATTTGGTATTTTTAAACTTTGTTTGCTTTTGGTTGAGATACTATGCTTGTGAGACATTGATGATCATGTGTTTGATCATAAGCTACACTTATGCATGCTTGATATTATCCTATCTATCTTATGTGATCATTCACAATGCTTGGTGATGAGTGCATGTATTCAATATTTATTATTTTGAGCGCTCCACCAAGATGTATGTGACATGGAAGAGTAACCCATGAGCCTAATTCTTTGTGCATTTGCAGTCCAAAGCAAATCTTAAACTATGCACAAATTTAGGGGGAGCTCTTGCTTATCACATACTTCCCAAAGCGACGATGTTATTCAATCTTATTATCATTTGTCGAAGCTTTGATCCATAAGTTGTCATCAATTACCAAAAAGGGTGATATTGAAAGTGCAACTATCCCTAGGTGGTTTTGGTAATTCATAACAACATATAGCTCATTGAGCTAATGCTATTCCAAGACTATTATTTTAGGAAAGCTCAATGAATGGCATGGCATGGATGATGAAAGTGGATCCCTCAAAATACTAAGGACAAAGGATTGGCTCAAGCTCAAAAGCTCAAGACTCTTCATTTTATATTTTATAGGAAAAGCCAATACTATCAAGGAGGGATGAGGTGTTGCTTAATGAGCCTCTTGCTTCATGTACTTAGTGATATGCTCCAAAACCCTCAACTACTTTCCCACATCCACAAATGACCTACACCCAAAGCCAAAATCGGTCACACCGATTCTTTCTATCCGGTGCCACCGATTCCAAAAGTCATAGCCACTGCCACAAACCCTAAGCAAATTGGTCTTACCAATAGGGATCTCGGTCTCATCGAGATGGGGTTGTAATCTCTCTGTTTCCCTTCGTAACATTTCGGTCTAACCGAAGTGAGCGATCGGTCCCACCGAGATTGCAATGTAAACTCTCTGTTTCCTTTTTGTAACATTTCGGTCTCACCGAAAAGAGCAAATCGGTCCCACCGAGTTTACCTGACCAACTCTCTGGAAAGCTTATTACCAAATCGGTCTCACCGAGTTTGTATAATCGATCTTACCGAGATTACGTTATGCCCTAACCCTAACCGAATCGGTCTCACCGAGATGCATGTCAGTCTCACCGAAAACCCTAACGGTCACTAGGTTTACTAAATCGGTCTGACCGAGTTTAACAATTCGGTCCCATCGAGTTTGGTAAATTGTGTTTAATGGTTAGATTTTGTGTGGGGGCTATATATACCCCTCCACCTCCTCTTCATTCGTGGAGAGAGCCATCAGAACGAACCTACACTTCCAACTTACCATTTCTGAGAGAGAACCACCTACTCATGTGTTGAGGCCAAGATATTCCATTCCTACCATATGAATCTTGATCTCTAGCCTTCCCAAGTTGCTTTCCACTCAAATCTTCTTTCCACGGATCCAAAACCTATGAGAGAGAGTTGAGTGTTGGGGAGACTATCATTTGAAGCACAAGAGCAAGGAGTTCATCATCAATGCACCATTTGTTACTTCTTGGAGAGTGGTGTCTCCTAGATTGGCTAGGTGTCACTTGGGAGCCTCCGACAAGATTGTGGAGTTGAACCAAGGAGTTTGTAAGGGCAAGGAGATCGCCTACTTCGTGAAGATCTACCGCTAGTGAGGCAAGTCCTTCGTGGGCGACGGCCATGGTGGGATAGACAAGGTTGCTTCTTCATGGACGCTTCGTGGGTGGAGCCCTCCATGGACTCGCGCAACCGTTACCCTTCGTGGGTTGAAGTCTCCATCAACGTGGATGTACGATAGCACCACCTATCGGAACCACGCCAAAAACATCTGTGTCTCCAATTGCGTTTGAATCCTCCAAACCCTTCCCTTTACTTTCTTGCAAGTTGCATGCTTTACTTCCGCTGCCTATATACTCTTTGCATGCTTGCTTGAATAGTGTGATGATTGCTTGACTCGTCCTAAAATAGTTAAAATCTGCCAAACTCTAAAATCGGGAAAAGGTTAAGTTTTTATTGGTCAAGTAGTCTAATCACCCCCCCTCTAGACATACTTCAAGGTCCTACAGCACGTCACGCCTAGCTAGTGGGCACGCCCAAGGCCCGTGGGCACACCCAAGGCACGACCCCATGCAACGCGCAGGACGGAGGGAGCAGAGGTGAGCGTCCAAAATTGTATTTTGAGGGCATCTCGGGCATGCAGGGGAGCACCTCGCTCAGTCGCTCGTGTCACGCGGGAGGCCAGCGTGCCAGGTGTGCCGTCATGCCGGCCCATGAGGTTGATGTGTCGTGCCTGGCCGGGAAGGCCAGCACGCTTGCCGGCCCAACATGACCCATGTACTGGACGTGCCTGGCCGAGCCGTGCCGTGCCTGGCCCGTGTAAGTCTGGCCGTGTCGGCCCGACCCATTTTGCCAGGTTTGCATGGAACCTTATCTCTTCGCAAGTTATACACTTTAGCCCTTGCGTCTTTACCTATTTTCATAATAGACTCATGTATATAAGTCTTGCGATTAATTCCTATAAGTCTTAGGAGAACTAACATGGTCCAACTACTAGTGCTACTCATTAGCACTTGTCATCTTTAGACCATGTAGATATGCATTTAACCCATTTTCTGTTGAAATTCTCTAGAACATGTTTCCCGTGATTGAGATTAAATTTTCTTGCACAACAATGTAGATTTGAGCTTGATAATTATTATTTTTTCTTGCAAAACAATCTCATTGATTGAGATCAATTTTCTCTCGCTAATTATTAATCCACCTCGCTGAATTATCTTGCAACTTGATACAAGATCATCTCATTTTAATTTGAGGTCTATATAAATAATTCAAGTTTTTTTCACTTGAACATCAAGTTTGCAACATCATTATATTCACTATATTAGTAGTATTTTTCTATTGAGTACTGAGATGTATTCCAGATCTTAAGTTGATGTAATACATTTCCACGTTTATCACGTGTTGAGATTAATTACGTCCATTTGCAATAGAGATTTTAATCTTTTGCAAGGATAAATTCAGTACCTCTGCAGTACCGTTTCTCCATTGAGTACGAGGTATTTCGGAATATTTCTATGATGTATCTATTTCCATGTTAACCACATGTCGAGATTAATACGTCTATTTGCAATTGAGATTTTAATTTCTTAGAAAGATGGATGCAAAATTCTTAGTGATTCTTCAAATCGATGTATTGAGATCACAAGATAGTGTGTAGATCTATTGCCCTGCATATTATCACCACTACTGTTAAAGCCTACATTTTGTCATTTTTGACATAATGATTGCTTTACAAAGTGCTCTCCCACATATTTTTACTATGTCGTGACATAAGGCATTACGAGTGAGTATCTACTGATTCCATCAGATTATACTCCCTAGTGTTGCGAGATCTAATCCAATTTGAGATTCACATTAATAGTTTCTAGCTAAATTCTTGAAATATTCATTAATTTTGTAAAATTCGTTACAACACTAACCATGATGGTCTTTTAATTTATTGATCGTAAATTAATTATCTCTGGTAACCGATGGCTAGAGAATTGAGTCATTCGCCCTCAATGGCCACCACTGCCCTACCTGGGCCATGGACATCATGATCGCTCTTGTGTCTCATGGAATAATGTGTGCAATCCAAGACCATAGGATTCACCTCTGGTCGGATCCACCTCTAGTTTGGAGACTATGAATAGTCCGTCTATCTCCTGAGTGGTGTCCATTTATGTTATGGTAATAACAATATAAGTATTGTTGTCATCATATATTGTATATCACAATACATTGTATCAACACTTTGGTACAAATTCATTTGTATGTATTCTATATATCTGACAGTGATTTTCTTGAGAATGTTCATGTCTATATATAGATTTCTATGGTGGTCAATCTGATGAAAGATGATTTGTGCCATGTGGACATATGCACCACGAACTCTATATTCAGGGAAGTGAAATGTTTCCACTCTCATTGAGAGAAAGGAGATATTTTAAAATTGCTAGACGCGATGAGGTATTTGTTGGCTCAACTCGAGTCATATTTATTGTCCTGTGGGTACTCGAGTAACGTCAGGATGCTTTATTGCTTCCGAGTTTAACTTGTACCCTACTAAACTATGGAGGTATCCGTCAAATAGTTTCCATAGTGAAACTAATGATGACAACAAAGAGGGATATCTTCTCTTTACCATATGCAACGGATATAGCAAGCACATTCTCTATGTATCATTGGCATTTCACTACACATACTACAAAACCCGTAGCTCATGTTGCGTAGAAGATAGTTTTCCAGAGTGTCTTTTCCATGACAAACTTGGCATTCCCGCTTTGGTCATCATTGACATTGGGTTGAAACCGAAACTATCAACAATTCCAATGGTTTATGATTATTATGATGCTAAGTTCTAAAAATATTTGGATTTTGTGTCACTACAAGTGACACAGGGAGGGACATTTTAAGGCTCGCACACCTTAAAGTGCATGCTGAACCACTCAGACTCCTTAAATGCATCAAGTCGAGGTAAGTGGCTCTTCCCAACCATTGAGTAGACTATTCATGTATTCCATGGTTCTAAAAGACATATCTAGATGATGGTCTTAAGTATGTGCTTTATTCACACGAAACCATTGGCTCATTATCCTGACATCAATTTCAAGCAAATCGAATGGATAGCATTGCAGAACTCTCCTTGAGTGCCTTTCTCTATGGCCCTCAGATTGAAGTTTAGCAATTTTTTCCAAATGTCTAGACTCAAAATGGTTTGGTAGAATCCGATCCAAAGAATTGAGCTCATTGCATGATCTTTACTTTGAAATTACAACTTACCAACTTTATGCTGGAGTCATGTAGTCTTACACACTCATGACCAAACTACATAATATTATTCCCCTCTATCTTTGATACGTGGAAATCTACCAAGTATTTCCCATTTGCAGTAATTTGGTTGCATACCGATATCACCACCCAACATACATCATTGGCCCCTCAACATATAGTTGGAATCTATGTGAGGAATAAATGTATTACCGTCAATACCTCAAGCCCCCCACATGGGGAGTTATTGAAGGCCGGTATGCTGATTCAATGAGGAACATTTCCAGGCATTAGGGGGAGATTTCAAGTACCATAAAGAATGCCAGGAAACTTATGGAATGTTCAACACATTTCTGCCTCAAATCCACGTACTCAAAGATCCAAACCATGCGTTCAGAAGATTTGCAACACATTGCAAATAACCTGCCAGATTCATTTACTGACTATAAAGGTGTCACGCAATCCTACAATCCTGCAAAAATATGTTGGAAAGAGTGGAGGTACCAACTAAAACCACTCAATTCCCCATTCAAAGCAACATCGGGAGAAGTACGACAATAGTACATTAGGATTCGGCTTCTTGCAAGCAAGGATATCAAGGCCTCTGAATCAGTAAATGCAAGTCGACTTTTTGTTGACAGACACCTAATGGATAGTATACACCCAGTGGATGGGAGACATCCACCAACATAGGTCATAGTGCTCACAATGACCGGGACACCGGAATACCCGACTCAATCGCATTGGGAAATCGCGAGCAGTCACCATGGGTAATGACATTTCCATCAACTATGTATTGATATATAGATTATGGAGAAACATATAGCCAGAAGTCTACAATTGTCGACATACATTTCTCAACTAGATTGAAAAAACCTTTCAAGTGATTTAGTTCCAAAGACCATGGCCATGGCAAAGTTTGAACAACACTGGGACTGAACTCGAGCAAAGGGTATAATCTAGGTAGAAATAATCTTGCTCAATATATGTAATCACTACATTTATCAACTACAAAGGTAGTTGATTTTGTACTGCCAATGATATAAGTTATCGGAAAGAGATTCCACCTCTGGAGAATAGTTGCGTATCTACGTGAACCCTTGTGCTACAATACTTGCTCTATGTTTCACCACCTCATTGTTCTCAATTCCGTTTCTAGAAGAAAATTGGTGTAGGTATTGCTTACGAATACATTCCCATGTGGATCACAAGATTCAAACATAGATGGTTCCCAATGTAGTCTCACTTCTGAATCAAAATGCAAAACGCAGCATACATTGTGTAAAATCATCCATGCATGATCGTCATATACAAGGATTACTCCTGCAATGACAAATCGTGTGATCATCTAAATGACGGAATTTGAGATGAAGGATTTGGGTAAACCTCAAGCACCTTCACTCATGCATTATGGTACACCATGTTCTCTATATCCAGAATATTGGAGAAATTGATTGTAGACAAGTGTTATCCATCCATAGTTCTCATGGTTGTCGGTTCTCTAGACATAGAGAAAGATTCATTTAGACCATGAGGGGGTGTAAATAAGATGTTGGGACCTAAGTTTCCATATCACCGTGCATGCATTGGATCCACCAAACAAAATTGGTGAGTGATACGTCCCCAACGTATCTATAATTTTTGATTGTTCCATGCTATTATATTACCCCTTTTGGATGTTTATGGGTTTTATTTTACACATTTATATCATTTTTGGGAATAACGTACTAACCGGAGGCCCAGCCCATATTGCTGTTTTTTTTTCCTATTTCCGTATTTCGAAGAAAAGGAATATCAAACGAGTCAAGCGGAATGAAACAACCGGGAGCATGATTTTTGGAGCGAACGTGATCCGGAGAGCTTGGAGTGCAAGTCAAGAAGCTTCGAGGGCCCCACGAGATAGGGGCGCGCCCCCTCAGAGGGCGCCCCTGTCTCGTGGGCCCCTCAGGTGGCCACCGACGTACTTCTTCCTCCTATATATACCTATGTACCCTGAAAACATCCAGAGGCACCACGAAACACAATTTCCACCGCCGTAACCTTCTGTATCCGCGAGATCCCATCTTGGAGCCTTCGCCGGCACTCAGCCGGAGGGGGAATCGACCATGGAGGGCTTCTACATCAACATCCTTGCCCCTCCGATGAGTTGTGAGTAGTTTACCACAGACCTACGGGTCCATAGTTATTAGCTAGATGGCTTCTTCTCTCTTTTTGGATCTCAATACAATGTTCTCCCCCTCTCTTGTGGAGATCTATTCGATGTAAACTATTTTTGCGGTGTGTTTGTCGAGATTTGATGAATTGTGGGTTTATGATCAAGTTTATCTATGAATAATATTTGAATCTTCTTTGAATTCTTTTATGTCTAATTGAGTTATCTTTGCAAGTCTCTTCGAATTATCAGTTTGGTTTGGCCTACTAGATTGGTCTTTCTTGCCATGGGAGAAGTGCTTAGCTTTGGGTTCAATCTTGCGGTGTCCTTACCCAGTGACAGAAAGGGTTGCAAGGCACATATTGTATTGTTGCCATCGAGGATAACAAGATGGGGTTTATATCATATTGCATGAGTTTATCCCTCTACATCGTGTCATCTTGCTTAATGTGTTACTCTGTTCTTATGAACTTAATACTCTAGATGCAGGCAGGAGTCGGTCGATGTGTGGAGTAATAGTAGTAGATGTAGGCAGGATTCGGTCTACTTATTATGGACGTGATGCCTATATACATGATCATGCCTAGATAATCTCATAACTATGCGCTTTTCTATCAATTGCTCGACGGTAATTTGTTTACCCACCGTAATACTTATGCTATCTTGAGAGAAGCCTCTAGTGAAACCTATGGCCCCCGGGTCTATCTTTTATCATATTTGCTTTCAATCTACTTTTATTTGCATCTTTACTTTTTGCATCTATATTATAAAATACCAAAAATATATTTATCTTATCATACTATTTTTATTAGATCTCACTTTCGCAAGTGGCCATTAAGGGATTGACAACCCCTTTATTGTGTTGGTTGCGAGTTCTCAGTTTGTTTGTGTAGGTGCGTGGGACTTTTGAGGAGCCTCCTACTGGATTGATACCTTGGTTCTCAAAACTGAGGGAAATACTAACGCTACACTTTGCTGCATCACCCTCTCCTCTTTGAGGAAAACCAACGCAAGCTCAAGACGTAGCAGTGAGACTCAAGAATATCTTTCGATATCTCCAATGCATCAAACATTTTGTCCTAATCATTCAGTTTCAGAGAAATCTAGACACCAATATCATTGGATACATCGTTCAGATCCCTACTATGTCAGATCGTAGACAAAGTTTGTGTTCTTGTTAGGTTTGATAGCCATCTCATAAGAGTCTTTGAATCAGACCTCGTGACTACATCCACCAACCGTTATCTCAAAGATAATGTTGCTTGTGTTGCCTGGATGCAAACAGGTTACATAATAAGCAATATCATTATATTGCATATCTTCCAAGTCAAATCATGTGAGTAATTTGTTCACCAAGTCTCTACCAACTTCTACATTCCAGAAATATGTTCATGGAATTGGTATATGACGGCTTCAGAATTTGCAAGAATCGGGGGAGTATCTTCCTAAATTGTTCATATTCAAAGCATCATATTATACTCTTTTTTCCTTCATGAGTTTACTTTATAAGTTCTCATAAAGGTTTTTAATGGGGTAATATCAACATGAGATCATATGTCATACTTTCTGTTTTCCCCATCGGGGTTTTTAGGAAAGTATATACGACATATTTATTGTCCTCCAAATTTTGTGGATATACTTCATATCGAGTTACGGAGGCAATAATCATTATATGTTGGATCATTTTCTCCTTATTTTCCCACTGGATTTTAAGGAGTTTTATGCTACCTCTTGAGCTCTGCGTTGGATTTCCCCGAAGAGGAGAGGATGATGCAGTAAAGTAGCGTAAGTATTTCCCTCAGTTTTTGAGAACCAAGGTATCAATCCAGTAGGAGACCACGCACAAGTCCCTCGTACCTACACAAAAACGATAGCAACTCGCAACCAACGCTTAGGGGTTGTCAATCCCTTCACGGTCACTTACGAGAGTGAGATCCGATAGAGATAATATTTTTGGTATTTTTGATAGATAGATGCAAAGTAAAAAGTAAAGGCAAGGTAAAAACAAAGCAAGTAAATAAAGTGATATAGATTGATACGATGAGAATAGACCCGGGGGCCATAGGTTTCACTAGTGGCTTCTCTCAAGAGCATAAGTATTCTATTGGGTGAACAAATTATGTTGAGCAATTGATGAATTGAGAATAGTTATGAGTATATCTAGGCAATGATCATGTATATAGGCATCACGTCCAAAACAAGTAGATCGAGCGATTCGCATCTACTACTATTACTCCACTCATCGACCGCTATCCAAAGATGCATCTAGAGTATTAAGTAAAAACAGAGTAACGCCGTAAGCAAGATGACATGATGTAGAGGGATAAATTCATGCAATATGATAAAAAAACATCTTGTTATCCTCGATGGCAACAATACAATACGTGACTTGCAACTCTTTCTATCACTGAGTAAGGACACCGCAAGATTGAACCCAAAGCAAAGCACTTCTCCCATTGCAAGAACTACCAATTTAGTTGGCCAAACCAAAAAGATAATTCGAAGAGACTTGCAAAGATAACTCAATCATACATAAAGAATTAAAAGAAGAATCAAATATTTTCCATAGATAATACTGGATCATAAACCCACAATTCATCGTTCTCAACAAACACACCGCAAAAAGAAGATTACAACGAATAGATCTCCACGAGATAGGGGGAGAACATTGTATTGAGATCCAAAAAGGGAGAAGAAGCCATCTAGCTACTAGCTATGGACCCAAAGGTCTGAAGTAAACTACTCACACTTCATCGGAGGGGCTATGGTGATGATATAGAAGCCCTCCGTGGTGGATGCCCCCTCCGGCGGAGCTCCGGAATAGGCCCCAAGATGGGATCTCATGGATACAAAAGGTTGCGGCGGTGGAATTAGGTTTTTGGCTCCTGTTCTGATCGTTCGGGGATACGTAGGTACATATAGGAGGAAGGAGTACGTCGGTGGAGCTCCGAGGGGCCCACGAGGTAGGGGAGCACGCCCACGGGGCGCACCCTCCACCCTCGTGACCTCCTCAGGCACTGCTTGGAGTAGGGTCCAAGTCTCCTGGATCACGTTCGGTTGGAAAATCACGATCCCGAAGGTTTCATTCCGTTTGGACTCCGTTTGATATTATGTTTCTTCGAAATACTGAAAAAGGCAAAAAACAGCAATTCTGGGCTGGGCCTCCGGCTAATAAGTTAGTCCCAAAAGTAATATAAAAGTGGAAAATAAATCCCAATATAGTCCAAAACAGTAGATAAAGTAGCATGGAGCAATCAAAAATTATAGATACGTTGGAAACGTATCATTTTACCAGCATATACTACACTACTCCTCATATTTTTCCACAGGGTTTTTGGAGGAGACTTTATCAGATGAAGGACTACTATGCAATCAAGTGGTCATTAGGGGGGTGTTAAAACTAAATAACTCTTGTGGTTATTAGGGGATAATCCCCGCTCCTTCCTACATGTGCGGCTGCATACTTCCAGCAACCGTCACGGCGGTTCCTGGAATGGCATCTCGTTGTGATGTTCACGTGCCCACACAATGATACAATAGCCTATTTTTTTATATCTATTTGCCCATCATATGAATGATGTCATACTATGTTCATCCTACTTTAAACCATGTCTCTTTATCCTTACATGTCAACGAATCTGAGGAAATATACAATATAGTAGGCATGCTACATGGACATATGTTCCAAAAGTGATTTTATTATGTAGTTGGCACTATAATACATGCTAATGTATTACGGTAGTTCACCAAAATAAGCTATGTATAAACGTGAAACCTACTTTGTTTGTTTTTGTCTCATCAGTAACTTATCTAGTACACTAATCTACAAGTTCAAACTTTCAGCAAGCTATGGAACAAATGATTGAACAGCCACAACCACCTGAAGGTGGCGAGGCTACCACAGGCACAATGTCACCTCTTGCTGCAGTGCGTCAGTATATCTCCACTAACATTGCAAAAAGCACCTTCCTGCGTAATTCTGGGTTGGTTGTCAAGGTAACCTCGTCCAAATCACCTGTCGAACAAAATCTTCTGGCTAGATAGTGAAGGAAATATGCCCTAGAGGCAATAATAAAGTTATTATTTATTTCCTCATATCATGATAAATGTTTATTATTCATGCTAGAATTGTATTAACCGGAAACATGATACATGTGTGAATACATAGACGAACTTAATGTCACTAGTATGCCTCTACTTGACTAGCTCATTAATCAAAGATGGTTATGTTTCCTAACCATAGACATGAGTTGTCATTTGATTAATGGGATCACATCATTAGGAGAATGATGTGATTGACATGACCCATTCCGTTAGCTTAGCACTTGATCGTTTAGTATGTTGCTATTGCTTTCTTCATGACTTATACATGTTCCTACAACTATGAGATTATGCAACTCCCGTTTACCGGAGGAACACTTTGTGTGCTACCAAACGTCACAACGTAACTGGGTGATTATAAAGGAGCTCTACAGGTGTCTCCAAAGGTACATGTTGAGTTGGCGTATTTCGAGATTAGGTTTTGTCACTCCGATTGTCGGAGAGGTGTCTCTGGGCCCTCTCGGTAATGCACATCACTATAAGCCTTGCAAGCAACGTAGCTAATGAGTTAGTTATGGAATGATGCATTACGTAATGAGTAAAGAGACTTGCTGGTAACGAGATTGAACTAGGTATTGGGATACCGACGATCGAATCTCGGGCAAGTAACATACCGATGACAAAGGGACCAACGTATGTTGTTATGCGGTTTGACCGATAAAGATCTTTGTAGAATATGTAGGAGCCAATATGAGCATCCAGGTTCCGCTATTGGTTATTGACCGGAAACGAGTCTCGGTCATGTCTACATAGTTCTCGAACCCGTAGGGTTCGCACTCTTAAGGTTTCGATGACAGTTATATTATGAGTTTATGAGTTTTGATGTACCAAAGATTGTTCGGAGTCCCGAATGTGATTATGGACATGACGAGGAGTCTCGAAATGGTTGAGACATGAAGATTGATATATTGGAAGCCTATATTTGGATGTCGGAAGTGTTCCGGGTGAAATCGGGATTTTACTGGAGTACTGGGAGGCTACCGGAACCCCCCGGGAGCTTAATGGGCCTACATGGGCCTTAGTGGAAATAGAGGGAAGCAAGGGGAGTGTGGGGCCCCCCCCCAAGGCCCAAACCGAATTGGTTTAGGGCAAGGGGGCCGGCCCCCCTCTTTCCTTCTCCTCCTCTTCCTTTCCTTCCCCCTCTCCTAGTCCAACAAGGAAGAAGGGAGTCCTACTCCCGGTGGGAGTAGGAATCCCCATGGCGCGCCCCCTCCTAGGCCGGCCGCCCCCTTCCCCCTTGCTCCTTTATATACGGGGGCAGGGGGCACCTCTAGACACAACAATTGATCTCTTGATCTCTTAGCCGTGTGCGGTGCCCCCCTCCACCATAGTCCTCCTCGATAATATTGTAGCGGTGCTTAGGCGAAGCCCTGCGACGGTAGAACATCAAGATTGTCTGCCACGTCATCATGTGAGAACTCTCCCTCGACACTCAATTTGGATCGAGTACGAGGGACGTCATCGAGCTGAACGTGTGCTAGAACTCGGAGGTGCCGTAGTTTCGGTGCTTGATCGGTCGAGCCGTGAAGACGTACGACTACATCAACCGCGTTGTTCTAACGCTTCCGCTTTCAGTCTATGAGGGTATGTTGACACA
This sequence comes from Aegilops speltoides, assembly GCA_021437245.1. Taxonomy (NCBI): domain Eukaryota; kingdom Viridiplantae; phylum Streptophyta; class Magnoliopsida; order Poales; family Poaceae; genus Aegilops; species Aegilops speltoides. The sequence continues at coordinate 373,785,226 of CM038143.1, forward strand.
CTCTCCCCTCTTGTTGCTATGCATCACCATGATCTTGCGTCTGCGTAGGAATTTTTTTTGAAATTACTACGTTCCCCAACAGTGGTATGAGAGTCTGGTTTTATGCGTAGATGTTATATGCACGAGTAGAACACAAGTGAGTTGTGGGCGATACAAGTCATACTGCTTACCAACATGTCATACTTTGGTTCAGCGGTATTGTTGGATGAAGCGGCCCGGACCGACATTACGTGTATGCTTACGCGAGACTGGTTCTACCGACGTGCTTTGCACACAGGTGGCTGGTGGGTGTCAGTTTCTCCAACTTTAGTCGAACCGAGTGTGGCTACGCCTGGTCCTTGCGAAGGTTAAAACAGCACTAACTTGACGAACTATCGTTGTGGTTTTGATGCGTAGGTAAGAACGGTTCTTGCTCAGCCCGTAGTAGCCACGTAAAATTTGCAACAACAAAGTAGAGGACATCTAACTTGTTTTTGTAGGGCATGTTGTGATGTGATATGGTCACGACGTGATGCTATATTGTATGAGATGATCATGTTTTGTAACCTAGTTATCGACAACTCGCAGGAGCCATATGGTTGTCGCTTTATTGTATGAAATGCAAGCGCCCTGTAATTGCTTTACTTTATCACTAAGCGGTAGCGATAGTCGTGGAAGCAATAGATGGCGGAACGACAATGATGCTACGATGGAGATCAAGGTGTCGCGCCGGTGACGATGGTGATCCGATGGTGCTTCAGAGATGGAGATAACAAGCACAAGATGATGATGGCCATATCATATCACTTATATTGATTGCATGTGATGTTTATCCTTTATGCATCTTATCTTGCTTTGATTGACGGTAGCATTTTAAGATGATCTCTCACTAATTATCAAGAAGTGTTCTCCCTGAGTATGCACCATTGCGAAAGTTCTTCATGCTGAGACACCACGTGATGATCGGGTGTGATAGGCTCTACGTTCAAATACAACGGGTGCAAAACAGTTGCACACACGGAATACTTAGGTTAAACTTGACGAGCCTAGCATATACAGATATGGCCTCGGAACACGGAGACTGAAAGGTCGAACGTGAATCATATAGTAGATAATATCAACATAGTGATGTTCACCATTGAAAACTACTCCATCTCACGTGATGATCGGACATGGTTTAATTGATTTGGATCACGTGATCACTTAGATGACTAGAGAGATGTCTGTCTAAGTGGGAGTTCTTTAGTAATATGATTAATTGAACTTAAATTTATCATGAACTTAGTACCTGATAGTATTTTGCTTGTCTATGTTTGTTGTAGATAGATGGCTCTTTCTATTGTTCCGTTGAATTTTAATGCGTTCCTTGAGAAAGCTAAGTTGAAAGATGATGGTAGCAATTACACGGACTGGGTCCGTAACTTGAGGATTATCCTCATTGCTGCATAGAAGAATTACGTCCTAGAAGCACCGCTGGGTGCGAACTGCGCCGCAGATGCAACTAACGACATTAAGAGCGTCTGGCGAGCAAAGCGATGACTACTCGATAGTTCGATGTGCCATGCTTTACGGCTTAGAACCGGGACTTCAACAACATTTTGAGCGTCATGGAGCATATGAGATGTTCCAGAGTTGAAGTTAATATTTCAAGCAAATGCCGGATTGAGAGATATGAAGTCTCCAATAAGTTCTATAGCTACAAGATGGGCGAGAATAGTTACGTCGGTGAACATATACTCAAAATGTGCTGGTATAATAATCAGTTGATTCAACTAGGAGTTAATCTTCACGATGATAGTGTCATTGACAAAATTCTTCAATCACGCCACCAAGCTACAAAAGCTTCGTGATGAACTATAATATGCAAGGGATGGACAAGACTATTCGAGCTCTTCGCAATGCTAAAGGCTGCGGAGGTAGAAATCAAGAAGGAGCATCAAGTGTTGATGGTCAATAAGACCACCAGTTTCAAGAAAAAGGGTAAAGGGAAGAAGAAGGAACTTCAAGAAGAACAGCAAACAAGTTCTTTGCTCAAGAGAAGAAACCCAAGTCTGGACCTAAGCACTGAAATCGAGTGCTTCTCCGCAAGCGGTGGTCATTGAAGCGGAACTGCCCCAAGTATTTGGCGGATAAGAAGGATGGCAAGGTGAACAAAGGTATATGTGATATACATGTTATTGATGTGTACCTTACTAATGCTCGCAGAGCACACTGGGTATTTGATCTTGGTTACATTGCTAATATTTGCAACTCAAAGCAGGGACTATGGATTAGCGAAGATTGGCTAAGGGCGAGGTGACGATGCGCGTGGGAAATGGTTCCAAAGTCGATGTGATCATGTCGGCACGCTACCTCTACATCTACCTTGGGATTAGTTTTAGACCGAATAATTGTTATTTAGTGCCGGCGTTGAGCATGAACATTATATCTGGATCTTGTTTGATGCGAGACGGTTATTCATTTAAATCTGAGAATAATGGTTGTTCTATTTATATGAGTAATATCTTTTATGGTCATGCACCCTTGAAGAGTGGTCTAATTTTATTAAATCTCGATAGTAGTGATACACATATTCATAATGTTGAAGCCAAAAGATGCAGAGTTGATAATGATAGTGCAACTTATTTGTGGCACTTGCCGTTTGGACATATTGGTGTAAAGCGCAATGAAGAAACTCCATCTTGATGGACTTCGGAATCACTTGATTATGAATCACTTGGTATCGAAGCGTGCCTCATGGGCAAGATGACTAACACGCCGTTCTCGGAACTATGGAGCGAGCAACTGATTTGTTGGAAATCATACATCTTGATGTATGTGGTCCAATGAATATTGAGGCTCATGGCGGGTATCGTTATTTTCTCACCTTCATAGATGATTTGAGCAGATATGGGTATATCTACTTGATGAAACACAAGTGCGAAACATTTGAAAAGTTCAAAGAATTTGAGTGAAGTGGAAAATCATCGTAACAAGAAAATAAAGTTTCTACGATCTGATCGTGGAGGAGAATATTTGAGTTACGAGTTTGGTTTACATTTGAAGAAATGAGGAATAGTTTCGCAACTCACGCCACCCGGAACACCACAAAGAAATGGTGTGTTCGAACGTCGTAATCATACTTTACTAGATATGGTGCGATCTATGATGTCTCTTACTGATTTACTGCTATCATTTTGGGGTTATGCTTTAGAGACGGCCGCATTCACGTTAAATAGGGCACCATCAAAATCCGTTGAGACGACGCCTTATGAATTGTGGTTTGGCAAGAAACCAAAGTTGTCGTTTCTTAAAGTTTGGGGCTGCGATGCTTATGTGAAGAAACTTCAACCAGATAAGCTCGAACCCAAATCGGAGAAATGTGTCTTCATAGGATACCCAAAAGAGACTATTGGGTACACCTTCTATCACAGATCTGAGGGCAAGATTTTTGTTGTTAAATTCGGATACTTTCTAGAGAAGGAGTTTCTCTCGAAAGAAGTGAGTGGGTGGAAAGTAGAACTTGATGAGATAACTATACCTGCTCCCTTATTGGAAAGTTGTTCATCACAAGAACTGGTTCCTGTGACAACTACACCAATCATTGAGGAAGCTAATGATATTGATCATGAAACTTCAGATCAAGTTACTACCGAACCTCGTAGGTCAACCAGAGTAAGATCCGCACCAGAGTGGTACGGTAATCCTATTCTGAAAGTCATGTTACTTGACCATGGCGAACCTACGAACTATGAGGAAGCGATGATGAGCCCAGATTCCACAAAATGGCTTGAGGCCATGAAGTCTGAGATGGGATCCATGTATGAGAACAAAGTATGGGCTTTGGTTGACTTGCCCGATGATCGGCAAGCAATCGAGAAGAAATGGATTTTCAAGAAGAAGACTGACGCTGATGGTAATGTAACTGTCTACAAAGCTCGACTTGTTGCGAAAGGTTTTCAACAAGTTCAAGGGGTTGACTACGATGAGACTTTCTCACCCGTAGCGATGCTTAAGTCTGTCCGAATCATGTTAGCAATTGCCGCATTTTATGATTATGAAATATGGCAAATGGATGTCAAAACTGCATTCTGAATGGATTTACGGAAGAAGAGTTGTATATGATGCAACCGGAAGGTTTTGTCGATCAAAAGGTGCTAACAAAGTGTGCAAGCTCGATGATCCATTTATGGACTGGTGCAAGCCTCTCGGAGTTGGAATAAGCGCTTTGATAGTGTGATCAAGGCATATGGTTTTATCTGAGACTTTTGGAGAAGCTTTGTATTTACAAGAAAGTGAGTGGGAGCTCTGTAGCATTTACGATATTATATGTACATATTGTTGATTGGAAATGATATAGAATTTCTGGATAGCATAAAGGGATACTTGAATAAAAGTTTTACAATGAAAGACCTCGGTGAAGCTGCTTACATATTGGGCATCAAGATCTATAGAGATAGATCAAGACGCTTAATTGGACTTTCATAAAGCACATACCTTGATAAAGTTTTGAAAAAGTTCAAAATGGATCTGGCAAAGAAAGGGTTCTTGCCTGTATTACAAGGTGTGAAGTTGAGTCAGACTCAATGCCCGACCACAGCAGAAGATAGAGAGAAAATGAAAGATGTTCCCTATGCTTCAGCCATAGGCTCTATCATGTATGCAATGCTGTGTATTAGACCTGACGTATGCTTAGTAATAAGTTTAGCAAGGAGGTACCAAAGTAATCCAGGAGTGGATCACTGGACAGCGGTCAAGAATATCCTGAAATACCTGAAAAGGACTAAGGATATGTTTCTCGTTTATGGAGGTGTCAAGGAGCTAGTCGTAAATGGTTATGTCGATGCAAGCTTTGACACTGATCCGGACGATTCTAAATCGCAAACCGGATACGTGTTTATATTGAACGGTGGAGCTGTCAGTTGGTGCAATTCTAAACAAAGCGTTGTGGCGGGATCTACATGCGAAGCGGAGTACATAGCTGCTTCGGAAGCAGCAAATGAAGGAGTCTGGATGAAGGAGTTCATTTCCGATCTAGGTGTCATACCTAGTGCATCGGGACAAATGAAGATCTTCTGTGATAATACTGGTGCAATTGCCTTGGCAAAGGAATCCAGATTTCACAAGAGGACCAAGCACAGCAAGAGACGCTTCAATTCCATCCGGTACCAAGTCCAGGTGGGAGACATAGAGATTTTCAAGATACATACGGATCTGAATGTTGCAGATCCGTTGACTAAGCCTCTTCCACGAGCAAAACATGATCAGCACCAAGACTCCATGGGTGTTAGAATCATTACTGTGTAATCTAGATTATTGACTCTAGTGCAAGTGGGAGACTGAAGGAAGTATGCCCTAGAGGCAATAATAAAGTTATTATTTATTTCCTCATATCATGATAAATGTTTATTATTCATGCTAGAATTGTATTAATCGGAAACATGATACATGTGTGAATACATAGACAAACTTATTGTCACTAGTATGCCTCTACTTGACTAGCTCATTAATCAAAGATGGTTATGTTTCCTAACCATAGACATGAGTTGTCATTTGATTAACAGGATCACATCATTAGGAGAATGATGTGATTGACATGACCCATTCCATTAGCTTAGCACTTGATCGCTTAGTATGTTGCTATTGCTTTCTTCATGACTTATACATGTTCCTACAACAATGAGATTATGCAACTCCCGTTTACCGGAGGAACACTTTGTGTGCTACCAAACGTCACAACGTAACTGGGTGGTTATAAAGGAACTCTACAGGTGTCACCAAAGGTACATGTTGAGTTGGCGTATTTCGAGATTAGGTTTTGTCACTCCGATTGTCGGAGAGGTATCTCTGGGCCCTCTCGGTAATGCACATCACTATAAGCCTTGCAAGCAATGTAGCTAATGAGTTAGTTACGGAATGATGCATTACATAACGAGTAAAGAGACTTGCCGGTAACGAGATTGAACTAGGTATTGGGATACCGACGATCGAATCTCGGGCAAGTAACATACCGATGACAAACGGAACAACGTATGTTGTTATGCGGTTTGACCGATAAAGATCTTCGTAGAATATGTAGGAGCCAATATGAGCATCCAGGTTCCGCTATTGGTTATTGACCGGAAACGAGTCTCGGTCATGTCTACATAGTTCTCGAACCCGTAGGGTCCTTGTCGGGGATATACCCCGCGGTGTAAACCGGCCGGAAGTTTAACCCGGCCGGACTGGACGACTCATTGGTAACCCGCCCGGAGCTTGGCGGTTCACGGGATACCCGCCCGGTCTTGGTGGTTCATTCGTAACCCGGCGGGCGGGTCAGATGGATGACGAGGCCCATGGCCCAGAAGGCCGGTTCACGTTTAATGGTGGGCTGGTCTATGAGGAAAGCATAAGGACTATTCTCCTACAAAGGAAGCTACAAGCAAGAAGAAACAATCTTAGGGCTAGACACAAAGAGGAGAGCCGGTTTACGGCGACTCCCTCGTGATGATAATGAGACCTAGCCTCAAACAGCATGTAGGGTTGTTACCGGATGATGTTTCCCGGGGCCCGAAGCTGTCTAAATCCCTGTTTTGTGTTGCGTCTCTTGATTCCGCTCAACCCCTCTCAAGCTACCACATAGATGCGTTGGCCTAACAACTAAGTCCTTACCCTAGGACATCTGCCGTGACAAATCCACGACAGTTGGCGCCCACCGTGAGGCCTGCGCACAGTGGTGTTGAGTTCTTGGGGGGATCTTCTCAGGATTTCGAGAAGCTCGCGATTAACCGGATGAAGGAGAGTCGGCATGGGATAGTCTTCGGCAGGAGCCGGAACTTCAATGTTTGCGATCAGGATTGTTGATTTTTAAGCTAACAGTATGAGGGTTTGGCGTTTTATGCTTTGCCGAGGCAACGTGATCCGTCGAATGCGAAGCACCCGTCAACGGTTGCGGCTCAAGTTCAGTTTCCAAGAAATCAGATGGCGAGTCACTGCAGCCATCTCTGACCGCCAAAACCTGTATAGATTCCATGATACGACCTGTGATGGCCGCGGTACAAGGTGCGTGCATAAGTTGATTTACGCCTAAGGCCATGTGCCACGGGCAAACTATTAGCCCAGATGTTTGGCGTGCCCACTTCAAACAAACCCAATGGAAAAATTCTTATTGTGAGCTCAGCATAAAAGAAAAGGGGGATAAAGGAAGCCCACGATTCAGAGGAAGACACGGATATGGATCGGTCAAACCAACTGCGGTCCGGAAGATAGCTGAGATGTGGGTTGGACTCAGCCGACAATGGCGTCGTTGAGCCGCTACTACCGCCCTTAGCCTGCCGTCTCTGCCGCTGCAGACTTCGAGCCACCGCGGCGACAAGCCACTGTTCCAAGTGGCCGCCCTGCTGCATCTTCGGCGCGCCATGAAGTCGCCTCCGTCAAAGTGGCAAGGCCACCTCTCCACCGGTCTCCGGCGTCGCCGATGAGCCAGCGCCAGCCGCCGCCTGGTCGCCTTCATAGCGAACTATGCCGCTGCGTCCTTGTCTCCGCCTCGTCAATCAGCCTCTGCCTCGTGCGTCACCCGCGGAGTCGCCACTGCTGCTCACTCTGACCTGCCGGGGTGAGCCGCCTGCGAGCTGCGGTCGTGTTCACCTCCGCCTTGTGGGACACCTCCACTCTGAGCCGCCGTCGCAGATGTAGCAAGCCGGCCTCTGCTTCCAGTTTGCCGCCTCACCGCTGCGGGCGCGTCTTGCGCCGAGCCACCCCGCGCCGAGTGGTTTCTGCTGCTGCGAGCCGCCCGGCCATCGAGTGAGCTTTGCTCGCAAGCCGCCGCGCTGGTTTAGTTCCGCCGGCGTCGCCAAGTCTCTGAATATTTGTGGCACACTAGAGAAAGCGATTTGTCAATCGGTCGGTCATTCTCAGAAGTACTACCAATCCTTGAAGCAGTACACGACGAGTACCGGAAGGAGACGTGGCAACCACTTCCATGTGAAGACTAAGGAGGAATAATAAAAAAAAGGGGGGGATCACGTGATGAAGGATCTAAGCTGGACTGACAGATAGCAATTTTAGTAACTGAGGGATCAACCAAGGAAAGACTAATGTCCCTGTTTGGATACTCTAACTCAGTTAGAGGTCAGAGTTAGATTCTAACCTTGAACCAACCCTAAACTAACTCTAACCAAAGAGCTGTTTGGATGATAGGGTTAGATTGACAATAAATATTCTTTTTCGATCATTTGACTACTTTAGACCATGTTTGGATGGAAGGGTAACTTTTTTTACTAATTTTTTAGTGGACCCAAAAGAACTAACCCAAATAAGCTCCTCTAGTGTGGGCTAGTTTTTTGGGGTGGGTTAGATCCAACTAACCCAAACTAACCCACCATGTTTGGATACTTTTGGGTTATTTGAGCCTCAACTAACCAAAACTAACTCTAACCTAGGCATCCAAACAGGGCCAATGTGCATCGGGACGGATTAATGTACAGGCGAGATTTTTGTCGGTAAATCGCTGCGTCTGAACAAAGCGACTCCGATTACCAGTCTCCTACACTGATCAGAAGCGGTGGCAGCAATACAATCCACATGTGTCAGGTTACACTGATGTGCATTAGAGACGGTCAGCAAGACATCCTGATCAAATTCTCGCGGACGTTTCACATTGGTTGTCCAAATATATCAGCTGCTATCTATTCCATCTATTTTATTAGTACATATTAAATTGTTTGAGAACAATTATCTGGTCTCGCAATATTTTTACGCAGGATAATTACTGATGACAAAGGGGTTGTTATACCATGGAGATGGAGACGCGCCAACATCATTCGGCACCGGTGATTGTCGTTACTTAACGGACTCCCGCATCAGTTTACAACGCCGTGGCCGTTTCTCGCGTCCGCACCGGTTTACAACGCCGCGGTCGATTCATCTGTTCGCTCGTATGGCCAACTCGCCCGTCTGTGCTGGCTTACAAACATCACGGCCGACTCACCCATCCGCACCGGTTTACCAAACTGCGGCCGGTTCACCCGTGATTGATTTCAGCTTCATACAGTTATCATCAACTTCATGGCGGATTATTTCCGGCCCAAACGCATCAGGTGATATCCATTTAAAAATGTATATTTTATTAGCACATATTATTTTTATCAAAGAACAGGTCATCTTTGCCTTGGTCTGCAATATTGTTTACGCAGGACATTTGTTCATTACAAATGAGGCGTTATATTACGGGCACGGAGCGCACGCTAGCAACGTTCTGCACGGGCGTTTCATCCGAATCATACCACCCAATGAATGAACGTGAGCAAGTCGCCGTCCCTGCGGCCCGGTTTACATCAGCTTGCCGGGACCGCACCAGCGATTAACTCGCTCGTCCGTGCCGGTTTACGACACCGGTGCCGATTTTCCCCGTCCACACCGGCTTACAATGCCGCGGCCGTTTCATCTGTCCGAGCTGCCTCTGATGCTGCGGTCGTCTTTGTCGTCCGTCTCTCGCGGCCTGGTCTACATCAACATACCGGGTCGCACCTGTCTGCATGAGCTGTTTATTGAGTATGAGCAAGTCACTACTGGGGAAGTTCGGTTTTTTCTTTCAAATTGGAGACAAATTATCATCAACCGCCGTTTGCACTGGATGGTTCAATGGGCAGGCGCATAAGTCGCCGCCACTACAGTTTTGATTAAACTTCAAATCACCAGTTGGAAGGAACCATTGGCCGAGTTGCTGACACGGCTCATATGGGATCATTTACAACCCGCCGCAGTCACCTCAACCTTCTATGGATTCACATCGTGCTATCAACGCCAATGATATACAAGTTATGCCGGTTTATATCACGGTCAAATATGGAGAATCTCAAGCCAACTCTTCGAGTCACCTTGAGACTCGGGGGCTACGATGACATGACTCAGCAAATCTTGCTAGTTTCAGCAAATTTAAGAACCCCAGGACGATGGAGGGAAAGATAACCCGGTCCAGGAGGCTACTGTTATTTGAAGGCTGTCAGAAAATTTCCGGCTTAGAAAGTATATGACAGTTACAAAATCCCAGCTCAATGAAGAAGTTCCGAATTATCAGAAAGGATTCCGGTTTAAAATCCGGTTCAAGGGAAATTTGTCTCCCATAAAGCTCTGAAGCTCTCAATCCGGTTTAAGAATTTCTGGTTCAAAAAGGAATTAATTTCTCGCAAGTTTGAGTTTAAAGACCGTCAGAAAATGTCCGGCTGAAAATGAAGATTCCGGTTTAAAATCCGGGTCAAGGGAAAGATGTCTCCCACAAAGCTTTGAAGCTCTCAATATCCGGTTCAAGATCCCGATTCAAGAAAAATTTATCTCTTGCAAAAAGTTAAAATTACGAAGAGGACCTGCTGCCATGATCGCGGTTCAAACATGGGTATCTGCCTTATTGGCCTAACATATTATTGATCACATGGGGCTTCGCTTCATAAAGCGGGTCTCTGTCTTTTCATATCATGCGTGGTTACATGGAGTGGTTCATTTTAAAGCGGCCTCGGTTTACCCTTGAAATTTGCTTTTACATCACTTGGGGCCTTGGTCGTGTCCGAACCAACGTGACACCTTTTGATAGGCTAAAGCCACCAGATCACTTGGGGACATGGTCAAGTCTGAACTAGTCACGCCTCTTTATCGGCCTAAGCCCACAAAATCACTTGGGGGCTTGGTCGAACCCGAACCATTGCCACGCCTTTTGATTGGCATATATGCCACGGTTTCATTTGGGGACCTGGCTGACTTGAACCATTGTCACTCCTATTGGGGGCTTGGTCCTGTCCGACCATGGTAACACCATCTGATCAGCTCAGTATAGCATGTTTTTTGCAAACGGTTTTTATCATTGCCTTTGCTTCCATATTTCTTTTATGGCTACTTATTAGTTCTTGTTGTGTTTCCTTTACACCGAACAACACTTTTTTACCGGTTCAACTGACGGATTCGGTTCATTTCTTAATCCGGAGATTATTTGCCCGGTTTGATTTTTTGATTTTATCTTACCATCTTATTATGGAGTAAACCGGTGTTCATTAACCCGCTTGACTTTCAATTACAAGTTGTCAGTACACGATCAAGTTATAATCCGGAGACTATCAGCCCGGTCTGGTTTCGACTACAAGTCGCCAGTGTTATATATGGATAATCCGGTGTTTATCATAACCCGGTACGGTTTTATCATAAACCGGCACAATATGGAAGGAGTTATCATTACTCAAGATTGGGGTTATCACTCTTACTACAAAAAGTTGGTAAGCCAGCAATGTGATTCAATGTCACAGGTATGATATATTTCATATTTGATTATTCTTAAGTGCAACCTTGGTTATAAACCCGGGTTATATGTTGGGCATTACGACCCGTCCGGCGGTAAACCGCCAGGACACTTTAAACTTGTTGTATGCAGAAACAGGTTGAATAAAGTATGATGATAAATTCCGGTGTTTGTTAAACTGGTCTGGCTTTAAGACGATAAGTCGCCAGTATGATGATAAATTCCGGTGTTTGTTAAACCGGCCTGGCTTTGGACTATACGTCGCCAGTATATATTTGGATTGCGCCATTGGAATCATGCGCTTATAAATCATCGGATTATATTATTCAAATAGCCAACATGGCTGGATTTTTATTATGGTTATTAATATTATGATTGAGGTTTTCAAAAGTCTCTTTAGCGCAATGGCTATCATATTATCAATGGATATGATTTATTCTACAATTGAAGGAATAGTCTCGAGTCGTTGCAGGCTTACGATCCGGCACTTGGGGGCTACATTATTCAAAGTTGAGATTATATCAAATATGCAAGTCTCATGTCACTGCGAGCATGCACCATGACACTTGGGGGCTAATGCAAAGTCATTTTTTACTCATCTTATTGAAGACCCGACTCATCACATTATAATGAGCTGGCCCTTGGGGGCTACCAATTGCTCCTATCAATGATTCAAGATACACAAGTTTTCATCTATTATATTCAAGGGTCCACTGCTGAGTTGGTAAAGCACAAAGCTCTTAACCTTGTGGACGTGGATTTAAGCCCCATGGTGGAGTTACATCATATGACGTTATTATTCAATGAAGCATGATCATATTTATAAAGTCCCTGCTCATTATTGCTAATGGCCCGGCACTTGGGGGCTACATAATATGGAGTATTCGGTTTTACTAAAGTGGATTTCTTCTTAAGTGGCAGTATTTATATTGAAGCAAGTCTTAAGCCATCACTTTGTTCTGCTCAAGACTTGGGGGCTACAGGTATTATATTATTATCGAAGAACTATTTTCAAATTCTCTGTTTTGAGCAAACGGATTGACGGCGTCACCAATCATTACGACCACGGTATGCGCAATCCGGCGTCATCAATAATCATGAACCGGCGTTGGCAACAATCATGAACCGGTGTTGGCAACAATCATGACCCGGAATTATCAGTTTTTATAACCTGACAATGGTGGTAATCATAAACCGGCAAGTTCTACATCTTCAAACCGGCTGAATATCAGATGAGTATTTCAAGGCCAACATTTCTTAAGCCGGCGCTTTGGAAGCCGACTCAAGTGGATTATTCTTCACAATATCTTTCTGTGAGAAACCAATGTCAGCAAATTGAGTATGACGCTGGTTTATTGACTGGATTTTCTAGAAGGAGGAAATGACAAGGACTTAAGGATGATCGGTGCGGTTTACAAGAATTCTTAACCGGAGCACAACTTTGTCAAGTTTGTTCTTGTGTTTATTTACAGATCAGTTTAACATGGATAAATCCAAGCTAAGCGGGGGCTAATGTCGGGATATACCTGGTGTAAACCGGCGGAAGTTTAACCCGGCGGATTCGACGACTCACTTGGTAACCCGCCGGAGCTTGGCGGTTCACGGATACCCCTTTCGGTCTTGGTGGTTCATTCAGTATCCCGGCGGGTGGTCGATGGATGACGAGGCCCATGGCCCAGAAGGCCAGTTCACGTTTAATGGTGGGCTGGTTTATGAGGAAAGCATAAGGACTATTCTCCTACAAAGGAAGCTACAAGCAAGAAGAAACAATCTTAGGGCTAGACACAAAGAGGAGAGCCGGTTTACGGCGACTCCCTCGTGATGATAATGAGACCTAGCCTCAAACAACATGTAGGGTTGTTACCGGATGATGTTTCCCGGGGCCCGAAGCTGTCTAAATCCCTGTCTTGTGTTGCGTCTCTTGATTCCGCTCAACCCCTCTCAAGCTACCACATAGATGCGTTGGCCTCACGACTAAGTCCTTACCCTAGGACATCTGCCGTGACAAATCCACGACAGTCCGCACGCTTAAGGTTCCGATGATAGTTATATTATGAGTTTATGAGTTTTGATGTACCAAAGATTGTTCGGAGTCCCGAATGTGATTATGGACATGACGAGGAGTCTTGAAATGGTCGAGACATGAAGATTAATATATTGGAAGCCTATATTTGGATGTCGGAAGTGTTCCAGGTGAAATCGGGATTTTACCGAAGTACCGGGAGGTTACTGGAACCCCCCGGGAGCTTGATGGGCCTACATGGGCCTTAGTGGAAATAGAGGGAAGCAAGGGGAGTGTGGGGCGCCCCCCCCCCAAGGCCCAAACCGAATTGGTTTAGGGAAAGGGGGGCCGGCCCCCCTCTTTCCTTCTCCTCCTCTCTCTTTCCTTCCCCCTCTCCTAGTCCAACAAGGAAGACGGGAGTCCTACTCCCGGTGGGAGTAGGACTCCCCATGGCGCGCGCCCTCCTAGGCCGGCCGCCCCCTCCCCCCTTGCTCCTTTATATACGGGGGCAGGGGGGCACCACTAGACACAACAATTGATCTCTTGATCTCTTAGCCGTGTGCGGTGCCCCCCTCCACCATAGTCCTCGATAATATTGTAGTGGTGCTTAGGCGAAGCCCTGCGACGGTAGAACATCAAGATTGTCAGCACGCCGTCATGCTGACAGAACTCTCCCTCGACACTCGGCTGGATCAGAGTACGAGGGACGTCATCGAGCTGAATGTGTGCTAGAACTCGGAGGTGCCGTAGTTTTGGTGCTTGATCGGTCGGGCCGTGAAGACGTACGACTACATCAACCGCGTTGTTCTAACGCTTCCGCTTTCGGTCTACGAGGGTACGTGGATACACTCTCCCCTCTTGTTGCTATGCATCACCATGATCTTGCGTGTGCGTAGGAATTTTATTGAAATTACTATGTTCGCCAACAGACAGAGTGATATATCTATGCTCCACACACAAGTCCAGTCCCTAATGGACGTCGTTTCAGAAACAAGAATAGTGGTTGACAAATGCCGTCAAGATATGAATGGTTTTGAAACCAGACTATCAGGCATTTGCTTTATTGTTCAAGAGCAACGGCGGAAAAAAGGGGAAGATCGTGCTGCTCCATCAGATTCTACAGCCTGAAACATTAGCACTCAGGTCAAATGATCTGTGCTTCTATACATCTGATGGTGCTTTTATCTGCAAGGACTATAAACTTTGTGCCAATAAGCCTTTTGTTGTATGGCTGGAATTTATTTTGTTGTGATACAACATTTATCATGCTGCCAAAGGCTGTAGAAATTACGACGCTATTTTTGTATAGTGTAGGTTTATCTTAGTAATGTATTCAGCTGAAAGCTTCATAGGAGCCCAACATGGCAACATTCGCCAGGCCCATTCCAATTGGGCCAAAAACGATTATCGGCCATAATTTGCATGAAGCCCACTAAAAATATCTGGGCCTAAATTAGCATAAGCTTTCGTATTTTTGGTAGGCTTGTGCCCCTAGTGGGCCTTTAACAGGCGTAAACATAATTTGGGCCCTCGATAACAATAGGCCGTTAACATGTGTAAATATCTCGAGCCCATAAATCACATGGGCCTTTCATAGGCCAAAAGTGAGATTGGGCCCTGATTGTGCCAAATAACCCACTGGTCATTAGCACGCCGAAATGTATCTCAGCTCGTGGTGGCCCATTTACAATGCGGATCGCTCACAGACCGAAATTCAGACGAGTCGTAAATGCACCGACCTACTACACGGGCCTTTAACAGTCCGGAAGTTCGGTCGGGCTTGATTAGTATCAGTTTTATATGGGTCGTTAATAGGCCCGATGTGACGTTGGGCCACATATGGCCCATGGATTTTCTCAGACATTAACAGGCCGAAAATCACAATAGGCTGGAAGTGGCCCAAATCTATAGTGGGCCTCTAACAGGCCGAATGTCAGGCATGTCCGATGACCCAAATCCTTCACGGCCATTTATGGGCCGAAAGTTTCAGTGACCAATAAATGGGCTCAAATGAAGTAGGACCTTTAACAGGCCAGAAACACACCGGGCCGTAATTCGGCCCAAATACTTAGCGGACAGTTAACGGGCCAGAAGTGACCATGGGCTGTGATGATGACAAGTTTAGAATGGGTCGTTGATGGGCCGATTTGACACTAGCCATACGGGCCTTCATTGCGAATGGGTTGTCTGCAAGCAGACCATTAATGGGCCAGCCCGCTAATTTTGACTAGGCCAGCCTTTTTAACCTAAATGGGCCGCTGTTGGGCCTTGCCACATGTCGACGTATCATAGGCGCCTCCTGTCCATTAGGTGGTTGACATCTGTCCTTTCGCGGTGCTGACACATGGTTGCTATAGCCAATGATAATTTTACACGTGGAAAATCCTCATTGGTCCCAGCTGTTAACGGGTTATCGGATCCAAACCGGAAACCGATAGCTTAATGGCGACACGTTATGATGGATGCCACGTGTCAGTCATCCTTGACGAAAGCACTTCTATGACGCACAATTTATCGTCATGGAAGTGGACACTTCTGTGATGATAATTTTGGTAATGTCATGGAACACTTCTACGACAACACGGGTACGACTATCTTGATTCTATAATAAAATCGTCATGGATGTACATGCATGACAAGAAACGTGACCTACTGTGACAAACAAGTATCATCACGGAAGTGGTTTTTTTTGTAGTGCCTAAAGGTACACCACATGCAGACGTTTTAGAAGCCACCATCATCATCGAACCACTGTGCCATCTTCAGGAGAGAGATCCACATCATCCTTGCCAGTCCGACCAACCGTCGACGCCACCAGGGCGCCTAACGGCGTCACTGCCCTGCGCTCATCCATCCTGACGCGGAGATTCTGGAAGATCTGTCGCGCGTAGCACCTGCCGACCAGGCATGACAAAGTGTAGCACCTGTCGGCCAGGCATGACTTATATCTCCACCGAAGCTCCATTCAAGACGAAGCCGCTCCGCCTCCTGCCTCTGCCTTCCAGCGATGCTCCACAAACGATACTCCCAAGAGAGAAACGACACCGTAGTGACGCCATCGTCCAATCTGGAACACTAGGTCCTAGGGTTTCCCCCGGAGCAGCACGAGTGGGTCGACAATAGTTACTCGACAATGCCTTCATCAAGGTAACGACTCAGAACGCTGCCATCGCATGTCGTCGGCTCGGTTTTCACCGGCAACTATGTCTCCCCGACTTGCAGCCAGGACTATATGAAGGATCTCGAGATCCGACCACCTAGGCCGACCACCTTCGATGGAGGAGATGACCACCAACGCCGGCTGCATCGGCCAGAATAGATCTGACCGGAGGTGCCGCCGAGCAGTCCACCAGGCCCTCCACGTCGTCTCCGATCTAAAGACAGATGACTCACCGCCACAACATAAGTCGCCGCCGCCGGAACCAGGCAAGCCGCCGCCCGCCGCCGCCCGTGATTGGGCTGCCTGACGCGTCGCAGTCGCCGTCGACTGTGGCAAGGCCAGCCGCCACCGTAGCCATTGCCGCCGGATCTGACCCGCCTCCGCACGCACAAGGGCTACGCACCACCCATGAGACGCGGGAGAGCGTGAAGCAAAGAGAATGTTGTACGGAAACTAAGGAATAATTCATGTAAGTCTAGAGGTCAATATGGATGCCCATATCATGCTATTGATCATTGACCAGAAGGAGCTTTGGGTCACTGATAACCCACAAGTATAAGGGATCACTTGTACATGTTTTATAAATAAGAATGTTGAACCCAACAAGAAGCTAAAGGCAGAATTAATATTCTCTCAACTTCTATCAACCATCGATACAACTCTACGCACGCTAACGCTTACTTTACCTAGAGCAAGAAATAAAACTAGTTTGCGATAATAAAAGGATAGCTTTACAAGATAATAAAGAGTTAGTTGTCGTTTTAATAAAAGAAAAACAAAGTAGAGAGTTTTGGAGAACAACGAGAAAAGTATTTGTGCCTCGGCAATTGAATATGACATGATAGTTATACTTGCCATACTTATGAGGGAGAGGCTTAAGTTAACATACTTCCCGAAGTTGCATCACATGTTTTTATGATTGGAACTCTAGCAAGCATCCACAACTACCAAAGCTTCATTAAGGTAAAACACGAGCATTAAGTAAAAAGACCCCTTTAATCCCATATGCAAACAACTCACGAACTAGGGTTTAGGTTTCAATCACTCCCGCAACCCACTATAAGCAAATCATTAACATATACTTGCAACACTCTATAGCAGGAATCCCAAACGCTTGCGCGACATAACGGGCACAAGAGGACAACACCATAATAACATACGACTAATATCAACCATACCATACCACAATTGACCCACGGGATGAAGGTGTTCCCTCTACAAAGGAAAGTAAGTTTAGGTCCTTGATGGTCACAAGGCGAAGTTAGGAGTTAGGACCTGGCTAAGATCATGCTTTAGAGCATCTAGCAGATCCCGCAGATGGTCGTCCCGGAAAATCGTTTAAGGGCACCTACTGAAGCCTCTGGCGGAACAGCTCCCATAAATTTGCGAGACGCATTTACGGGACCTGTTCCACGTCAGAGGGCTCGTGGTACCGCAAATTTAGCATAGGTTTGTAAATTAGAGAATTCAACAAAAAACCAAATGGAAACGTAATATAAATTAAAATATGAATACAAATAGTCAGAAAAGCAATTCACAATACCACAATCATTTTCATTATAACGAATGTTCAAATTCGAATAATTATTACAACAACAAATTGTTCAAATCACACACAAAATATATATGAATAAAATTGGGTCTATCTCCCCCCATGGAGTTTCCAACAATGCTCAATAAGATCAATCTTGAGTTGGTTGTGGGAATCATGGTTCTAGATCTTCCGGTAGGTCTCCAGAAATGCAGTGATCTCATCCGCGTCCCTAGCAGGCTTCACACGGCAACCAACATTGTCATAATTGTACTCCAAGTCCAAATCCCTCTTATCCTCGATGATCATATTGTGTAAAATTACACAAGAAGTCATGATGTTTTTGAGGGGTTTCTTATGCCAAAAGCGAGCAGGATCTCGACAGATGGCAAACCAAGCTTGCAACACGCCAAATGCCCTCTCAATATCCTTTTGGCAAGCTTCTTCTGATTCAGCAAAAAATGTGTTTCTTGATTTTGGGGTCACTAATGGTCTTCACAAATGTTGACCATGAAGGATAAATATTGTCGGCAAGATATTACCCCATGGTATACTCTTGGCCATTAACGGTATAGTTAGATGAGCAAACAGATGAGATCATTGTAGGACATTGATATCATTAAGAGACCTCGGCTAACCAAAGAAACAAGGGTTTTCGTTTGTGGCCGGTGTATTGCCCTGCCCAAGCTATCGAGCAATTCTTCCACCTCTAATGCATTAAGGGCGCGTTTGGTTACCCGCATGCAGCCCAACCAGGCCCGCGCATGATGTGTGTGGCCTGTTTGGTTGCCTGGGATGCATGCGTTTTGTGGCCTGCACGGAACTTAAAGCAGGCCTCAGCCTGGCCCGACGGAAACTGCCGAATCGGCAGTTTCTCGCGAGCCTGGCCCGGCGCGACCACGCGGCCGAGGGGGTTGCATGCCTCGTGTAGCGTGGGAGATGGACAAGACGACTCATAACTCCCCCCACTCTCCTGTCACCGCCCAGCCCGCAATGTTCCCACTGCTCCGGCTCTGCCTCACCGCCTCTCCCACTCCTCTCCTCCGATGGCTCCGCCTCGCCCACCGCCGTGCCGTCCTTTGACCCCCGTCGACCAGCGCATCGCCAACATCTAGGAGCGCTGGCTGGCCGGGCTCCAGAACTAGGGGCAGGGACCTAGCGTCGGCGTTGCGAGCGCCGTCCCCCATCTACTGCCGGCCACCACGAGGGTCGGCCAATGCGATGCCGGTCGTTCCTGCTCCTCCGCCGATTCCGGACCTCGTGCTCCTGGGCTCGACGCCGGCGCCAGCCATGGAGCCGCCGCTTCTTGGGGCCCCCACTAGGGCAGGGGGGTTTATTGACCCCCGCCCATGGGTTTTCTCCTGTCGGCGCGCCGTCCTCCTCGACCTCCGGCGTGGCCATGAGCACGGGGCCGATGCCGCAGGCCGTCGCCAGGGCCGGCTCCTCCTCTGCTCTGCCACCTCTCTCCTTCCCGCCGGGGTTTTCACCCCGGCCTCGGTTCGCTGCGGCTGCGCAAGCTCCAGTGAGTCAAACCCCCCAATGCTTGCTCGTAGATGTAGATTAGGGGTTTATTTCTTAGGCATGTTGAAAGATCGAGGATGTCGCCTAGAGGGGGGGTGAATAGGCGCTTTAAAATAATTACGGTTTAGGCTTGAACAAATGCGAAATATATTTGTCAAGCACAAAACCTAAAACAACTAGGCTCACCTATGTGCACCAACAACTTATGCTAAGCAAGATAAGCAGCTATGTGATAGCAAGATATATGACAAAGAACAATATGGCTATCACAAAGTAAAGTGCATAAGTAAAGGGCTCGGGTAAGAGATAACCGAGGCACGCGGAGACGATGATGTATCCCCAAGTTCACACCATTGCGGATGCTAATCTCCGTTTGGAGCGGTGTGAAGGCACAATGCTCCCCAAGAAGCCACTAGGGCCACCGTAATCTCCTCATGCCCTTGCACAATGCAAGATGTCGTGATTCCACGAAGGGACCCTTGAGGGCGGTCACCGAACCCGTACAAATGGCGTCCCTTGGGGGCGGTCACCGAACCCATACACTTTGGCAACCCTTGGGGGTGGTCACCGGTACCCGTCAAATTGCTCGGGGTAATCTCCACAACCTAATTGGAGACCACGAGGCTTGCCCGGAGCTTTACACCACAATGATTGAGCTCCGAACAACACCAACCGTCTAGGGCGCCAAGGCACCCAAGAGGAACAAGCTCTAGGGTGTCCAAACACCCAAGAGTAACAAGCTCAAGGGTACCAAACACCCAAGAGTAATAAGCTTCTCAACTTGTAACTTCCACGTATCACGTGGAGAACTGATGCACCAAATGCAATGGCAAGGGCACACGAAGTGTCCAAGTCCTTCTCTCTCAAATCCCACCGAAGCAACTAATGCTAGGGAGGAAGATGAGATGAAGAACAAGAAGGAGAACACCAAGAACTCCAAGATCTAGATCCAAGGGGTTCCCCTCACATAGAGGAGAAAGTGATTGGTGGAAATGTGGATCTAGATCTCCTCTCTCTTTTCCCTCAAAAACTAGCAAGAATCCATGGAGGGATTGAGAGTTAGAAAGCTCGAAAAAGGTCAACAATGGGGGAAGAACACGAGCTCAAAGGATAAGGTTCATTGGGGAAGAAGACCCCCTTTTATAGGAGGGGAAAAATCCAACCGTTATGTGCTCAGCCCGCACACGAGCGGTACTACCGCTCGGGTGGAAGAAGCAGGGAAAGGAGCAACAAAACATAAACCTTGGGGGTACTACCGCTCACCCCAGCGGTGCTACCGCTAGAGGAGCAGAACACGGGAACCAAAGAAGGCAGGGCAGAGCAGAGAACGACGGCAGTAATGCAGTAGCGGTACTACCGCCCGACCGGAGCGGCACTACCGCTTATAGGCGGTACTACCGCCCAAACGGGGCGGTACTACCGCTTATAGGCGGAACTGCCGTGCCTTACTGCCGTGCAACTACTGCTAAACCCGACACGAAAAGAGCAAGACCCAAAATCGAGGCGGTAGTAGTAGAGCGATACTACCACATGACGAGGGGTACTACCACTACCGACCACGATACTACCGCACGGAGAAAACCCAAAACTGCCATAACTTCTTCATGAGAGCTCCAAATTGAGCAAACTCAGACTTGTTGGGTACAAGACAATGAGTAGCATCAAAACAGCGACTGGATATAGTAAGAAGAGGCAGGGGAGGTATGCCTAACAAAAAAAGGAGAGAAACCTCCAACAGAGAAGAACCGGCAGAACCTCCAACATCGAAAACATCATAGAAGATGCATGTGAACTCCGTTTTCGATGAACTCGAGCTTGTCATCAAGATGACCATAAGCTCCAAAAACAAAGAGAACCAAACAAGAACTAAGAAAGAAGATGCAAGGACGCAATGGTTTGAGCTCTCTACT
Organism: Aegilops speltoides; assembly: GCA_021437245.1. Taxonomy (NCBI): domain Eukaryota; kingdom Viridiplantae; phylum Streptophyta; class Magnoliopsida; order Poales; family Poaceae; genus Aegilops; species Aegilops speltoides. The sequence continues at coordinate 373,806,571 of CM038143.1, forward strand.
CATGATACAATAAAGCTACTCATCGAGAGCCCCCCTTATAGTACGGCAATCGATCCTAAAACCCGGTCTCCCAACTACCACCATGAGACTGGTAAAATAGAAAACCTATCAAGGGCAAACCTTTGCCTTGCACAAGGTCCACCTGAGCTAGATGATGACGAACTTGTCCTCCTCAAGATGGACCACCTTTCTTGATCGCGTTGGGTCGATGAAGACTAGATGATTGCTCCCCCATACTCTACTATGGGTGAGCCACTCTTCGGCACATCTTCACAAGTCCATTGACACCAAAATGGACGGCAAGCTTCAAGTATTTGATCTCTTCTTGATGCTCCACTTAAACTTGCACACAACAATCTTGATGACGATCACCACTTGATGTTATCCTTTCCATGGGTTGTATGATATCTTCCTCTTGACGCAAGCCCATGGACACGTACCTAACCCCACATAGAACTCTCACGTAGACCATGGGTTGGTACAAAAAGTGCAACGGACAATGCTTACCATACCATGGGATCACTTGATCCCTCTTGGTACATCTTCTACACTTTGTGAGTTGATCAACTTGATTCACTCTTGACTTAGTCTTGATCAACCTTGAATCTTTCCAACTCTCTTCATTTGGATGATGTCTTGAAGGTAAACATGAATGATCACACAATCTTCTTCTTTAAGACATGCTTGCAATAAGCACAACCAATCTTTGGATAATTCTTTAATAGCACCTTGGTCAACTCATAAACTCCTTGAAACCAACACATGGACTTCAAGAAGAGCCTATGGACAAATCCTTCAAATATAACTCAATGCAACCATTAGTCCATAGAGAGTCTCATCAACTACCAAAACCACACATGGGGACACCGCATGTCCTTTCACATGTGCTAGTAGTTAGTGGATTCGATCGGATTAGATAGGATTCGAGTAGATTCGATTGGATGCGATCCCAATCGAATCCAATCAGACCGATCTGTTCTTGTGTGCTACAGTGGGTGTCCTAGGATAATGTTCTTCTGCTAGTGCTTTCCTAGGATCTGTGTTCTTCTGCTAGTGCTTTCCGCAGGGTTCGGGTGCGGGTAATGCTTGCCCAAACCCTCACCCGTCCCATTTTTTTCTGCCCAAACCGTGCTGTACCGCACCGGGTATCATATCTTCCCATACCAGTGCCGGCGTAGGTGGGTAATACCATGGTAACCCATACCCGTCTGGGTCACCTTTCAAATAAAATTTTGCCATGTACTTTCAAAGAATCAGCATGTACATACCACATTTCAAAGATTTATATTAGCATATACCACATTTCAAGCATGTATATTCTGAGATCTGAACACACACATATATATATCAAGACATGTATTCCAAAGATTTCAAAGACATAAACATGTCAAGTTTGACACTTGAACAATAGTTTGAGAATTTCAAGACATATGTCAAGTTTCAAAGACTTGGAAATATTTCAAAGACACGATAGTCATTTCAACCACAAAGTTCGACACACAAATAAGTTCATAGACCACAAATAGGTTCAACACACAAATGGTAAATAGGTTCAACACACAAATAAGTTCAACATCTCAACACACAAATAGGTTCAACATGTGACATCTCCAACATGAAACCGAACGGTCCATTAACTTGACTTGCTTTCATCTTCTCTCCACTTCATGAGCCTTGAGTAGCCTTGACATCTCAAAGCATCAATTCCTAGTATGGGACATATAAATTGCAAGGCATGAGAACTTGAGAGTAATGAGTACAAGCTATGTTTTGTTTGCAATTCTTATGTACTACTAAGATAACAAGAATAGAAGATAACATGAATACAAGATATCTTTGATGTGCAATTCTATAGTAGTAATAAGATACATCATAACAAGAATACAAGATATGTTTGATTTGAATTCTTAAGTACTACCAAGTACTAACCTGCATCCCTTCTTGAATATCTTGAAGACAAGTCCAGAAGCTAGTTTCTGTTGTGTGAGCATCTACAAAAGTAGACAAATGTCAACAACATTTCAGCAAGAGAAAATATTAATGAAGTGCACTATTTTGTCACCTTTGTACTTGTTTCGAAGCCAATCTTGCGAGCACATTAAAACCTCCACCATATAAGGTGTAAGTCGGCTTCTATGATCATTGAGCTTTCTGCCACTTATACTAAAGGCTGACTCTGAAGCAACTGTTGTTACGGGAATAGCAAATATGTCTCTTGCTACTTTCCTTAAGGTCGGATACCTTGTTCCGGCCACCTTCCACCAATCCAAAGACATTGAACTTTTCAACGTAAGGCACTAAACCATCGGTCAATCTCGCTCTATTTCACCTTGAAGTCTAGCTGTTGCAGGCATTTCTTTGAGCTACAATGTTCAAATACACTCATGATTGCAGGAGCTTTCATTGTGGTCATCATAGATTCATCATCTGGTGTACATGCCTCATTTTCCACTTCATATTCCTCCAATAATGAGTGCAAACTAGCAACTATGTCATCAACTTTTTCAATGCATTCATAAGAAGATGGCTCAATTCCATGGAGCATGGCAAAGCAAGCTACCAACATTTGCTTCTTGTATCGAGGGTCAAGAAGGGTAGCTATAGCCATTAGAGCTTGAATGTCACTCCAATACTTGTCAAATTTTTCAGTCATGCTTTTTGTCATTTTTTGGATAATCTCATTGCTAGAAGTTTCCCACTGCCTCATTTTCATTTTAATTTCACATATCTTAGGGAAGTAAACATTGGCAGTCACATAATCAGTTCCAGAAAATAGCTCGGTTATTTCATAGAACAATTTGAGTCTCCCTACAACTTCTTTAGCAAAAGCCCAATCTTAAGCACTAGGAAGCCACTCATATTGCTTATCCTTTTCTTTTGCACGTTCAAACACAAGTCTATAAGGTAAAGCAATATCAAGCATTATGAAAGTAGAGTTCCACCTAGTCTTGCAATCAAGTTTCAACCCCCTTGTTATTTTAACTTTCTTATACTTAGCCATTTCCTCAAACTGTTCCACCCTTTTTGGCGAGGCAGTCCAATATGCCACACTTTCACGGATGTTTTCTATAGCTGATTTCATGACATCTAAGCCATCCTTCACTATCAAATTCAGAATATGTGCAGAACAGCGCATGTGAAGTAGAGTACCTTCACAAAGAAGCTTATTTTTCCCTATTTTGCCCACAATCTCCTCAACTGCCTTGTCGTTGACGTTGCAATTATCAACCGTCACGGTCAAGAGCTTCTCATCAAGATTCCATTCCACCAACGACTCATGAAGCATCCGAGCTATAGCAGCCGCATTATGTGGTGCAGAACATAAATAAACCTACAATATGCACACATACACAGCAGTTTGAGAGTTGGCAGAAGCTAAAAATAGGCAACCCACAATATTTAATGCTTTCACTACAATATACCTCATGAGAATGTTCCTTAGCCTCCACGACTCATCAATGAAATGGGCTGTGATAGCCATATATCCCTTCTTTTGGCTGTCAGAGGTCCACATATCAGTGGTGACAGCAACCCTTGATTGGATCATACTCATGTACTCGATGGCCTTCTTCATTTCCATTTTGTATCTTCCCACAATATCACCTCTACAAAACAAAAGAAAATAGACAGATTCATGTTATTTAGTAATGGCAAAGAAGAAACATGAAGAAGTAAAAAGAAGGAAATAAATACATAGCATATTTACCGGATAGTATTTCTTGTATGAAGCTTGAATAACGGCTGAAGGGCAGCAACAAATCTCCTAAAACCAACATGGTCTACCATAGACAAGGGATAATCATGCAACACCAACATGTTGCCAAGCTCAACTCTAGCATAATCTTGATCAAAAGTATAGCTCTCCATGCTCACTTTCCCATCCTCTTCCGCACACACCTTCAATGAGGATTGACTCAAAGTTTTACCTCCCTTGGTCTTCAACTTCTTAAGAGTGCAAATATCAAGATACAAACGAAGATGCTTAGTTCCATTCCTCGATCCTGCGGTAAGTACCTTGTGACACCAATTACACTTGGCCTTCCATTCACCATTGATCCTCATCTTCTTCATTTCCAACCAAACCTTAGATGTGAGCTTGCGCTTAGAAGGTAGCACCTCCACCTCTTCGACATCATCCTCTTCTTCATCATCTGAAACAATAACATGATCTCCATCTTCATCCATTGGTGTTGTTGTGCGACTCGTGTCATGCATGGACTCATCTTCTTGGCCATTGTTTGTACCACTGCACAACAAGAATAGGCATCCAAACACAAGTATGATACACATTAGTTAATTTAAAAAATCAGAAGTGTATAACAGCAAGCATTAACAGCAAGCATTCACTAGATGGCAGATCATTAACAACTAATGGCAAGCATTAACAGCAAGCATCCAAAAATAGATGGCAAGCATTCATTAATATTCTTTCTTCTTGTATTCATTAACAGATCGGTTAATGTAATGAACACATTCAATCATTCAACAACAGATCAATTAACTATCCAACATACTCAAGCATGCATTAACAGATCGGCTAAATCTAATGAACACATTCAATCATTCAACAATAGATCTAATCAACACATTTTAAAAAAGGTGAAACTCTTCACCAAATTGTATGCTTTGCTGCTGGATTTGCTGCCCTTCTCGCCGCCGTTGCAGGTGTAGCACCACCACGGCCACGACCACGGCCACGCCCCACCTTGCAACTCGGAACAGTGGAGCTGCGCCCGGGAACCTGCCCTGTTGACGGTGGCTGAAGACGCACGGGCTTGGAGGTAGGAGAAGGCGTCGGCGCACGAGACCCACTGCCGGTGCCTTCTTCAAATCCATCCCCGTCCACCGGAGTTGGATCCGCGCTGGAGTGAAGCGCCTCCTCGGCGTCCTCCTGGTCGAGCGCCATGGCGGCTGGAGGTGCCAGGCCGTGGAAGTAGATGGCGACAAGAGGAGCTGCAGGTCTCGCGTGAAGGTCGCGTCGAGGACAGGAGGTAGAGGGAGGAGAGGAGGAGAGGAGGGAGGTGGCCGGTCGCGTCGCTGCAGGCAGCGGCAGCGGCCGGCGGCGACCTGTGGTTCCTCCTCTCTAGGGTTTGTGGCGAGAGAGACAGGGGGGTTTCTGGAGTGACGGCGCGGGGTGGGTTGGGGTCTCGGGGAGGGATTTGGGAATTGGGATCGAGGGAGACTGGGGGAGTGGACTGATGGGCCTGAACGTTGGCCGTTGGGCATTGGTCGCCTTGTCGGCCGGGTTTAGTTAGGGTTTTGATGTTTTTAGTGGTGACATTTAGGGCCTACTGTCATAATGAATAAGCATACGGCACGCTGGGTATGCGGGTATGGGTATTGCCGTCCCATACCCGTACCCGGCTTACCCGATGGGTATAGTTTTTGTCCCATTTATAAACCCATGGGTAATTTTTCTTCCCAAACCCTTACCCTAATAGGGTTTTTACCCGCCGGGTTCGCGGGTAGCGGGTACCCATTGCCATCTGGAGCAAGTGGCATTTGACAAAGAGTTTGTGCACTGATCAGTGGCATTTGCTCTTGGGCAAATGTCTCGATCGATGCCATTTGGCAAAGAGTCTGTGCACTGATCAGTGGCATTTGCTCTTGGGCAAATGTCTCTAATCAGTGCCATTTGGCAAAGAGTCTGTGCACTGATCAGTGGCATTTGCTCTTGGGCTGTCTTTGATCAGTGCCATTTGCTGTAGTGCTAGTGCAACTGATCGGTGACATTTGATAAGTGGCATTTGGCAAAGAGTTTGTGCACTAATACTTATCATCTTACCTGACAAGATATTAAAGAGTGACTGGGACGTGGCGGGTGAAGGAGCTCAGGTGGTGGCCGGAGCTGAGGGCGCCGAGGATTTCATCCCCACGAACAGGTGGCTCAGGACAGTGGACCTGCCTGGCAGGATCGCCTTCATGAGCCTACCTCGTTCAAGGGGACGATCTCCGAGGCAGGGCCACGAGGAGGGGGGCCGGGAGCCGCTGCACTTCTACTAGCAAATCAAGGATAACGAGGACCTCACCATGCTCGTCGTCCCTCGCAAGTTCATGGAGATGATGAACACCTGGCTGGTCATCAAGCAGCTCCCGCGCGTGGTCAGGCTGTCGACAAACAAGCGGTGCATGTTCTAGATGCAGGTCCAGAACTTCGAGGGGCACATGATGCTTGGCCAGGGCTGGAACTACTTCTGTCGCCGCCACCGGTGCGCATCTCAGGACTCGGCCTCAAGGTCCAAATCTACAACCACGACTCCTCGATCATGTGCAGGTTTCGTTGTAGCAGGCACAACTGCGTTGGTAACATTGAGCATGCGTTGTAGTTAGCATGCAATCTAGTTAACTAAGTTGGTACTGTTGAACTTGTTATGGTCTATCGCTAGAACTTATGGTACTTGTGCCGTGAACTTGTTCATATTTTGGCCAGGAGCAGCACCCTGACGTGGAGCAGGGAAGGAGGTTGCCCCTACGATTAATTTAAGTAGTTTGCTGTCATTTCCTTTGCTTGCTTTGTTTGATCTCATTTGGTTGCTTGCTTTGTTTGATCTCAAATGTGCTTGTTGTTGTGCTGATCATGTGGTGGTAAGGCCACCACATTTCAACGGGGTGAGCAGAACACAAACACTGTTTTGCAACCAAACAATTGAAGTTTGCATCTACTCACACCCTAAACACAAAAACGGCAACCAAACAGGGGGGGGTAAGTGCCCCTTCATGCGGCAGGCAACCAAACAGGTTGCATCTGCTGCATATGAGGCTGCATATGGAGAATCAGGCTGCCTGGAGATGGACATGCAATGCAGCTACTGTTGCAAACTAGAACCAAACACGCCCTAAATCAATACTACCTAGCATGCCCGACCATCCCCTTTCTTCGTTCATTGTCGTCCGTGTAGTAGGCGGGAACACCATATGCAATCACTCTCATCGCCACCGATATTTTTTCATATGCACTAAAGCCAATCAAACCGATGGCATTCCTACACCGAATGAAAAAGCGGCAATTCTGTTTGCAAGCTTCAACGATGCGCACGAAAAGAGGCCTACGCATTTGGTATTGCCTACGAAATAGGTGAGCCGGATATGTCGGTACCTCGGCGAAGTAGTCCTTCATGAGCAACTTGTCACCGAGAGCTCAGTTATGGGGAATGCCTTGCCGGCCGACCATGGATCCACGACGCTTTTCCTTTGGCCCGTTCTCAAATTCCTCCACGAGATGCAACAATAGGTTATCAACATCGTCGTCGAGGATCATCTCTTCTATGTCCGAATCATTGGACGAAGACAACGAGGACGAACTCCAATCCATTTAAAAAATGCACGCCTATGAATTTCACTCGAACCTCATGTATCGAAATTGAATGGAAGTAACTGGGAAATGCATAGGCGGGCATTCAACATACCTTCCTCGAAGCAAAGCCGGCCGGCCCTTTCTTCTTCCCCGCCAACCGAAGCAAATCCGGCAGCCTTTTCACTGTTACTATTGGACAAAGGATACAAAGCTTGAGAATATACTGTGACATAGTACTAGATTAGTAGATTAGAACGGACTTCAAAAATCCATGACTGGTAACACACAAGCCTCTCAAAATTTTCTCCCTAAACTTTCATATTCACTTCATCCAAAAACCATCCGCTAAATACAGCACGATCTGTATTCCATTGAAGTAGGCTATCAGCCAAATGCAGTTCTAATGTGGGCACTTTTGGAGCAATCAAGCTGAGGCGGCTTGAAGCAGGAGAGATCAGTTCACAACATTGCAGCAATCAAACTGAAGGGAATATTTTCTGAACTGAACCTACTTCATGGTACATTTAGGTCAGTTTATCAGGCTACTATTGATATGTTACGGATGACGCTTTTGGACTAGTATCAAATCTAAGGATGTGGGTGATGCAAGAACAAATATGACTACTTTGCCTACCGTCCATTTGTAGTTTTTGTGTGTCATATAAGTTGTATATGTGCCAGTGTGCCAAATGAGTTCTGTTCCTTGCCCCAGCATTGTAGCTATGTGAACGGAAACTGGTGACCATCATTTTAAACCAATTTGTCATCTTATATGGTCTGGAGTAGCAGTGGAATTTGGTTGAGTTAAACTTCACGAAGCCGATACAATTATTCTGAAAACAATTAAGAAATACCAAGTCGATACAAATTACACCGAAAAACATTGTCTAGTGCTTATGGTTGTAATATCTACCAAGTACTTGAGCACCAAATTGCCATCAGGAGGGATGTCATATAGTTTTAATCTCACGGCATTAGCACAAAAGTGCCAACGAATTGCTCAAAGCCCTTGCGCAATAACCCAAACATCACTTGGCAACGGAAGATTTTGTGAAAAGTAAACGAGGGCAAAAAGGCACCAGATTGTTAATTACTACAAAACAGAGAAAAAAGAACTCGGAACGGCACGATTTTCTTGCTTAATTGCATACAACCATCATCAAACGAAGGGTTGCCTCAAAAAAAAAATCATCAAACGAAGGGGAGAGAGATGAACGAGGTGCTGCCATCAGAAGGGATGGTAAATAACTTGTGATCTCATCGCGTCAGGCAAAAACCATGCCATGAACTGCTCAAAGCCCTTGCGCAATAACCCAAACATCACTTGGCAGCAAGAGAAAGAAGAAACATCAATTTGCAGCAAGAAGAAGCGCATCCCTTCAGGGAAGCAGGCAAGAAAAAAGAAACGCGCACGAGATCTGCGACGAAAAGAGCAGCAAAACGCATCGGGATGATGCGACGCAGATCGCCATCTGCGATGGCGGCTAGGGTTTGATAGAACAGCGGGCGGCGGCGTCGCCTGTGGAAGGTCTTTATACAGGAAGGAAAGACGCCCGAGCCCGACACATTATAACTGGAAACGTACCCGTCTTACTCCGTAAACCCAGAAAGAAGACGCCTCCTATGCTCTACGACAAACTACGCGCAAAGGCGTATTTCCTGGAATACGTCACCTGGAGAGAGGGGAAAGGGGCTGAGAGGAGTCTCCGCACGGTTGAGAGAGTGGAAGGCATCCAAGATCAACCCTGGCCGGCTCAAAAAAGAACAAAAAAAGACCAACCGTGGCGGAAAATGGCGTGCGGGCTCCCGCCGCTGCTCCACGCCCTCCTCTCCTCTCCGCCTCGCCCCATCCTCCTCCCCTCCCTCCTCGCGCCCAGGACCCTTCCCCTGGCCCCTCGCCGGAGCACGGTTTCGCGCCACCTGTCCCCTGCCCCTCCGCGCGCGCTCCCGGACATTGCCGCGGCGGCGGCGGGCCTCCGGGACGCGGTCACTGGCGCCTTCCAGGCGTCTCCGCCTACGTGGAGCTCGGCTGCCACAACCAACCTCGCCATCTTCGTCGCGGGCACGCCGCTGCTCCTCTCCGGCCTCTCCGCCTCCGGCATCGCGGCCGCCTACGTCCTCGGCACCCTCACGTGGCGCGCATTTGGGGCCCAGGGTTTCCTCCTCGTCGCCGCCTACTTCGTAGTGGTGAGTGGATCGGGTGTTACGTTTCCGGTTGATGCTTCGCATCGACGACGGGCGAAGTGTTTCTGAATTGCATGTCTGAGGTGCTGTGGTAAATCTGAAAATTTTCAGAAATGCCGTTTTTGTCACGGTTTAGAATTTCTGTTGAGGGGTTCTCACCGCCCGGTGATCTTCATTTCTTAATAGGACGTGTTTCATCGGTGTTCTCTCTACTCCCTGCCCAATAAATATTATTTTAGCGATTGCGGTGTCTTCTAGCGAATTATCTAGCCTTGGTAATGGTACTGGGAAAATTGGTGTTTTCTGGTGTCTGTCAGCATTGATGCAAAATAGCAATTTCCCACAGCCAAGTTTGTCAAAATTGTAAGAGATAAACTAGCTTTATAAACTTGATTACAGACATGATAGTTTCATATTTCTGTCTTGCTCAAGTTTGTACATGAATTGACCGGAAATCAGAATTGCTCTAGTTTCGTACCAATGCAAATCTGTATATCAGTGGTGGAGACAGAACCTTTTCAAAGCCTTGGCAAACCGCAAGACGAAGTGCCTATAAGCTAGAATGCCATTTTCGGTGCAGGCTGCTGTGACATTCACCCAGGTAGATCATCCTGATGCCAGCAATCTGGAAGGGAAGGTTTCACCTCCCCTGCTATAGGGAGAGAAACGGGCTAGTAAGGGGGTCGCTCTTCTCCGCATGCTGCCTATATATTGAAATAGGGATAGTCTTGATTTGGCAATCTTGCCAGTTAGGAAATCCAGGCTTTGCCAAAACTTCCAAACTTCCTTTATTTGTTCTGCTCTTTAGAACTACAGATGAATCATGAATAGAGTGATCATCGCATGTTTTAATCTTCAAATCAGGTGGAGGTTGTGCATAAGAGATACACTTTTCACCAGTTTATGATTTGCCCTTGCTAAAGGAGAATTGAGATAGGTATTTCCTGTGAAATTCTTTAAATACGTATTGCCATAAAATAAATAATCACAATGTGTGATTATTCTGTTCATTGATAAGCAATGTTTGCTGCGCAACTTCCACTGCCTGTTCGGAAAGCAAGCAGTTCTAAATTTATGGATGTATGTATTCTGTTGACTGTGGGATGTAGTTCCATGACCCTCCTTAGGCTGGTTGCACTACCTGACAAAGGCAACTAATCTGCTGTATCCATCATGTCAATCCTAGTACATCATCAGTCTAGGTTATTTATTTTGCTTTTAATATGCAGGGCACAGCAGTGACCAAGTTAAAGATAAAACAAAAAGAAGCTTTGGGAGTGGCTGAGAAAAAAGGAGGAAGGAGAGGTCCTGGTAGTGTTATTGGTTCTAGTGCTGCTGGTTGTGTCTGTGCTCTCCTATCAGTGTATAATGTTGGCGGGGGAGCATTCGCGGAACTCTGGACACTCGGCTTTGTTGCAAGTTTCTGTACTAAACTCAGTGATACAGTTTCCAGTGAAATAGGCAAGGCATATGGAAGAACAACGTAAGGTCCTGGTCATTTACCACTCTATTTGCATGACCTTTAGATACTTGATGGTTTATTTGGTGTTTACCTGTGCAAACTTAATAAACTGTAATTGTTAAAGTTTCAATACCGTACTTAGAGCTCAGTTCTGTTCTTTTTGTAGAGTAGGTACCTAGTGACAACATTTAAGGTTGTTCCAAGAGGTACAGAAGGTGCAGTCAGTGTTGAGGGCACTCTTGCTGGAATTGTAGCATCGACGTTTCTAGCAGGGATTGGTTATATTCTGGGGCAGGTAAACAATTTTTAAATGTACTATGGACATCTTCTTCAATTATTTAACTGTAATCAGACTTGCATATGTCATGTTGTTTATATGCCTGCTATCTCATGCTCTTATAATCTGATAGTGTCAATGGCTAGAACACATATTAGAGCAATGTAGGGAGCATGCGACCTGCAATGTTAAGCTCCTTGCATATGGCATCTAGGAGGATAGTAATCACAATTTGATATGGAAGTGGCAGTAATTATTGTACTTTTTTTACGTTGGACTTTAAATCAGGAATATGGTTATTGAAAAGGAAAAAATGCTTTGTTTTGCAGGTAAATCTGCTACAGGGTGTGCTATGTGTTCTTGCATCCCAGATTGCAAATTTTGGCGAGAGTTTGATTGGCGCAACACTGCAGGATAAGGAAGGTTTTGAATGGGTGAGCCTAAACTTTCAGATGCTGAATGCTGATGCTTTATATACAATGTTGTTAAGAGATAGGTTTTTTTTTCTATAGAAGCCCTTTGGATCATAAGAATCGGTTCACCAAATTTCTATGGAATCCATTCCCATACACTCCATTCCATAGGAATCACAGCATGAACTCAAACCTCATTTTATTTTTCCTTTGAGAAGTCCAATGCACTTGCACTCTATCTCTCTACTCTCTCTCAATCCTCTAAAATTCTTGTGTTTATTACCTGTGCACCATCCAAAGACATCTCTTATAAAATTCATGTGTTTCGAAATCCTGTAGGAATTCATAGTGGTTGACATCAATCTGTCTTACATTTTTCCTATCCCTGCAATCCAAAGAAGGCCTTAGTTTCCCTAGTAAAGCTGTGTTTGCCTTTTGTGTTCTGTTGTACTCTTGTTGAAAGTTTAGCCTCGTATTTGCATCACCAAGTTGGCCTGCCTGAACACTGTGAGTAACTAGGCAAAGTCTCCTTTTGGCATTGTGATGGACTGTGATCATAATCTTATTTGGTTGGACTCCTTTTGGAATCTGAGTGTTTGGGCTGGCTAGATTGTTCTTAATCTAGTTGCTAATAAATATATTATTGCACTCTGAAACACACTAGATCAAATGTGAGAAGACAATTATGGAATAACATAACTTTAATCCGATTTACCAAACCGAGTAAAACTGAGAGCTATGAAAAATAAGTACAGACGTCACAGCAACCACAAATTGCCCAATGCTATAATGAAAATTTTCAAACAGGGGAATCTTGCATGTGCCAGTTATATTCATCTCTTTTGGACAATCATCCTCTCTTTGTACTCAACATGCATTCCTAGGTCGTTTGTAGCCTAAATGATGGCTTGCATTTTTCAGCGTGTGTCATGGTGTAGTTGCCATCATATAATCCCCATTCATTGGTGCGTGTCTCTGTAATGTAGGTTCATGAAAGCCTGAACGATATTTCAGCCTATGGCGTAATGCAAATGCCATTGTAATAAATAAATTAATATGCCTATTTTTTGGTATTGGCTGTACCAATTGATGCATAGTCCAGAAATGCATCTTGTCGAGGCTTGCGGGTGCAGAATCTACCAATTTAATATCCACGTTTCTGTTTCACTAGGGCATGTGGTTTTGGAGAAAAAAAATTAACCCCAGAATCATTGATGTCTGTACAGCACTCTTGAATCTCAGGCTAATTATATATGGAACATTCAGTTAACCGAATTAGTGTAGACCCGTGTCTCCCGAACAATAGTAACCAGGATAGTGTCATCCTCATTGATGAATACCCCTATTCAAGCTGTTCTTTTGATTTACTTTTCAGGGTCACATTATCTGCACATTATATTGTTATGTTGACACCATAAGTTCCCCACAAAGCTGAAAAGTGAATATTTCTCTATGCAGCTGAACAATGATGTTGTCAACGTGGTCAATATCTCCGCCGGCGCCGTTTTGGCTGCTCTAATGCAGCAGCTGCTAGTGAGCTGGCGCTCATGATCTTTCTTTCCTGACTTTTCTCCAGTGCATCCGCTCTCGTAGTTTCTTAGCGGTATAAGCTGCTGGCATTTGCTTGTGGAACTCGCAATTGAGTGGATGTACATCTCTCTGTATGCACGTGCTTCTCCTTTGTGACACATCTTCCTGTACTTCCAATTCTAGCTTACTAACATTGATTTGTGAAAGTAAAACTCTCTCTGCCAGAGCATCATATGTTCAACTGTTCAAGAAATACTGAGCTGGCTGGCGTGCTACTAGCTACTACTCCAAACAATGATCATTCTACACCAGTTAAAACTCGTGATTGGACAAGTTGCATGGTTTATGATCCATGATCACAAGATGATGAAGTTGCAGGTCTCTTCAGCTGCAAGCCTGCAAGCATCACATGGCGTCTTGCTTTTGTAGGGAATCCTAACTTGATCCATCATCTCAACCTGCCATACGGCGGGCAAGCACAGATGCACGCCTTCCCACTATTGGATGAGTCAGACGTCTTTACGTCACGTTGGCCAGGACGTGTTGTCACGGCACACACCTGAGTGAGCGCATGGTACAGGCCATAGCCTCGTACGAGCTCACCTTTGCTCCGCCTTGGTCTGTGGGCTAGATAATGCATTTCTAGCAGACCAGCATGTGTTTTCTTGCAACGGTGCGACTTTCTGTCTCATCGGACTCTTACTTTTGCTTCTGCTTAGGTTTGTTGTTGTCTTCGGAAACATGAGTGTTGAGCTTCTTCAATGAGTAGGGCATTTGGGAGACTCAGCTCCATGGAGGCCTTAATTTTGAAAAAAATAATCAGAATTCAAACTTTTCAGTTTAAAAAATATACACATGTATACAAGGACGCAATGTGTATGTGTAAAATTTCAGGATGAAATACCTTGAATTGTGAGGTGCACAAGAAAACAAAATAATGGACTTTGAGGATGAACAGTAGATTTGCCAAAAGGCCATAGATTTGGTTGTTTTTTTGGTGTAGCTCTCGTTATTGCGAACAGAAAAGTGTACACACACGTACATTATGACTCTGGTATATGTGTAAATGTTTTCAGATTTTTTTGAAACTGGAAAGTTTGAACTTTGAACTTTTCAATTTCGGCCTTCGTTTGGGCATTTTTGTCCTTTGTCCTTTTGAAATGTTTGTCCTAAATGTTTGGTTGCTACATGTTTCATTCTGTTACTATTTACGCCGGAGTTCCTTTGTTTCGATCCTACTGTATCTGTTAATGTTGGGTTTGCTATTTGCGGAGATGGCTTAAAGCATCTCAAGCAGACCCGCAAAATCCGAACCCGCATAAGTGTTTTGCAATTCGCGGAAAAGTGTGTATGCAGGCCCGCACGGGCGAGGTTAGACTTAGACCCCGCAAATCGGACCCGTAAAAAAGCATATTCGGTGAATACGTTTTTTACCGGTCGGCTACGTGGGGTCTGCTCGGGCAGTGCCGCGCCAACCCACAAACCGAAAACCCCAATAAGCGCATTTGACAGTCCGACAAATGAGTTCAAATTCAAATGCTAAAACATAGTTCGCGTGCAAATAAAAGCATAGTCTTGGTAGGACAAACACAAAAGGACTTGCAAAAGCGACGACCACGTCTGGCATCATCTTGGTCGATCTTCACTCCGCGACATTGAGTCCATGGAGATCATTGAAACCACCGAATCCACCTCCGGCGCTTGTTCCAACTCCCGCACCGAAATCATCGGCTGGTGCACTGAACACATCAGCGACATTGGCTCCAAACCCCGCACCGAATCTGAATGAAATAAGCCCTAGAGGCAATAATGAAGTTATTATGTATTTCCTTATATCATGATAAATTTTTATTATTCATGCTAGAATTGTATTAGCCGGGAACTTAGTACATGTGTGAATACATAGACAAAACAAAGTGTCCCTAGTATGCCTCTACTTGACTAGCTCGTTAATCAAAGAAGGTTATGTTTCCTAACCATAGACATGTGTTGTCATTTGATGAACGGGATCACATCATTAGGAGAATGATGTGATGGACATGACCCATCCGTTAGCTTAGCATTATGATCGTTACAGTTTCATTGCTACTGCTTTCTTCATGACTTATACATGTTCCTCAGACTATGAGATTATGCAACCTCCGAATACCGGAGGAACACTTTGTGTGCTACCAAACATCACAACGTAAATGGATGATTATAAAGGTGCTCTACAGGTGTCTTCGAAGGTGTTTGTTGGGTTGGCATAGATCGAGATTAGGATTTGTCACTCCATGTTTCGGAGAGGTATCTCTAGGCCCTCTCGGTAATGCTCATCACTATAAGCCTTGCAAGCAATGTGACTAATGAGTTAGTTGCGGGATGAAGTTCTACAGAACGAGTAAAGAGACTTGCCGGTAACGAGATTGAACTAGGTATGATGATACCGATGATCGAATCTCGGGCAAGTAACATACCAATGACAAAGGAAACAACGTATGTTGTTATGCCATTTGACCGATAAAGATCTTCGTAGAATATGTAGGAGCCAATATGAGCATCCAGGTTCCGCCATTGGTTATTGATCGGAGATGTGTCTCGCTCATGTCTACATAGTTCTCGAACTCGTAGGGTCCGCACGTTTAACGTTCGATGACGATTTGTATTATGAGTTATGTGTTTTGATGACCGAAATTTGTTCGGAGTCTCGGATGAGATCATGGGAATGATGAGGAGTCTCGAAATGGTCGAGACATAAAGATCGATATATTGTAAGGCTATATTTGGACATTGGAAAGGTTTCGAGTGATTCGGGTATTTTTCGGAGTACCGGGGAGTTACGGGAATTCACCGGGAGAAGTAATGGGCCTTATTGGGCAATACGGGAAAGGAGAAGGTAGGCCTTGGCGCGCCCCCTAGGGCCAGCCTCCTCCTCCTCCCTCCTTTATATACGGGGGCAGGGGGCACCCTAGAACACACAAGTTTCTCTTGACCGTGTGTGGTGGCCCCCTCCACAGTTACACACCTCGATCATACCATCGTAGTGCTTAGGCGAAGCCCTGCGCCGGTAGCATCATCATCACCGTCGCCACGCCATCATGCTGACGGAACTCACCCTCGTCCTCAACTGGATCAAGATCACGAGGGACGTCATCGAGCTGAAGTGTGTTGAACGCGGAGGTGTCGTACGTTCGGTACTTGATCGGTTGGATCGCGAAGAAGTTCGACTACATCAACCGCGTTATTGAAACGCTTCCGCTTTCGGTCTACGAGGGTATGTGGACACACTCTCTCTCCTCTCGTTGCTATGCATCACCTAGATAGATCTTGCGTGATCGTAGGAATTTTTTTGAAATTACCGCATTCCCCAACAGAATCCATCTCCCGCACTGTACACGCACTGGCCGACGCAACCATTCTTCTCTTCAAGATTTCTCTTCTTGCCATATCATGCCATTCTTTGGTGAGGTCGTCCATGTCATTGCGATTCATTGTCATGATCTTGTTCTCTTCGGCAAGCAACATGGACATGGCTTTATTCTCAGCGGTGCGTACTCTTCTCTCCTCAATGGCCATTTTGCGCAGCCCCTCTTCCTTGAGCAATTGCCATTTTCTCTTTCTTCTCCCATGCCTTCTTCTCGGCCAACTCTTTCTTGATCTCCAACGACTTAAATAACATCATCTCATTTGATTGCACCATGGCATCAATCTTCTCCCTCAAGCTCGACGCTTCGTGCTCTCTCTTTATTTTCTCCTTAGTCTTCTTGTCGCCATCGGGCTTGTTCAAGTTCCTTGGGCCATCATCATCCTCATCTTCATCCGTGTTTGTAAGTGAACCTCTCTTCGGTGGGGATTCTTTCTCAATCAACGCCCACTTCTCGCAATTCTTGAGCAAGTCCCAACAATGCTCTAATTGAAGAATCTGCCTTCTGAAGCTTCCATGTCTTTGTATGTTTGTTGGGCATTTTTGTCCTACACAATTAGAACGATGCAAACGTTTCATATGATGCAATCATTTTCATATGATGCAATATGATGTGCACAACTTGAACAAAGGTGAAATGAACTCGCATAGTCGGACTACACGGTTCCACTTGGAGGTGCATTGCGTACTTGCTCCAAGCAAGTTGCCCAATGGCTGCAAATGGGCTTGATCACGTCCCAACACCCTTGGAGCGACTGAAAGGTGTGTGGAGTCCTATTGGGAAACCTTGCCATCATGCGGAAGTATTGATCTTCGATCCTTTGCCAATACCTCTTGGCGGTTTGAGAAGTACCCGTGCATGCATCAAAAGATACTACACTCCATGCCATGATCAAGATTTGGTCTTCCAAGATCGTGTAGGTCTTCGATCTCTGGCCTTTTCCACTTCTTGCTTGCGGTTGCTCATATGCCATCTCATCGATCTCCTCCAATTCTTCCTCACCCCAATGATCATCCACACCACCCTTCGTTTTATTGTATTCAAATGCCTCGAACGGGGCCTCATCGATGTCAACAACGTTGGTGTCCAACAAGTTCACGAACTCGGCAATTGCATTGTTCGAACCACCGCTATAGTGAACGACAACAAGTTACGAGCTATCGCGAAAGCAAAGAAAATTTCCATGACCGAAGAGGGAGTGGATGACCGAGTCATACCTTGCGCCCATTTCGTCGAACACATCGCCTGCGGTGGGAGCAACACCGTTGAGCGGGATCGCCGGGGAACCTCTTTCCGGGCTGGAGGGAGTGGATGAAGTAGCCGTCCGCTTTGTAGCCGGAATCTTCCTTCGCTTTACGCTCGAGACCTTGGCGACCTTCTCCGCTGCCGGCCGAAATTGCGGAGTGGCGTTGGCGCCCGGACCGCGGGCCTTGCTGGTGAGGGCAGCCGGGTTCCTGCCCTGCACGACCACGTTGCCCTGCCGCTTGCGGGCAGGCACGGTGCCGCCTTGGGCGACGGCGGGGTCAACATGGCCGGCGACGAGATCCGCCCGAGGGGATTGAGCGTGCGCGACCTCGACGGTGACGGGGGACAGCAAGGTGTCATCCATGGCGGCGAAGGACCCCCGGGGAAGATGAACCATAGCGGGAGGTGGCGGGGGCAATGGTTGTGGAGGGTGGGAGAAGCGGGAACGGCCGCGCGAAAATGTCCCTCCCGCCAAATCTCGCTGCGGATAGGGGTCGAGCTCGGGTCGTGCTCCCGACCCGTGAAACTAGAGGTCGGGGGAATCTTTTGCCGCGCCCCGCAAAATTTTTTTCGGGTCGAACGCGTATATGGAACCTGTTCTGGCCGGATTTTCCGCGTCGACCCGTATTTTGACGGTTATTTTACGGGTCAGGGCCTTTTGCGGGGTCTGCTAGAGTTGGTCTTATGAACTTGTGCTGACCAACAAAACATGTTTCCTTTGCTCCCACTTACTTAAATTAAGTACCCTTCTCTGCTAGCTGTGTCAGCAGCACCACACCTTTCAGATGGATGGACACCAACACGCAGGCATGCCATGCAGGTATTACTCGTCCAAAACTCGGTGTGTAATAAGTTATGGAGCGACGGGTCCCTCTCCTTTGTACTTGGCCTGATAACCCAGTTTTACTCAGCGACTTAACTAGTGCCTGACCAGTCAACGGCCCTGTTTGGATACTCTAACTCAGTTAGAGGTTAGAGTTAGATTCTAGCCCTGAACTAACCCTGAACTAACTCTAGCCGATGAGGTGTTTGGATGACAGGGTTAGATGGAGCACGGATACGGCGAGGCGCCTTCACGGGCGGTGCGAGAGGGAGGGGAAGAGAGGACGAGAAGCTTTGAGGAAGTGGGGAAGGATCTGCTGCGGAAAAAAGAGAAAAAAAAATGTTTTTTAGTGGTTCCGAAAAGAACTAACCCAAATAAGCACCTCTTGGGTGGGTTAGATTTTTTGAATGGGTTAGATGCATCTAACCCAAACTAACCCACATGTTTGGATATTTTTGGGTTAGTTGGGTCCAAACTAACCCAAACTAACTCTAACCCCTAGGATCCAAACAGGGCCAACTTATCTTATGTAGCAGTGGTACTGCTAGCCCTGTCCTTCTGTAGCGAGGACCATATGCGCGGTTCCTTGTGGAAAACATGACGTGCCACACTGTGCGCACTGCGCTTTGGTGCCTCCCACTGTGCAGACAGCGGCCTCCTGTGCGCTGCTCGTGCCACTAATTCGTGCGAGGCCGAGGTTTTTCCCGGCGTCCCGAACGCAAACCTTTCTTTGCACGATGCTCTCTCTGGCCATGGCCGGTCACGTCAGGATCGTCACGTCAATCACCGCATCGCGCACTGGCCCCATCTGCGTCGCCCACGCGGCCGAGCTCTGCTGCTCTTAAACCCCGGGAAAACCACGCTCATCAAACGCAAAGCCCCGGAACGGAACGCACTGGCGAATGGATACCACGATGCCGGCCTTCATTGCGGCCTTCCTGTGCCTGCTCTCGGTGGCCGCGGCGGCGGCGGCCATGGACCCGGCGGAGAGGGAGACGCTGTTCCTCGTCATGGACGCCGTCTCCTCCGACCGGGACTGGCGCTCCGAGAGCCCCGACCCCTGCGGCGCGCCCTGGCCGGGGCTCGAGTGCAAGCCGGCGCCCGGCACCGCGGCGCCGCTGCACGTCACGCGGCTGGACTTCGGCGTGGAGCCCAACCCGTCGTGCAAGGACGCGGCCACCTTCCCGCCCCAGGTGCTCACCCTGCCCCGCCTCCAGTCCCTCTTCTTCGTCGACTGCTTCAACAACCCGGCCGCCGTCACCGCCCTCGTCCTCCCTTCGGCCAACCTCTCGTCCTCCACCCTGCAGCAGCTCAGCATCCGGGCCAACCCGTCGCTGTCCGGCGTCATGCCGCCGCAGCTCGTCAGGCTCAGGTCCCTCCAGGTGCTCACCATCTCCCAGAACGGCCTCATCCGTGGTGAGATCCCGCAGGGCATCGGCGATCTCAAGTCGCTGGTGCACCTCGACCTCAGCTACAACTCCCTCTCCGGGCCGGTGCCGAGCCGGATCAGCGAGCTCAAGGGCTTGGTCGGCCTGGACCTCAGCTACAACGCGCTGTCCGGCTCCATCCCCAGCCGGATCGGCGACCTGCGCCAGCTGCAGAAGCTGGACCTGAGCTCCAACAATCTCACCGGCGGCATTCCGGACACCATCGCCAACCTCACCTCCCTCACCTTCCTGGCGTTAAGCAACAACGGCCTCAATGGGCACTTCCCTCCTGGCCTCTCGGCTCTCCGGAACCTCCAGTACCTGATCATGGACAACAACCCAATGGACGTCCCGCTGCCGTCTGAGCTCGGCAGCCTCGCCCGTCTTCGAGAACTCCGGCTAGCCGGTTCCGGCTACTCGGGGCCGATACCGGCGGCGTTTGGTCAGCTGGCGAGCCTGACGACGCTTTCGCTCGAAGACAACAACCTCACGGGTGAGATTCCCGCGGGGCTGAGCAGGCTGCACAGGATATACCACCTGAACCTGAGCAACAACGGGCTGGGCGGGGCCGTGCCGTTCGACGGCGCGTTCCTGCGGCGGCTCGGCCGCAATCTCGACCTCAGCGGCAACTCGGGGCTGTGCCTGGACGTCGTGCGGGACGTCGGCGTCGGCGTTGGTGCCTGCCATGGCGGCGGTGATGGTTCGTTGGCGCGTGATTCGGTGAGCAGTGCTACGGGAGTGATGGCAAGGGGCTCCACGGAAAGTTTCCGGTTTCGCCTGCTCGGCCCAGTGTGCGTGGTAGTGATCTCTTGCATCTTTTTTCCTCCGAATGAGTATGCGTAGTGTTGACAGGATTCGTATGTTGGTTACTGCCCATGTACGTACTTGTGTGTTGTAAAATTGTAATGCCTACGGCGAGGCTTGTAGCAGAGTTGTAAGAAAGCTGTTGACTCTCAGGCTCGAGCACGGCGGTCTATCAGTCGCCGCAAGTGCATTTCCAAAGCGGCCCCTCCGACGTGTTGCGCAATCTATCAAAGCATTTCCAAAGCAGCCCAGCAGTCCAGACGCACCTTTTCCGAAAAACCAAGAAAAACTAGGGACTTTGCGAGAGTCCAGACAGCAGACATGTAGAACTTTGACCTCCCCCGATCCAGCCAGAACCTTTCCTGGACCGTGCGCCTCCATACTCTTCTTCATATTTTTTTTCTCTCTTCGCCACCGCTCCATCGTCCCGCCACACCCCTGCCGAAACTCGATGAGTCCGTCACCTTCAGCGGTACACTTGGGTTCCAAGCCACTTCTCCGTCAGCGTTCCACACCTCTCCTTCGAACATCGCGCAGGTACCGTCAGCTCCTACGATACTCACCTTGCCCGGCAACTTTTCGGCAAAATGCCCGTGCTAAGAGGACTTTTGGATTGGTGTTGATGGTTGCCCAACCCAAACTTTGGTGTTGACCAAAGGGCTGGCAACCGTTTGGATGGGCTCCAATTATTTGGCTCGCCCCAAGACCAGCAAGCTTTAGCATTCAATTCGCGACCAACTTATTGGCTAGGTGTGGGCAGCCGATTCCTCCGCCAAAATATTGGTGTGCCCCTCGTTGGCAGAGCGAGCAGGGGCCAAATCCAAACAACACTTAAATTCTTTTTGTCCCTTCTTCATTGAAGCAATGGATTCGGATATGAGTACATATATGAGCACTATGTTGAGTCCACCGATGGCTCGTCTGACAAGGAGAACTACACAGATGAGACGACAATGATGCAAGCGGTCCTTGTAGATGCGGAACGTGCGGAGGAGCATGTTCTCGACTTCAAGGCGATCAAGGGTCATCGTGTGCTCAACCGCAACCAGGCGCGCGGCTATTTGACGTTGATGGATGACTACTTTGCCCCCGATGCCCTCTTCGTTGACATTTTTCGCCTGCGTTTTCGGATGCGCAAAAATGTTTTCAATCATCTCTACCATGACGTCCGGTCCTTTGATGACTACTTCATCTTGAAGAAGGATATCGTGGGAAGGATTAGGTTCTCTGGTTATCAGAAGTGCATGGCCGCACCACGGATGCTTGCATATGGCACGATCACTGATTCGTGGGACGAGTACCTACAGATGTCTGAGATCAGATGCAGAGATGCCATGACCAGGTTTGCAACTGTCCTGGTCTCGGTGTCTCGACCTCAAAACCTAAGAGAACCAGATGTGCTAGACACCGAGAGGTTCTTGGCAATCTCGGAAGTAAGAGGGTAGCTAGGTTTGCTCGGATCTCTTGACTGTATGTGTCGGTGTCAAAACCGGCGGATCTCGGGTAGGGGGTCCCGAACTGTGCGTCTAGGCGGATGGTAACAGGAGACGAGGGACACAATGTTTTTATCCAGGTTCAGGCCCTCTCGATGGAGGTAATACCCTACGTCCTGCTTGATTAATATTGATGATATGGGTAGTACAAGAGTAGATCTACCACGAGATCAATGAGGCTAAACCCTAGAAGCTAGCCTATGGTATGATTGTTGAGATGTAATGTTGTGTCCCACGGATCACGGCCCTCCGGTTTATATAGACACCGGAGAGGCTAGGGTTACACAGAGTCGGTTACAATGGTAGGAGATCTACATATCCGTATTGCAAGCTTACCTTCCACGCCAAGTAAAGTACCTTCCGGACACGAGCCGAGTCTTCAATCTTCTATCTTCGTAGTCCGGGAGTCCGGCGGATATCGATAGTCGGCTATCCGGACACCCCTAGTCCAGACTCCTCAAGAGCCCTCGAACCAGTCTTCAATGACGATAAGTCCGGCGTGCATAATGTTCGGCATTGCAAGGCGGGTTCCTCCCTTGAATAATCCAGAGAAGATAATGAACACCGAGGATAGTGTCCGGCTCGCAAAATAATTTCCACACTCCAACGAGAGAGAATAAAACACATACACCGATCCAATCTGCCGGCGTATTATGCGGCATGACATCACACCGCAGCCAAGCCTTCGTTTTAATTGTTTTTACTATTCCACCTCAAAGACGCTTTAAGCGGCTTCCTTGGCACGCCCCGTCAAGCGAGATCGTGTTCCCTTTTATTCCGGGATCCTCATCAATACGTGCGTGGGTAACCCAACCGTTCCCGTCGCCACGCCTCCTCTATCGAAGGGGAATCTCATGAAGGAAATATGCCCTAGAGGCAATAATAAAGTTATTATTTATTTCCTTATTTCATGATAAATGTTTATCATTCATACTAGAATTGTATTAACCGGAAACATGATACATGTGTGAATGCATAGACAAAACAAGATGTCACTAGTATGCCTCTACTAAGACTAGCTTGTTAATCAAAGATGGTTATGTTTCGACCATGAACAAAGGAGTTGTTATTTGATTAACGAGGTCACATCATTAGTAGAATGATCGATTGACATGACCCATTCCTTAGCTTAGCACACGATCGTTTAGTATGTTGCTACTGCTTTTATCCATGACTTATACATGTTCCCGTAACTATGAGATTATGCAACTCCGTTTACGGAGGAACACTTTGGTGCTACCAAACGTCACAACGTCATCGGGTGATTATAAAGGAGTACTACAGGTGTCTCCAAAGGCGATGTTGGGTTGGCGTATTTCGAGATTAGGTTTTGTCACTCCGATAGTCGGAGAGGTATCTCTGGGCCCTCTCGGTAATGCACATCACTGAAGCCTTGCAAGCACTACAACTAATGAGTTAGTTGTGAGATGATGTATTACGGAACGAGTAAAGAGACTTGCGTAACGAGATTGAACTAGGTATTGGATACCGACGATCGAATCTCGGGCAAGTAACATACCGATGACAAAGGGAACAACGTATGTTGTTATGCGGTCTGACCGACAAAGATCTTCGTAGAATATGTAGGAACCAATATGGGCATCCAGGTCCCGCTGTTGGTTATTGACCGTGAATAGTTCTAGGTCATGTCTACATTGTTCTCGAACCGTAGGGTCCGCACGCTTAAGGTTTCGATGACAGTTATTATGAGTTTATGTATTTTGATGTACCGAAGGAGTTCGGAGTCCCGGATGTGATCACGGACATGACGAGGAGTCTCGGAATGGTCGAGACATAAAGATTGATATATTGGAAGCCTATGTTTGAAGTTCGGAATGGTTCCGGGCGAAAACGGGAATTTACCGGAGTACCGGGAGGTTACCGGAACCCCCCGGGAGGTGAATGGGCCTCGATGGGCCTTGGTAGAAAGGAGAAGGGGCAGCCCAAGGTGGCCGCGCGCCCCCCCCTTCCCTAGTCCTACTAGGACTAGGAGAAGGGGCCGGCCCCCCTCTCTCTCTTCCCTCCAGGAATCCTAGTCCAACTAGGATTGGGGGAATCCTACTCCCGGAGGAGTAGGACTCCTGTAGCGCCCTTTGGCCGCCCCCTCCCCTGGCTCCTTTATATCTGAGGGCAGGGGGCACCTTGGAACACACAAGTTGATCGTGAGATCGTTCCTTAGCCGTGTCTGGTGCCCCCTCCACCATATTCCACCTCGGTTATACTGTCATGAAGCTTAGGCGAAGCTCGCGCCGGTGAAACATCAAGATCGCCACCACGCCGTCGTCTCGACGGAACTCTCCTCGACACTCGGCTGGATCGGAGTATGAGGGACGCCATCGAGCTGTACGTGTGTCAAGAACTCGGGCGTCGGAGTAACGGCGCCGGATCGGTCGGATCGCGAGGAGAACGTCGACTACTTCCTCTACGTTGTGATCGCTCCGCCGGGTCTACAAGGGTATGTGGACAACACTCTCCCTCTCGTTGCTATACATCACCATGATCTTGCGTGTGCGTAGGAAATTTTTGAAATTACTACGCTCCCCAACAAATGGCATCCGAGCCTAGGTTTTTCTATGGTTTGATGTTTTGCACGAGTAGAACACAAGTGAGTTGTGGGCGATACAAGTCATACTACCTACCAAGCATGTCATACTTTGGTTCAGCGGTATTGTGAGATGAAGCGGCCCGGACCGACATTACGCCAGACGCTTACGCGAGACTGGTTTCACCGCCACGAGCACTCGTTGCTTAAAGGTGACTGGTGGGTGTCTGTCTCTCTCACTTTAGTTGAACCGAGTGTGGCTACGCCCGGTCCTTGAGAAGGTTAAACGGAGTCTATTTGACGAAGTATCGTTGTGGTTTTGATCGTGAGGTGAGACTGGTTCTTGCTTAAGCCCGTAGCAGCCACGTAAAATTTGCAACAACAAAGTAGAGGACGTCTAACTTGTTTTTGCAGGGCATGTTGTGATGTGATATGGTCAAGACGTGATGCTATATTTTATTGTATGAGATGATCATGTTTTGTAACCGGTTATCGGCAATGGCAGGAGCCATATGGTTGTCGTTTTATTGTATGCAATGCAATGCATACTGTAATGCTTTACTTTATCACTAAGCGGTAGCGATAGTCGTAGTAGCATAAGTTTGGCGAGACGACAACGATGCTGCGATGGAGATCAAGGTGTCGCTACCGGTGACGATGGTGATCATGGTGGTGCAACAAGATGGAGATCATGAAGCACAAGATGATGATGACCATATCATATCACTTATATTGATTTGCATGTGATGTTTATCCTTTTATGCATCTTATCTTGCTTTGATTGACGGTAGCATTATAAGATGATCTCTCACTAAATTATCAAGAAGTGTTCTCCCCGGTATGCACCGTTGCCAAAGTTCGTCGTGCCCAGACACCACGTGATGATCGGGTGTGATAAGCTCTACGTCCATCTACAACGGGTGCAAGCCAGTTTTGCACACGCAGAATACTCGGGTTATACTTGACGAGCCTAGCATATGCAGATATGGCCTCGGAACACGGAGACCGAAAGGTCGAGCATGAATCATATAGTAGATATGATCAACATACGATGTTCACCATTGAAAACTACTCCATTTCACGTGATGATCGGTTATGGTTTAGTTGATTTGGATCACGTGATCACTTAGATGACTAGAGAGATGTTTTTCTAAGTGGGAGTTCTTAAGTAATATGATTAATTGAACTTAAATTTATCATGAACTTAGTACCGATAGTATCTTGCTTGTTTATGTTTGATTGTAGATAGATGGCTCGTCTGTTGTTCCGTTGAATTTTAATGCGTTCCTTGAGAAAGCAAAGTTGAAAGATGATGGTAGCAATTACACGGATCGGGTCCGAATTTGAGGATCATCCTCATTGCTGCACGTAAGAGCTACGTCTGGATGCACCGCTAGGTGCGAACTTCTTCTTTGGAGCAACACCAGATGTTATGAGCGTCTGGCGAGCAAAGTCGATGACTACTCTATAGTTCGATGTGCCATGCTTTACGGCTTAGAACCGGGACTTCAACGACGTTTTGAGCGTCATGGAGCATATGAGATGTTCCAGAGTTGAAGTTAATATTCCAACAGAATGCCCGGATTGAGAGATATGAAGTCTCCAATAAGTTCTATAGCTGCAAGATGGAGGAGAACAGTTACATTAGTGAGCATATACTCGTAATGTCCGGGTACTACAATCACTTGACACAATTGGGAGTTAATCTTCCGGATGATTGTGTCATTGATGAATTCTCCAATCACGCCACCAAGCTACAAAGGCTTCGTGATGAACTATAATATGCAAGGGTTAGTAAAGACTATGCTCGAGCTCTTCGCAATGCTAAAGGCTGCGGAGGTAGAAATCAAGAAGGAGCATCAAGTGTTGATGGTCAATAAGACCACTAGTTTCAAGAAGAAAGGCAAAGGGAAGAAGAAGGAATCTCAAGAAGAACAGCAAGCAAGTTCTCGCTCAAGAGAAGAAACCCAAGTCGGCCCTAAACACAGGCCGAGTGTTTCTACCGCAAGCGCATCGTTCTTGGAAGCGGAACTGCCCCAAGTATTTGGCGGATAAGAAGGATGGCAAGGTGAACAAAGGTATATGTGATATACATGTTATTGATGTGTACCTTACTAGAGCTCGTAGTAGCACTGGTATTTGATCTTGGTTACATTGCTAATATTTGCAACTCAAGCAGGACTACTGATTGCGAACTCGCAAAGGGCGAGGTGACGATGCGCGTGGGAAATGGTTCCAAAGTCGATGTGATCGCGGTCGGCACGCTACCTCTACATCTACCTTCGGATTAGTTTTAGACCTAAATAATTGTTATTTGGTGCTGCGTTGAGCATGAACATTATATCTGGATCTTGTTTGATGCGAGGCGGTTATTCATTTAAATCGAGAGAATAATGGTTGTTCTATTTATATGAGTAATATCTTTTATGGTCATGCACCCTTGAGGAGTGGTCTATTTCTTATGAATCTCGATAGTAGTGATACACATATCCATAATGTTGAAACCAAAAGATGCAGAGTTGATAATGATAGTGCAACTTATTTGTGGCTTCGCCGTTTAGGTCATATCGGTGTAAAGCGCATGAAGAAACTCCATCTTGATGGACTTTTGGAGTCACTTGATTATGAATCACTTGGCACTTGCGAACCGTGCCTCATGGGCAAGATGACTAGAACACCGTTCTCGGTACTATGGAGAGAGCAACAGATTTGTTGGAAATCATACATACAGATGTATGTGGTCCGATGAATATTGAGGCTCGTGGCGGATATCGTTATTTTCTCACCTTCACAGATGACTTAAGCGGATATGGGTATATCTACTTAATGAAACATAAGTCCAAACGTTTGAAAAGTTCAAAGAATTTCAGAGTGAAGTTGAAAATCATCGTAACAAGAAGATTAAGTTTCTACGATCGATCGTGGAGGTGAATATTTGAGTTACGAGTTTGGTCTACATTTGAAACAATGCGGAATAGTTTAGAACTTACGCCACCCGGAACACCACAACAGTAATGGTGTGTCCGAACGTCGAATCGCACTTTACTAGATATGGTGCGATCTATGATGTCTCTTCTGATTTACCGCTATCGTTTTGGGGTTATGCTCTAGAGACAGCCGCATTCACACTGAATAGAACACCGTCGAAGTCCGTTGAGACGACACCTTATGAACTGTGGTTTAGCAAGAAACCAAAGTTGTCGTTTCTTAAAGTTTGGGGATGCGATGCTTATGTGAAAAAGCTTCAACCTGATAAGCTCGAACCCAAATCGGAGAAATGTGTCTTCATAGGATACCCAAAGGAGACTGTTGGGTACACCTTCTATCACAGATCCGAAGGCAAGACATTCGTTGCTAAGAATGGATCCTTTCTAGAGAAGGAGTTTCTCTCGAAAGAAGTGAGTGGGAGGAAAGTGGAACTTGATGAGGTAATAGTACCTTCTCCCTTACTTGAAAGTAGTTAAATCGCAGAAACCGGTTTACGAGACACCTACACCAAGTAGTGAGGAAGTTGATGATGTTGATCATGAAACTTGAGATCAAGTTCTCGCAGAACCTCGTAGATCAACCGAGTAAGATCCGCACTGAGTGGTACGGTAATCCTGTTCGGAAGTCATGTTACTAGATCATGATGAACCTACGAACTATGAAGAAGCGATGGTGAGCCCAGATTCATAAAATGGCTTGAGGCCATGAAATGCGAGATGGGATCCATGTATGAAAACAAAGTGTGGACTTTGGTTGACTTGCCCGAGGGTAGGCAAGCAATAGAAAACAAGTGGATCTTCAAGAAGAAGACCGACGCCGACGGTAATGTTATCGTCTATAAAGCTCGACTTGTCGCAAAAGGTTTCGACAAGTTCAAGGGATTGACTACGATGAGACCTTCTCACCCGTAGCGATGCTTAAGTCCGTCCGAATCATGTTAGCAATTGCCGCATTTTATGATTATGAAATTTGGCAAATGGATGTAAAGCGCATTCTGAATGGATTTACGGAAGAAGAGTTGTATATGATGCAACCGAAGGTTTTATCGATCCAAAGGAGCTAACAAAGTGTGCAAGCTCCAGCGATCCATATATGGACTGGTGCAAGCATCTCGGAGTTGGAATAAGCGTTTTGATAGTGTGATCAAAGCATTTGGGTTTGTCTGAGACTTTTGGAGAAGCTTTGTATTTACAAGAAAGTGAGTGGGAGCTCAAGAGCATTTACGATCTTATATGTGGATGACATATTGCTGATCGGAAATGATATAGAATTTCTGGATAGCATAAAGGGATACTTGAATAAGAGTTTTTCAATGAAAGACCTCGGTGAAGCTGCTTACATATTGGGCATCAAGATCTATAGAGATAGATCAAGGCGCTTAATTGGACTTTCACAAAGCACATACCTTGACAAAGTTTTGAAGAAGTTCAAAATGGATCAAGCAAAGAAAGGGTTCTTGCACGTGTTACAAGGTGTGAAGTTGAGTCGACTCAATGCCCGACCACCGCAGAAGATAGAGAGAAAATGAAAGATGTTCCTATGCTTCAGCCATAGGCTCTATCATGTATGCAATCTTGTGTACCGAGACGATGTGTGCCTTGCTATAAGCCTAGCAGGAGGTACCAAAGTAATCCAGAGTGGATCATCGACAGCGGTCAAGAACATCTGAAATACCGAAAAGGACTAAGGATATGTTTCTCGTATATGGAGGTGACAAAGAGCTCATCGTGGCAGTTACGTTGATGCAAGCTTTGACACGATCCGGACGATTCTAAATCGCAGACCGGATCGTATTTACACTAAACGGAGGAGCTGTCGGTTGGTGCGAGTTCTAAACAAAGCGTCAGCGGGATCTACATGTGAAGCGGAATACATAGCAGCTTCGAAGCAGCTAATGAAGGAGTGCGGATGAAGGAGTTCATATCCGATCTAGGTGTCATACCTAGTGCATCGGGTCCAATGAAAATCTTACGTGACAATTTGGAGCAATAGCCTTAGCAAAGGAATCCAGATTTCACAAGAGGACCAAACACATCAAGAGACGCTTCAATTCCATCAGGGACTTAGTCCGGTGGAGACATAGAGATTTGCAAGATACATACGGATCTGAATGTTGCAGACCGTTGACTAAGCCTCTTCCACGAGCAAAACATGATCAGCACCAAGACTCCATGGGTGTTAGAATCATTCTTGTGTAATCTAGATTATTGACTCTAGTGCAAGTGGGAGATCAAGGAAATATGCCCTAGAGGCAATAATAAAGTTATTATTTATTTCCTTATTTCATGATAAATGTTTATCATTCATACTAGAATTGTATTAACCGGAAACATGATACATGTGTGAATGCATAGACAAAACAAGATGTCACTAGTATGCCTCTACTAAGACTAGCTTGTTAATCAAAGATGGTTATGTTTCGACCATGAACAAAGGAGTTGTTATTTGATTAACGAGGTCACATCATTAGTAGAATGATCGATTGACATGACCCATTCCCTTAGCTTAGCACACGATCGTTTAGTATGTTGCTCTGCTTTTATCCATGACTTATACATGTTCTCGTAACTATGAGATTATGCAACTCCGTTTACGGAGGAACACTTTGGGTGCTACCAAGCGTCACAACGCCTTCGGGTGATTATAAAGGAGTACTACAGTGTCTCCAAAGGCAGATGTTGGGTTGGCGTATTCGAGATTAGGTTTTGTCACTCCGATAGTCGGAGAGGTATCTCTGGGCCCTCTCGGTAATGCACATCATGAAGCCTTGCAAGCACTACAACTAATGAGTTAGTTGTGAGATGATGTATTACGGAACGAGTAAAGAGACTTGCGATGCGAGATTGAACTAGGTATTGGATACCGACGATCGAATCTCGGGCAAGTAACATACCGATGACAAAGGGAACAACGTATGTTGTTATGCGGTCCGACCGACAAAGATCTTCGTAGAATATGTAGGAACCAATATGGGCATCCAGGTCCCGCCGTTGGTTATTGACCGTGAATAGTTCTAGGTCATGTCTACATTGTTCTCGAACCGTAGGGTCCTGCACGCTTAAGGTTTCGATGGATGTTATTATGAGTTTATGTATTTTGATGTACGAAGGAGTTCGAGTCCGGATGTGATCACGGACATGACGAGGAGTCTCGGAATGGTCGAGACATAAAGATTGATATATTGGAAGCCTATGTTTGAAGTTGGAATGGTTCCGAGGCGGCGGAAATTCTTGGAGTACCGGAGGTTACGGAACCCCGGAGGTGAATAGGCCTCGATGGGCCTTGGTAGAAAGGAGAAGGGCAGCCCAAGGTGGCGCTGGCCTCCCCCTTCCCTAGTCCTACTAGGACTAGGAGAAGGGCCGCCCCCCCTCTCTCTCTTTCCCCCTCAGGAATCCTAGTCCAACTAGGATTGGGGAATCCTACTCCCGAGGGAGTAGGACTCCTGTAGCGCCCCTTTGGCCTGGCCCCCTCCCCTGGCTCCTTTATATCTGAGGGGGGGGCACCTGGAACACACAAGTTGATCGTGAGATCATTCCTTAGCCGTGTCGGTGCCCCTCCACCATATTCCACCTCGGTTATACCGTCATGAAGCTTAAGCGAAGCCCTGCGCGGTGAAACATCAAGATCGTCCTGCGCCGTCGTCTTGTGGAACTCTCCCTCGACACTCGGCTGGATCGAGTACGAGGGGCGTCATCGAGCTGTACGTGTGTCAAGAACTCGGGCGCCGGAGTGTGGCGCGGGATCGGTCGGATCGCGAGGAGAACGTCGACTACTTCCTCTACGTTGTGATCGCTTCCGCCGGGTCTACAAGGGTATGTGGACAACACTCTCCCTCTCGTTGCTATACATCACCATGATCTTGCGTGTGCGTAGGAAATTTTTGAAATTACTCGTTCCCCAACATCTCAAGCGGTCACGGAGGCGGCCCTTGGTATTATTTCCCTTTATAAGAGGACCGAGGCCTGTCCTTGTCTCTTAACCTCGATCGAATCTTTCTTCGCTCCCAATTCCAACACCGAGAGCTTGGACTCGGCGCTTGGATCCACAGCAATGTCGGCTCCGACCTCCGGGGTGGTGGGTGCCCTCCTCCGTCACGGAGGAGGACATAATGAAGTTGCGTGAGGCCAAGCACAGCCCACGAAGTCTCAGACAGGTTGCTCTTACAGGCAGGCCGTGCCAGCCACCGAGCCCGGCGAATGTGTCATTTTCGCATCCCACCTCCGTCGGGGATTAGGCTTCCCGACGGATCCTTTCGTGAGGGGGCTTCTGTTCTTCTACGGGCTGGACTTCCACGACTTGGCTCCGGAGTCCATCCTCCATATCTCCGCATTCATTATTGTCTGCGAAGCCTTCCTCCGTGTCACCCCCCACTTCGGCTTGTGGCTGAAAACATTCAAGGTGGAGCCGAAGATGATCGGGCGTCGAAGGAGTGTGGCGGGCGACCATAAGCAAGATGGTCGATGCCCGTGGCTCAAGGTTTCTTCAAGAGGAACAGGATTGTGGAAGCGGGAGTGGTTCTACATCACCGCTCAAGGGCGACAAGCAAAGCCGCCGCCCTCCTTCCGCCGGGACCTCCACGGCAAGCGATGTCGTGGGTCGACCAAGGGCTCAACTGGGGCCGCCCAGGGCGTGCCCGCACTGCTGAGGCGGATTCGGGACCTCCAAACAAGGGAGATTGATCTGGTCAAGGTGATGCGAGGTTATGTTGACTAGGCACCTCCTACCCCGCAAGCGTCGTCCTCTCCGTTTATGGGAGTTCAATCCGGAGGACCTCGTATCCTCCGGCATTTCATGGGGGCGACACCCACGGAGATGTCTGAGCTGTTCTTGAACCGCAAGTGGCGTGTCCGGATTCGGCCGAGGATGCGGGACTAAGCGCGATCGTCCGGATACTCGGGTAAATAGCTCGAGCCGGACATCCTGCTTGTATGCCTTTCAAAAGATCATCTCCTAACCCTTTTATTCTTTACAGGAATGGGTGGCGCGATCAAGGCTGATAAGGTATCCGGCCCCCCCAGAGACCGCCTTGGAGCCCGTCTTTGGTCGAGAATGTTGGAGGCCGCACCCACGAAGGGGCAATGGGGAGATAAAGGAGCTGATACTTCGTCCAAAGAGGCGATCAAGAGGAGAGGACCAAGGATCCCTCCTTCGAGAGGAAAAGAGGACCGCCCGAAGATCCGGAGGTCAAAGCCCCAAGCGTGGGAAGAAATCCTCACCGGGGGGTCCGCGTCCGGAGAGAATCCGGACGCGCAATCATCGCCCAAGGACCAGCCCTCCAACGAGCCGTGAGTATGAAAGAGGAAGTTTAATAAGAAAGTACCTTCGTTTTATGCTTCTGTAGGTAACCGAAATATTTATATCGCAGTTCGGATCTGCGGCCGTCTCGAGATGAGTTCGTCCTCGGGGATCTTCTTCCGGAGATGATGGAGAGCGATCGCCTCCGTCCGACGCGCCGCCAGATGAGGCAAAGCGAGCCCGAAGTGTAAATCACGAGGGCGCCCCGAGTCCGGAGGGGTGAAGAGTTCAACACCCACGAGCCGGTCGGGAGAGGCAAGAGTTTGCTTGAGAGGCGTCCATTTGAAGATCACCGCGTTAATGCGTCACGGTGGTTGGAAGGATTTCGCCCGCCGAAAGCGGATTGCGCGATCTGCCATGAGCTTCTTTGGCGGGATTTGAGGTATGCGAAAATAGCGTACCTTTGCTTTTTAACAGTTGAGCATATAAAGATGCGCCTGTATAGATAGTAGCCCACAGGACTCGGTAGGTTGTCGAAGGCGACAGCGCTGTCGAGGATGAAAATCTGAATATCTCGGGTAATAAATATCGCCGTTTCGTCATGGTGGCGGATAGTCCGGGGCCAGCCGGATGATCGGTTACAAACCGAAGTCGACAATGGACATGGCGGATCTTGACATAGCACTTGTCAATCAGCGACTTGACGAGTCGCAAGGTAAATAAATTCTCCATAGCTGTTTTATCGAGTGGGTTAAAGCCCTCCTCCGATAAGTTATGTCTTTGTGTATCTGAGCATCTTTCTTCTTTGTGGAGAGACTTGAGCGAGCTTGCACAAGCTAAGGAACAAGCCGAAGGAGTGATGACTGCTGCAGGGCGGCCGAGGAGTTGAAGGTCGAAAAGGTCTGCGCCTTTGCCTAAGCGAGGCGGAGGTGGCGGATTGGCCAAGAAATTAAAGGATGCTACCGACCGTGGCGAGGCTCTTGAAAAGGCGCCTATTGGAGCGGGAAGACTGAAGAAGGCAACCGCCGAGACCAAGGATGCCCGCTCTGCAATGCGGGCTATGAAGGAGGAGCTGTGCCAAGCCGGAGAAATCACGGTGGCGAGCCGTTCTTATCGTCGCCGGTTTATGGATGCCAAGTATGCCCAATTTGAAAAGCGGTGGAGTTAGGAGAATCCTTACATGGACTTAGCAGCGAGTCTGGCCGACGCCGTTAAGCACTTTCGGAGCCGGGGGATCACGAGGTGGAAGAGCTATATTGGACTCAATTCCACAGTCCGGATCGCCCTCTTCATTGTCAGACGAGTTGGCGAATGGGCGAACTGAATAGACTGTCCGGGCTGGCTATGGATCGACATCGTGGCCCATGTGTGGCGAGAGAGGTCCAAAGCGACGAGCTATTTTGGCCTCTCGCAGCAGTTCCTTGGGGCGGTGCCGCATATCAAGGAGATGAAGCGGTCGGCTGCATCGAGGGCGCGGATGGCTCGCCCGTGTAAAGGCGCGATGTCCGGAGATGGATGCCACCGCTATTGCTGCCCGAGGTTCGGATGGGAACCGGCTTCTGCGAACATTATTTCGGGAAGTTATGCGCGGCGCTTCGTGTAATAAAGTCGCGATGCTTTCGAAGAATGTAACGTTCAATTGAACGCATTAACTTGTTTATGAATGATTATAGTATGAATGCTTTTTATACTTGTGCTTCAAGTAATAGTACTTCTCCTTGCGGCCGTTTAAGTATACTTGTGTATAACTTTGAAAGATGCGATCTTGACTTCAGCCCCCATGCACAAGGTCTTTGGGGTGTTCATAAAATAGCGCTTTTCACACTTTAATCCGACGTCTCGGTCCTGTTATTAGGAGGTGGTAGTGTAGCGAACGAGGCAATCCGGACTATAATGCTTTATCTCTTTCACTTAGCCAATGGAGCTCGAGGGTGGGGCTACGACATAGCCCCTAATGGCACCGCACATCTCCGGATTCGAGTGCGTATGTGCTGACCGAAGCGGCCCTTCGTCAGCGAAATTCTAAACATTCCGTAGTCAATCAAGTGGTGACGGACTCTCGCTATATCATGACGATCGGTTTTCGGCTTTCTCTCTTGAGGTGCTCACCAAATTAACCGGGGCACAATCGCATAGTTCTCCGGTGCCGCGTTAGCGGGTGATCTGAGCGTAAGGCAGCAAAACACACGAGCCGGGCAAACCCAACATTTGACCAAAGACATGATTCGAGCTGATGCATATAGTGCCCAACTTGAGGCGCCGAACACTCCACGAGGTGTTCGGACTTTATGATAACGGGCAGAATTATACCCTAAGCCCCTTGTGTCGAGTGCGGGCATTGTCTTCGACGGCCAATGCCAAAGCGTCGGGCTCGCCTCGGCTATAGGAAGAAGCGAGGCCGATTTAGCAACAAGAGCGGTAATAAAAAGGTCTACGAGGGTCTTAATCTGAAAAGAATCCTTGCGACGGGTCCCTCGCTGCGTCTGCGCTGTGTCTCCGTTGTGCCGTTATCACGGGCCAGATGCATACGATGCTTATCTGTAGAAAAGAGAGGAACATTTCAAAAACAGTCCGTGCGAAAATAATGCAAAAGAATAAGCGTAAATAATTAAGGGTAGGTTTATATGAAACCGATATTAATTGTCTTGCGCAGCCCCTTAATGAAAGGGTATGCGGCTAGGGAGCCCTAACTTTCTTTGAGTCGGATTCGTCTATCCGAGTCCGGGGCTTTAAAGTGACCCTCGCCTTTGAAATAGTGCCGTGTGGACCGGGCATCTTAAGTGTAAGAGATGCGTAATGCGGTATGGCATTGAAGCGGACAAAAGCCTTCGTCTTAATAGTGCACGATGTTCACTTTTAAATGGGACGATATGGAAAATTAACTTTTCTCGTCGGAAATTGTTCGGTGATCCGAACACGACTTGAGTAATATCGAGCTGTGCACTGGCGTAAGGGCAGGCGTAACTCCTTTGAAGGAAGTGCGGTTGTGTCGAATTTTGGTAGGGTCTATCCCCATCCGACGGATTGTATTTGAATATAGCAGGTTTAAGTCACTGCCTCCGTCCATTAGGACGTTTGTGAATTGTAGTCCGTCTATTATCGGATTCAATATCGAAGTCCGTCCGCTGGTTCGAACACTTTTGGAATAATCCGGTGGTGAAAGTGATTGGTTTTGATATCCAATCTCTATGGTTTGCGGGGCCGGACCGTGTGAAGCTCTTTTTAGAAAGTGCCGCACTATTTCTCCGTATCCTCACATGGAGTGAGTTTACTGCTTTGACCCCTTGTGGGAAAGTCTTTTGTTTTCCGGTGCCCTGCTGGCGGGGTTTATCTTCTTCGCTTGACGCGTCGAGCCCCTTGCGTTCGGCGTTTAATCGGCCGGACTGTTTGAAAACCCAACAATCCTGTGGGTGTGATTTGCGAGCCTTAAAGTCTTGTGGATTTGTGGATCCGACCGAGTTTTGTGCGAGTTAGGCAGATTCGTTGTTGTCGTCCTTGATGGGTTGAGCTTTATTATTGGCCGTGAGCTTTTAAATCCGGCGTTGATTGCCGTGCTCTTTGGGCTTTTCTCTTTATTCGGCGCTGATCTTTTCTGCGCCGTGATTTTCCGTTCCATCTCTTATCTCGGATGTACTTGGGTGTTGGTGCTTCTTCTTGCCAACCAGCTGTCCTCTCTAGCAAAAGCGGGTCATGAGGCTTATTAATGCGGTCATTGTCCTCGGTTTTCTTGACCGAGGTGTCGGCAAGCCATTCGTCTCGGACATTGTGCTTGAAAGCTGCTAAGGCTTGGCGTCCGGACGATCGACTATTTGGTTCTTTTTGGTAAGGAACCTGTTCGAATTTCGCCGACTCTCGGGCTGTTGAGTTATGTGACTTAAGTAAATCGCATCCGGAGGCGGACATAAGTCCTTGAAAGTTTGCTCTAAACGCTTCCTCGAGCTCTTCCCAACTTCCAACAGTGTTTTTCGGGAGGCTTTTGAGCCAATGACGAGCTGGCCCTTTGAGTTTGAGGGTAGATATTTTATGGCGTGGAGATCGTCTCCTCGGCCATATGTATATGTAATATATAGTCTTCTATCCGGACTCGAGTGCATTGTTCCATCGTAGGCTTCTATGTTTATGGGTTTAAACCTGCTGGGAATTCATGTTCCAAAGACTTCGTCTGTGAAGCATAGTGGGTGTGCGGCACCCCTGTACTTATGCGTGCATTTGTCGTCGGACACTTGAGCGTGTTCCTTTGCTTATTGGGGCTTTCCTTTTGGGTCCATAGATGGACTGGCAGAACCATTGGACGGTGGGGGCTTCTGGCCTCTTCGTCAAGTGCAGGAGCAGCTTGCGCTTTGGGTAGCTCTTGGTTGGTGGCTGTTGCCTTGTTTGTCTGCGGTTTTGAGCACTTTGCTCCATCTTATCCGGGCGCGTCTTCCGTTGTGTTGGGCTTCCGCTTTTCCTCCTCGGGCTTCTTCTGTAGCGATGAGCTGCGTTCTGCGAATTTTGTTCGACGGGCTCTTGAGTTAAATCGTCATCGGGCTTGATTCGTCCTCGGAGGAGGTACATAGTTGTGATCCTCAACCTTTTCTTACGCCGCCCTTTCGTGAGGCGTGCTTCTTCATCATCCTTCGCTGATTATTTGGAGGGTTTGTCTTGGCACTCTCCGGTGTTATTATCTCCGTGCGGATTCTCCATTCTTCTTTGTGGCGGGATTTAGAGCGGCGCCGTCGGCGCAGGTTGCTTCTTTAAAGAATCTTCCTCCGCTGCTTTCGCCATCCCTTCTTTTGGGGTATCCACCATGTAGCGTCGTATGACGAGGCGGACTTCGGTGTCCGGTGGGCGCTGAGTCTGATCGCCTCTCGGCATCGTCGTCCATAAGCGTCGATGTCATCGAATCGTAGTCTAGCATGTCGGTTAGGTCCTCGGCGGTGGCTACAAAGTGGGTGGTGGGTGGGCTCCGAATTTCTTCGTCGTCAGAACTCCAACCGTCCTAGCCATAGTCGGCGAATTCTCGATAGCGAGAGATGCTTGAGAGAATTCAAGATATCGCCAAAAGGCGAGTGTTGAAAGATGTCATGGCGGTGAATTCCATAACCGGCGCCCAATCTGGTTTAATTAGCGGGCGCGGGAGGCTGGAGTCGGCAAGGAGTCCGGTGCCTCGGGACCACAATTTCTGGGGACAAGATTGGTATTTGGCTCCATCGCCGTAGATGTTGAAGCCCCGAGGCGGCGTCTATCCACCGACCCTCGTCATGGGCGGTCAGCTCCCGCAAGTAGCGGGGCAGATTCAAGTCTGACCACCAAAGCCTTTGTCTTGTGCAGAGCTAGATCATGCCCATCGTCACGGTCTGTGGCGCGCTTGGCTGTGGCTCGAGTCCGTCGAAGATCAAGTCTCCGCGGTCATCGGCCGTGAAGTTTAAACTTCAAATCGACTGACGGCGGGCGTAGCTTCGATCTGCTCCGGATGACCAAGAGAGTTGGCCCGCGATGCAAAGCCGCCGAATATGAAGATCTGTCCGGGAGGAAAGTCTCATACTGGACAGCGTCAAAGATTGAAGATGCCATCGAGCCTATTGGTGACGACACGGAGGAACTCTCAATGAAAGCACCAATGTCGGTGTCAAAACCGGGGATCTCGGGTAGGGGTCCCGAGCTGTGCGTCTAGGCGGATGGTAACAGGAGGCGAGGACACAATGTTTTACCGAGTTCGGGCCCTCTCGATGGAGGTAATACCCTACGTCTGCTTGATTAATATTGATGATATGGGTAGTACAAGAGTAGATCTACCACGAGATCAATGAGGCTAAACCCTAGAAGCTAGCCTATGGTATGATTGTTGAGATGTAATGTTGTGTCCTACGGACTCTGCCCTCCGGTTTATATAGACACCGGAGAGGCTAGGGTTACAGTCGGTTACAATGGTAGGAGATCTACATATCCGTATTGCCAAGCTTGCCTTCCACGCCAAGTAAAGTACCTTCCGGACACGAGCCGGAGTCTTCAATCTTCTATCTTCGTAGTCTGGGAGTCCGGCGGATATCGATAGTCCGGCTATCCGGACACCCCCTAGTCCAGGACTCCCTCAGTATGCATTGGAAATGTAAGAACTGCCAAAAGCTTTACAATGGCAATATTAGGGTCATGTTAAGAAACCCACCATCATTCTTGAAGCAGTTGCATCACAAGATCTTTGGATTTGGCACGCCTTTTTTGGCATGTCCGGGTCTCACAAGGACATCAATGTGCTGCAACGTTCACCATTGTTTGATAGGCTGACTGAAGGAAAAGCTTCTCCTTGCCACTATACTGACCAATAGGGGATACTATCTGGTTGACGGTATCTATCCACCGTGGACTAATTTTGTCAACACCATCTCTAACCCAATTGGTCAGAAAAAGTCTCATTTTGCCCAACAAGAAGCAGCTAGAAAAAACGTTGAGAGGGCATTTGGAATTCTGCAGGCACGTTTTGCAGTTGTTCGTGGACCTGCTAAACAATGTAAGCCGAATACCTTGTGAGAGGTGATGACCTATTGTGTGATCATGTATAATATGATTGTTGACGTGAGGGTGAGGATGCTGCCGTGGGTCTTGATTTTGAGAACATGGGTGATCCTATCAAAATTCCATACCAGAATTCTAGAAGCCTATGTTTTGAAAACCAAAAATCCTAAAAAAAACTAGACATGCGAACGTTACAAAATTGTGTAAATTTGCCATGTGACAGATTTAAAAAATCATAACATTGCCATGTGCACATTATTAAATTTATAAATCCGCCATGTTTGGAAAACAAAATGCTATGAATTCATAACAGCTGCGTTTTTTGGTCTGCTCTTGGGAGATGCTCTAAACGCAGGCCAACGGAAAACTCCATCGTCGTACGAACGCCACGCACAGTTTGTCATCTCATTGCAAGTAGGAGTACCTTGCTCCCAGAAGGCAGCACGTGAGTGATAGTTTTGTTATTTAGACGAAATGACAACTCCCCGAAAGGGCCCCGGCCGGCCGGGACACCTCGGGTTCGGCTAGCTACCGGCGGCAGACACGGAGAGAAAGCGAGCAACAGTTGCCAACTGTGGGCGGTCGCTGCGTCTGCGGA
This sequence comes from Aegilops speltoides, assembly GCA_021437245.1. NCBI lineage: Eukaryota > Viridiplantae > Streptophyta > Magnoliopsida > Poales > Poaceae > Aegilops > Aegilops speltoides. The sequence goes on from CM038143.1 coordinate 373,846,782, forward strand.
TGGACGGGCACCACCGGTACTGCCCTGCCCTCCTGCGCGTGGCGCTTCTGTTTGATCAGCGAGTGGTACGTAAGGTAAACTGCATGGACTTGACGTGGTGCAGTGGCAGCCGAGGCGTGCACGATCAGCGGCGGGGCGCCGTGGGACAGCCGCACGGACGGAGAGAAGGGGTGTGCAGCACCGATGGCGGTAAAGGTAAAGTGGAGGGAGACGGGCCAAAAAGCAGCACGCTCGGGTGGCGAGTAGTGTTTGAGTGGATCGATGTATGGTGTACTTGTATCAGAAAAATGATTTTCTAGCCAACCGCCCGTGGTGTTTGGAGATTCGGATCCCGGTCCTTGGATCGTGCCTACACTCACCTTATGAACATAGGTGTAAGCACGAACTAGGATCTCCCGAATATAGTTGCAGGATTTACTCGGATCTCAAGCTAGTTCATGAGGATTCAACGAAGGGGGGAGAGATTACAGCCAAGCCTCAACGCCAGCTATCCTATCCATTCGGCCGAAGCCGCCAGCCACCCGTTACAGCGAGGGAAGGGGAATACATATAACGCGATTACCGGACCCATTCTGGGCCACGCAACCTTGAAGGGGCCTGCGTCCTCCTCTTGGGCCTGGCCTGCTCCGCTTTGGCCAGGTTCTCCTGTAGCTCTTCAGTTCTTGTCGCCTCTTCTTCCTCGGTAGCTGCGACAATCCCCTTAGAGAAACGGCTTGCCCCCCAAGCGGGCCTGTGAAACCGTTGCTTCAAAGACATCTTGATCTTCCCAGGTTGCCAACGACGCCGGGGAGTGACTCCATTTGACCAGGACTTGAGTTACCGTCTGTTGGTCTGGTTTAACATGGCGCTTGAGTAAGGAGACATGAAAAACTGGATGCACTCTGCAATTGTCCGGTAATGCCAGCTTGTACGCCACCGTACCAACTCGAGCCAAAATTGCAAAGGGCCCAAAATATTTAAAAGCAAGCTTGTGATTTGCCCTCGGGGCGATGGATGACTGAATGTATGGTTGCATTTTGAGAAAGACTGTATTTCCCACCTCGAAGTGTCTCTCTGTTCGATGTTTATCAGCCTGAACCTTCATGCGCTGTTGCGTGCGAACCAAGTGTTGTTTGACTGATTCCATGATGACATGCCTATCACGCAGCCACTGATGAGCGTCTGAATTGCTTATAACATCTACAGGAGAGAGGCCAAAGTAGCGGGGAGGGTGCCCATATATCAGTTCAAACGGAATTCTGCCTGTCGATGAATGCCAATTTGTGTTATACCATAGCTCACAAAGAGGAAGCCAGCTGAACCAACGCTGCGGATGTGCACTGATGAAGCATCTGAGATAGCCCTCGACTTGTTGATTCACACGTTCCGTTTGTCCGTCAGTTTGTGGGTGTTGACCAGAACTCATACGCGATTGGATCCCTGTTCTGTTGCACACCTCCTTCCAGAATGTACTGGTGAAAACGGGGTCACGATCTGAAATCAAGGACACAGGAAGTCCATGGAGACGATACACACGGTCCAGAAATGATTCAGTAACTGTTGCTGCCGTGTAGGGATGCTTGAGGGCTATGAAATGTCCATACTTAGTCAATTTGTCGATAACCACCAGAATGCAATTGTGATTATGCGAAACTGGCAAACCCTCGATGAAATCCATTGTCATCATTTCCCATGGTTGTGCAGGTATTGGTAATGGTTGTAACAGGCCCGGGTAGGGTACTCTGTCAGGTTTAGCGAGCTGGCAAACCTGGCATTGTTGCAACACCTCTTTGACCATTTGCTTCATTTTCTTCCACTGGAACAATTGAGAAATCCTGCGATAAGTGACAGGAAAACCTGAATGACCCCCAACTGAACTAGCATGCAAGCTGTCGATGATTTTACGTTGCAGCTGTTCATTTGATCCAATCCAGATCCTTTTCTTGAAGCGAAGAAGCCCTCCTTGCGGTGTATAATTAGGAGCGGCTGTTGGGTCCATTGCTAACTTTTTGCGCGATCATTTGTAGCATGAGAGTCTGAAGTATAGCTATCCAATATTTCCTGCACCCAGGCTGGCTGAATTGCTGACAAAGTATAACAGTCTCCTGACACATGAGGGCATCTGGACAATGCATCAGCGACCTTGTTCTCAATTCCTTTTCTGTAAATGATCTTATAATCCAACCCAAACAGCTTAGTGAGTGCTTTTTGTTGCCAAGAAGTATGCAAGCGTTGCTCTATTAGACTGATTAAGGCCTTTTGGTCAGTAATGATCTGAAACTCTTTTAGCTGCAGGTATGAGCGCCATTGTTCTACCGCCAGCAGAATCGCCAAGAACTCTTTTTCATACACTGACAGTGTCTAATTTTTGGGACCCAGAGCCCTGCTAACAAAAGCTACAGGATGTCCATCTTGTGACAACACAGCACCAATCCCACTGTCACTAGCATCTGTCTCAATAGCAAAGGGTTTCTGAAAATTAGGGAGTGCCAAAACAGGAGCAGTGACTAACGCTTGTTTCAACGTTTGGAAGGTTGTGTCCTCTACACTGGTCCAAACGAATATAGCACCCTTTCTCAGTAAGTTAGTCATTGGCTTGGCAATAATTCCAAAGTGGCGAATGAACTTTCTGTAATACCCAGCTAGCCCCAGGAAACTTCTGACCTCCTTGACAGATTCTGGTTGTGGCCATTGTTCAATAGTGCTTATCTTTTCAGGATTAGTGAAAACCCCATCCTTGCTGATGATATGTCCCAAGTATAGCAATTTCTGAGAAGCAAATTCACACTTGGAGAGTTTCACATACCATTTGTCCCTTCTCAAAACTTGCAAAACTCTTCTGACATGTTCTATATGCTGTTGCAAGGTCTTGCTGAAAACAAGGATGTCATCAAAGAAAGCTATCACAAAATTTCTGAGCATATCAGGTTCTTCAGACAAGGACACATTTATGGCCCCTTGGAAAGTGTTTGGAGCTCCAGCAGACCAAAACCCACAACTAAAAATTCAAAATGCCCATGATGGGTTTGAAATGCTGTTTTATATTCTTCACCAGGAGCTAGTCTGATCTGATGGTAACCAGCCCTGAGATCCAACTTTGTAAACCACTGTGCACCATGTAATTCATCCAGTAGTTCATCTATCATAGGCATAGGGTAGTTTCCTTTGATTGTAAGAGCACTGAGATGTCTGTAGTCCACCACTAATCTCCATGTATGGTCCTTCTTCTTAACCAAGAGAATTGGTGAGGAGAAAGGACTGTTACTCCTTCTAATCACACCAGAGTCTAGCATTTCCTGGATTTGCTTTTCCACCTCATCTTTTAACTCTGGTGCTAGCCTATATGGCCTGTGTGAAAATGGCCTAGCACCTGGAATAAGAGGAATAGAGTGATCACAGGCTCTCTCTGGTGGTAACCCAGTTGGAATAGCAAAAACATCCTTGTATTCCTCTAGTAATTCCTGAATTTCTGGCAACACAGTTTGTGCATTATCATCAGTGAGTACCGATAATTCTATAATAGTGTAAGCAAATTCCACAGGTGTAGTTCCTTGGATGGTTACTGTTTTTCCATGCAAAGGGAAGGACATCCATTGTTGTTCCCAATCTACAGTCATTGGACTGTGTTTAGCCAACCAATCCATCCCCAGAATTCCATCATAGCAGCTAAGGGGTAAAATTTTGAGATCATGTTCAAACTGTACACCTTGCACTGACCATTTGCAATTGGGCATAAAACTAGAACACCTCATTATTTCTCCATTTGCTACCCTGACCTTCATCGCTGAACAAGCCTGCACTCCTGTCAATATGTTCGTTGTAGTAGTATCCACAAAGGAGTGGGTACTGCCAGAATCCACTAGGAAGGTTTTCTGCTGTCCATTGAGTATGACAACCAATTGAAAGGCCTTACTACGAGCTGTTCTTCCTTCAGCTGCCTCAGAAATGGCCATTAAATTGACCTCTTCATCTTCATCTGAACCATACTCCTCTGAAGATGTGCACTGAAAAAATTCTACCATCTCTTGCACCACATGAAGTGACACTGACTGCTTGCATTGATGGTCACGACTCCATTTCTCTCCACACATAAAACACAACCCCTTAGCCTTACGGTAAGATCTCAAAGCTTCCCATTTATCCTCGCCCATTTTCTGCTTCTGTATATCTGCCACATTTCTTCTATCTTCCGTGGGTTTGCTCGCAGCTGATTTTGCAGTCGAGGCAGACTATGGATAGTGTTGTCGGCGAACGATCTGATGCTGTTGAGAAGTTGAACTGGTTAGGGACTCATGTAACAGGGCCAACTCATAAGCTGCGTCCAAATCTATCGGGTGCTGTAGTGCAACCATCACCCTGACTGAAGAAGATAATCCATCGATGAACTTGGTGACATAGTGCACCGACTCAGGCACTGCTTCGTATGCAGACAGCTGGTCATAGAGCTCGGCAAATTGATCCACATATTCCTCCACTGAACCCATTTGGGATATACTGTGAAATTTGCGTACTAACGCCTGGTGTTGGTTTCGTCCGAATCTGCACTGTAACAACCTGCAGAAATCCTCCCATGGTGCGTTTGGCGCCCGACGCTGAACCGATTCCAACCACCGAGCTGCAGGTCCCTCGAACAAAGTGGACGCAAACTGAACCCAAAGCTGCCGAGGCGTGCCACTCATACTGAAATAATCTTCGCATCTGGTTTGCCAGAGCCTCGGATTGGAGCCGTCGAAGCGGGGCAGATCGATGCGAGGAGCAAAACCGTATGAATCAGAATTTTCCCGTTGCAATTCCGCTAATCTCGAACTAAATGCAAAGTTCTGATCTGATCTTGTACCTCTGGCTGGTGGCGGAACGTAGGGGGTGTGGTCCTTTCCCTTGGCTAATGGAATCCCGCGGCTCCCTTCCGGTGGCGCGTCGCCGTTGCTGGCCGCGCCTTGTTCTGTCGGCGAAGGTCGCCCCAATTGGGACGAATTCGAGGGGGTCGGCGGTCATTCCAGACCGGCGCGGAGTTCGTCCATGTCGACGCCGATCGACATCTTAAGGTCGTCGATGCACGCCGTCAGATCGCCCATGATGGAGCGCAGCGACTTGGCTGATTCTTCATCTTGTCGCTTGAAACGAGCGTCGAGGGACTCCGCCAAGTCGGCCTTGAGGAATTCGTACACCGCCTTCGTCGCCGGCGACATGCTCTCCATTGCTTCACGGCGGCGCCGTGCTGCGAATCTCGTCGCGTGTGGGTGGTGGGGTGGGTCTGGCGGTGCCAGGATCTAAGGCTCTGATGCCAATTGTAAGCACGAACTAGGATCTCTCGAATATAGTTGCAGGATTTACTCGGATCTCAAGCTAGTTCATGAGGATTCAACGAAGGGGGGGAGAGATTACAGCCAAGCCTCAACACCAGCTATCCTATCCATTCGGCCGAAGCCGCCAGCCACCCGTTACAGCGAGGGAAGGGGAATACATATAACGCGATTACCGGACCCACTTTGGGCCACGCAACCTTGAAGGGGCCTGCGTCCTCCTCTTGGGCCTGGCCTGCTCCGCTCTGGCCAGGTTCTCCTGTAGCTCTTCAGTTCTTGTCGCCTCTCCTTCCTCAGCGCTGCTGACAATAGGCACATCCTATCCGGTGAGCATCTTCAAGAAGACATATTATTTTGAGATTGATGAAGTCATCACATGATCATCATAGTAAAAAAACACCTTTTCCCATTGAACACGCATCGCTGGAAGTCCTGAAATAAATTCAGGATAATCCGAGCACCATGACTTGAACCCTGATGGTTGGAGATATCACTGTCCTCCTAACCGTCCAACCACAAATTGGTTTGCCCTTTTTCGAAGGGGTATATGCAAACGATCCTTCCCAAACAAACTCCTTCGTTGGAAGAAGAAAAAACGTGAATCCAACTCAACGGCCCAACGGCCCAATGTTAGACCTACCGAACATCCTCGTGAAAAGAAAAATAAATGCAAAAGTAGTCCAAACCAAAAAACCGATGTCAGTGTGAGCCAAAAAAAATTGCTAGTGTGTAAGGCATGAAAATTTGGTTGGCGGCTATACCTCGCTTATAACGAGGCAGCCTTCCGATTCGATGAAGGCGGTGAGCGTATGGGTCGACCAAGTGCACAATGGAGGGAACCCTCGTGTGAAGGGAGCCCAAGATGGGCCGGCCAGGCGCATGCAAGGCTACAACCTCGTTCTTCTTTTTGGGTTTTCACCTTTTCTGTTTCGTTTTTTGCTTTATTTTTTAATTTGTTTATATTTTTCTAATATTCTAATTATATATATTACAGAAAAAACCTCTACATAAAACATTAGAAAAATTGTTAAGCAAGCATTTGAAAATTGTTAAATGTGCATAGAGAAAATGTACAAAAAATGTATACTAAAAAAATACAATGTGTATGAAAAAAATTGATCATGTATTTTTAAAAAGTTGGATTTGAAGAAAATGTAGACCAAGTAATCTTAATCTAGCATTTGAAAAATGTTAAATGTGTATAGAAAAAATGTTGATAATGTATTAGAAAAATTGATAATCTTGTTGAAAGGGCATTTCCCTACCTTATGTTTTGGATGATGATGACAACCCTTTGTTGGTCTAATCCTATGCTAAATGTTTCAGGTTATCGATGATTAGGCTTACATCGGATAGTGGTTCTCTCTCGAAGGAAACGATTAAAGACGGAATCCTCTACGCTTTTTTATCTCTTTGGTCGTAGGGAACACGTACTATCAAGAGGCAATCCACTTTGGAAAGAATAGGGGAATCCATTCACGTACACCTCCATCACCCCTCTTTTGTCTTTCTCTGGTGTGAGAGAGAGTGCCTTTCTCTTGATTTAACTTTTGCTGTGTTTTCCCAGCGGTTGTACCGCTTGTCCGAGCGGTTGTACCGCTGGCTCTTAGCGCTATCCTGACTTTGTCGAGCGGTGGTACCGCTGCCTCCGGGCGGTGGTACCGCCACTAGGCTCTGCAAAGACCAGCGGCGGTTGTTCCGGTCATGCACTGCCCATGTACCGGTCAGGCTTCTGTTTTGATGCGGTGGCTGGGCGGTGGTGGCCCGGTTGGTCCGGTTGTTCCTCATCAACCGGTACTACCGAAGGTTCGAGCGGTTCTTCCGCTCGTACCTTAGCCGCTCAAGCGCTCAAGGCCAAGCGGTTGCACCGCCCCGCACCGCCCAACTACCACCCTCAAGGGTGACTCCGTTCTAGTTCGGTGCGGTAGTTGTGCGGTGGCTAGGCGGTTGGTCCGGTTATTTTCTTATGACCGGTACTACCGCCCGGTGGCCCGGTTGTACCGCCTGGTAGGGTTCTGCCGTTACATCGTGAGTCCGGTTGTCTTTGGGACAAGGAAGCGATTGTACATTGCGATCTTGAAAATAATGCGGTTGGATTTATTAGGGTTGCTATATAAGGTGGTTCTTCCACCTACCACTCTCACCTCTTACCTCTCACTCCACCATTAATGCTCTCAAGCTCTCTTGCCCGATCTCTCTCTCTAGCCACTCAAACTTGTTGATTTGCTAGGGATTGAAGGAGGAGACCTAGATCTACACTTCCACCAAAGGATATTTGCTTCCCCCATACTTTCTAGTGTGGATTTTGTTACTCTTGGGTGTTTGAGCACCCTAGACGGTTGAGGTCACCTCGAAACCATATTCCATTGTGGTGAAGCTTCGTGGTTTCGTTGGGAGCCTCCAATTGTTGTGGAGATTGCCCCAACCTTGTTTGTAAAGGTTCAGTCACCGCCTTCAAGGGCACCAATAGTGGAATCACGGCATCTCACATTGTGTGAGGGCGTGACGAGAATACGGTGGCCCTAGTGGCTTCTTCGGGAGCATTGTGCCTCCACACCGCTCTAACGGAGATGTACTTCCCCTTAAAAGGAAGGAACTTCGGTAACACATCCTCGTCTCCACCGGCTCCACTCTTGGTTATTTCGTGCCTTTACTTTTGCAAGCCTACTTGTGTTGTATCCCTTGCTTGCTTATGTGCTAGTTGTTATTGCATCATATAGGCTGTTCAGGTAGTTGCATATCTAGACAACCTATTTTGTTGCAAAGTTTAATTTGGTAAAGAAAAGCTTAAAAATTGTTAGTTGCCTATTCACCCCCCTCTAGTCAACCATATCGATCCTTTCAATTGGTATCAGAGCCTCGTCTCTTTTTAAGGACTTTACCGTCCGAAGAGTATGGTTGACGTCGTAGATGATGTGGGAGAGCACTTCGGTGCGAATCCGATATCATCTACGGGAGATGGGGGCAACTCGATCTCACATGAGGAATTCAATGTGGCGTTGGACACATTGAAAACCTCCATGACGACCGAGGTCAAGGACATGTTTAAGTATTTCTTAGAAGGGCTTAAACTTTCCACCGCTTTTGCGTGAAAGTGGGTGATCCCGCCAACACGGTGACGGATGCTAACCCCGACAAGGGGGAAGCTACTAGTGAGAAAGCTCCTATGTCCAGTGGTAAAAATGGCACCAACATCTTTGCCCATGTGGAACCTCCAATTTATGGAGGGCCGATTCCCTCTACTCATTTAAATCATGCCGGTCCTCCTCCTAAGTATGAGAAAAATGAAGATTTTGATTCTTGGGTTGATCGCTTCAAGCGTCATTTAAAACATGTGAATACTAACCTTTGGAGAATCATTGAAGAAGGTTTCTATCCTCATGACCCAAGCAACTTCACCCCTCGAGAAGCCGTGGATAATCAATTCAATGAGAGTGCTCTCTTCATCATCCAAGATGCAATCCTTCCCCAAGATCTCCCTCATCTTCGACCTCTTGCCATGGCTAAAGACGCATGGAAATGTGTTGTGTCTCTTTATCGAGGAAGTGCTAGCATTCAACGCTCCAACTATGAAGTGGTGCAAGATGAAGCCGATGAGTTTGCAATGAAAGAAGATGAAGAACCTCGTGAGCTCTTTCGAAGAGTGACCAAACTCGCGGTCTCACTCCGAGATCATGGAAGCAAGGAAATGAATGACAATTGGATCAAGAGCAAATTCCTCAAGGCCATGATGCCCTACAACAAGGCCATGTCCTCCGTCATTCGTCAAGACCGGACTTCCACTCCATGACCTCAAGTGAAGTGTTGGATGAGTTTGTCGCAATGAGCATCTTGGACAAGACCGCCGACAATGCGGTGCTCCGATCTCAAAGGGCAAAGAAGCCCAACCTTGCCTTGAAGGCCAAGGTAATTATGGAAGAAGAGGAAGAAGTGGAAGATGAGGGGAGCAACCCCGAAGACACCAAGTATGATTATCATGAGCACATGGCCCTTGCTTCAAGACAATTTCGGAGCAAGAAGAATACAAGACCCAACTTCAACAAGAACAACTCAAGTGGAGTCAAGGGCAAGCAACGAGTTAGAACTTGCTTCAAGCTGTGGCAATGTGAGCCATTTCGTTGCCGATTGTCCTTACGAGAAGCGGGAAGACAATGGTGGCAAATTCATCCGAAAAGACAAAGCCAAGTCCTTCCCCAACAAGAACAACCGCTAAGAAGACTCCCACTCGTGGGTTGGTGGTTCAAGAAGAATACCAAGAGGATGATGATGATGATGAAAATGGAGAAGCGATGGCCATGGCATCCGTTGCCATTGCTACTACTCCCGGTGTCTCTCTTTGATTCACCCAACGAGAACATCACCGCCAAGTGCCTCATGGCTAAAGCTTCAAATAAGGTAACCCCCAACATTAACACCACCATCATTACTAATCCCTTCTTGGAGGATTGCATTGATGAACATGATGGGTCTAATGAGGAAGTGAATGAATTTGAGTATTTTATGAGTAAGCTCAAGGGCAAGTCCAAGAAGCATTTTGTTGCTCTCTTGGAACAACTTGGTGAGGCCAATGACATGATCAAGGCTCACGAAGAAACCATCTCTAAGATGGAAGGTCATAGTCGTGACTATGCCGATGAGATATCGGATCTATCTAATGCTCTTGAGGAAGAGCGTGTTCATCGTTTGACTTTTGAGGAGTCATACAACGATGACCATGCTAAGTTAAAGAAAGATCTTGATCATGCTCTTGTCATGTCTTGTGTGCTATCTTCGAGAAGGCTAAACTTGGGGTTGATCATGCTATACTCAAAGAGGAGTTTGAGATACTTGACAAGGCCCACAAGGTCTTGAAGGGTGCTCACGCTAACCTCAAGGAGTCTCATGCTCAACTCCAAGTTAAGCTAACCAGGGAAAAGGCTACCTTCCCTCATATGGTATTAATTGATAATGCATGTGCTTCTAACCCATGTTGTGAGCATGTGCATCTTGTGGAGGAGAATGCCAAATTGAAGGATCAACTTGAGAAAGGCCTTGTGACTTGCATTCAAGGTGAGAAGAACCTCAACGACCTTTTGAGCAATCAAAAGGAAGTTGTAGCCAAGGAAGGAATTGGGTTTGCACCCAAGTCCAAGAGCAAGAAGAATAAAACGACAAGACCAAACGTCCTCCTCCTCTCAAGCAAACTTTTGTGAAAGAGGAGAGGGTGCTCCTAAGGAGAAGAAGGAAAAAGTGAAGGAGTTGACGTCCAAAAGAGCAAAAGCATTTCCTCCAACAAAGCCGGCGACTTTAACCCGTCATATGTGTTGTGCCGTGCGAGTGATGGACATGTTTATGCTAAGTTTGTTGGTTCTCCTTATGAGTACATTGAGTGGTCTATTTGGGTTCCTAAGACCCTTGTTACTAACATCAAAGGACCCATTACTAAATGGGTACCTAAAACCAAGCATTGATCTCTTGTAGGTGTTTGCTTCCGGTGGGGGATCATGGTTGCTTGATAGTGGAGCAACAAATCATATGACCGGAAGCAAGGACTTGGTGGTGAACGTGCAAAAGATTCCATCTATGCCCACCAATGTTGAGTGGGGTGATGCCTCACATTCTAAGGTATTGGGTCTTGGCAAGGTTGTCATTTCTCATGATCTAACGATCGAGAAAGTCATGCTTGTTGAGTCCCTTGCATACAATTTGCTTTCCGTTCGTCAACTTGCACTAATGGGTTTTGCTACTTTCTTTGACATTGATACCGTGGCCCTCTTGTGGAGCAAGACTCTTAAAGTAGCCTTTGTTGGGCATGTCGAGAACGGTCTCTATGTGATTAACTTTTGGGCGACCCACTAAGACCGCGACATGCCTAATGGCTAAAGTTGGCGTGGGATGGCTTTGGCATCGCCGTTTAGCCCACATCAATATGAGATCTTTGCAAAGTCTTCTCAAGGGGACCATGTCCGTGGACTAACAAATGTTAGTTTTGCCAAAGATCGTGCTTGCGGTGCTTGTATTGAAGGAAAGCTTCATGAGAAGGCTCACCCTCCCTCGACCATCATCTACTCGAAGAGACCCTTGGAGCTCCTTCACATGGATCTCTTTGGGCTCCATCTTTTGATAGTCTTGGAGGTAGAAAGTATTGCTTGGTGATTGTGGATGATTATTCAAGATACACTTGGGTATACTTCTTCAAGAGGAAGAGTGAGACTCAACAAACCATCATCGACTTTGCAAATGAAGCTCAACGTCAACATAATGCAAAGATCTTGACAATCGAGTGACAACAAAGACCGAGTTCAAGAACTACACCTTGGATGAGTTTCTTAGTGATGAGGGGATCAAGCACCAATATGCTGCTCCATATACCCCTCAACAAAATGGTGTTGCGGAGAGGAAGAACCGGGCGTTGATGGATGTGGCTAGGACCATGATGGCGGAGTTCAAGTCTCCATACAACTTTTGGGCCGAAGCCATCAACACCGCATGTCATGCATCCAATTGGCTCTATCTCCATAAAGGCTTGAATAAGACTCCTTATGAGATACTCACGGCAACAAGCCCAACCTCAAGTACTTAGGGTGTTCGGTTGTAAGTGTTTCATTCTCAAGAAAGGTGTTCGTTTGTCTAAATTTGAGGCTAGAGCTCATGAGGGCATATTTGTTGGTTATGCTACAAACTCTCATGCTTACCGTGTTCTCAACAAGTCCACGGACTCATTGAGAAGGCGATGTAACGTGGAGTTTGCGAAAATCTTGGCTCCCAAGTGGAGCAAAGTGGTACTTGTGATGTAGGTGATGAAATTCCTCCCCAAGCCATAAGAAGAATGGGTATTGGTCATATTCTACCCATTGAGGAACCCCTTGTGGCGAAGGAGAAGGACAATGCTCCACTCAAGTGGAGCCATCACCTCCCAAGACCCTGCGCTTCGAAGAACAAAGTGAAGGCCCTCAACCTCGTGAACAAGACCAAGGGTAAGATCAACCTCAAGATGGTGGTGAACCTCTAAATGATGCCCAAGGTCAAGTTCTCCCCCTCGAGCAAGTTCAAGATCATGAGCAAGCTCAAGATCAAGAACAAGCTCAAGAAGGCGCTCAAGATGATCAAGTTAACCCTCCTCCTTCCACACCCGAGGAGGAATTAGAGTGTCGTGCTGCGAAGATTGCTTCCAGGCTCACCACCCAAGGCCATCTCATGGAAAATGTGGTTGGGAGCCTAAGAAAGGGGGTAAGCACTCGTAGACAATTAGCAAACTATTGTGAACATCACGCGTTTGTCTCTTGTGTTGAACCCCAAAAGGTCTATGAGGCGCTCGAAGACTCGGATTGGCTCAATGCCATGCATGAAGAACTCAACAACTTCGAGTACAACAAGGTGTGAAGATTGGTGCCAAGGCCATCGGGGAACCACAACATCATTGGAACCAAGTGGATTTTCAAGAACAAGCAAGATGCTCATGGGAACATCGTTCGTAACAAGGCAAGATTGGTAGCACAAGGCTACTCCCAAGTCGAGGGTATCGACTACGGTGAAACCTTTGCTCCCATTGCTCGTCTTGAATCCATACGTTTGTTGATTGCTTATGCTTCCCATCACAACTTTAAGTTGCAACAAATGGATGTCAAAAGTGCTTTTCTTAATGGTCCTATTAATGAGTTGGTCTATGTCAAGCAACCCCTCGGGTTCGAGGATCCCTACTTCCCGGATCATGTGTATCAACTCGATAAGGCACTCTATGGCCTTAAACAAGCCCCACGTGCGTGGTATGACCACCTTACCGAGTTGTTACAAGATCGTGGATTTGAGGTGGGGCTAATCGATCCCACTCTTTTTACTAAGAAGGTCAAAGGGGAGTTGTTTGTATGCCAACTATATGTTGATGACATTATCTTTGGTTCCCCTAACAAAGCTTTCAATGAGGAATTTGCCGCCCTCATGACCTCCAAGTTCAAGATGTCTTCGATGGGAGAGTTGAAGTTCTTCCTTGGTTTTGATATCAAACAAAGAAGAGAAGGAACCTTCATCAACCAAGCCAAATACACTCAAGACATGCTCAAAAGATTCAAGCTAAGTGATGTCAAGCCGGCTACTACACCGATGCCCACCAAGTGCCAACTTGACATTGATCCCAATGGTAAAGCGCTGGATCAAAAGGTATATCGCTCCATGATTGGCTCCTTGCTTTACCTTTGTGCATCTAGACCGGATATCATGTTGAGTGTGGGAATGTGTGCACGGTTTCAAGCCGCACCGAAGGAGAGTCACTATGTGGCGGTCAAGCGAATCTTTTGCTATTTGGTTCATACCCCAAACTTTGGCTTATGGTACCCAAGAGGAGCAAACTTCAAGCTTGAAGGATTTACGGATTCTGATTGGGCGGGAGACAAAGTGGATAGGAAGTCCACTTCCGAAGGGTGCCAGTTTCTTGGGTGCTCTTTGGTGAGTTGGTCTTCCAAGAAGCAAAGTTGTGTGTCTCTCTCGTCCACCGAAGCGGAATATGTGGCGGCAGGTAGTTGTTGTGCACAACTCTTATGGATGAGGCAAACTTTAAAGGAATACGGTGTCATTTGTGACAAAGTGCCTCTTTGGTGTGACAACGAAAGTGCCATCAAGATTTCTCTCAACCCGGTGCAACACTTCAAGACGAAGCATATTGAGATTCGGTATCATTTCATCCGGGATCACATTAGGCGAGGGGAGATCGAGCTCAAGAATGTCAACACTCACGGTAACCTTGCAGATATTTTCACGAAGCCCTTGGATGAAGCAAGATTTCGCGAGTTAAGGCATGAGCTAAATATCATTGATTCGAGCAATGTGACTTGAACCCTTGCACACCCCACCTCACTCAACTTGTTTGTCTAGTTTAGATGTAGGCATGGACATAGGGGGAGTGTTGTTCTCTCAATGAACTCTCCCTCCCCCCATTATGCATAAAACGATCAACTCTTTCACATTAGCCATTTTTATGGTACTTGTGCTTCAAAGACGAGTTTTGGTCATGGGCCCAAGGATAATTCTTCGCGGTGACCAATTGACTCAAACATAGGTGGCTCCGGCCACCGCCCTCTCTTGAGAGAGAGGCCTGAGCTCGCTCCACTTTTGTGCGGTTGTTTTTGTTTTCCTTTCGTTCTTTTCTCTGTTCTTAGTGTTGGTTTCTCTTAGTTGTTGTCCCGTTTGTTTTGTTCCCTTCTCGTTGGTTTGGGCATTGGTGGTCGGGCGGTACAACCGGGGTCACGGGCGGTTCTACCGCTGATACCTGGTTGTGCTGCCCCGGTAGGGTTGCAATCGGTGCTTGGGCGGTTTTACCGCCCATTCTCACTGGGCTTCCTTCGTCCGGTACTACCGGTTGTCTCCGGGCGGTACTACCGGTTCCCTTCAGGAAACGGAAGTATCGCCCACAACAACCTGTCAGTATCGGACTTGCGGTACAACCGGTCCTTGGAGAGGTTCTACCGCCGCGCGGCTATGGGCCTATTTATATCCGACGGGGTGAAGGGTTTTCTTCCTTTTCCCTTTCGTCCCCGTTCGTCTTCTCCTTGCCCTAGCCGCCGGTCACCTCTGCCCCGCCCCGGAGTGCGTCCCGCGCTTCGGATCTGTGGGCTCTCCGTGGATTCTATCCGTGGAGGCCTTCCGATCTTCTCCCATGGATGGTGGTAATGCCCTTGTTCTTCGTTCCTTGTTCTAGGGTTTCTTCTTTGTCTAGGGCATTACTTTACCCTCCTAGTTTAGTGTTTGTTCTTTGGTTGGGAGAGATCGTTGTTTTTCTTACGTCTGTCACGATTACCTAGAAATCAGAATATTGCTTGTGTGATTCGCATGTCTTGGTTAGATCTAACTCCTCTAGTAGTGCCACTGTCAGCAGTTCTACCGCCTATATGGGCGGTACAACCGGTGGGGCAGTTCTACCGGTGGGAGATCCGGTACAACCGGAATGTATGAACCACACAACACTCTTCTGGTTTCTCTGTTGTTGCATTTTTGTGTGCTTTCCTCTCATTCTTGCTGGTTTTCGTGTGTTCTCTTCGTGTGTGTGTTCAGGTGGCTCTAGTTCTCGCTCTGCTCCTCGCAAGACCAAGAAGAGGGCTCGAAGGACTGCACGCCCGGCTGTGTCTGCTGATGAAGAGGAAGTCGTGATTCCCACCAAGCTCACTCGCCGCGAAAAGTCTGCCGCTGCAAAGCAACGTGTGGTAATGCCACTCCACCGTTGGAAAGCCAAGGATTGGGAAGCCTTCCGCTCAAAGAATCCTTATGTGGTTCCCGTAGCTCCTCGTTGGACCACTGTTCAGTTTCAGAATGAGATGCAAGTACGGATTGTTCATGAACTCTTTGAGCACAACAAGAACAGATATGCCAAGCAGTGGACCATCGATCTTGATCATTGGAGGAACATCCTGGAGTATTTTGGTGAGGCTTTGGCTCTTTGTGAGGAGTTTGATCTTTTCAAGCTCATGTCCGTCAACTGTGACTTTGATGTTCAACTCATCCATCAGTTCTATGCCACAGTTCACTTTGGAGAAGATGACGCGCGCACCCTCACTTTCATGTGCCGTGATGAGCTCTTTCAAGTTCCCTGGAGGACCTTTTGCAATGTTATTGGGTACGATGATACGATGCGGAAGGAAGGGTGGCATTCGCCCCATGATCATCGACTCCTCCATGCCTAAGGAGAAGCTTGCCCCTCTGTACATTCGGGGCCGTGGTATTATTGGTGAATCTAAGGATTTGGTGAAGGTCTACGACATCATGCATCGTGTGTTTCGCAATGTGCTTCTGCCCAAAGTGGGGAATCAAGATGAAATCCATGGCTATCTTGTTGACTTCATGGTTTCTATGAGGACCAAGGTGGGAACTGGGGAGACGTTTGATGTGTCCAACTGGCTGTGGCACGAGATGTACAACATGGTCATCTACAGGAAGGTCCCCATCTTTGCTCCTTTTGTCATGTGCTTTCTGAACTCCCTGTGGGAGGTTTGCCGTCCTGGAGAGCCCCTCACCTCCCCTGATAATCTTACCATTCATGAAGTCAAGCTCCTTAAGAAGAAGAAGCACGCTGAGCCACGTTTCCCTGCTGATGCTCCTGAGGATGTCTATGCCACCTCTGATGATGAGGATTTTGAGTTGGAGCCAGGGGCCAAGCCCTCGTGGGTGGACAAGCTCGCTGCCAAGGTGAAGAAGACTTTCTGCCTTTATTCTGACATCCAGAAGAGGATGTATGAGGCACATGTCAATGAGAAGCATGCCCGGCGTCGCCAAATTGCTATGATGAGGCACCTCAACATGTCGGTTCAGAGTGGTTCTGAGAAGAGCATCACACCGGAGGAGCGTTGGATATCTTGCCACAACACCTGGACTGATGATGAAGCCCCCTCAGCCCTCCACCACCTTTACTGCTGCTGATGATATCATGGAGGACTCAGATTGGGATGATGATGAAGATTCTGATAATGGTGAAGATTCTGACAATGATGAAGATCCAGATGCTACCGAGGAGTCAGAGGAGGAGGGCGGCGAGCACAGGCGCTAGCTTCACTCTCGTCCTTTTTGGTGTCTTGATGCCAAAGGGGGAGAGAGTATGATAGGCCTCGGGAGTTGCATGGGTGGTTGCGTAGTGTGTGTTTCATGTTGAACTTTGTCTGTGGTCTCCAGTTGAACTTTGTTCGTTTCTCGATTTGCTTTGTGTGGATTTTGTGCCACTCCAGCTATCTTATTTTTATGCTTTGTTGGTCATTATTGGTAGTATTGCTCTTGTTTCATTATGTTGGCTACCTTCATGTTATGTGCTTTCAGTGGCGAGCCTATAAAATCTAGGGGGAGTCTCAACCTTAAAGTATGCCCATGCTCTCTAACAGCTAGTTCAAATTGGGGCACACATCTAGGGGGAGCTCCAACTAGATCTTATAGACTTCTATCTTAAATCGTGTTGTTGTCATCATCCACCAAAAAGGGGGAGATTGATAGGGCATTTCCCTACCTTATGTTTTGGATGATGATGACAACCCTTTGTTGGTCTAATCTTGTGCTAAATGTTTCAGGTTATCGATGATTAGGCTTACATCGGATAGTGGTTCTCTCTCGAAGGAAACGATTAAAGACGGAATCCTCTACGCTTTTATCTCTTTGGTCGTAGGGAACCCATACTATCAAGAGGGAATCCACTTTGGAAAGAATAGGGGAATCCATTCACGTACACCTCCATCACCCCTCTTTTGTCTTCCTCTGGTGTGAGACAGAGTGCCTCCCTCTTGATTTAACTTCTACTGTGTTTTCCCAGCGGTTGTACCGCTCGTCCGAGCGGTTGTACCGCTGGCTCTTGGCGCTTTCCTGAATTTGTCGAGCGGTGGTACCGCTGCCTCCGGGCGGTGGTATCGCCACCAGGCTCTGCAAAGACCAGCGGCGGTTGTTCCGGTCATGCACCGCCCATGTACCGGTCAGGCTTCTGTTTTGATGCGGTGGCTGGGCGGTGGTGGCCCGGTTGGTCCGGTTGTTCCTCATCAACCGGTACTACCGGAGGTTCGAGCGGTTCTTCCGCTCGTACCTTAGCCGCTCAAGCGCTCAAGGCCAAGCGGTTGCACCGGCCCCGCACCGCCCAACTACCGCCCTCAAGGGTGACTCCGTTCTAGTTCGGTGCGGTAGTTGTGCGGTGGCTGGGCGGTTGGTCCGGTTATTTTCTTATGACCGGTACTACCGCCCGGTGGCCCGGTTGTACCGCCTGGTAGGGTTCTGCCGTTACATCGTGAGTCCCGGTTGTACCGGGACAAGGAAGATTGTACCGCATTGCAAAGTTTGAAACGCATAATAACAGTTGGATTTATTAGGGTTGCTATATAAGGTGGTTCTTCCACCTACCACTCTCACCTCTTACCTCTCTCACTTCACCATTAATGCTCTCAAGCTCTCTTGCCCGATCTCTCTCTCTCTAGCCACTCAAACTTGTTGATTTGCTAGGGATTGAAGGAGGAGACCTAGATCTACACTTCCACCAAAGGATATTTTCTTCCCCCATACTTTCTAGTGTGGATTTTGTTACTCTTGGGTGCTTGAGCACCCTAGATGGTTGAGGTCACCTCGAAGCCATATTCCATTGTGGTGAAGCTTTGTGGTTTCGTTGGGAGCCTCCAATTGTTGTGGAGATTGCCCCAACCTTGTTTGTAAAGGTCCGGTTGCCGCCTTCAAGGGCACCAATAGTGGAATCACGGCATCTCACATTGTGTGAGGCGTGGCGAGAATCTGATGGCCCTAGTGGCTTCTTGGGAGCATTGTGCCTCCACACGCTCTAACGGAGATGTACTTCCCCTTAAAAGGAAGGAACTTCGGTAACACATCCTCGTCTCCACCGGCTCCACTCTTGGTTATTTCGTGCCTTTACTTTTGCAAGCCTACTTGTGTTGTATCCCTTGCTTGCTTATGTGCTAGTTGTTATTGCATCATATAGGCTGTTCACGTAGTTGCATATCTAGACAACCTATTTTGTTGCAAAGTTTAATTTGGTAAAGAAAAGCTTAAAAATTGTTAGTTGCCTATTCACCCCCCTCTAGTCAACCATATCGATCCTTTCAATTGGTATCAGAGCCTCGTCTCTTTTTAAGGACTTTACCGTCCGAAGAGTATGGTTGACGTCGTAGATGATGTGGGAGAGCACTTCGGTGCGAATCCGATATCATCTACGGGAGATGGGGGCAACTCGATCTCACATGAGGAATTCAATGTGGCGTTGGACACATTGAAAACCTCCATGACGACCGAGGTCAAGGACATGTTTAAGTATTTCTTAGAAGGGCTTAAACTTTCCACCGCACCCGTGAAAGTGGGTGATCCCGCCAACACGGTGACGGATGCTAACCCCGACAAGGGGGAAGCTACTAGTGAGAAAGCTCCTATGTCCAGTGGTAAAAATGGCACCAACATCTTTGCCCATGTGGAACCTCCAATTTATGGAGGGCCGATTCCCTCTACTCATTTAAATCATGCCGGTCCTCCTCCTAAGTATGA
Source organism: Aegilops speltoides (assembly GCA_021437245.1). NCBI lineage: Eukaryota > Viridiplantae > Streptophyta > Magnoliopsida > Poales > Poaceae > Aegilops > Aegilops speltoides. The sequence goes on from CM038143.1 coordinate 373,866,038, forward strand.
GAAAAATGAAGATTTTGATTCTTGGGTTGATCGCTTCAAGCGTCATTTAAAACATGTGAATACTAACCTTTGGAGAATCATTGAAGAAGGTTTCTATCCTCATGACCCAAGCAACTTCACCCCTCGAGAAGCCGTGGATAATCAATTCAATGAGTGCTCTCTTCATCATCCAAGATGCAATCCTTCCCCAAGATCTCCCTCATCTTGACCTCTTGCCATGGCTAAAGGCGCATGGAAATGTGTTGTGTCTCTTTATCGAGGAAGTGCTAGCATTCAACGCTCCAACTATGAAGTGGTGCAAGATGAAGCCGATGAGTTTGCAATGAAAGAAGATGAAGAACCTCGTGAGCTCTTTCGAAGAGTGACCAAACTCGCGGTCTCACTCCGAGATCATGGAAGCAAGGAAATGAATGACAATTGGATCAAGAGCAAATTCCTCAAGGCCATGATGCCCTACAACAAGGCCATGTCCTCCGTCATTCGTCGAAGACCGGACTTCCACTCCATGACCTCAAGTGAAGTGTTGGATGAGTTTGTCGCAATGAGCATCTTGGACAAGACCGCCGACAATGCGGTGCTCCGATCTCAAAGGGCAAAGAAGCCCAACCTTGCCTTGAAGGCCAAGGTAATTATGGAAGAAGAGGAAGAAGTGGAAGATGAGGGGAGCAACCCCGAAGACACCAAGTATGATTATCATGAGCACATGGCCCTTGCTTCAAGACAATTTCGGAGCAAGAAGAATACAAGACCCAACTTCAACAAGAACAACTCAAGTGGAGTCAAGGGCAAGCAACGAGTTAGAACTTGCTTCAACTGTGGCAATGTGAGCCACTTCGTTGCCGATTGTCCTTACGAGAAGCGGGAAGACAATGGTGGCAAATTCATCCGAAAAGACAAAGCCAAGTCCTTCCCCAACAAGAACAACTTCGCCAAGAAGACTCCCACTCGTGGGTTGGTGGTTCAAGAAGAATACCAAGAGGATGATGATGATGATGAAAATGGAGAAGCGATGGCCATGGCATCCGTTGCCATTGCTACTACTCCCCGGGTGTCTCTCTTTGATTCACCCAACGAGAACATCACCGCCAAGTGCCTCATGGCTAAAGCTTCAAATAAGGTAACCCCCAACATTAACACCACCATCATTACTAATCCCTTCTTGGAGGATTGCATTGATGAACATGATGGGTCTAATGAGGAAGTGAATGAATTTGAGTATTTTATGAGTAAGCTCAAGGGCAAGTCCAAGAAGCATTTTGTTGCTCTCTTGGAACAACTTGGTGAGGCCAATGACATGATCAAGGCTCACGAAGAAACCATCTCTAAGATGGAAGGTCATAGTCGTGACTATGCCGATGAGATATCGGATCTATCTAATGCTCTTGAGGAAGAGCGTGTTCATCGTTTGACTTTTGAGGAGTCATACAACGATGACCATGCTAAGTTAAAGAAAGATCTTGATCATGCTCTTGTCATGTCTTGTGTGCTATCTTCCGAGAAGGCTAAACTTGGGGTTTATCATGCTATACTCAAAGAGGAGTTTGAGATACTTGACAAGGCCCACAAGGTCTTGAAGGCTGCTCACGCTAACCTCAAGGAGTCTCATGCTCAACTCCAAGTTAAGCTAACCAGGGAAAAGGCTACCTTCCCTCATATGGTATTAATTGATAATGCATGTGCTTCTAACCCATGTTGTGAGCATGTGCATCTTGTGGAGGAGAATGCCAAATTGAAGGATCAACTTGAGAAAGGCCTTGTGACTTGCATTCAAGGTGAGAAGAACCTCAACGACCTTTTGAGCAATCAAAAGGAAGTTGTGGCCAAGGAAGGAATTGGGTTTGCACCCAAGTCCAAGAGCAAGAAGAATAAGAACGACAAGACCAAACGTCCTCCTCCTCTCAAGCAAACTTTTGTGAAAGAGGGAGAGGGTGCTCCTAAGGAGAAGAAGGAAAAAGTGAAGGGAGTTGACGTCCAAAAGAGCAAAAGCATTTCCTCCAACAAAGCCGGCGACTTTAACCCGTCATATGTGTTGTGCCGTGCGAGTGATGGACATGTTTATGCTAAGTTTGTTGGTTCTCCTTATGAGTACATTGAGTGGTCTATTTGGGTTCCTAAGACCCTTGTTACTAACATCAAAGGACCCATTACTAAATGGGTACCTAAAACCAAGCATTGATCTCTTGTAGGTGTTTGCTTCCGGTGGGGGATCATGGTTGCTTGATAGTGGAGCAACAAATCATATGACCGGAAGCAAGGACTTGGTGGTGAACGTGCAAAAGATTCCATCTATGCCCACCAATGTTGAGTGGGGTGATGCCTCACATTCTAAGGTATTGGGTCTTGGCAAGGTTGTCATTTCTCATGATCTAACGATCGAGAAAGTCATGCTTGTTGAGTCCCTTGAATACAATTTGCTTTCCGTTCGTCAACTTGCACTAATGGGTTTTGCTACTTTCTTTGACATTGATACCGTGGCCCTCTTGTGGAGCAAGACTCTTAAAGTAGCCTTTGTTGGGCATGTCGAGAACGGTCTCTATGTGATTAACTTTTCGGAGCGACCCACTAAGACCGCGACATGCCTAATGGCTAAAGTTGACGTGGGATGGCTTTGGCATCGCCGTTTGGCCCACGTCAATATGAGATCTTTGCAAAGTCTTCTCAAGGGGGACCATGTCCGTGGACTAGCAAATGTTAGTTTTGCCAAAGATCGTGCTTGCAGTGCTTGTATTGAAGGAAAGCTTCATGAGAAGGCTCACCCTCCCTCGACCATCATCTACTCGAAGAGACCCTTGGAGCTCCTTCACATGGATCTCTTTGGGCTCCATCTTTTGATAGTCTTGGAGGTAGAAAGTATTGCTTGGTGATTGTGGATGATTATTCAAGATACACTTGGGTATACTTCTTCAAGAGGAAGAGTGAGACTCAACAAACCATCATCGACTTTGCAAATGAAGCTCAACGTCAACATAATGCAAAGATCTTGACAATCAGAAGTGACAACAGCACCGAGTTCAAGAACTACACCTTGGATGAGTTTCTTAGTGATGAGGGGATCAAGCACCAATATGCTGCTCCATATACCCCTCAACAAAATGGTGTTGCGGAGAGGAAGAACCGGGCGTTGATGGATGTGGCTAGGACCATGATGGCGGAGTTCAAGTCTCCATACAACTTTTGGGCCGAAGCCATCAACACCGCATGTCATGCATCCAATTGGCTCTATCTCCGCAAAGGCTTGAATAAGACTCCTTATGAGATACTCACCGGCAACAAGCCCAACCTCAAGTACTTCCGGGTGTTCGGTTGTAAGTGTTTCATTCTCAAGAAAGGTGTTCGTTTGTCTAAATTTGAGGCTAGAGCTCATGAGGGCATATTTGTTGGTTATGCTACAAACTCTCATGCTTACCGTGTTCTCAACAAGTCCACCGGACTCATTGAGAAGACGTGTAACGTGGAGTTTGACGAAAATAACGGCTCCCAAGTGGAGCAAAGTGGTACTTGTGATGTAGGTGATGAAATTCCTCCCCAAGCCATAAGAGGAATGGGTATTGGTCATATTCTACCCATTGAGGAACCCCTTGTGGCCGAAGGAGAAGGACAATGCTCCACTCAAGTGGAGCCATCACCTCCCCAAGACCCACACGCTTCTGAAGAACAAAGTGAAGGCCCTCAACCTCGTGAACAAGACCAAGGGTAAGATCAACCTCAAGATGGTGGTGAACCTCTAAATGATGCCCAAGGTCAAGTTCTCCCCCTCGAGCAAGTTCAAGATCATGAGCAAGCTCAAGATCAAGAACAAGCTCAAGAAGGCGCTCAAGATGATCAAGTTAACCCTCCTCCTTCCACACCCGAGGAGGAATTAGAGTGTCGTGCTGCGAAGATTGCTTCCAGGCTCACCACCCAAGGCCATCTCATGGAAAATGTGGTTGGGAGCCTAAGAAAGGGGGTAAGCACTCGTAGACAATTAGCAAACTATTGTGAACATCACGCGTTTGTCTCTTGTGTTGAACCCCAAAAGGTCTATGAGGCGCTCGAAGACTCGGATTGGCTCAATGCCATGCATGAAGAACTCAACAACTCCGAGTACAACAAGGTGTGAAGATTGGTGCCAAGGCCATCGGGGAACCACAACATCATTGGAACCAAGTGGATTTTCAAGAACAAGCAAGATGCTCATGGGAACATCGTTAGTAACAAGGCAAGATTGGTAGCACAAGGAAGTGGGAATTTACTCTCAGCCATGGTTCTAGCTTATGCCTAGTTGGTTTGATACCTAGGTTGCCCACTTTGTAGTCGTTCCTATCTTTTGGAGCTTTAGTTGTGGACTGCTCAATTGTGCATCCATTGTTAGTCATCAGCTACCAATATTGAATCATTGCGGCATCTCTCTTGTGGACGTTAATCGAGCCTATTGGCTTTTGGAGTTCTGTCACACTCTGATCGGAGATGATCCTAAGGACAGTCGATTCACATCTGAGCTCCATTTGCTTTCATAGGCTTACTCTGAAGGTATTGTGAGCATGTTGTAATCTTAGGCATAGTATATTATGCAGTGACAATCATTAGTGCAGTATTATCGTGAACCAATGACTCAATGGAAGTCCTATCTGTTAAAGCTCTAAATGTTTATTGTTGCCTTATTAAAGTGATCACTTCGTCATTAATGATTGGTCAGCCTTGCTTGAAGGATTACCGTCAGGAACGTAACGACTGACTTCATTGGAATCAATGGAATCTTGACATGTAGAACTCCAATTGATGATCGAGGCTTTAGATCTCTGAGGTTAACTTTCAGTTTGACGTCGACAGTGTGACTCCTAGTTATGCACCGAAGGAATGTGATCTAGTACAAACGCGAGCTCATTGAAAACAGCTTATGACTTGGATCGCAATTGAGGCCGATTCATCTCTTCATGAAGAAGGACTTCCCTGCTGAATCTAATGAGTGTTCTTGGTAGATGATGCTTGACAATGCATCTACCTATTGACAGAAGTGATTCTGTGAGTGCCATGAGTCTAGATTAAACAATTGAATGGAAGATCCTAATTATGCAATGAAACATATAAGAAGCTTGCTTAAGATAGAGATCCCCTTTCTCAAGATTGACATCGAACTTCATGAATGGCATCATCAAGGAACCATGCTCCTTAAGAAGCTCTCAATCAGCCTCCGTATGTCATTGGGAAAGGCATGACAGCACTCAAGAAGTTGATAAAGAGAATGGTGTTGACAAATGATCCAAGAGAAAGATTGCCTCAGATCTAAGGCAAGGAGCAACTGCAGAAATCAGGAGCCTCACAGATGGCCACTCCGTTGCGAGCTACGAGATCGTAGGCTATGGTACTTAAATGGACAATGCAAACATCAAGCACCCAAACCAATCCTCTGCAAGGATGTGATGAGACAGGGTAAAGAGTGAAGAAAACTTTTAGAGATTCGGAGCATGCCGTTAGCTCGAATTGAGACCAGACAATGACATACATGACTCTAAGCAAGCATCCAGCGTCCAATTGCATAGAGCGACTTCAATGGGAATGCAATTCCAGAAAAACCAAGTGATTCTGTCAGGAATGGAGATCAGGAAGATGGCTGAGATGATTAAGAGTACTATGGATGTTTCATGACAATAGCAATTGACATGAATCGCACATTCGAGAACTCTAGTCAATGTTCAAGTAATACAAGGATGAGATTGAAGTGCAACATAGGTGAGGCACGTTACTAGTCTCAGTTCATTCAATCTAGAAGATTTCATCTATGCATGTGGCAATGATGACTAAATCCGTAATCATACTAAGATCAATCATGACTCTTAGCGTTGGACTGGCTCTGACAATGCAATTGAAGGACTGAATGAATGTATTGATTGATGAGTAAGGCTACCATAGCTGAAGCATTGCATCGTTGCATGATGCAATTGAGTGACGGTCATGCAACTTAAGATGAAACACAGACCGATGAGACTCTGAAGCAGAACTTGTGTTCAAACTGAAGGGCTTCAGAAATAAGCAAGGAAGATCTCCAAGTTATCAATCTTAGCATTCTTAAAGACAGAGGTCTAAGTCATAGGCTAATGAGTGCAGTGCTACTTAGCAATAGGTCATCAAGGCACTTGTGAGCATATTGTTCTACTTGCAGTCAAGGAATTGGAATAGTCAGCCAACTAAGCTTGTTAGTCAAGTACTTGCTGATCAATGGTTCTGAAAGTATCACTAAGACTAAGGCAAAGAGAGCTTGTGCTTCCTTGAGAAGTCATGGTGCCTCAATGAAAAGATGTTGTAATGTCAGATGGATCTGTGATAGACGCAATGCTGATCCTTGAGTCACTTTAGAGTATCTAGGTGATTGATCGACAAGTCAGCTTACAATGAGGACTAAAGAATGCTTTGTCATACAAGAGTATTGCTCTCTCAAAGGTTAGAATTTACCAGGCCTGTGACTTAAGTCTTTGTGCATGAGTCTATGTCAATTGCATTTGGACTTTAAGACGCTACTTAGGCAATCTAATGTATGATGGATGGCTTGGCATGCTTATCTGCAAAGCAATTGAGCAAATCCTTCGACTATTTGACATGGCTGATGAAGACTGCTAAAGTTGTTGCTGCAAAGATAGGTACTCTAGATTGATTGGATCATGGACCTAAGCAGAAGCATCACACTCGAAGCGATCCCTTAGAGCATGTCTAACGATCGATCTTTAGGTTCCATGGTTGCAGAGGTAGTGTTGTTGTTGAGATATTCAAGAGTACTTGAGCAATCTTCTTACACCGACATCACAACTGACCATCATACTTGCTCATCTTATTGAGGTCATGCTTAATAATTTGGATGATGGTATCATGATCATTGTATGTACTCAAGTCAGAGTATAACCATAAGACATACAATGTTATGCACAACTTGCAGGTGTACTAGACATGATGCTAACGTTGACAACTCATATAACTTGGTGAAGCTAACAATGTAGCTCATATGGCCATCAGAAGTGTGTGATACTAATTGAGTGAACGCAACCGCATGTTGGTCAAGTTGCATGTCTCATGACGAAAGTCATCATATCATTTGCAAGTCCAGCATCATGTCTTGTGTTAGTTGCAAATAGCTTTACTTTTAATAAGCTCACGCATTAAGCACTCAATACTAGATGGCTATTAAGTGTTATGATCAACAGGTGTCTCTAGATTAGATTTGAGGCACTTGAAGCTAATGGTAGCTATAGTCTAAATTCAGGCGTTGAGATGCATAAATTTCCAAGCGACAGAGATGGTACTCTGTGAGGTATTCTCACATCTATACCCATGTGCCAGAGTGGAACTCAGTCAAGACTTGCCAAAGGAACTCATCGAAGTGAGATACAACTCATGAGGCCCTGCATGACATGCATCAAGGTCAAGCCCTACCCTCACAAGATGTGGAAGCTAGCTAACATGTAGATGGCAAGCTAAGATTGTGCGTGTAGTCATCTACACATCAAGAGAATAGTGCAAGCAAAGCTCCCAGACATCTGCAAGAACAACTATGCGAATCAAGATGAAAGAGCTCAAATGCCAGTAGAAACTTATGATACTGTTAGAGAGCAATAAGCATTATGCTTGCTCACCCAACATTCAGAGCACAGAGTAGGCTGATGTAGAATGATGACATGCAAGATCGTTGGAATCATAGGAACTAAGGATTGTAACAGTGAGTATGGCCATTCAGCCATGAATGACTCATCATTGTGCCTCCACACCGCTCTAACGGAGACGTACTTCCCTTAAAAGGAAGGAACTTCGGTACCACACCCTCGTCTCCACCGGCTCCACTCTTGGTTATTTCGTGCCTTTACTTTTGCAAGTCTACTTGTGTTGTATCCCTTGCTTGCTTATGTGCTAGTTGTTATTGCATCATATAGGTTGTTCACATAGTTGCATATCTAGACAACCTATTTTGTTGCAAAGTTTAATTTAGTAAAGAGAAGCTTAACAATTGTTAGTTGCCTATTCACCCCCCTCTAGTCAACCATATCAATCCTTTCACTTGTATTTGAAAAAATTGTTAATCATGAAAAAATGTTGAACGAGTATGTGGAAAATGTTAGTCAAACATTTGAAAAATGTTAAATGTATGTAGAACAAATGTTGACCATGTATTAAAAATATATTTTATTTGACAAAAAATTAATCAAGAGTTTGAAAAATGATGAAAAAGTACGTGAAAATGTTAAATGTGTATATAAAAACTGTTGACACGCATTGAGAAAAAATGTCAATCTTGTATATGCAAAAAATGTCAATCAAACATTTGAAAAATGTTGAACAAGTACGTGAAAAATCTTAATCGAGCATTTGAAAAATGTTAAATATGTATGGAATTTTTTTGACAATGTATTACAAAAAATCTTGCATTTGAAAAAATGTAATCAAGCATTTAAAAAATATTGAACAAGTATGTGCAAAATGTTAATCAGACATTTAGAAAATGTTAATTGTGTATAGAAAAAATGTTGACCATCTGTTAAATATGCTAACGTTGTATTTGAACAATGCTAGTCAAGCATTTGAAAATGTTTAAAAAGTGTGTATAGGAAAAATGTTGACCATGTATTCTTATAATGTTAATCTTGTTTTTTCAAAATATTAATCAAGCATTTAATTTTTTAAATGTGTATAGAAAAAATATTGACCATGTATTCAAATAATGTTAATCTTGTATTTACAAATGTTAATCAAGCATTACGAATATGTTTAAAATGTGTATAGAAAGTATTTTATCATGTATTAAAAAATGTTAAATTTGCACTTGAATTTTTCAATCAAGCATTTGAATTTTTTTAAGTGCGTATAAAAAATGTTGACCATGTATTCAGAAGGTGTTGAATTTTTATTGGGAAAATGTTAAACGCCTGTTACAAAAATGTTCTTGACACATACAAAAAATATAGAATGAAAACCAAAAGAAGCAAAGAAAAAGCCAAAAAATGAAAATCGAAAAAATAACAAAAGAATAGCAATTAAAACAGTGAAAAAAAGAAAAACAAACATAAAAAACGGAGAAGAAATAAGCAAAGCAAAGCAAAAATTAAGAACACAAAAAATAACCCGAAAGAAAACCGAATAGAAATGAAGCAAAAAGAAAGAAAGGAAAAACTCAATAAAAACACGAAACCTTGAAAAACCAGTTGAAACCGGGCAGTTTCGCCTCAAGTATTTCGCGCCCTACTACACTTCGTCAGGAACGCTCACTTATTTCTTTCAAGCGTTCACGAGTGGGCTGGCCCGTTACTGTAGACGCTTCACACAGGAGATCCTTCCGTATCGCGTGAAGCGAGATATAGCCTTTGTGTGAAAATTGCCAGGTCATAAGAAAAAGCAGAACTTGAAATAGAGTTTGCCATGGCGCACTACCTAGAATTGGCATGAACCTAATAATATACTCCCTCCGTTCCTAAATGTAAGTCTTTTTAGAGATTCCACTACAAACTACATACGGATGTATATAGACATATTTTAGTGTGGATTCATTCATTTTGCTCCGTATGTAGTCCATAGTTGAATCTCTAAAAAGACTTATATTTAGGAAACGGAGGGAGTATTTGCTTTGTCAAGCGAAGGGAGAGAAAAACAAATACAGTTGGCATCATTTAGTAATTTGTTTCTAAATTTGCCATATATAGTCCGAATCTTTAAAAAGTATCTATTTTATCACTGAATTTCAAAAAAATGCCATATAAAAAATTTGCAAAAAAATGTCAAATATTATTGTGTGGGTAGTACAAAAATAATTGTAATTCGTGAAAGACTAAATTTTCTATCCTGTAACACAAAACTAACCATACAAAAAAATTAAATCGCCACACAAGTGACAGGGAGAATTAATTTTTTGATCTAAAAACATTTTTATTCTCTGAAAATGCCATAATGAAAATGGAAACACAAAAAATGTAAATTTACCATGTGTCTAATATAAACATGATTCTAGAAGCCTTTGTTTTACGAACCAAAAATCCTAAAAAAGTAGACATGTGAACGTTACAAAAATGAAATTCATAACATTGCCATGTGCACATTATTAAATTTTATAAATCTCTCATGTTTGGAAAACAAAATGCTATGAATTTTTCATGTGACCACTATATTTTCTTTTTACAAAATTTGCAATGTGTATAAAATGATTTCCCTTAGAAAATAAAAAATGTAAAATTATCATGTGACAAAGTAGAAACCATTACAAAAATTGTGATGAGCAAGGGAGAAAAATTTGTAAATTTTGCCATGGGAAAGTTACAAAAACTCCTAATTTGCCATGTTTGGAAGACAGAACTGTTATGAATTTGCCACGTGACTAGTAGAAATATTTGTAAATTTGCCATGTGTTAAAAGCAACTTTTCGTACAACAAGCATAAATAAATATCTGAAAATTGCCATGTAACTATTAGAAACACTAGTATGTATACACGCGCAATGGACGTCTTAGTATTGTGAAGTGATTTTAGTAAATCAGAAAATTCATTTTTAGGCAGATAAATAGTGATGCATTAATGATATTAGCTATTATAAAAGTAGGAATTAGTATACAAACTCTTTTTTGTGAGGGAAAATTAGTAATACAAACTCTATTGTTTGGTGTCATGGAAAATTCAAAAAATGTACATTACTTTACTATCCGTTTCTCCATACTCCCCTCCCAAACTATCATTGTGACGCTCTTTGGACTCAAATTGTATTGCACTCAACTGCAACATGGCCCATGAGACACCAATAGACCTTTTTGTTTTTGGGAAAGGGACAAGTGTTGTACTATTCTATGTATTGTTCGCTGTGAATCCTGCCGCTCTGAGCCGTTCGATCTGGGAGACCAACAATTAGGATTGATGCTCTAGCTCTAATTTAAAACTAGTACACTATATAGTAGTATAGATTCCCAAAAATTGCCATGGCTTATACACCAAAAATCGGAAATTTGCCATCTAAAACATGATTTATTTATTTTTCTTGAAATTTCCATCATTTAAGAGAATAAGAAGAAAAAAAATGTAAAATTGCCATGTGCCTAATGCAAAACATTATCCTAGAGGGAACCATTTTTTTAGAAAACAAAAAATGTAAAACTTGACATGTCAACATTAGAAAACTATGTAATTTTTTGGCCAAGGATATATAAAATTGCCATGTGAGAAGTTTAAAATTCATAGAGTTGCCATGTAGAATCATGGCAAATTTGTGATGCATGAAAACCTAAAGTTGCCATGATATTTGCCAAAAGGGAAAAAGGCTTCTTAGAATTGGTCACCAAAATAATTGTTTTAAAATAGGATTATATTATGAAAGCACATTTTCTACCTTGGTGGTTTTGGTAATTAATGTCAACATACATATTGTTGGACTAATATTTTTACCTAGAATATTTTGGACAAGTTCAACGGCGGCATGGCAAGGACATGAGGATGTGGACCCCTTCAAAATGTCAAGGACAAAAATTGGCTACCCTAAGACTACATTTTTGGTTAGTGATCCAAGATCACATTGAGTCCCTTAGGAAAAGTCAATACTATTAAAAGGGGATAAGTAATTATTGATGAGGTTGTTGCTCAAGTGCTTAGTGATACTGCTCCAAAAACCCTCAATCATTTTCTCAAAACACATATATCCAAAAAAAACTAAATCTTCATTTCGGTTCCACCAATATCATCTATTCCGGACCCACCGAGATGATTATTCCATTGCCACAGCCAAAACCCTAGCAATTTGGTTTGGCCGAAATGGTTCTTGGTCGCGCCGAGTTGGCCATACCAAGTTTCTGTGATGAAGTAGTTTCATTTCAGAATCACTGAGATTACGAAACGAGGTCTTGCCCTAGCCATTGGACTTCAGTCTCACCGACTTGGTATGATCGGCCCCACCAAAAAGCCCATCGTTCATATTTTTTTGCACCAGTCGGTCTCACCGAGATTCTCATATCTGTCTCACCGATTTGGGTCAAAAGTGTGTAATAGTTGGATTTTGGGTGAAGACAATTTATACCCCTCCACCCCCGCTTACTCTCTAAGAGAGCCATCAGAACGAAAAACAACTTCCACCATTCATGAGAGAACCACCTACTCATGTGTTAAGATCAAGAGATTCCATTCCTACCATTTGAACCTTGATTTCTAGCCTCTTCAAGTTACTTTCCACTCCAACCCTTCTCCTACCCAAGCCAAATCTGTGTGAGAGAGATTGAGTGCCGAGGAGACTGTCATTTAAAGCACAAGAGCAAGGATTTCATCACCAACACAACATCTATTAACTTTTGGAGAGTGGTGTTTCCTGGATTGGTTAGATGTCACTTAGGAGCCTCCAAGATCATGTGGAGTTGAACCAAGGAGTTTGTAAGGGCAAGGAGATTGCCTACTTAGTGAAGATCTGCCCGGTTGAGGCAAGTCCTTCGTGGGCATTGGCCATGGTGGAATAGACAAGGTTGCTTCTTCATGGATCCTTCGTGGGTGGAGCCCTCCGTGGACTCGCGAAACTTTTACCCTCTGTGGGTTGAAGTCTCCATCAACGTGGATGTACAATAGCACCACCTATGGGAACCATGCCAAAAATTGTCATGTCTTCATTTGTTTGATCTTCTGACTCTACCCCTTACTTTCCGCACAATTGCATGATTTATGACTTTCACTACTCTATCTCTAAATTGCATGTGTAGAATGTCTTGGTGTTACCTTAACTTGTGACAAAATCTGCCTAAGTTTCAAGAAAACTAAAAACTACACCTTTGCTTGGTTAAGTGTTTATTCACCGCCCTAGACCTATCTTCTTCGATCCTACAATTTGTATCAGAGCTTTGATCTCCATTACTTTGGTTTCATCACCATTGGAGGAAGATGGATGAGTCTACTTTGGCAAGTCTTAGATGTAGAGTGCCCATTCTTGATGGAGAGTACTATGACACTTGGAAAACTGAAATGCTTGCTATCTTTAATGAATTTGACTTGAGTAAGTATGGCTCCTATTGATCCTTTGCGACCCATTCATGAAGAGAAAATTGACATGCTTCATAATCTTAGAACCATTGATCTTATTATGAGAGTTTTACCTAGAAATGTGCTTATTTGCATGCAAAACTCTGAGTCTGCATGTACCCTATGGAAGGACATTGAGATACACTTTCCAAATTACTCATTAAAGAACCTCAATGAAATTCTCACAAGTCCATTGCTTTTGATAAGATGAAGCCTAGTGATCCTAAGTTTGATGAATGTCTATTTGAGCTTCATGATTTCATGCGTGCTGAAGGTGAAGTTGGAACCATTAGCAACATATCTCGGAAACCATTATAACTTACGGACTTGCACATTATAATGATCATAAATCTAACGTATCATTTGCCCCAGGTGATGATCACATACATGATGATGGTATTGAGCATGGATATTATGAAAAGATGAAGAATCTGACATCGAATATGAAAAGACTATGAGAAATCTTAGTCTCGTGGCTAATCTTCAGAACTACTTGGCTGGAGGAAAAGAGTGGATTCTCCATAGTGGTTGCACCGATCACATGACCGGAGATAGAGACATGTTTCGTGAGGTTGCTCAAAATGATGGTCCATGCAAGTATGTGACTTTTGGAGACAACTGCAAGGGTAAGGTAATTGGCCTTGGTAAGGTGATCCAATGATAGATCCATTCAAAATGTTATGCTTGTTGAATCTCTTGGTTACAATCTTCTTTTCGTATCTAGACTTGCCGACTTTGGTTTCAATGTTCTAGTTACTGAAGTAGATCGCCAAGTGTTTCGTTGAGACAATCATAATATGTTCTTTATCGGTATCCGTAGAGGTGATCTATACATTGTTGATTTCACTAAAAGAGGCCAACCTCGTACATGTCTTATTGGCAAATCTTCTAAAGGTTGGCTATGGCATAGAAATCTGGATAAGCTTGTTAAAGGAGATCGCATCCTTGGTGTTAAAGATGTTATATTTGACAAGGATAGACTTTGTTGTGCTTGCCAAGCACGAAAACAAGTTGGACCGTGAAGAACATCATGACCACAAGGATACCACTTGAGCTACTCCATGTGGATCTCTTTGGTCTCAGTGCTTACAAGAGCCTTGGTGGTAACTCATTCGGTTTGGTCATTGTTTATGATTTTTCAAGATTTATATGAGATTTCTTTCTTGATGACAAATCACAGGTACAAAAGTTCTTGAAGAACTTTGCTAGGAAGGCTCAAAATCTTGGAGCGAAGATCAAGAAGGTTCGAAGTGACAATGGAATGGAGTTCAAGAATGCAAATGTAGATACCTTTCTTGATGAAGAAGGAATCTCACATGAGTTATCGGCTATGTACACACCTCAATAAATGGAGTTGTCGAGTGGAAGAATCGTACCCTTATTAAGATGGCAAGAACGATGCTAGATGAATACAAGACACCAAAACACTTTTGGGTGGAAGTGGTTGAGACGGCTTATGTAACATCCCAAATTTTCAATTTGGAATGTTATACATAAGATCATCATGCATATCATATTTTCTTGCATTTGTTGATCCTAGAAATTTCACGCAACTCAAGGACCCACGGAGAGAGTTGGAGATTTCGAAAATTTCATATTTGAGTTCTCTCAAATTATGAAAAGAGGATCATTTAATTTTATTTATTTTATCTTCAAAATAAGAGAGGGAATAATATGACTTTCTCAAAAATTTGAAAAAAAATGAGGATTTAATAAATAAATCAAATTTTGGATTTTCTCGGAGTTTATTTGCCTTAGGGAAAAATGCATATTTAAAAAAACATTTTAGGCCCCGGGTAAAAGTTCATTTTGTTCGACTCATTTTTAGGAGTCGGGGAAAATTTACTTTATTAGTTTTGGAGTCCGGTAGATTTTCTTTTCTGTATTTTTCCGCGTGCGAAACCGATTTAAAAAAATGCCTTGTGTACGATCGGGCTAAAGGCCCACCGGCCGAAAGCTGACCGCCAGTCAAGACGACGCCAAGACGCTGTGGGCCATTGTGTTGTGGAGCCAGCCGCCGCTGCTTCCTTTTCTTTTGCTAGTCCTAGTAGGACTTGGACCCCGTTTCGTTTATTCCGTTTTTGTTTCTAGGATTCCTATTCCTACTCTTATTCCTTGATCCCTCCTCCAAGCAAAACCCTCCCCTCCCAATGTAAATACCCCCACACCCCCCTCTAAACCCACAACAAATCTCAAGCTCCTCACCCCAGCCCTCCACCGCGCCCCACACACCGCCGCCACCACCATTGCCACGCTGTCAGTCACAAGACCGCTGCCTGCTTGCCGCCGCCAAGTAAGTGCCGCCATCGCTTAACGCCGCCGCGGAGCCCTCGCCTCTTCGAGGTACTAGCCCAGCCGCCACGCTTTTCCTCGGTTCGCTTTTTTCTCGTAAACCGTTCCGGTTTTCTAGATCGGTTTTTGTTTCGGTTTTCTTTCCGAAACCCTAGATCGGTTTTTCTCGTCGGTTTTATTTCCGGTTTTGTTGTTTAGCGAGCGTTCGCCGGACTGTTCGTCTTAACGAACGTGATCACCAGTTATTCCCGGTTAACGAACGTCCATTCGTTTAACCGTTCGTCGTTTTCTTTTAGTCGGATTTAATCCGCTATTTTCTGATCGCGATTTCAGATCCAATCTTTGTTCTAGTTTTTCTTCTCGCTCGTTTATCGGAATCAGGTGATTCAAGCGCCTGGAGTTTCGTTTCGAAACCGTCGTTCCGACTAATCAACTTGAACTAAGTTTTGCTACTGTAAAATTTGACCTAGTTTCAACTTGCTAGAACCGAGTTGTTTTCTTTCGCCGTTTGACTTTCGTTGCTTTATTTGATTTGAATTCTTTTTGCAACCAGGGTTCTTAAGTTGAACTTTCTGGTTAGATCTTTTATTCGAGATTTGCCTGTGCATTAGATGAGTACTTATTGTATGCTTGTTGTTTGTCTGCGATAGATCACCCGGAGTGCGCCGCTTGTTACTTCGAATCTCTAGGTTTCGCGGATCATCAGCAAGGCAAGTAACACTTGATCATACCCTTTTCTACTACCTAGTTTTTATGCATTAGATCAACCCTCAAACATTGCATGATTAGGATCTAATTAAATTGTGGGATGGGAAGTAGATGAGGTAGTACCTATCACCTGTTTTACTTATGAAACCTTTGGGAGTTGCTTCTACGTTTGCTTATTATGCCATACTATGCTAGTAGACGTGGATTGGGTGAGTGATTATCCATGACAGATGTGAGTTGATATTTAATGGTTTATCTAAGGTGGCAACTTAAATACACATCTGGGTGGATTGAGGCACCTGGGGTATCCAGTGATTGCCTGTTTTTTCTGGAAATCCCGGGGGTACCGTGTGATTTTCTATGGACCGCCACCCAGGCTCAAAGGGATCATAAGATAATTCATGCTAGTAACTTACGTGTGCAGCCACAAGCCATTATGGGCTCTGGCATAGTTGACTAAGTCGTGCGAACTCTTATAGTGGTGGACTAGCAGATGTAGGGGATGTAGGTGTACGGGTCCACCCATCGTAAGGTGCTAGCGCTTCCGAAAGACTATGTCTCGGTCATCCGTTTCTCAAACACCATGAAGTGCGAGAAACCAAGCGGAGGCGATCGAGTCTTGTGGGGAAAGTCGCAAACCTCGCAGAGTGTACAAACTAATCATGATTAGTCGTGTCCCGGTTATGGACATCTTGAGTATCTAGTACTTGAATATTCTGTGAATCTCAACATGTTACTCTAATTAAATGTTGTTGGGTTGTTAATGAGTACTTTTTAATTGGGATTGAGGATGCTGTCAACCATTCTCAATGTTTAACAACCACCATGATAGTTAAATAAATTTATTCCTTTGCAGTAGGGAAAAACTGGCTTTACGCAAAAATTGTAACCATAGAGTTTTTCCACCAGCCATATATGCATGTAGTATAGGCTTATCATTCATTATTCTCTATGTGTTACTTTGCAAAGATATTCCATGTGTGACCCGTTTCGGGCTGCAACTTTCATGTTGCGAGACTTTTCAAACGCATTTAGTAAGGTGCTTTTAGGTCGTGGTTCTATACTCAGTGATGCCGTTGGAGTTGATGGACTCACTTATCTTCCAAGTCTTCCGCTGTTATCGTTATTAGATGGCCTTAAGCCATGATTATTGTAATAAGTCCTCTTTGGACAAACGATGTAATAAGTGTGCGATTGCTACTCTGTTATAAATCCTTCAAAGTCTTGTGTGGTGTCAAGACATCGATCCAGGATGACACCGAGCACGAGACTTGACCATCCGAGGTCGGGTCGCCACTGAGATGGTATCGAGCACACTGCCGATCGTAGAGGACACGACCACTAAGTTAAAGCCATAGATCATTATTCTCTTCTCATTTTCTAACTCCTCATCTTTTCTACTCATTTAGGATGACGGAGGCAAAGATCAAGTACGCCCAACCGGATGAAGGCACACCTTTTGGATCCCACTTGAAGGAAGTCGCCAAGTACACGAACATTGGACTACCAAGCTTCACCGGACTTTCAACGCCTCTCACTCAAGAGGGCGCTGGAAGATTCAAGCTCACGCCCGGAAGGACATTCGCGCCAATCACCAAGCCCATAGATAGTGTTTTCAGTGCACCAACCTGGAGTCTGGGAAAGAGCATGGCAGCTCATATCACCATGGGACGCATTGGAGAAGTTTATCAAGAAGACCTCAAGGACACTATCTACCAGATTGCGGACGCAGGAATGAAGACGGGAGATAGTCAGCACCAAGAAGGATAGATCCATTGCAGCTTACATCCAGGAGTTAAACCAGCACATTCGACGCCAGGAGAACCAGATGTGCAATGATATGATAGAATTGAAGAATGTTGGGGAACGTAGCAGAAATTCAAAATTTTCTTACGTGCCACCAAGATCTATCTATGGAGAAACCAGCAACGAGTAGAAAGAGAGTGCATCTACATACCCTTGTAGATCGCTAAGCGGAAGCGTTCAAGTGAACGGGGTTGATGGAGTCGTACTCGTCGTGATTCAAATCACCGATGATCAAGTGTCAATACGGCACCTCCGTGTTCAACACACGACAGCCCGACGATGTCTCCCACGCCTTGATCCAGCAAGGAGAGAGGGAGAGGTTGAGGAAGACTCCATCCAGCAGCAGCACAACGGCGTGGTGGTGGTGGATGAGTGTGGCAATCCAGCAGGCTTCGCTAAGCACCACGGAGAGGAGGAGTACTTGGGAGAGAGGAGAGGGCTGCAACCAAAGGCAGAGATCGAATCACGTGTATTCTGTCTGTGTCTGGGCAGCCCCTAGGCCTCACTATTTATAGGGGAGAGGGGGCTGCGCCCCCCTCTAGGGTTTCCCACCCCCAAGGGGTGCGGCCAGCCCTAGATGGGATAGGGGGTGGCGGCCAAGAGGGGAGGAGAGGGAGGCGCAGGAGCATGGGCCTTAGGGCCCATCGCCTAGGGTTTGCCCCTCCCACCCTTCCTCGCGCTTGGGCCCCTTAGGGGCGCACCAGCCCACAGGGCTGGTTCCCTCCCACACATGGCCCACGAGCCCTCTCGGGGTAGGTGGCCCCACTTGGTGGACCCGGGACCCTCCGGTGGTCCCAGTTTTACCGATAAAACCCAAACTTTTCCGGTGACCAAAATAGGACTTCCCATATATAAATCTTTACCTCCGGACCATTCCGAACTCCTCGTGACGTCCGGGATCTCATCCGGACTCGAACAACATTCGGTAACCACATACAAGCTTCCTTTATAACCCTAGCGTCATCGAACCTTAAGTGTGTAGACCCTACGGGTTCGGAGACATGTAGACATGACCGAGACGTTCTCCGGTCAATAACCAACAGCGGATCTGGATACCCATGTTGGCTCCTACATGTTCCACGATGATCTCATCGGATGAACCACGATGTCAAGGACTCGGTCGATCCCGTATACAATTCCCTTTGTCTAGCAAGTATTTTACTTGCCCGAGATTCGATCGTCGGTATACCGATACCTTGTTCAATCTCGTTACGGCAAGTCTCTTTACTCGTTCCGTAACACATCATCCCGTGATCAACCCCTTGGTCACACTGTGCATATTATGATGATGTCCTACCGAGTGGGCCCAGAGATACCTCTCCGTTTGCACGGAGTGACAAATCGATCTCGATCCGTGTCAACCCAAGACACTTTCGAGATACCGTAGTGCACCTTTATAGTCACCCGATTACGTTGTGACGTTTGATACACCCAAAGCACTCCTACGGTATCCGGAGTTACACGATCTCATGGTCTAAGGAAGAGATACTTGACATTGGAAAAGCTCTAGCAAACGAACTACACGATCTTTGTGCTATGCTTAGGATTGGGTCTTGTCCATCACATCATTCTCCTAATGATGTGATCCCGTTATCAACGACATCCAATGTCCATAGCCAGAAACCATGACTATCTGTTGATCGAGCGAGCTAGTCAACTAGAGGCTTACTAGGGACATATTGTGGTCTATGTATTCACACGTGTATTACGATTTCCGGATAATACAGTTATAGCATGAATAAAAGACAATTATCATGAACAAGGAAATATAATAATAACTAATTTATTATTGCCTCTAGGGCATATTTCCAACAGTCTCCCACTTGCACTAGAGTCAATAATCTAGTTCACATCGCCATGTGATTAACATTGACAGGTCACATCGCCATGTGACCAACATCATCAAATGAGTTCTGGGGTTTGATCAAGTTTTGCTTGTGAGAGAGGTTTTAGTCAATGGGTCTGAACCTTTCAGGTCCGTGTGTGCTTTGCAAAATTTTTTTAGGTCATATTGTAAATGTTGCTTCCACGCTCCACTTGGAGCTATTCCAAATGGTTGCTCCACTACACGTATCCGGTTTGCTACTCAGAGTCACTCGGATAGGTGTTAAAGCTTGCATCGACGTAATCCTTTATGCTAACTCTTTATCACCTCCATAATCGAGAAACATGTCCTTATTTACTCCAAGGACAATTTTGACCGCTGTCCAATGATCCATTCTGGATCATTCTTGTACCCCTTGATGACTCATGGCAAGGCACACTTCCAGTGCGGTACACAAAGATAGCATACTATAGAGCCTACGTGCGAAACATAGGGGCGACCTTCGTCCTTCTCTCTTTTCTGCCGTGGTCGAGCTTTAAGTCTTAACTCCATACCTTACATCTCGTGCAAGAACTCCTTCTTTGGTGATCCATCTTGAACTCCTTCAAGATCATGTCAAGGTACGTGCTCATTTGAAAGTACTATTAAGCATTTTGATCTATCTTATAGATCTTGATGCTTATTATTCAAGTAGCCTAATCCAGGTTTTCCATTGAAAAACACTTTTCAAATAACCCTATATGCTTTCCAGAAATTCTACATCATTTCTGACCAACAATATGTCAACAACATATACTTATCAGAAATTCTATAGTGCTCCCACTCACTTCTTTGGAAATACAAGTTTCTCATAAACTTTTGTATAAACCCAAAATCTTTGATCATCTCATCAAAACATACATTCCAACTCCGAGATGCTTACTCCAGTCCTTAGAAGGATCGCTGGAGCTAGCATACCTTTTAGCATCCTTAGGATCGACAAGACCTTTCTTATTGTATCACATACAACCTTTCCTTACGAAAACTGGTAAGGAAACTTGTTTTGACATCCATCTGCCAGATTTCATAAATGCAGCTAATGCTAACATGATTCCGACGGACTTAAGCATCGCTACGAATGAGAAAATCTCATTGTAGTCAACTCCTTGAACTTGTGAAAAACCCTTCACCACAAGTCGAGCTTCATAGACGGTGACATTACCGTCCACGTCCGTCTTCTTCTTAAAGATCCATTTATCTCAGATTTCATGGCTTCTAACCATTTGTCGGAATTTGGGCCCACCATCGCTTCTCCATAGCTCGTAGGTTCATTGTTGTCTAGCAACATGACCTTCAAGACAGGATTACTGTACCACTCTAAAGTAGTACGCATCCTTGTCACCCTACGAGGTACGGCAGTGACTTGATCCGAAGTTTCATGATCACTATCATAAGCTTCTACTACAATTTGTGTAGGTGCCACAGGAACAACTTCCTGTGCCCTGCTACACACTAGTTGAAGTGATGGTTCAATAACCTCATCAAGTCTCCACCATCCTCCCACTCAACTTTTCGAGACAAACTTTTCCTCGAGAAAGGACCCGATTCAAGAAACAATCCCTATTGTTTTCGGATCTGAATTAGGAGGTATGCCCAACTGTTTTGGGTGTCCTATGAAGATGCATTTTATCCGCTTTGGGTTCGAGCTTGTCAACCTGAAACTTTTTCACATAAGCGTCGCAGCCCCAAACATTTAAGAAATGACAGCTTAGGTTTCTCTAAACCATAGTTCATACGGTGTCATCTCAACGGAATTACGTGGTGCCGTATTTAAAGTGAATGTGGTTGTCTCTAATGCCTAACCCATAAACGATAGTGGTAATTCGATAAGAGACATCATGGTACGCACCATATACAATAGGGTGCAACTATGATGTTCGGACACACCATCAAACTATGGTGTTCCAGGCGGCATTAATTGTGAAACAATTTCCACAATGTCTTAATTGCGTGCCAAAGCTCGTAACTCGGATACTCATCTCTATGATCATATCATAGACAGTTCATCCTCTTGTCACGATGATCTTCAACTTCACTCTGAAATTACTTGAACCATTCAATAATTCAGACTTGTGTTTCATCAAGTAAATATACTCTACATCTACTCGAATCATCTGTGAAGTAAGAACATAACAATATTCACTGCATGCCTCAGCACTCATTGGACTGCACACATCAAAATGTGTTACTTCCAACAAGTTGCTATCTTGTTCCATTTTACTGAAACCGAGGATTTTCAGTCATCTTGCCCATGTGGTATGATTTGCATATCTCAAGTGATTCAAAATCAAGTGAGTCCAAACGATCCATCTGCATGGAGCTTCTTCATGCGTATACACCAGTAGACATGGTTCACATGTCTCAAACTACTCAAAACGAGTGAGTCCAAAGATCCATCAATATGGAGCTTCTTCATGCGTTTTATACCAATATGACTTTCATGGCAGTGCCACAAGTAAGTGGTACTATCATTACTATCTTATATCTTTTGGCATGAAAATGTGTATCGCTACGATTGAGATTCAATAAACTATTCCTTTAGGTGCAAGACCATTGAAGGTATTATTTAAATAAATAGAGTAACCATTATTCTCCTTAAATGAATAACCGTATTGCGATAGACATAATCCAATCATGTCTATGCTCAACGCAAACACCAAATCTCGACGGTAGAGGGAGCGTGCGATGCTTGATCACATCAACCTTGGAAACACTTCCAACACATATCGTCAGCTCACCTTTAGCTAGTCTCCATTTATTCCGTAGCTTTTATTTCGAGTTACTAACTCTAAGTAACCGAACCGGTATCTAATACCCTGGTGCTACTAGGAGTACTAGTAAAGTACACATTAACATAATGTATATCCAATATACTTCTATCGACCTTGCCAGCCTTCTCATCTACCAAGTATCTAGGGTAATTCTGCTCGATGGTGGTTCCCTTTATTACGAAGCACTTAGTCTCGGGTTTGGGTTCAACCTTGGGTTTCTTCAACGAGCAAAGCGGCTGATTTGCCGCTTCATGAAGTGTCCCTTCTTGCCCTTGCCCTTCTTGAAACTAGTGGTTTCACCAACCATCAACAATTGATGCTTCTTCTTGATTTCTACTTTCGCGGTGTCAAACATCGTGAATACCTCAAGGATCATCATATCCATCCCTGATATGTTATAGTTCATCACAAAGCTCTAGCAGCTTGGTGGCAATGACTTTGGAGAAACATCACTATCTCATCTGGAAGATTAACTCCCACTCGATTCAAGTGATTGTTGCACTCAGACAATCTGAGCACAAGCTCAACGATTGAGCTTTTCTCCTTTAGTTTGCAGGCTAAGAAAATCGTCGGAGGTCTCATACCTCTTGACGTGGGCACGAGCCTGAAATCTCAATTTCAGCCCTCAAAACATCTCATATGTTCCGCGACGTTTCGAAAAACATCTTTGGTGCCTTAATTCTAAACCGTTTATCCGAACTATCACGTAGTTATCAAAGCGTGTATGTCCGATGTTCGCAACATCCACAAACGACGTTTGGGGTTCAGACACCGAGCGGTGCATTAAGGACATGAGCTTTCTCGTGTCGCATAATCACTACATCACAACTTTCAACTATATTTTCTCTAGGAACATATCTAAGCAGTGGAACTAAAGCGCGAGCTTCGACATAATTTGCAAAGATCTTTTGACTATGTTCGGGATAATTAAGTTCATCTTATGAACTCCCACTCGATAGACATCCCTCGGTCATCTAAGTGATTACATGATCCAAGTCAACTAGGCCGTGTCCGATCATCACGTGAGATGGACTAGTCATCATCGGTGAACATCTTCATGTTGATCGTATCTACTATACGACTCATGCTCGACCTTTCGGTCTCCGTGTTCCGAGGCCATGTCTGTACATGCTAGGCTCGTCAAGTTAACCCTAAGTGTTTTCGCTGTGTAAAACTGTCTTACACCCGTTGTGTGTGAACGTAAGAATCCATCACACCCGATCATCACGTGGTGCTTAGAAGTGACGAACTGTAGCAACGGTGCACAGTCAGGGGAGAACACTTCTTGAAGTTTTGTAAGGGATCATCTTATTTACTACCGTCGTCCTAAGTAAACAAGATGCATAAACATGATAAACATCACATGCAATCAAATAGTGACATGATATGGCCAATATCATTTTGCTCCTTTTGATCTCCATCTTCGGGGCTCCATGATCATCATCGTCACCGCATGACACCATGATCTCCATCATCATGATCTCCATCATCGTGTCTTCATGAAGTTGTCTCGCCAACTATTACTTCTACTACTATGGCTACCGGTTAGCAATAAAGTAAAGTAATTACATGGCGTTGTTCAATGACACGCAGGTCATACAATAATTAAAGACAACTCCTATGGCTCCTGCCGGTTGTCATACTCATCGACATGCAAGTCGTGATTCCTATTACAAGAACATGATCAATCTCATACATCACATATCATTCATCACATTCTTCTTGGCCATATCACATCACACAGCATACCCTGCAAAAACAAGTTAGACGTCCTCTAATTGTTGTTGCATGTTTTACGTGGCTGCTATGGGTTTCTAGCAAGAACGTTTCTTACCTACGCAAAACCACAACGTGATATGCCAATTGCTATTTACCCTTCATAAGGACCCTTTTCATCGAATCCGTTCCGACTAAAGTGGGAGGCGGCACCGCTAGCCACCTTATGCACGAAGTGCATGTCAATCGGTGGAACTCGTCTCACGAAGATGCGTGTAAGGTCGGTCCGGCCGCTTCATCCCACAATACCGTCGAAACAAGATTGGACTAGTAACGGTAAGCATATTGAACAAAATCAACGCCCACAACTACTTTGTGTTCTACTCGTGCAAAGAATCTACGCAATAGACCTAGCTCATGATGCCACTGTTGGGGAACGTAGCAGAAATTCAAAATTTTCTTACGTGTCACCAAGATCTATCTATGGAGAAACCAGCAACGAGTAGAAAGAGAGTGCATCTACACACCCTTGTAGATCGCTAAGCGGAAGTGTTCAAGTGAACGGGGTTGATGGAGTCGTACTCGTCGTGATTCAAATCACCGATGATCAAGTGCCGAACGCACGGCACCTCCGCGTTCAACACACGTACAGCCCGACGATGTCTCCCACGCCTTGATCCAGCAAGGAGAGAGGGAGAGGTTGAGGAAGACTCCATCCAGCAGCAGCACAACGGCGTGGTGGTGGTGGATGAGTGTGGCAATCCAGCAGGGCTTCGCTAAGCACCACGGGAGAGGAGGAGTACTTGGGAGAGAGGAGAGGGCTGCAACCAAAGGCAGAGATCGAATCACGTGTATTCTGTGTGTCTCTTGGCAGCCCCTAGGCCTCACTATTTATAGGGGAGAGGGGGCGGCACCCCCCTCTAGGGTTTCCCACCCCCAAGGGGTGCGGCCAGCCCTAGATGGGATAGGGGGTGGCGGCCAAGAGGGGAGGAGAGGGAGGCGCAGGAGCATGGGCCTTGGGCCCATCGCCTAGGGTTTGCCCTCCCACCCTCCCCGCGCCTTGGGCCCCTTGTGGGCGCACCAGCCCACCCGGGCTGGTTCCTCCCACACATGGCCCACGCAGCCCTCTGGGGTAGGTGGCCCCACTTGGTGGACCAGGACCCTCCGGTGGTCCAGTGCTTTTCACCGATAAAACCCAAACTTTTCGGTGACCAAAATAGGACTTCCCATATATAAATCTTTACCTCGGACCATTCCGAACTCCTCGTGACGTCCGGGATCTCATCCGGACTCAACAACATTCGGTAACCACATACAAGCTTCCTTTATAACCCTAGCGTCATCAAACCTTAAGTGTGTAGACCCTACGGGTTCGGGAGACATGTAGACATGACCGAGGCGTTCTCCGGTCAATAACCAACAGCGGGATCTGGATACCCATGTTGGCTCCTACATGTTCCACGATGATCTCATCGGATGAACCACGATGTCAAGGACTCATCGATCCGTATACAATTCCCTTTGTCTAGCAAGTATTTTACTTGCCCGAGATTCGATCGTCGGTATACCGATACCTTGTTCAATCTCGTTACGCAAGTCTCTTTACTCGTTCCGTAACACATCATCCCGTGATCAACCCCTTGGTCACTGTGCACATTATGATGATATCCTACCGAGTGGGCCTAGAGATACCTCTCCGTTTGCGGAGTGACAAATCCGATCTCGATCCGTGTCAACCCAGAGACACTTTCGGAGATACCTGTAGTGCACCTTTATAGTCACCCGCCACGTTGTGACGTTTGATACACCCAAAGCACTCCTACGGTATCCGGGAGTTACACGATCTCATGGTCTAAGGAAGAGATACTTGACATTGGAAAAGCTCTAGCAAACGAACTACACGATCTTTGTGCTATGCTTAGGATTGGGTCTTGTCCATCACATCATTCTCCTAATGATGTGATCCCGTTATCAACGACATCCAATGTCCATAGCCAGAAACCATGACTATCTGCTGATCGAGCGAGCTAGTCAACTAGAGGCTTACTAGGGACATATTGTGGTCTATGTATTCACACGTGTATTACGATTTCCGGATAATACAGTTATAGCATGAATAAAAGACAATTATCATGAACAAGGAAATATAATAATAACTAATTTATTATTGCCTCTAGGGCATATTTCCAACAAAGAATGCGAAGGGAAGGATCATCGAACTTGAAGGAGAGATGAAGACTCTACGCAAGGACTACATGGACGAGATCGTAGCTGTCGTAAGGCACAACATCGATCTTAAGTATGATATTGGAGAACTCAAGAAGAAGTTAGAGCTCAAGAATGAAGACAAGTACGTCGACTGTCCGAGCAACTACATCATCATCGACGACACTGATTCGGATCCAAGTGAACCCGATTTTGAAGACGAAGCAGGAGCAGACATCATGGAGTCTTCCACCGGTTCAAATTAATAGATGACCCCCATATATTAGTAGTGATCCCTCCATGTAAACATTATAGTACAAGCACTTTTGCGATAGTTAGACCGTGGTATGCCCTTTTGTTTGAATGAATGAAGTGATTTTGTGTGCATTTGTCTCATGAGCATTTGGGTAGTGTTTTCTCCTTAGACCTCATTCTATTCTTAATTTCTCGCCTTTTCTAAACCCTTCAGATGCCTCCGAGACGCGACCCCGAGTTTGTTTTCCCGCCAGAG
Organism: Aegilops speltoides; assembly: GCA_021437245.1. Taxonomy (NCBI): domain Eukaryota; kingdom Viridiplantae; phylum Streptophyta; class Magnoliopsida; order Poales; family Poaceae; genus Aegilops; species Aegilops speltoides. The sequence goes on from CM038143.1 coordinate 373,892,898, forward strand.
ATCACTCAGTTGATTCAGCAGCAGAATACTTTGATTCAAACATTGGTGCAGAACCAAGGCAACAACAACAACAACCCACCACCACCACCACCTGCGATTCACTTGACCCGTTTCCTTAGGCTGAATTCGCCGGTGTATTCCAGTAGCACCTAGCCGATTGTAGCAGATGATTGGCTCCGCAAGATAGGAAGGGAGTTGACCACTGCAAGATGTACAGATGGTGAGAAGGTGAAGTTTGCTGCACATCAGCTTGACGGACCCGCAGCAGCATGGTGGGAGAATTTCACAGCCACTTACCCTGTAGACACTGTCACATGGGACTAGTTTCAGCAAGCTTTCCGCACCGCCCATGTTTCAGCAGGAGCTATGGCCATGAAGAAGCGTGAGTTTCGCAACTTACACCAAGGAGGAAGGACTGTTGGCCAGTATGTGGATGATTTTAGTAAGTTAGCACGTTATGCCCCAGATGACATTGCTACAGATGCAGCTAAGCAAGAGAAGTTTCTAGAAGGACTGAATGATGAGTTAAGCATGCAGTTGATGGTAGCAAGGTTCAATAACTACCAGGAGTTGGTAGACCGTGCCCTTATGATTGAAGGAAAGCAGCAGCAGATTAAGAATCGCAAGAGGAAGTATGGGCAAGGGAAGTATAACTCTGGAGCCCAGCAGAAGCCCCGCTATACCCCTAAACAGGGAGTTCAGTTTCAGCATACCCATGGAGGAGGAAGTTCGCACAACCATAATGGCCACAAGAATGGTAATGGGAATGGAGGAAGCAACGGCCAGAACCGGACCACACCAAAGAACCCCAGCCAAGAAAGACTGAGCCATGTCACTGTTACAAGTGTTCCAAGACCGGACATTATGCAAATGATTGTCCCGAAGGCCAAGGTGGGAATGGAAGCTCTGGAAAGAAGCCAAACCCTTTCAACAGGGGACAGGTGAACCACATTGATGTGGAGGAGGTTGAAGCTCAGCCCGATGCGATGAATCGGTAAGTTTTTGGTTAAGTCATTTACTGCACTTGTTCTTTTCGATACTGGTGCATCGCATTCATACATATCAAGGGGATTTGTAGAAAAGTATAGCCTGCCCACTAAGCTCCTTATAACACCTATGCTAGTAAGCTCACCAGGAGCAGAGTACACGGCCAGGCAAGGATGTTTTCAAGTGCCATTGAGTATAGGAAGGCATGTATTCCCGACGGATTTGATCATACTGGAATCCCAAGGTTTGGATGTGATTCTCGGTATGGATTGGCTGTCGTTGTATGGAGGAAACATCGATTGCGCAAGTAGAACGATTTTGCTCACGACACCAGAAGGAAGAAGGATCAGGTATGTGTCCCGACATGGACCAAATAGGAATCAAGTAAATTCCTTATCAGGAATTGTGCAGGAAGAGGTGCCAGTGGTGAAGGATTACCCTGATGTATTTCCTGAGGAATTGCCAGGAATGCCACCGGATAGAGACATTGAGTTTTTGATTGAGCTTCTGCCAGGTACAGGCCCTATGTCGAAGCGACCATACAGGATGCCCGCACATGATTTGGCGGAAATCAAGAAGCAAATTAAGGAGCTATTGGACAAAGGTTATATACGCCCAAGTTCTTCGCCTTGGGGATCACCCGTACTATTAGTGGAGAAGAAGGATGGATCGTTAAGGATGGTTGTTGATTATCGTGGATTGAATGAAGTAACCATCAAGAACAAGTACCCACTACCGATGATAAATGATCTGTTTGATCGTTTGCAAGGAGCTAAAGTGTTTTCAAGATCGATTTGCGATCGTGGTACCATCGATTGAAGATTCGAGAGCAGGACATACCTAAGACGGCATTCACCACAAGATATGGATTGTATGAGTATACCGTTATGTCATTTGGACTGACTAACGCACCTGCTTATTTCATGAACCTGATGAACAAAGTGTTTATGAAGTTTTTGGATAAGTTCGTCGTGGTGTTCATTGATGATATTTTGGTTTACTCGAAGAACGAAGAGGAACATTTGCAATTGGTTTTGGAGAAACTGAGGGAACATCAGCTATATGCCAAGTTCAGCAAATGTGAGTTTTGGCTAAAGGAAGTTGGATTTCTTGGACATGTGATATCCGGAGAAGGGATAGCAGTTGACCCTAAAAAGGTTGAGACTGTAACTGAATGGGAAGCACCAACGAAAGTTGGAGAGATCCGGAGTTTTCTTGGACTTGCAGGATATTACCGGAGCTTCATTGAGAATTTCTCAAGGATTGCAAAGCCTATGACGGAGTTGCTGAAAAAGGATACCAAGTTCATTTGGACTGAGGATTGTGAGGCAAATTTTCAGGAGTTGAAGAAAAGATTGGTTACCTCACCAGTGTTAATTTTGCCAGATCAAACCAAGGATTATGAGGTGTATTGCGACGCTTCACATCGAGGACTTGGAGCAGTACTTATGCAGGAAGGAAGAGTTGTTTCGTATGCTTCACGACAACTGAAACCTCATGAATTAAATTATGCCACACATGATTTGGAGTTAGCAGCCGTAGTGCATGCCTTGAAGACATGGAGACATTTCCTCATTGGAAATCATTGTGAGGTGTACACGGATCACAAGAGTTTGAAGTACATTTTCACGCAGAAGGAGTTAAACGTTAGACAAAGGAGATGGTTGGAACTCATGAAGGATTATGATATGAGATTGCATTACCATCCCGGAAAGGCTAATGTAGTAGTAGCGACGATTGAGTCAAGAAGAGCCATGTCAATACGCTATTGACTGGAGAAATACCAAAGGAGTTAGCAGAAGATCTTCGTGAGCTATGTTTGGAAATAGTTCCGAGAGGCTATGTAGCAGCATTGGAGATTCAGTCTACCTTGATGGATAAAATCAGGGAAGCTCAGAAAAATGATAAAGAGATCGCGGATATAATGAAGAAAATGAGCGAAGGAAAAGCAAAGGGATTTCGTGAGGATGAGCACGATACCCTATGGTTTGAGGACCGTATTTATGTGACAAATGATCCGGAGATCAGGAAGTTGATTCTGCAAGAGGCACATGATTCACCCTATTCGATTCACCCAGGAAATACCAAGATGTATTTGGATTTGAAGGAAACGTTCTGGTGGACTGGAATGAAGAAAGATATTGCGGAGTATGTAGCAGTTTGTGATGTATGTCAGAGAGTGAAGGCAGAACATCAAAAGCCAGCAGGATTGTTGCAACCATTGCCGATACCCGAATGGAAGTGGGATAAACTAGGCATGGATTTCATCACAGGTTTGCCAAAGACTCGTTCAGGCTATGACTCGATTTGGGTTATAGTCGACCGCTTGACGAAGGTAGCTTATTTCATTCCAGTCAAGACTACCTATAGCAGTGCTAAGTTGGCAAAGATATACATGACCAGAATTGTGTGTTTACACGGAGTTCCGAGGAGTATCGTATCAGATAGAGGAACCCAATTTACCTCAAAGTTTTGGAATCAGTTGCACGAAACGTTGGGGACCAGGCTGGAATTCAAGACAGACTTTTCACCCACGCATGATGGACGGTGAAAGAGTCAATCAAATTTTGGAGGATATGCTGAGAGCTTGTGCACTAGATTATGGATCTAGTTGGGACGATAACTTGCCGTATGCGGAGTTTTCTTATAACAACAATTACCAAACCAGCTTGAAGATGGCACCTTTCGAAGCTTTATACGGAAGGAGGTGCAGGACACCGTTGTCATGGGACGAAGTTGGAGACCGTCGATTGTTTGGACCAGATTTGATTAAGGAGTGCGAGCAGAAAGTTAAGTTGATTCGCGACAGCTCGAGGTAGCCCATCTGCACGGAAGAGCTATGCGGATTCAAAACGCAAGGCGATAGAATATGAAGTTGGAGACAGAGTTTATCTTAGAGTATCCCCACTTCGAGGAGTTAAGCGTTTTAAAGTTAAAGGAAAGTTAGCACCACGTTTCGTTGGACCGTATAAGATCTTGCAACGCATGGGAGAAGTCGCTTATAAGTTGGAATTACCAGAAGGACTGTCAGGAGTTCACGACGTATTCCATGTTTCTCAGCTGAAGAAATGTCACGCCGAGATGGCAGAGGTACCGCTAAGAGATACAGTGCCACTTGAAGCAATTTAGTTGAAGGATGATTTAACATATGAGGAGAAACCAGTTAGGATTCTCGAATATGCCAGCAGGGTTACTCGCAGCAAGGTTATCAAGTTTTGCAAGGTTCAGTGGAGCCACCACACGGAGGATGAAGCCACCTGGGAGAGAGAAGAAGATTTGCTCAAGGACCACCCTCACCTATTTTCTAGCCAACCCGAATCTCGAGGGCGAGATTCATCTTAAGGGGGGTAGGTTTGTAACATCCCAAATTTTCAATTTGGAATTTCATACATAAGATCATCATGCATATCATATTTTCTTGCATTTGTTGATCCTAGAAATTTCACGCAACTCAAGGACCCACGGAGAGAGTTGGAGATTTCGAAAATTTCATATTTGAGTTCTCTCAAATTATGAAAAGAGGATCATTTAATTTTATTTATTTTATCTTCAAAATAAGAGAGGGAATAATATGACTTTCTCAAAAAATTGGAAAAATGAGGATTTAATAAATAAATCAAATTTTGGATTTTCTCGGAGTTTATTTGCCTTAGGGAAAAATGCGTATTTTCAAAAAAAAAAATGCATTTTAGGCCCTGGGTAAAAGTTCATTTTGTTCGACTCATTTTTAGGAGTCGGGGAAAATTTACTTTATTAGTTTTGGAGTCTAGTAGATTTTCTTTTTCAGTATTTTTTCCACAAACCGATTTAAAAAATAAAAATGTCAAGTAGCTCGGGCTAAAGGCCCACCGGCCGAAACTAGCCCTTGAGCCGCCGCGCCAGCCACACGCCACAAGACGCCTTGAGGCCTTGGCCTTGAGCAGCACGCTGCCAAGACGCCAGGCCGCCAAGGCCAGGAGCCAGCTGCCATTGCTTCCTTTTCTTTTGCTAGTCCTAGTAGGACTTGGACCCGTTCGTTTATTCCGTTTTTGTTTCTAGGATTCCTATTCCTACTCTTATTCCTTGACCCTCCTCCAAGCGAAACCCTCCCTCCCCAATATAAATACCCCCACCCCCTCTAAACCCACAACAAATCTCAAGCTCCTCACCCCAGCCCTCCATCGCCCCACACAGCATGCCTTGCGCCGCCGCCGCCGCCGCCTTGCCTGCCGCCGCCGCCGCCAAGTGCCGCCGCCATCGCTTAACGCCGCTGCCGCCGAGCCCTCGCCTCTCGAGGTACTAGCCCCTCAAGCGCCACTTTTTCCCCTCGGTTCAGTTTTTCTCGTAAACCGTTCCGGTTTTCTAGATCGGTTTTCGTTTCGGTTTTCTTTCCGAAACCCTAGATCGCTTTTTCTCGTCGGTTTTATTTCCGGTTTTGTTGTTTAGCGAGCGTTCGCCGGACTGTTCGTCTTAACAAACGTGATCACCAGTTATTCCCGGTTAACGAACGTCCGTTCGTTTAACCGTTCGTCGTTTTCTTTTAGTCGGATTTAATCCGCTATTTTCTGATCGCGATTTCAGATCCGATCTTTGTTCTAGTTTTTCTTCTCGCTCGTTTATCGGAATCAGGTGATTCAAGCGCCTGGAGTTTCGTTTCGAAACCACCGTTCCGACTAATCAACTTGAACTAAGTTTTGCTACTGTAAAATTTGACCTAGTTTCAACTTGCTAGAACCGAGTTGTTTTCTTTCGCCGTTTGACTTTTGTTGCTTTATTTGATTTGAATTCTTTTTGCAACCAGGGTTCTTAAGTTGAACTTTCTGGTTAGATCTTTTATTCGAGATTTACCTGTGCATTAGATGAGGACTTATTGTATGCTTGTTGTTTTTCTGTGATAGATCACCCGGAGTGCGCCGCTTGTTATTTCGAATCTCTAGGTTTTGCGGATCATCAGCAAGGCAAGTAACACTTGATCATACCCTTTTCTACTACCCAGTTTTTATGCATTAGATCAACCCTCAAACATTGCATGATTAGGATCTAATTAAATTGTGGGATGGGAAGTAGATGAGGTAGTACCTATCACCTGTTTTACTTATGAAACCTTTGGGAGTTACTTCTACGTTTGCTTATTATGCCATACTATGCTAGTAGACGTGGATTGGGTGAGTGATTATCCATGATGATGTGAGTTGATATTTAATGGTTTATCTAAGGTGGCAACTTAAATACACATCGGGTGGATTGAGGCACCGGGTATCCGATGATTGCCTGTTTTTTGGAAATCTCGGGGTACCGTGTGATTTTCCTATGGACCGCCACCCGTGCTCAAAGGGATCATAAGATAATTCATGCTAGTAACTTACGTGTGCAGCCACAAGCCATTATGGGCTCTGGCATAGTTGACTAAGTCGTGCGAACTCTTATAGTGGTGGACTAGCAGATGTAGGGGATGTAGGTGTACGGGTCCACCCATCGTAAGGTGCTAAGCGCTCAAAGACTATGTCTCGGTCATCCGTTTCTCAAACACCATGAAGTGCGAGAAACCAAGCGGAGGCGATCGAGTCTTGTGGGGAAAAGTCATAAACCTCTGCAGAGTGTACAAACTAATCATGATTAGCCGTGTCCCCGGTTATGGACATCTTGAGTATCTAGTACTTGAATATTATGTGAATCCCAACATGTTACTCTAATTAAATGTTGTTGGGTTGTTAATGAGTACTTTTTAATTGGGATTGAGGATGCTGTCAACCATTCTCAATGTTTAACAACCACCATGATAGTTAAATAAATTTATTCCTTTGCGTAGGGAAAAAGCGGCTTTACAAAAAAGCTGTAACCATAGAGCTTTTCCACCAGCCATATATGCATGTAGTATAGGCTTATCATTCATTATTCTCTATGTGTTACTTTGCCAAGATATTCCATGTGTGACCCGTTTTGGCTGCAACTTTCATGTTGCAGACTTTTCGAACGACAGTAAGGTGCTTTTAGGTCGTGGTTCTATACTCAGTGATGCCGTTGGAGTTGATGGACTCACTTATCTTCCAAGTCTTCCGCTGTTATCGTTATTAGATGGCCTTAAGCCATGATTATTGTAATAAGTCCTCTTTGGACAAACGATGTAATAAGTGTGTGATTGCTACTCTGTTATAAATCCTTCAAAGTACTGTGTGGTGTCAGCATTACTGATCCAGGGATGACACCTGAGCACAGAGACTTGACCATCTGAGGTCGGGTCGCTACACATGCTATGAATCGACTTTACCTTCACTAGATTCTTTGTAAAACGACATACGAGCTACTCACCAGTAACAAGCCACAAGTTGGTTACTTTAGAGTATTTGGATCCAAGTGTTACATCCTTGACAAGATCTCATGAAGGTTTCCTACTAGGTTATGGATCAAACTCTCACACTTACAATGTCTACAACAACTTTACTCGAAAAGTTGAAGATACGGCAGATGTGAAGTTTGATGAATCTAATGGCTCGCAAGTGGAGCAATTGCCAATTGATGTAGTAGAGCAATTGCCAATTGGAGACAAAGATTCTTCGGAAGCAATTCAAGACTTGTCGATTGGCAAGATTTGTCCAACGGAGGTGAAGGAGGGCACTTCGTCCATTCAAGTGGAAGCCCAACCTCACATCAGGCGAAGCACAAGTTGACATGGAGGCATCCACGAGTGGAACACGTCAAGATGAAGGGAATAAGGAAGTACAACAAGATGATCCACATCAACCTCCTTCTCCACCTCCACAAGCGAACAATGACGTAAACAACAATGAAGAAGAAGATGATGATGAGGATGTATCACCAGAACACAAGCAAAAGCTACCCCGAGTTAGAGCAAGAATTGACGGCATCATCTAGTGGAACAAATCCTTAGCGATATCAAATCTGGGAGAACCACTCACTCTAAATTTGCTTAGCTAACTTTTCTAAACATTACTCATTCATCTCTAGCATTGAGCATATGAAGGTTGATGAAGCTCTTGAAGACCTCGATTGGGTAAGTGCTATGCACGAAGAGCTACACAACTTCGAGATAAACCAAGTGTGGGCATTGGTTGAGAAGCCCAAAGATGGACAAAACATCATCAGAACCAAATGGGTGTTTCGGAACAAGCAAGATGAGGATGGACAAGTCATACACAACAAGGCTCATCTCATTGCTCAAGGTTACACTCAAGTCAAAGGTATGGACTACGGTGAGACCTACGCCCCCGTTGCTAGACTTGAGTTTATTTGCATCTTACTGGCTTATGCCAATCACAATGATATCACCCTTTATCAAATAGATATTAAAAGTGCTTTCTAAATGGTGAAATCGAGGAGGAAGTTTATGTAAAATAATCTCCCAGCTTTGTTAATCCCAAGAAACCAAACCATGTTTACAAACTTCACAAAGCTCTCTATGGTCTCAAACAAGCTCCTACAGCTTGGTATAAATGCGTGACAAAGTTTCTTCTTGAAAAAGGCTTTGAGATGGTAAAATTAATTCAACCTTGTTCAATAAGAGAGTAAATGGTGAACTATTTGTATGCCAAATATATGTTGATGATATTATGTTTGGATCCGCTGACCCTCTCTTTAGTAAAAAATTTGGAAGGCTTATGTCGGAGAAGTATGAGATGTCTATGATGTGTGAACTAAAGTTCTTCCTTGGTTTGCAAATCAAGCAACCTCGGGATGGTACCTTTGTGTCACAAACAAAGTATACCAAGGATCTATTCAAAAAGTTCAACATGCAAGAAAGCAAAGGCATGAAAACTCGCATGCCTATCACTAGACATCCTGACTTGTCAAAGGATGGCAACCCCGTTGATCAAAAGGTTTATCGAATCCATGATTTGTTCATTGCTATATCTATGTGCCTCTTGTCCCAACATTATGCTAAGTGTGTGCATGTGTGCATGATATCAAGCGACACCAAAAGAATGTCACCTTAAGGTTGTGAATAGGATTGTGAGATACCTTATACATACACCATACTTTGGCATTTGGTATCCCAAAGGATCTTCTTTCAAACTTGTTGGCTATTCTGATTCGGACTATGCCGGAGACAAGGTTGACAGAAAATCCACTCCGGTTACATGTCAACTCCTTGGCAGTTCTCTCGTGTCTTGGTCCTCCAAGAAACAAAACTTGGTATCCCTATCCACCACCAAAGTGGAATACATCGCTGCAGGATCATGTTGTGCTCAGTTACTATGGATGACACATCATGTGCCATTACTATGTGACTATGAGCGTGCTATTAAGATTGCACACAATGCCGTGCAACATTATCGAACCAAGCATATCGAGTTTCGTCACTATTTCATTCAAGATCATGTTGCTAAAGGTAACATTGACCTTAAGCATGTTCGTACCAACAAACAATTGGCGGATATCTTCACTAAGCCTCTTGATGAAAAGATATTTTGTCACTTGAGAAGTGAGTTGAATGTCATTGATGCTTCCAATATGAACTAGACACTCACTTGGATTCATGCAAGGGCATAGCTATTGTGTCTGATCCTTGATATCTCTCTTATGGTGTTCATTTTATATCTTGGACACTTTGCTCCCTTGTATTGCATCTAATCGTTGTAGGTACTTGGATATGTACTACTTCATAAAGCTTGCTCTGAACATTCATATATAGAGCAAAGGAGATTGAGCCAAGTATCTATACCTTGGGTGTGCTCAAGGAACAAGACAACTTAAACATATCCTTTGACACTATATGACTCTATGCTTCACTCTTGTCAAAAGGGATACATATGTTGTTCCTTGTAAAACTAACCCATGTAGGCAGATGAGCTACAAATTAAAGGATTGCTCCAATTTCCACTCCATGAGCATCCACCTCAAGTTCTACTACATGAAGGGTATCCACATCAAATCCAATGTAAGTTCTCACATCTTAGAGAAGTTTTACTCAAAGACATGAGTTAAAGCAACTCAACAAGATGTGAATACATTGAAATGCTTAAATGACAAATGGCAACCCCATTTTGAGCCTAACGATGAGTATGACCTATGATCAAGTGATATCACTTGACTCCTAAGTCAATATACTCTAACGTAGGTGACTTAATCACCGCCCCCTCTAGATGAAGTTCTCTAGTGTTATATTCATTTGCCTTTATTTTGCCTTTCATTTCATATAGTGTTTTATTTTAACAACAAAAGAACTCCATCTAGATTTCTTTCCCTTTTTTGGTCAGGTTCTGGTAAATTCGTTGCAAATCTTATCAAATTCCTATGTTGAACTTGGTCCCACCGACTTGAAACGCATCGGCGCCACCCAACTGTAGTAACACTACAACCTAGTTCATCGGTTCAACCGAAATGGACTTATTCGGACTCACAAATGTGGCCTCTTTGTGTTGTCCTAGTCTTGGACACACCAATTGGCACAACTCGGTGTCACCGACTTCACTACCTAAAGAATATCCAATCAAAAGTTTCTCTTAAATTCCTTCTCTAGCTTCACTCAATGATTCTTTCCTATTGTCTGCATCAACAACAGCATAATGCCTAGCTATGCTTCTCCAGGACCAACTCACTTGACTCATAACCTTGAAGCCAACCCTTCTTGGAAATTGATGTCAAAGGGGGAGAGAGATGCAAATCAAAGGTTATCTTCAAACCTCTTCCATATCAAAAGGCACTTCCTAAGGAAGAGAGATGCATTTCTGAAAGAGGAGAGAACCTACATGTCTCTAAGAGGGGAGAGACATGTTGTTATTTCAAGTTGAGTCTCTGCCTTCTCAGCTTGTTTTTGCTCTGATTTTGTCTCACCCTACCTACTCCCATTATCCAATAATAGATTCAGGGGGATAGGAAGCTCAAGTTTAGGGGAGAGGAATCTTTGAAATTTTATTGGAAATCCTACTAAAACCTTTGAGGACATGTCTATATCTAAAGAAGTACTCACCCAGAGTTACTTATGTAATACATGTCATCCCGGTCTTGGTATTCTTGTGGATCTTGTGAGTCATTTCTTGTTGAAATTTCCTTGTGTTGTCTAACCTTGTTTTGAACCCCAAGGTAAGTATATGCATCTCACTCATGTACATGATGATCTCTTGCTTGTTGCACATATTGTTTGCAAGAAGGAATCATGGACATGATGGTACATCTTTCATCATACTGTTTTGATGCATATACCAAGATACGTGTAACTCATTACTCATTCCTTCCTATTGTGCATACACATATCTTTATATTATATCATAAACATGATTGCACACTTGTAGGGGGGGAGCTTATGCATGCTACACGTTCTTTCAAAGCTTTAATGTACTACTTACCATATTCTTACTTCAAGATTTGATGTATGTTATCGTCAATTACCAAAAGGCGGAAGATTGAAATCACATTTGCTCCCTTCGTGGTTTTGGTAACTAATAATGTCAACATACATATTGTTGGACTAATATTTTTACCAAGAACATTCCAGACAAGTTCAACAGCGGCATGGCAAGGACATGAGGATGTGGACCCCTTCAAAATGTGAAGGATAAGAATTGGCTACCCCAAGACCCTACATTTTTGGTTTAGTGATCCAAGATCACATTGAGTCCCTTAGGAAAGCTAATACTATTAAAAGGGGATGGGGTATTGTTGATGAGGTTGTTGCTCAAGTGCTTAGTGATACTGCTCCAAAAACCTTCAATCATTTTCTCAAAACATATATGTCCAAAACCCTAAATCTTCATTTCGGTCCCACCGATACCATCTACTCCAGACGCACCGAGATGACTATTCCATTGCCACAACCAAAACCCTAGGAATTCAGTTTGACCGAAGTGGTTCTCGGCCCACCGAGATGGCCCGACCATGTTTCTGTGATGAAGTTGTTTCATTTTGGAATCACCGACATGAACCGATTAGAATTATCGAAACGAGGTCTTGCCCTAGCCATTGCACTTTGGTCTCACCGAGTTGGTATGGTCGGTCCCACCAAAAAGCCCAATGTTCATATCTTTTGCACTAGTCGGTCTCACCGAGATACTCATATCGGTCTCATCGATTTGGGTCAAAAGCATGTAATGGTTGGATTTTAGGTGAAGGCAATTTATACCCCTCCACCCCCACTTACTCTCTAAGAGAGCCATTAGAATGAAACACAACTTCCACCATTCATTTTCTGAGAGAGAACCACCTACTCATATGTTGAGATCAAGAGATTCCATTCCTACCATTTGAACCTTGATTTCTAGCCAAATCTGTGTGAGAGAGATTGAGTGTTGAGGAGACTATCATTTGAAGCACAAGAGAAAGGAGTTTATCACCAACACAACATCTATTACGTTTTGGAGAGTGGTGTATCCTAGATTGGTTAGGGGTCCCTTAGGAGCCTCCAAGATGATGTGGAGTTGAACCAACAAGGAGACTGTAAGGGCGAGGAGATCGCCTACTTCATGAAGATCTACCTGAGTAAGGCAAGTCCTTATGGGTGTTGGCCATGGTGGAATAGACAAGGTTGCTTCTTCGTGGACCCTTCGTGGGTGGAGCCCTCCATGGACTCACGCAACCGTTACCCTCCATGGGTTGAAGTCTCCATCAACGTGGATGTACGATGACACCATCTATTGGAACCATGCCAAAAAGCATCGTGTCTTCATTGCGTTTGATCTTCCGACTCTACCCCTTACTTTCCACACAATTGCATGATTTACTATTTCTGCTGCTCTATCTCTAGATACACATGTGTAGAACCTCTTGGTGTTATCTTAACTTGTGCCAAAATCTTCCTAGGTTTCAAGAAAACTAAAAATTGCACCTTTGGTTGGTTAGGTGTCGATTCACCCCCCATCTAGACCTATATTATTCGATCCTACATACTATTGTTCAAAAAACATAGCACCGGAGTTCTGAGAAGTTCCATTATAAGTTATGTGGATATACCATGACTATATAGTGGAATTTGCCATAAAGAAAACCTAATAGTTTCCCACTAGAACTAACCACATTGAAAATGTCTGGAGAAAGGATTTGAAAGCATGAGTTACCAACCTTAAAAAAGACCACATAATTTTCCATGACAAATCATCATGAGTTGATGCTACACCGTTGCAAGAATTTCTTCGTAATTACGATTGAAACTTTTTGATAAACATGTTGGCAACTATATGTTTAGTACAATAACAACTATGTGGTTAATAGAGAATTTTCCTCAAGAACATGTCAAAATTTAAAAATATTTTGAATGATCACATGCCAATTTTAGTATAAATGTGTTTCCTACAAACCATGGAAAAATTTGGAAATGTTGTTAATAGTCAAATGCCAACTTAAGTATTCATATGCATGGAAATTGTTTCTCCCCTAAGTTTTCATATGTAGGGATGTATATATGAAGAAAACTGAAGAAAAATTGACATGAGTAGGAAAAGCCACCGGTATGCAAATATTAATTTACGATAGCCATCGGAAAATCATGGCAACTTAATTTCCTAGAAAATCGATGGCAAATTAATAAAAACTTCTGGTGGTCACATGAAAATAGTATTAAGATATTGCCATGGTCAAAATTTGTATTGGTGGCATGGCAAAACTTGTATTGGTGACATGGCAAAAGGTACAACATTTTTACCCCCCCCCCCGCCATTGTGACCTAAGTGATGCCCAGTTAAACTTAGTTGCAGAAAGTTGTTATTAATATGCAAATTTCCATCATTTGATCTTTGATTTGAAATGCATACCCCGATGCAAAATCAACCCGAAGGTACTGGCAGGCAGATAAAACACTACACACTGGAATGGATTGCACATTCCATTATGGTACACATGAGGACTCGGTGCAACGTAGGAGATTTAAATGCTATGAATTCTACCCCTAATTCCTTTTCTTTCACCAAACTTGTTCACAAACATGAAAGAAAGCTAAGGCACTAAAAAGAGAACAAAAAACACCATCTTCATGGCCTGAATATCATCTGATCACGGATGGAAGTAGAGGCATGAACTAGGGTGTACTACTACTGTAGGCATCATGCATGTATGGTATAACTACTACAACAACTACTATTGCCCATGAATGAACAAAGTCACAACACTACTCGCTAGAGGTTTCTGACACACAGACATGTACAACTGAGTGACTGGATGCGCGAGTAGGGTGAGTACACTACCTTGGCATTGATATGTCTCCCTTGTATCTACTTTTCCTAACGCTTTTGCTCTTGTTTTGTACTCTAGTTTGCATGATTTGAATGAAACAAACCCGGACTGACTCTGTTTTCAGCAGAACTACCATGGCATTTGTCGGTGCAACAAACCCTCGTGTATGTTGCCCAGACTGTACACAGGCACGGCGGCAAGGGAAGCAATCTTCACCAAGTGTCCAAGACAAAACCAAGCCTGAGAGATATAGCTATTTGAGAGATCAAAGGGCGAATCAGGAAGACCAAGAGAAGCCAAGATGGCAAGATATCACTAAGGGAAGGCCTCCCTTGCTGGGCAGGCAAGCTCGGTCAGGTCGAGGCCACCCCGAGGGCAAAGCCAATGTTTCCCCGGCAGGCTTGCCGGGGCCGCTAGCGGCCTACCTCCCCGCCAAGACTCCACCGCTCCACCGCTCCACCGCATCACATGCAAGTCATCCATTTGTGCGGTGTCGAGCCCTCAGGTGACTAAGTGTCTGTCATTTGCCATGTGGTAGCAGCTTGGAAGGAAGATTATCTCCATATGACACCTGTCCAGAGGCGTATCAAGCAGACGGGTGGAGGATGACTAAGCAGGCAGCAGGCCTGTCCGGCCGCATCCACAGCATAACATCTAGCAGTGCATTTAATGCAGTTTGTCCTATCTGCCAGAGTTAGGTATGATAGCACTGTTAGCTATCCAATCACTGGATAATGACTATTTTGCCATTATGGTGACCCCTTAGCCTATAAAAGGAGGGTCGTGGCAACGTTAAAAAGGATTCAGACCCTAGTGTACCCATACACGCGTAGCTACTCTCCCCGAGGCAACCTTGCTGGTCTTGAGCGGCGCGTCTCCACCACGGTCCTTCCATCAATCCACCAAAGCAGGAGTAGGGTTTTACGCCTCACGGTGGCCCGAACCTGGGTAAAAACCACCAGCGTCACCTTCGTCGTGCTGCTCCATGACCTCTGCTCTTTGTGCAACATGAACTCCCCTTGCCGAACCATGAAGGGGCCGATGGCCCCATAGGTGATCGTGTTCCACCATGACATCTTTGGCACTACAGGTAGGGGGAGTGCGTGTGCGAACCTGAGGTCGAGTTCAACACATCAGTCTTCATCATCATCTTCTACATCATCAGCTTCATCACCCATGGCGCCCAAGAAGAAGCCCGGCGCAACAACTCATCCCTCCATCTCGAAGGTTCCCTTGCATGCAGCCACTGCTACTATGGATGCTGCAGCGACGTTGGGGGACGCGGGTACCGCAGGGGATGTGACTGGCATAGGTGGCGCAGTCACCTTTTCCCCTGCGGCCGAAGCGAGAGTGGAAGACACCGGGGAGGGCGACATCAACAGCATACCGTCGGCTGTATCCCACAGGGCGCAGATGGGGAGGGTGTGCCACCGCTTCCTCCCCACCGCGCTAGTGGGCGCAGCCGCAGCGACAATGCCCGTTCTGGTGCGAGTCTTGATCCCCTAGCTGCCCCTGCTACGGGTGCGGTAACGGGACACACACTTCCTCCAGGGCAGGGTAACCCATACGAAGCGCCGAAGGGGGTCGTCAGGCTCGTGGCGGTGAGGACATGGCGCTGCCACTACGGGCACTATCAGGAGTAGCGCGATGTCACAGTCTGTGTCGTCGTCCATGCCAAGCACTGCTTCGGAGGCCATGGCGTGTGCCCAACTCCTGTTGAGATTCCCGCCAGCGGCTGATCAGATGGATGAGTGGAGAGCTACCATTCAGAGTCTGATCGGTTTTGCTGAAGCGGGAGGATCACAGAGAGTAGGCCCTCCACGGCACCCGCAAGCAACAACCACGACCCGAGCCGCTGACCGTGTTGAAGGGGCCACTCCTACAGTAAAGTCCCCTCCATGACAGCCAGCACAGAGGCTGCATCCCGGACCGCTCGACTAGGAGCCTGACATGGCATCAATGGCCTCGTCCGATCCCCAGGCCCGTCGAGACAAATGGCAGGTCCTGGAAGATCGGCGAAGGGAAGACGCGCGCATCACCATAGAGCGAGATCGCAAAACCTTCCACCAATCTGACAGGTGCAATGGCCCAGACGTCGACGAACCTGTGCCCAGTGGAGTTGGATACTTGACTTTTGAGGTTGGGTGCCCCACCTTCACTCGCGAGCTGCAGCAAGTACATTGCCCATCTGCCCGCATCTTTAAGCCAGAGATACCTGAGAAGTACGACGAAAGGCTGAACCCGGTAGAGTTCTTGAGCATTTACACCATCGTTGTTCAAGCCGCGGGAGGAAGAGATGAAAAGGTGTTCGCCAATTACTTCTGTTTGGCACTCAAGCCAAACACGAGGTCATGGCTGATGCACCTACCGGAGAGTTCCATCTCATCCTGGGCTGACCTGTGCAATGTGTCGGTGTACTAAAGTAGGGGTACCTTAGTATCCCGAACTTGTGCACGGGCAGTCACAGCGCCCCGCGGCAAGGCTTGCCGGGATCCGCCAAGATCCTCCGCTACTCCTATTGATGCCATTCAAGAACAAAGTGTAGGATCGAAAGTATGTCTAGAGGGGGGGTGATTAGACTACTTGACAATATAAAAGTTTAGCCTTTTAATTAGGACAAGTTTTTAGCAAGTTCACAATGATGATCAAGTCAAGTATCACCCTACACATGCAATTCTAGAGTAATGGCAGCGGAAAGTAAATTGCACATGTAGTAAAGAGAGGTGGAGAAGAGCAAACGCAATTTGGAGACACGGAGATTTTTTCTCGTGGTTCCGATAGGTGGTGCTATCGTCAATCCACGTTGATGGAGACTTCAACCCACGGAGGGTAACGGCTGCGAGAGTCCACGGAGGGCTCCACCCACGAAGGGTCCACGAAGAAGCAACCTTGTCTATGCCATCATGGCATACGCCCACGGAGGACTAGCCTTACTCGGGGTAGATCTTCACGAAGTAGGCGATCTCCTTGCCCTTACAAACTTCTTGGTTCAACTCCACATCTTGACGGAGGCTCCCAAGCGACACCTAACCAATCTAGGAGGCACCACCCTCCAAAAGGTAATAGATGGTGTTGGTGATGATGAACTCCTTGCTCTTGTGCTTCAAATGATAATCTCCCCAACACTCAACTCTCCTCACTGATTTGGCTGTGGTGGAAGAAAGGATTGAGTGGAAAGCAACTTGGGAAGGCTAGAAATCAAGTTTCATATGGTGGGAGTGGAGCAACTTGATCTCAACACAAGGGTAGGTAGTTTTCTTCTCAGAAATGTAAGGTAGGAGTGGTAGTTCTTTTCGATGGCTCTCTCCACGAATGAAGAGGAGGTGGAGGGTATTTATAGCCTCCACACAAAATCCAACCGTTACACACATTTGACCAATCTCGGTCGGACCGAAGTTGACAACTCGGTGAGACCGAAAGTTCAAATCTTGTGAGCGTTGGGATTTTCAGTGGGACCAAAATACGATCTCGGTGAGTCGATTCTTCCAAAGACTAGGGTTTGCCAATCTCGGTGGGACCGACTTTATCATCTCGGTGACACCGATATGATGATGAAGTTCTGAAGCTTGGCAACACTAGTTTCGTGAGACCGAGTTTGGAATCGGAAAATCCGAAATTACTAGGGTTTGGGTATATGGTGAGGTGGTTCATCTCGGTGTGGTGAGTTTATGGAATCGGTGGGACCGAGATTACTTATGAGTATATGTTGGAATGAAAGATTGCTGATAGTTTGGGAGATAGATCACTAAGCACTTTGAGCAACCAGATCATTATCATAACCTCATCCCCTTTTAATAGTATTGGCTTTCCTATAGACTCAATGTGATCTTGGATCACTAAAACAAAAATGGAGTCTTGAGCTTTTGCCAATGCTTTCCTCAGCATTTTGAGGGGTCCACGTCTTCAGTCATTGCCATACCCATATCACTGAACTTTCTGAAATGTTCTCAAGAAACTATTAGTTCAATGATATATATGTTGTTATTAATTACCAAAACCACCTGGGGATTAGTTGCACTTTCACAAAGTGTTTAAACTGAGAAGACAAGACCCCGACAAGAGGAGCTTGCCGGGAAGGACAAGGCCCCGGCAAGAGGAGCTTGCCGGGAGGGCCAGCCAAGAAACTTGCCGCGACGCACCGCGCGTCCCGGCAAGACCCGGCGAGCGACAAGCTTTCGGGTGCGACAAGACAACGACCGCGGCAAGGCGCTTGCCGCGGCGAAGCCACCTCTTCGCGCCCACACTCCAGCGTATCCAACGACGTGTCGCCGCAGGATCGTTCCTGGCGCACGTGGCGGGTAGCTGTGCAGCCAAGCGGTGCGAGGTGGCAAGTGGAGATGACGAGAAGGCCATCGTGGCGATCGGTGGCGCCCCTAACGGTCGTTTCCTGCACTGTTTGGGCGACCGGATGGGCATTAAATGCCCTTGTCCCCTGCCGTCAGAGTTAGGTAGGGGGCACTATAGATAGCGGTTGTACCAACCCCTCTTTTTACTTTTTTACCCCTGTCTGCGTTGCCACCTGTCGGTGACCCCTTTAGCCTATAAAAGGAGGCCCATGCGCAACGTAGAGGGGGTTCGACTCATTCGAAACTACAACACACTCACGCTCTTGAGCAAGAACAGAATAGAAACACAAAGCAGCAGTAGGAGTTTTATCTCTCCGGAGAGCTCCGAAGCTGGGTAAAATCCCTCGAGTGCTTCGCCTCGATCTGCTCTTCGTGCGCCCTCCGCTCCCTGCCGGACCGAAAAGGGGCCCTGCCCCATAGGTGCTCGTTTCCCACGACATCTTTGGCGAACGGGAAGTGGAGGCTTTGTATTGACTTCACTGATGTTAATAAAGCTTGTCCCAAAGATCCATTTCCCTTGCCGCGCATTGACCAGATTGTCGACTCCACGGCAGGATGTGATTTGCTTTCATTTCTTGATGCGTACTCAGGATATCATCAGATCTTGATGGCAGAAGAGGATGAAGAGAAGACCGCATTCATTACTCCATGTGGCACGTACTGCTTTGTACGGATGCCTTTTGGACTAAAGAATGCCAGTTCAACATTTGCAAGGGTAGTCAGTCATGCTTTTGAGCCACAGTTGTACAGAAATGTAGAAGCTTACATGGATGACATAGTGGTCAAGAGCAAGGACAAAGCAACTTTGATCCAAGATTTAGACGAGACTTTTGCAAATCTGCGCAAGATCAATCTCAAGTTGAACCCCGAGAAGTGCGTGTTTGGAGTCCCCTCCGGCAAGCTTCTCGGGTTCTTCGTATCTCAGCGGGGGATCGAAGCTAATCCCGACAAGATCAAGGCCATTGAGCAGATCGAAGCACCGAAGCGCATCAAGGATGTGCGAAGGCTTGCCGGCTGCGTTGCTGCTCTCAGTAGGTTCATCTCTAAGTCTGCTGAGCGCGCCCTGCCATTTTTCAAAATTTTGAAAAAGGCAGGTACAATGAAGTGGACTCCGGAAGCGGAGGCTGTGCTACAGGACTTGAAGAGATACCTGTCCTCCACTCCAATACTTGTCGCACCTAAACCACAAGAGAAGTTGCTGCTGTATCTAGCGGCAACCAATCAAGTGGTTAGTGCTGCGTTAGTAGCGGAGAGGGAGGCAGATGATGAGTGAGCAACCGCGGCAAGCGAGTCCAGCGACAAGCAGGGGGCTTCCCCGACAAGCTCTGGTCCCGGCAAGGATGGGTCTGTGCAGCCACAGGAAGAGAGACAAAAGAAGATGGTGCAGCGCCCAGTTTATTTTGTCAGTTCCCTTCTACAGGGGGCTAGGTCAAGGTACTCTGGTGTGCAGAAGTTGCTTTTCGGCCTTCTCATGGCCTCGAGGAAGCTGCGCCATTACTTTCAAGCACATGAGATCACAGTTGTCACTCGCTTTCCGTTGAAGAGGATATTGCAGAATCCAGAAGCAACAGGCAGGATTGTCGAGTGGGCACTGGAACTGTCGAGCTTTGGCCTCAAGTTTGAAAGTACTTCAACTATCCAGAGCCGAGCATTGGCAGAATTCATAGCAGAATGGACGCCGGCACCTGATGAAGAAACTCCAGAGACGAGCATCCCCGTCAAGGAAGCAAGCAAAGAATGGGTCATGTACTTTGATGGTGCCTTTTCGCTGCAAGGCACCGGTGCGGGCGTGTTACTTGTCGCACCCACCGGAGAGCACCTCAAGTACGTGGTCCAGATGCACTTTCCCAAGGAGCAAGCAACAAACAATACTGCAGAGTATGAAGGCTTGCTTGCCGGACTTAGGATCGCGGCAGACCTTGGGATCAAGAAGCTTATTGTCAGGGGTGACTCACAGCTTGTCGTCCGCCAAGTGAACAAAGATTACCAGAGTCCGTTGATGGAAGCCTACATTGATGAAGTGAGAAAGTTGGAAGAGCATTTTGACGGCCTGCAAATGGAACATGTTCCAAGAGCTCAGAACGACATTGCAGATGGCTGTCAAAATGCGCCGCCTCAAGTTGCTGTGGAACCAGAGATCTTTGTGCTCAAGCTGACTCAACCATCAACGCCATCAAGCTGGACCGAGCAAGAAGAAAGTTGATTTCGGTGACTACTTTCATTTGAGCTTCGAAGCCGCCGCCAAGAAGGCCCCAAGATCGACACAAAAGAGTCTTGAGGGCGATTGCTCCGACAAGCCCTAGGGTTTGTTTCGTTGAAGCAGACACTCCCGACAAGTCTTGCCCCGGCAAGCTTGCCGGGGAACATCAAGCTCCGGCTGAATCACAGATTCTTGCCGTGGAAGCAGATGTTCCCGCAGCAGCATTTGCGCCTTTAGTCCTTGTTGTCGAGCCGCAGGCTCCGACATGGGCGCAGCAGATTGTTGGGATACATAGTAATTTCAGAAATTTTCCTACGCACACGCAAGATCATGGTGATGGTATAGCAATGAGAGGGGGAGTGTATCTTCATACCCTTGAAGATCGCTAAGCGAAGCGTTTATCAACGCGGTTGATGTAGTCGACGTCTTCACGATCCGACCGATCCAAGTACGAGCATACGGCACCTCCGAGTTACGCACACGTTCAGCTCGATGGCGTCCTCGCCTTCTCGATCCAGCAAGGCGGGCGAAGTAGTAGATGAGTTCCGGCAGCACGACGGCGTGGTAGGCGGTGTTGGTGAAGAACAATTTCGCGGGCTTCACCTAAGCACTACGAAAACTATGACGGAGGATAAACTAGAGGGGCGGGGTTGCGCACACGGCTTGGTGTTTCTTGATGTGTCTTTGGTGCTAGCCCTACCCTCTCTTTATATGTTGAGCCTTGGGGTGAAACTTGGAGTAAAAGCCTCCACAAAGTCGGTTTCACCCGAAGGCAAGAGTCCTTCTCGGACTCAGGGCGACGCCAGGTTCCCGGCGCTGGACCCGGATGCCGAGACCTGGCGTCGCCCCGGACTCATAAAACTTCCTTTGTGCTTTCCAAAAACCTTGTGGGCTTTCCCCTTTG
The DNA here is from genome assembly GCA_021437245.1 of Aegilops speltoides. Taxonomy (NCBI): domain Eukaryota; kingdom Viridiplantae; phylum Streptophyta; class Magnoliopsida; order Poales; family Poaceae; genus Aegilops; species Aegilops speltoides. The sequence continues at coordinate 373,914,433 of CM038143.1, forward strand.
GCCCAAATAACATGTTCTCGTACCCAAACATTTCGGGAAACATCCGGAACCCCTTCCGGTGAATTCCAGAACCCTTCCGGAGATCAAACACTATTATTCCATATATCAAACTTTATTTCCGGACCATTCCGGAGTTCCTCATCATGTCCATGATCTCATCCGGGACTCCGAACAACATTCGGTTACCAACATGCATAACTCATATAATACAATATCGTCAACAAAACGTTAAGCGTGCGGACCCTACGGGTTTGAGAACTATGTAGACATGACCTAAAACTGTTCTCGGTCAATAACCAATAGCGGGACCTGGATGCCCATATTGGTTCCTACATATTCTACGAAGATCTTTATCGGTCAAACCGCATAACAACATCGTTGTTCCTTTGTCATCGGTATGTTACTTGCCCGAGATTTGATCTTGGTATCCAATACCTAGTTCAATCTCGTTACCGGCAAGTCTCTTTACTGCTTACATGTCGTCATCTCACAACTAACTCATTAGTTATAATGCTTGAAAGGCTTAAGTGATGAGTATTACCGAGAGGGCCCAGAGATACCTCTCCGGAGCAATCGGAGTGACAAAACCTAATCTCGAAATATGCCAACTCAACATGTACCTTTGGAGACACCTGTAGTACTCCTTTATAATCACCCGATTCGTTGTGACATTTGGTAGTACCCAAAGTGTTCCTCCGATGGCGGAGTTGCATAATTCTCATAGTTACAGGAACATGTATAAGTCATGAAGAAAGCAATAGCAGAATACTAAACGATCAAGTGCTAAGCTAACGGGATGGGTCATGTCAATCACATCATTCTCCTAATGATGTGATCCCATTAATCAAATGACAACACATGTCTATGGTCAGGAAACATAACCATCTTTGATTAATGAGCTAGTCAAGTAGAGGCATACTAGTGACTATATGTTTGTCTATGTATTCACACATTTATCATGTTTCCTGTTAATACAATTCTAGCATGAATAATAAACATTTATCATGATATGAGGAAATAAATAATAACTTTATTATTGCCTCTAGGGCATATTTCCTTCACAGATTGTCCGTTTCCTTCAGACAGGAGAACTTCCCGAAGAGCAAGAAGAAGCGGAGAGAGTAGCCCGGCAATCAAGTATGTACCAGTTTGTCGATGACATACTGTACAGAAGAAGATTCAACGGAGTGAAATTGAAGTGCATTCCGGGAAGATGGGCAGGAGCTGTTGGCGGAGATACGGAGGCATATGTGGTCACCACATTGGCGCAAGAGCACTTGCCGCAAAGCCTTCGGCAAGGATTCTTTTGGCCAACAGCCCTCGAGGATGCAACCGCACAAGTAACCAAGTGTGAAGCGTGCAAGTTCCACTCCAGCAGATACATCAACCAGCTCAAGCTCTCAGACGATCCCTTTATCCGGCCATTTTTGGTGCAGGGGCTCGACATCCTCGGCCCCTTTCCCGAGCTGTCGGGGCTTTGAATACTTATGCGTGGCAATCGACAAGTTCACAAAGTGGCGGAAGTGGAAGCGATGAGGAAGGTGACAGCACGGTCGGCGATCAAGTTCTTGGTCGATTGTTTGCCGTTTCGGAGTCCCTAACAGGATCATCACCGACAATGGCACACAGTTTACGAGCCGCACCTTCATGTAGTACGTCCAAGATCTTGGCGCCAAGATCTGCTTCGCCTCTGTTGCTCACCCGAGAAGCAACGATCAAGCGGAGAGGGCGAACGCCGAAGTGCTGCGCGGGCTCAAGACCAGAACTTTCGACAGGCTGCACAAGTGCGGAAGAAATTGGATCGAGGAGCTGCCAGTGGTTCTTTGGTCGATCAGGACGACACCAAATCGAGCCACTGGCCAGACACCTTTTGCTCTTGTCTACGGAGCAGAGGCAGTTCTCCCCACGGAACTCGTATACGGATCACCTCGAGTGCTCGCTTATGATGAGCTTGAGCAAGAGCAGCTGCGGCAAGATGACGCGCTGCTCCTCGAGGAAGATCGTCTTCAGTTCTTCAGTCTGAGCTGCTCGCTACCAGCAAGCTTTGCGTCGCTACCATAGCCGCAAAGTTAATGCCAGAAGCTTCGAGGAAGGCGACCTTGTTCTTCGGCGCGTTCAATCCTCCAAGAATTCCAACAAGTTGACGCCAAAGTGGGAAGGCCCTTATCGGGTAAAGCGAGTCACTAGGCCCGGCGCTGTCCGCCTTGAGACCGAAGATGGCTTTCCGGTGAGCAACTCCTGGAACATAGAGCATCTTCGTAAGTTTTACCCATGAGGCGCGGTTGCCGGAACCCGCTATTCCGGCAACCACCTTTTGTACAAGCCTTGCCGCTGTTGCATGTAACCCTTTGTACAAAGCCGGGCGCAGATCCCGTGCATAAATAAAACTCATGTGCTTCGCACATCTTGTCGAATTTCATGCCTTTTTCTTTTTTCGCATGTATTATCTGACACTTTGTGCAGCACTTGCCCCCGGTAAGCAATAACGAGCCTTAAGGCTCCATATCTTTATTTTCTCTTCTTTCTTTTTCTCAAAAAGAAGGTTCCTCCGCCACAAGTTCACCGGGAGGGGGGGGGGGGGGAAGGAGAAGATAATGATGTGGACTAGGCATCGTTCGAAGAAGTATAGCCTTGCCGGGATGCAGACGACAGAAAAGCTAAGTTGCCAAAGTTTGAGCACGATCAGTCTTTTTTAAGTTATATTCCTTGAACGACCGTGCTTTGTATGGAAAACCTGTGCGCGGAGGAACCAACTCGTGGCTAGTTGCACCCTTACTTTGTTTCGAGCCCGCTCAACAATGTAAGTGTGCTGCGACTAGTTCCGACAAGGTTTCTTGCCGGAGGCAGCACCGCCAAAGAAGTCTGCGATGTCCCTTTTCTCAGCTTCATGGCAAGGGTGCCTGCGTCGGCAAGTTCCCTAAAAGCGTAGGGTGAAAACATACAAAGGAGGGAATCAAGTAGAGGAAATAACATAGCAAATACTACCCAGAATAAAGTTATATTACAATAGATAACTTGCCGCGCTCTAATGGATTGTTCCTGTGGCAGGTCTGGCAGCGGCAAGAAAAAGGAGGAAAAGGGCGGCCTAATCTACACGATCGCCGTCGACCCTTCTGACTTCATTTACCTTGTCCACAATGGGTGCGACAAGGGCTTTGAGCTCCGCAAGATCAGCACCCGCCGGTAGCTTCTTGAGAATGTTGGTGAGGTTGATGGTCGGATTGCGAAAGAGCACCTTCACCAACACCTTCTCCAAGACTCTGGCGCAGATTGCGCGCGACTCGTCAGCCAGCTGCTTTGGGATCCTTTCCCGGAGTTGCTGGAGAGCTGTCGCCACACCCTTGAAGAAAAGAGTAAGCTTGGCGCTGGGCTGGAGGTTCTCGTCGGAGGAGTACCCGAAGCCCGCCAAGTCCAGCTGCGCCAACTCCTCGTCGATGACTGCGGCGATGTTGACGAGGCCCTCCGTCCAGAGCTCCACCGTAGCCCGGAAGGTGTTTTGGGTTTCGGCGGCCCTCGTCAGCAGCTCCTCATTGGACTTGAGTTCTTGCTTCAAGTCCTCCTCCCTCTTCTTGGCGCCGTCTAGCGTCTCCGTCAGGGTGGCCAGCTTCAGCTCCAGATCAGCATTTGAGTCCTTGGCGGCGTTCAGTTCCTTGACCTTCTCGGCGAGTTGGACTTGCAGATCGCCATGGGCAAGGGTATCCTTCTCGCGTTCGCGCTGGAGTGCGGCGAGCTCCTCATTCTTCCCTTTCAGACCAGCCTCCAGCTGCGTCCCCTTCACCTCCAATTCCTCCTTGGCGGCCTCGGTAGTTGCGGCAGCGTCCTTCGCCTCCTTGAGCGCCCCGCCAAGTGATTTCTCGCGTGCGGCGAGCTCCTCCTCGTAGCTATCCAGATTGACTTTCCGCTGCGTCAGTTCACCTTCCTGGGTGGACACCTCCTCAGCGGCAAGCCTCTGATGCTCCTCAGCTTCTGCCTTCTCAAGGACGAAGGCCTTCCGCGCCTCGACAAGCTATGCCCTCTCCTCCGCAATGGACCGGAGGGCCTCTTGGTTGCGGCTCTGGAGCTCCTCCGCATGCTTCTCTATGTCAACTCCCGCCTGCGCGACAAGCGCTTCCCGGGACTCTAGCTTTGCTTGCCGGGCGCGGTAGAGCGACACCAACTTCCGGAGCAGTTGCTCCTCCTCGGACTCGCCGCTGCTACTGCTTGGTGCGTCAACCACTGTCAGCCCAGCGGAGACGAGCACCTCTCCGTCAAATTCCTCTCCTTCAACCGGCGCCCTGGAGCTTGACGCCCAGGGAAGCTTGATGAAGACACCCTCGCCGGCCTTCAAGTAGGCGCCGGGCTGGGGCTCTTCGGAGCCCGGTGCTGCATCAGCGGCGGAGGGGTCGGCGGTTGGTGTAGCGCCTTGCGCTCCTGCGCCCCGGGTCGTCAAGATCGATCGCGGACCCTCGCCGGCTCGTGCGGCAGCCTTGGTGGCCTCTTCGCCGGCGGGATCGTCAGCGCCGGCCTCTTCCTCGGTGGCGGCGGCATCATCAGTGTTGCCGCGTGCATCCTCCTCGCCGGTGGCCTCGGTCTCCATCGGATCTGTGGCAGGGGGATCTGAAGACAGGAAGAGGAAGGAAAAGTCAAGCAAATATCCAAAGAAGACCAGAAGAAGAACCCAAGGAAAAATTTCCGACAAGGAGGGTTACCTGTGCTGCGCTCTGTGACCATGGGCTCCACCACCGAAGGCTCGCTGGTCCCGCCCCTTGCCGGGGACCTCTCCCTTGCCGGGGAGCGTTCCCTTGTCGGGGAATCGCCCCTTGGCGGCGTAGTCGAAGCAGAAAGCACCTCTGGAGCGGCTTCTGGTTGCTCCTGATGGGCCTGCTCTGCTCCTACACAAGCAAGTCAACAATCAAGATATCAACAAAGAAAGAGCACCCATGCATGCCCCACAACAGGAAGTGAACAAATACTTACGCTGGGGGCTGTGCTGGGGGCTGCTTCGAGGAGAGGGTGCCGGGTCCGTCAAGGTGGTCTCGGACGTGTCCCCTGCCATTACAGCAAGATCGTCCTCGATGACAACCACGGGGACCTTGGCCCTCTTCGCCGCTCTCTCGGCCAGAGTCCTGAAATGGAACGAAGTTCAGAGGGAAGCAGATCAGATGCAAGACAAGAAACAACAAGAATCGAAGAAATACCAGTACCACAAGAAGAAAGTCTTACTCCTCCTCCTCTTCTTCCTCCTCGTCGGAGCTCAGCGCGGAGAGGTCAAAGTCCGGTACTCTTTCAGCGTGGCGAGGCGGAGGAGTAGGCTCCCTTGGACGCTTGGCGGGAGCTGCAGCAGGATCGAAAGCGGCGGCCCGAGAAGACCCCGCCCCAGTTGTCGGCACGGCCTGAGATGCTCCCGCAGCAACGGTGCTTGTCGCGGTGGAGCGTGTCCCGCGACGCTGCGGCTGTTGGCCTGCTTGCCGCCCTGCTGTATCTCCAACCCTATGGAGGCGCCTTCTTGGTTGAGCTGGGGGCTGTGCTGGGGGCTCCGCCCGCGGCAAGCTGCTCGAAGACGGCTGGCCGCTGGCGCCCTCGGCGGGCTCGCTCCCTTCGGCTTCGGGCTCTCCCTCGCCAACGACCTCCCCGCCAAGGTCCTCAAGGTCAGCAAGGCTTGCCGCCTCGGCCACCTCTGCCTCCTCCAGCGTGAAGCCAAACTCGCCCGCGGCGGCGGCGGCCGCCGCCTCTTCCGCCCTGGTGGCGATGTACCGCATCTCGTCGTTGGTGGTGTCGCGGGTGAGGAGCCTCTGCTCGTCGGCGCGGACTGCTACTTCCACTAAGCCTTTGAAGAATTGCCGCACGACGTCGTCGGAGGGCTCCCTCCAAGTTGGAATAATCCCGTGCGAGTCGCACCCCGGCATCATTGCACAGATGCGATCAAGCTGGGAGTTGTTGCACAGTGGGATGACGCCCTGCGGCAGCCTGAACCACTCCGGATGGTTGGCGTCGTGCTTGAACAGCTCCTTGAGCATTCCATCCAACTCCAAAACAGTAAAGTTAAAATTGAGGCCTGGGCGCAGCCTCATGATATCTGCCGGGCCCCCGAACAGCCAGGCGGGCCTTCCCCTCTCCTGCAGAGGGGCGATGCAGCGGAGGAGGAAGTCCGTGCCAACGACCCCTACAGTGAGCCCGGCAAGCCTGAGTCGCAGAATCCGGGTGGTGGAGATCTTAAACTTGGCATCGTCCGCCGCCAGAGCGCTCCAGTCGCCGCCGCGCACCACTCGGGTTTGGCGCAAATTGGTGAATGGCTGTGGATCTGCGTCAACAATCCAGCACCATTCAGCCCTCCACTCGTCCCATTTGCTGCAGAGCTCCCCCTCCAGATACACCTCCTTCTTGCCGGCCCTCGAGATCCAGGAGACCCCGCCAGACAAGGGCTCTCCTTTCTCGACCCGGGGCATGAAATAGTGGCGGAAAAGGGCAACGTTGGGGTGGATTCCGACGAAGTTCTCGCAAAGATGCGCGAAAACCGCCATTGTCAGAATGGCGTTGGGGGTGAAGTCAAGGCGATGGAGCCCGTATGTATTCATGACGTCGCAGAAGAAATCGGAAAAGGGCGGGCAGAGCCCGCAGTAGAAGAACACTGGGAAGAAGTAATACCCTTTTGGGCACCGCTTCGAAGTAGAAGCTTCGATGGAGAGTACCGGCGTGCGCGGATGCGCCCGCGTCTCCGTCGACCAGAAGAGGTAGAACTCCTCCCGCAGCGCCTTCGGAGCTCGGGGGTTAAAGTGCTCGCTCCTTGCACAGCGCCTCAAGCCGCAACGCCTCGGCCGACTTCGTACTCTTTCCGGTCTTCGGAGCCATGGCGGGGGCGGTGGGGGAGCACGGAGGCGTTGGGGGCGACGGCGGCGACGGGCGGCGGAGCGCTGCTCTCTTTCATCTTGGGAAGCGGAGGGGAGCGGCGGAGCTTTTTGAGGAAGGAACTGCAAATAGCGAAGGTGGGGGAACGACCCCTGTTTCCTCTGCTTATAAAGGGGAGAGGCGAACGTTACGCCTTTCTTGATTAAAGAATTGCCCACGATCTCTCCCACGTCACCGCGTTTGACGCGTGCCGTTACGGGAGGGCGCGGTGGATACGGAGTTAGATTTGGTATGGATCCAGGCCGCGCGTGCCCGTGCCCTGTTTTGGGCCTGGCCCAACAACGCTTGGCACCGTGTGTGGCCCAGGCCCGGGGGCTCCTGTCGGTGTACTAAAGTAGGGGTACCTTAGTATCCCGAACTTGTGCACGGGCAGTCGCAGCTCCCCGCGGCAAGGCTTGCCGGGCATCTACCAAGATCCTCCGCTACTCCTATTGATGCCATTCAAGAACAAAGTGTTTAAACTGAGAAGACAAGACCCCGGCAAGAGGAGCTTGCCGGGAAGGACAAGGCCCCGGCAAGAGGAGCTTGCCAGGAGGGCCAGCCAAGAAACTTGCCATGACGGCGCAAGCATCCCGGCAAGACCCGGCGGCGACAAGCTGGTGCGACAAGACAACGATCATGCAAGGCGCTTGCAGCGCGGCTACTCACTTCGCCTACCACACTCCAGCGCATCCAACGGCGTGTCGCCGCAGATCGTTCTGGCGCGACGTGGCGGGTAGTCTGTGCAGCCAAGCGGTGCGCGGTGGCAAGTGGAGATGACGAGAAGGCCATCGTGGCGATCGGTGGCGCCCCTAACGGTCGTTTCCCGCACTGTTTGGACGACGGACGGGCATTAAATGCCCTTGTCCCCTGCCGTCAGAGTTAGGTAGGGGGCACTATAGATAGCGGTTGTACCAACCCCTCTTTTTACTTTTTTACCCCTGTCTGCGTTGCCACCTGTCGGTGACCCCTTTAGCCTATAAAAGGAGGCCCATGCGCAACGTAGAGGGGGTTCGACTCATTCGAAACTACAACACACTCACGCTCTTGAGCAAGAACAGAATAGAAACACAAAGCAGCAGTAGGAGTTTTATCTCTCCGGAGAGCTCCGAAGCTGGGTAAAATCCCTCGAGTGCTTCGCCGACCGCTCTTCGTCGCCTCCGCTCCTCGCCGGACGAAAGGGCCCTGCCCCATAGGTGCTCGTTTCCCACGACACAATGAGTTTGTTGACGCCTTCACGGGCAGCCATCAAGAACCAGGACGACCCAATGACTTGCAACCCCTTCCACAAAAAGAAGGGGAGAGTTTGCGAAAGTACATGCAGAGGTTTAGCCGGGTGCACAGGAACATTCCAGATATCCACCCAGCAGTTATGATTCACCCCGGGCATAAAACGGAAGACCGAAAACCGAACACGAAAAGACCGTGACCGAACTCGAAAATACCGAACTAGAAAAGACCGAATAAAAATGGTCAACACAAATAAAAGACCGAATTTGTTAAGGACTGTTTGGCCCTACTGTCTCAAAGACCGAATAGCCCATAAAGACCGAATTAGTAAAGCCCATACACAAGAATTTACCAAAGGCCCATCCGGCCAGCCCAATTCAGGAGCGAGATACACACACGATCTCACATGTTCGGCCTCACATCACGATTCACATGACAGGAACCAGCTCCACTAGCCGCTTCGCTCCCGTTCCCCAATCTGTCCCACTATGAACCCTACCCGCCACCCGTTGTTGTGTCCCAATGCGCGCCGCTCACATTGAACGATGAAGACCAGCGCCCAGGGCCAAGGTGAAGACCGGTGCCCCGAGCGGCGGCCCTAACCATTCAAGATCGACGCCCAGAGCGGCGGCCTGAAGATCCGCACCCTATGCCAGCAACCGCAACCTCCTGGAGGTCGCTCGTTGCTTGTGACGCCACCATCCACCACCACCGTCCACCTCCCGACGACCAGTTCAACAGATGCAGTTCGTCACCAGGACCCATCTTCTTCCACACTTTTCACTGGCTAGCCACCTGCTGCCACTTTTGGTTCTCCACATCACAACTGAAGGTGAGCTACTTCATCTCTCTGTGTAAATCTGTGATTCACACGAAAAATAAGCCTGCAATAGGCATTTTGTAGGCAATACATGCCCTTGCTGTATGTCAAATGTTAGCATTTGGAGATAACAAATAGAAGTCTATACTAAGATTAACTAGAGGAGTGTCAAATGTTAGCACAAGATTGTTTCTGTAGCCATCTGTAGGCAATACATGTCCTTGTTTTCTATTTATTTCTGCAGTTCGGCTTGTGTCTTCCATTCAGCCTTGATAAACCGACACATTAAAATGGATCATTCAGAGTGTGGGTTTGGGAAAAATAACTGAGAAGAATGGCACACTTTAGCAGCTTCAATACTTTAGTACTACTAGTAGGAGTAGATAATTCCTATGTACATAGTAATGCATTTGTGCCTGTTTCCTGAAAGTAGATATATACATGGTGTATATCATTTTGATAGATGATAAGAGATACACAAATATATATACTAGATATTATATGTATTTATTTATGTTGTGATTTGCTCATGTTAATGTTGTTTGATAGACCAATGTCCTCTTTTTTATAGATGCTTTCTATACTGGAATCTAAACATGATGAGGAGCTGAAACTAGATATATACATGTGTACATTTATGGGTGTAGAGGCAGAGGCAGATGCAGAAGCAGCAGCTACAGAAACATGATATGAATTAGCGTTAATGTTTATTGTTTCCGGATGAATTGACATCATGTATTGGACTTGATTTATTTCATGTTAAGTGCTATGCTATCAAGTACTAAGCGGTGATGGTGTTTGCTGCTTGTCGATACCATCGACTGATGGTACTTGATCTTCTTACTTTTTGCTATGAAATATAATGAGTATCCATGCATGCATCTTGTTGCCGGTAAAGTGGTGATTATATATAGTGCTGATTTTCTAATTTAAGATTTTCATGTGGTGTACTGTACTCCATGCATATTGCATACACGGGTTACTTGTTTGAATTTTTCTTATGTACACATGCACATATATACAACATTTGTTGTCTCTTTGTACACATATATCTCTGTACTCTATGTAGTTTGTATTTGTATACAACTATATTGGAATTAACATAAGTAATTTGGTCTGTCTGGTCAGGACCGAAGACCGAAGAGTAAGACAAAAGACCAAATAGTGAATAACCAAAAAGACCGAAATTATTTCGGTCTTCAATTATAGAAGACCGAAAAGACCGGACCAAACAAACCGAACGCCCGGGCTGGGCTGTGATGGCCGCGTTCCAGTCAAATGTGCACAATAGAAGGATATGTTCCAAGATGAACGTACAATTGCTCAAGAATGTGAATGAGCTATACACCTTGGCGGATAAGTGTGCCCGCATGGAGGAGGGGAGGCGACTCCCCGGAGAAGAGGATGCTACTGAAGTTGATTCAGAGAACGACGACGATAGCACCAACCCGAAGAGAAAGAATAAGAAGCGCAACAAGAAGCACAAGGAGAAAGTAGTACTGGCTGTTGAGGGCTCTGGCACCCCTAGTACCGGCAAGAAGGCCAAGACCGAAGCCCCCGGCATGGAGGCTGCCACATGCGCTGACTCTCGGGGAGGCTGCGGTGGCCGAAAAGGCTGGGAAGGTTGACGGACCATACTACAAGATCCACCGGACCAAGGACCATGATCTCCAAGAGTGTCATCAAGTTGAGCAACTTGTCAAGAAGTAGAGAGCCGAGTATGAGAAGCGTGACAAGAAGAGGGATCAAGAAGGTGCTGGCAGGGAGGGCCGCGGCAGCAGAGGAGGTTGCCGCGGCGAGGCCCACCAGCAGCAAGAGAAGCCCGCTAGAGGCCATGAAAAAAAGGAAGATGACGATGAAACTGATGGAGGAGATGACGAGGAAACCAGTCAGTAGGAGTTCCAGAAAGCCACTGAGGCTCTGTGCATTAACGGAGGTGCATATTTGCACTCCTCTCATCGCTAGCTTAAACAGTGGGCACGTGAGGTCAATGCCATAGAGCCTACGGTGGGCTCCCGAAAACCACTCAAATGATCCCGCACGCCCATCATCTTTGACAAAGAGGACCACCCTGACCACACCATAGCGGTAGGGTGCTTGCCGTTGTTGGTTTCACCAATGATCCACAACCTCAAGATCACAAAGATGTTGGTTGACGTCGGAGCAGGGTTGAATCTGACCTCCCCCAAGGTAATCAACAAGTTGCAAATATCGGATGAAGAACTCAAAGTTACTGGCACATTTCAAGGAATCAACCCCGACAGGAGTCGTCCTAAGGGGAAGATTACGCTGCAAGTGATATTTGGTGGGGGAACTGAACTATCGGATCGAGAAGGCTGTGTTTGACATGGTTGATCTCCCCTTGCCGTATAATGGGATCCTTGATCGTCCAGCCCTGGCAAAATTCATGGCGACATCACAATATGCCTACAACACACTGAAAATGCCAGGGTCGATGGGTGTCATTTCCATCCCATCAGGCAAGAAAGACATGATCATCTGCGTGGATAAGATGTACCGGGATGCGGTCACTGGCGACGTCACAGAAGCTGTAGCTCCCGTCAAGGAAAACAAGAAAGGAAAGAAGACTAGCAGAGATGCCGGCAAGGAGTCCGGGAAGTGCACACTCCGGAGGGTGCTGCACCCGCGGATGATTTGCTGGAAAGCTCCACTAGCAAGAGGTCCAAGGTTACCTCGCCTACCACAAAGAAGGTCTCGGCAGGGCTGGTTGGCGCTAATGGTATGTTTACCATTAGCTCCACTCTCGATGACAAATAGGAAAGTGCGCTCGTTACCTTCCTGCGGGCGAATGTCAATGTGTTTGCTTGGCAACCATCAGACATCCCCGACGTTCCTAGGGAGGTAATCGAGCACCACCTTGCTATCTGCCCTCATGCTCGACCTGTCAAACAGAAGGTCAGGAAGCAAGCTTTGGAGTGGCAACAATTTATTGTCGAAGAGATCAAGAAACTTGAAGCAGCTGGTTTGGTCAGAGGAGTGTTGCACCCAACATGGTTGGCGAACCCGGTGATGGTGCGTAAGGCGAATGGGAAATGGAGGCTCTGCATAGAATTCACAGACCTGAATAAGGCATGCCCGAAGGACCCATTCCTCTTGCCGCGCATCGACCAGATCATAGATTCCACCTCCGAGTGTGATCTGCTTTCCTTCTTGGATGCATACTCTTGGTACGATAAGATACTCATGTCCAAAGAAGACGAGGAGAATACTTCATTTATAACTCCTTGTGGGCGTACTGCTTTGTACGGATGCCCTTCGGGCCGAAAAGCACTGGATCCACTTTCGCAAGACTATACAAATTGGGTTTGAACCACAACTGCATAGGAATATTGAAGCCTACATGGATGACATAGTAGTCAAAACCAAGGACAGGTCAATGCTCATTCAAGACCTGGAAGAGACCTTTGCGAACCTGCACAAGATCAACTTAAAGTTAAACCCTGAGAAGTGTGTGTTTGGCATTCCCTCCGACAAGCAACTTAGCTTCTTTGTGTCTCACGAGGGGATAGAGGCCAACCCCGACAAGATCAAAGCAATCGAGTAGATTCAAGCACCCAAGACGGTCAACGATGTGAGGCGTTTAACTGGATGTGTTGCCGCACTAAGCAGGTTCATTTCCAAGTCTACCAAGCATGCTTTGCCATTTTTCAAAATATTGAAGAAGGCAGGCCCAGTGAAGTGGACCCGGGAAGCAGAAGCAGCGCTGCGGGACTTAAAGGCCTACCTTTCTTCTGCTCCCACCTTGGTTGCTCCTAAACCACAAGAGCCGTTGCTGCTATACTTAGCAGCAACTAATCAAGTGGTTAGTGCACCGTTGGTGGTGCAGCAGGAGGTAGATGAAGGAGCACCACAGCTACTGTCTTCCCAGGACAAGGAAGTGAACTCATCCCGGCAAAGTCCGTTGCTGATCTGGAGAAAGAAGAGTCGGATAACCAAGACAGTCCCTAGGCCACAACAAGGAACAAGGTGGTGCATCGACCAGTGTACTTTGTTAGCTCCCTATTGCAGGGGGCTAGATCAAGGTACTCTGGGATGCAAAAGTTGATCTTAGGTCTCATCATGGCCTCAAGGAAACCGCGCCACTACTTCCAAGCCCATGAAATCACGGTTGTCACCCGCTTCCCTTTGCAACACATACTAAGGAACCCAGAGGTCACCGGCAGAATAGTTGAATGGGCTTTGGAACTGTCAAGTTTTGGTCTAAAGTTTGAGAGTAGGTCAACCATTCAAAGCAGAGCATTGGTGGAGTTCATTGCATAATTGACGCCGACTCTAGATGAAGAGATGCCCGAAACAGTTATCCCTAGCAAGGAGGCCCCCCAAGAATGGATCATGTACATAGATGGCGCTTTCTTATTGCAAGGTGCGGGGGCTGGCGTGCTGCTTGTCGCACCCACGGAAGAGCACCTCAAATACGTGGTCCGAATGCATTTCCCCCGGGATAAGGCTACCAACAACACTATAGAATACGAAGGGCTCCTTGCCGGCCTCAGGATTGCAACCAAATTGGGAATTAAGAAGTTGATCATTCGTGGAGACTCGCAGCTTGTGGTGAGACAAGTAAACACGGATTATCAGAGCCCGTTGATGGAGGCATATGTGGAGGAAGTAAGGAAGCTGGTGGAGCGTTTTGATGGGTTGCAAACATAGCACATACCCTGTGCGAAAAACAGCATCGCTCATCGCCTGCCAAAATGCGTCGCACAAAAGCTCCCTATGGAGCCAGGGACTTTTGTTCTCCACCGGACTCAACCCTTAGTATACCCAACAATGACGGCCAGAAAAAGGAGGAAATTGGACCCCGACAAGCATTGTGGGAGTCCTAGACTAGGGGATCCTCGGGCGTCCGGTCTATTGTTGTGGGCCGGACTGATGGGCCGTCAAGATACAAGATAGAAGCTTATCTCTCATGTCCGGTGGGGACTCTCACATACGTGGATGGCAAGTATAGGTGTCCGGATATTTTATTCCTTTCCGTAAAACCGACTTTGTACAACCCTAAGCCCCTCGTGTGTCTATATAAACCAAAGGGTTAGATCAGAGGCAGGATCACAACATTGCTAGGCTAGCTATCTAGGGTTAGCCGAATCAATCTCGAGGTAGATCAACTCTTGTAACCCCTATACCCTTGAATATAATCAAGCAGGAGTAGGGTTTTACTTCCATCAAGAGGGCTTGAACCTGGGTAAATATCGTGTCCCTTCTCCATTGCTACCATTGATCCTTAGACGCACATCTTGCCCCCCCCTACCCGAGATCTGCCGGTTTTGACACCGACATTGGTGCTTTCATTGAGAGCTCCGTTGTATCGTCGACAGAAGGATCGATGGCTCACCTATTCGCCAATGATGACACCGTGTCCAGGGAGACTTTTCTTCCTGGACAGGTTTTTGTGTTCGGTGGCTTTGTGCTTTGAGCCAACTCGATCGGTCGCCTTGAGCAGGTCGATAGTTATGCCCCTGGCCACCAGATCAGGTTTGGAAACCCGAATTATGTTGCTGACATCCGAGGAGACCTAGTCTTTGATGGGTTCGCGGCCTCGGCCTCCACTCGGTGTCCCCGCCAAGAGGACTCTTCGAATCCCCTGTCAGATCCCATCCAAGGGTCAACACCAACACTCACCTTGGCCTTAAATCCGGGCAGGTCTCATCATTCGAAGACGAGAACATAAGCCCCACCGGACTTCTTCCCCAAACGAAACATCCTACCGAGGACCCAGATGCAGGCTTAGACTTGGCTCTGAGCAACAATTCCGAACTGCCGAGGTCTGCACTTAGCGGGTCCGATCAGGCGGTCCATGCAGAACACGGCATGACAGACCCGCAGTTTCCGGTCCCACTCCCACTCTTAGATGAAGCGTTGGGTTTGATGCAGTCTCTCGCCATCACGGAGGCTCTACCTCCAAATAGTACCCAGCTCGGACTGGGGGCTGAGAGAGGGGAATTTTGCGCCCCACCCACCACCCACTTAATAGCCACTGTCGAGGACTTAACCGACATGTTGGACTATGCATCTGAAGACATTGAAGGTATGGATGATGATGCCAACGACGAACCAAGCCAAGTCCCACCCGTTACGGGGCATTGGAAGGACACCTCAACCTACGATGTGTACATGCTGGACACTCCGAAAGAACGGAGTATAACCCTAGCCCAGATGAGGACAAACCCATCAATAAACCGCCAAAGCGCCGACGTCAACGGCGCTGCTCATGATCGCGTCGGGCAAAGGATAGCAATACCGGCACCGGAGATAATGAGACTCCGGATGATGCCGAAGATCCCGAATACCCCGTCGAGCCCACATCCGAACATGATGAAAGGGAAGAGGGTTAATATAGCCCCGGACACGCTGACAACAAAGATGCAGAGGACAACAGCTATATGCCAGAATCCGAAGTGGAGGTCAGCCTCAGTTCTGCCTCCGCTGATCGCCCCATCAGGTCACGGCTTATGTATCGCACATACATAATTATGCACTAAAAATACCTTGGGCGGCACTGGAGGCACACTGCAGAATAGGTCCATTACACGGCTTGACCATAATGGGACCACATATATCCTTTTCCTATTAACGCGGGTTCATCAAGAGCCCTACTTGCAAGATGGTTGTCACAGGAGATCCTTTTAAGGCCAGCGCATCCCAACGATCAAACACTCCACTCAAAAGGACTCACTACTACGGAGAAAAGGCGCAGACGTGCGGCAGGGCACCATTGGAGTTTCTTTACCGAACTATGACTTTTAGGCCCTGTGTTAGACTTTCCCTTATGTAAATTCTTTTCTTTTTCCTTAGGCATGTAATATGACCTTAATATTGAACGACATTGCCTGTCATCGACATATCAATAAAGATATAAAGGGCACAGATGATTATCACCTTCTTGGTTGGGTGTTGGATTTTTTCCTTGTCATCTGTGCTATTCCTTATGTTCGACTAACTTATGTGGTTCGACACGGTCTTCATACTAGGGGTTGTATTCGGCTCCACTAAATTCTTAAGTCCGAACACCCATAGGGAACTCTTCGGCGTCCCGGATATTGCATTATATGCATTTGCTCCGAATCATGTCTTTGGTCTATAATTGGGTTGCCCGGCTCCTGTGTTTGCCACCTTATGTTCAAAGTTCGGCTAAGGTAGTAAAGGGAGAACTACTGCAATTGTATTTCTGGTTCGTCCGGTCAAGTACCTCAACAGAGAAATCCGAAAACCGACTGTCATGATAAGCGAGAGCGGGTCAGCGATCCAGCGACTTAGTGTTATACTACGAATCGTTCGCGATTTATGCCGTGTCATACGAGGGGCTGGGTTTTTGACTAGCCGCGTTGCAAAGGCGCCGTACTCTGGATTGCCGATCATGCAACAAGGGGCTAGTACTTAGCGGCACCAATGGACTCTTATGGCTAAGTGAAAGTACTAAAGCCGCATAGTCTGATTGCCTACTTCACTCTGCAAGACGCCTCCTACATTGGACCAAGACATTGGATTAAGTGCGGTCATGCGATCCCGAACACCCCTGTAATATCTACGTGGGGGCTGAAGCCGACGACTGGTAAACTTTCAGACATATAAATAGCAAAATAGGAGGATAAACTTAATCATAAATATCATACACCGTGAATTCATTACATGACTCGTACAAACCGGACTCAACTACACAAAGTTGACGTCCTTCGAACATTGGCCCTCCACAATGTGGGCCCCCTTGAGGACCTCATCAAAGTACTTCTCCAGCCGCTTGTGCTCTTTCCCTTCAGGCGGCCCTACAGCGGCGATTTTGGTGGCCTTCATCTTTGCCCATTGTACCTTGACACGGGCAAAGGCCATCCGAGCACCTTCAATGCAGAATGACCGCTTGAGGGCATCGATCCGAGGGAGCACCTCCACCAGCCTCTTCACGAGTCCGAAGTAACTATTGGGGATGGAGTCGACCGGCCACAAGTGGACTATAACATCCTTCATGGCCAGTCCGGCCACCCTGTGCAGCTCGGACAGTTGCTTCAGTTGGTTGCTTAGGGGCACGGGAAATTCCAGCGCAAGGTACTGCAACCAGAATAACTTCTCCATCGAGCTCCCCTCTTCGGCTGGGAAGAATGCAGCGGCATCCGCAATACTCCCCGGCAGATCAGCAAAGGCGTCTGCAGAACTCCAAACTCGAGCCAGTAAAATATATCTCTTACCACTATATCTACTCTGCATGATAAATGCCTTACCAGCCGCAATCTGCTTCGCCTCTTGTATCTCCTGGCGAGCGCCCTGCGCATCAACCCGGGCCTCCTTCAGGTTCTCAAGAGCTTTGGCGAGTTCGAAGGCATGCTCCAAACTCTTTTGCTCCAAGGAATCGCACCTTGCGATGGTGTCCTTGAGCTCTTGCTCTATTTCTCCCACCCGCGCCTCGTGTTTTTGGCGGGTGGCTTGCTCTTCCTCTAGAGCCTTGGCCGCCTTGTCTGCGGCCACCTTGCTCGCCTTTGCCTCCTTCTTGGATTTGACAAGGGCGCTCTTGAGGGACTCAACCTCGGCTACGCCAATTGAGAGTATATTCACAACATTCTTAGTCCGTTTCAAACAGACTACGCACGAATATAATTTTCGGATATACTGAAATACCGCATACCTTGGGTTTGGTCGAACCGCTTGTTGGTACGGTTGAGTTCCTCATCGGATAGCCGAAGCCACTGATTGAGCTCGGCAATGCGGCCTGGGCAGTAGCCTCCAGCTTCGAAGCCTGTCAAAAACAAATACAGTGCATCGAAGCCTGGGCAGTAGCCTCGTTGATGATCCTCTGTTAAGATTGTTCTAATCCAGACAGAGTTTCAGGGGCTACTGTTTACACATGGGCTTCGCCTTATACATATATACACAGAATACTTATGAAGAATATTATGCCGCTTACCTCGAAGCCTGTCAGCAGGCTGTGGAAGGCTTTGGTCAGTCCGCTCTTTGCCGACTGAACCTTCTCCATAGCCGCACCCATAAGGGTGCGGCATTCCTCTACGATGGAGGCACATTCCAGTGCCTCCCACATAGTGTCAGCGGCCTCCTGATTGAGAGAGGCCGCCGAGGGAGCTCCTGCTCCTCCGCCATCCTTCAAAGGGGGATGTTGATCCGAACCCGGTGCTGTACTGGCCTCCTGGATGGTGTTAGGTGAGGGCCCGAATTGCTAAAGTCCTCCACCCTCTATGGTTGTGGGGGTTGAGGGATTCCTGGATTAGGGGGTATCCGGACGGCCGGACTATATACTTTGTCCGGACTATTGGAGCCTGAAGATACAAGACTCAAGACTCCGTCCCGTGTCCGGATGGGACTCTCCTTTGCGTGGAAGACAAGCTTGGCAATCCGGATATTGTATTTCCTTCCTTGTAACCGACTCCATGTAAACCCTATCCCTCTTCGGTATCTATATAAACTAGAGAGGTTGGTCCTTAGAAGGCCGATCACGATCACAACCATAATCATCATAGGCTAGCTTCTAGGGTTTAGCCTCTACGATCTCGTGGTAGATCTACTCTTGTACTACTCATATCATCAATATCAATCAAGCAGGAAGTAGGGTTTACCTCCATCGAGAGGGCCCGAACCTGGGTAAACATTGTGTCCCTTGCTTCCTGTTACCATCAGCCTAAGACGCACAGATCGGGACCCCCTACCTGAGATTCGTCGGTTTTGACACCGACATTGGTGCTTTCATTGAGAGTTCCTCTATGTCGTTGCTACAAGGCTTGATGGCTCGTCTCGTTGTCAAGGACAACATTACCTCTAGGGGAGCGCTGGCTGTAGGCCAAACTCTCCGGCTTGGCAGCTTCATCATGGCTGCCCCATCGGCTGTCGCGCTGACGATGGCCTCTCGGGTCATCACGCATAACCTTTGTGTCAATTCGGAACTCGTCGAACAGATGGATCCGATAGAGCTCTCCTCCCTTAATGAGCTCTTGGATCGCATCGCCGCTTTGGGAGTCGCTACGGACTATGAACGGATCGGGCTTAAACCCGACCAAAGGGACATTAAAACCCCGCCGGCCACCCATGAGATAGCGGTAGTTGAGGAACCACATGCGGATTACCCCTCTATAGGACGAATTATGTCCGGATCACCGAGCTCCTTGAGCCGGACTCCCGCTCAAGGGAAGACATGACCCAGATCCCGAACTTAGGATTGGGTATCGGGCCGGAAAAATCGGGCAGCACCCCGGATCCCGAGCTGTCGAACTCGGAAGCTCCCCTACCCCTAGGCGCTAGGTCGGATCAGAATCCGGATTAAGCCACGAACGCCCACCCGTACTTAAACCGTCTCTCCCATATCAGACAAGAGCCCCACGAGACAGTACATCGCTACTGGGCCAGATTCCTCCTTGTGCTAAATAAGGTCAAGGACTGTCGTGAGGAGGACGCAGTCTCACTTTTCTGCAAAAAACTGTACGAACAAAGGAATCCTTAATGCCATAAGTCGCCGTGACGTAGTACACTTTGCTGACTTGGCAACCATAATCTAAATCTTTATGCGATGGAAAGCGCCTGGAAAACCCAAACAGAATTTTGGGATAGTCCGGCTCTCACCGAAACCTTTGTTCGAGCTAAATGGGCGAACTCTCGTAAGTCGGCCGATCCAATCCCCAAGAAGCCAAAGGCCACTCCAGGGCGTGGAACCGTATTGGAAGAATGGCTCAATGGGCCATGTAAACTCCACAGCACGCCGGACACAACACCAACCCATAGCCTTAGGGCATCTTGGATACTCTGGCAGGTAGCAAAAAGTGGCGAGGATCTTCTTGTAAGCCATAAAGCAGAACAACATCCCGCTAAAGAACACAATACGGTACTAACAGTCTTCGAGACTTTTGCCTCAACAATAGGCGCAAGCGAGGTCATCGAAGCTCCACTGAAATCTACCATGTGGCAAAAATAAATCCATGGAACGACACTGCTATAACTTTCAAAGCCAGTGACGAACCTCGATTCCAGACCGTCCGGGCACTAGCCGCTCTGGTCCTTAGCCCAATCATGGACGGCTTTTGGCTCACTAAAGTACTCACGGACGGCGGCAACGGATTAAACTTGATCTATGAAGAAACACTCAACAAGATGGAAATTGATAAAAGCCGCATTGAACAGAGCGGCACAACCTTCACGGGAATTATCCCTAGTCGGGAAGCGTGATGTGCAGGAAAAATCACACTCGATGTGGTATTCGGCACCCCGGAGAATTATAGGTCCGAAGAAATCACATTCCAAGTGGCTCCTTTCAGCAGCGGATACCACGCCCTTCTAGGGCGGGACACATTTACAAGCTTTCAAGCTATACCCCATTACGGGAAGATGAACCTTAAAATGCCCGGACCCAACGGAATCATCACTCTAGCCAGTGATCCGGATGTCGCACTTTGCGCCGAAAACAAAACCGCAGCACTAGCCCTGGAAGCATTATCCAAAGCCCTAGCAGCTGAAGAATTAACAACACTGCGTGCCACCGTAGATAGGGATGACGTGATACTCGACAAGCGACCCAAGTCCACCTCATTTAAACCCGCAGACGAGATAGTCAAATTCCAAGTCCATCCAACGGACCCCACAAAAACAGCTTCCATCGGGACACGCTTGAGCCCAAGAATGGACGCCAGATTCTGAGACTTCTTCTGCGAGAATTGGGACATTTTCGCCTGGCACCCATTGGACATGCCGGACATCCCACGCAGATTGGCCGAACACAGCCTCAATATACTAAAAGGATACAAACCTGTCAAGCAGACTCTAAGGCGGTTTTCAGAGACCAAACGACAAGCCATGGGGGAAGAGCTAGCCAAGCTACTCGAGGCCCGATTCATCAGAGATATCAAGCATCCGGATTGGCTGGCAAATCTAGTAATGGTACCAAAGAAGGACAAATCCTGGCGCCTATGCGTCGGCTTCAAAGACCTCAACAAGGCTTGCCCCAAGTATTCCTTTCCCCTCCCTCGCATTGATCAAATCATCGACGCCATAGAAGGACACGACTCGCTGTGTTTCCTCGACGCATACTCTGGATACCATCAAATAAAGATGGCAGAGTCCGACCA
This sequence comes from Aegilops speltoides, assembly GCA_021437245.1. Classification (NCBI taxonomy): domain Eukaryota; kingdom Viridiplantae; phylum Streptophyta; class Magnoliopsida; order Poales; family Poaceae; genus Aegilops; species Aegilops speltoides. The sequence continues at coordinate 373,935,418 of CM038143.1, forward strand.
AGCTGCAATAGCTTTCATAACGCCATATGGTCCTTTCTATTTCAACACTATGCCTTTCGGGCTTAAAAATGCCGGCGCAACCTATCAACGCATGATTCAAACATGCCTGGAAAAGCAAATTGGCAAAACAGTGGAGGCATATGTGGACGACGTGGTCATAAAAACAAGACACATCGAAACCTTAATAGACGACTTGAGGCTTACGTTCGATAACCTCCGAACATACGACATCAAGCTGAACCCGGAAAAATGCGTTTTCGGCGTCCCTCTGGGAAACTGCTGGGCTTCATTGTTTCCAATAGAGGAATTGAAGCGAATCCAGCAAAAATCCGAGCTCTGTCGCAGTTGGCTATACCAACAGACCTCAAGCACATCCAGAAACTAGCTGGATGCGTGGCTGCTGAGCCGCTTTATCTCGAGTTAGGAGAAAAGGCATTACCTCTTTACCGCCTTCTTGGTGCACGAACACTTCGTATGGACCCGGATGCAGCGCGGCGTCTTGGGCGAAATAAAGACCTTATTGGCCAGTAATCCAGTCCTAACAGTGCCAAATATCGGCGAACCTATGCTGTTGTACATAGCTGCAACACATCAAGTTGTAAGCGCAGTGCTCGTCCTCGAACGAGAGGTTGATGGATACAAATTCCCCCTCCAGAAGCCGGTTTATTACGTATCCACGGTCCTCACCCCATGCGAATCCTGATACCCACACTATCAAAAGATAGCATACGCGGTCTTCATGGCATCCCGGAAGCTACGACACTACTTTCAAGAGTGTTCGATTACGGTGGCCTCAGTACCACTCAACGACATAATAAATAACCTCGGCCTTCTGGGCGGATCGTTAAATGGGCCATCGAGCTCCTTACATTCGACATAACATACAATCCACGGCGGGCCATCAAATCGCATAAGTACTAGCTGACTTTGTCGCCTAATGGAATGCCGAACTCCCTAAAGAATGCAGCACGTACTCTAATCGGATCATGCACCGATGGCTCTAAAATGCTGGCGGATTGGGAGCAAGTGTAGTCGTGGCGTCTCCCACGGAGACCGCGGTCGATCGTCCTCCAAATATTATACAGACTCCAACAATGCAGCGAATCGAGGCTCATTGCACGCAGTCTTCGGATGGCGATGCAGTATGGGCATTCAATGCCTAGAAGTGTGCGGGGATTCAAACCTTGCAATATCACAAATAAACGGAGACTTTGATGCCAAGGATCCGAAAATGGTGGCCCACCGTAATGCCATCCTCAAAATGTCAGCTCGGTTCGAGGGGCTCAAATTCCACCATGTGGCTCGAGAAAACAATCAAGCGGCGGATAACCTCACTCGCATCGGCGCTAAACGCGACCCTGTCCCACCTAACATATTCCTGGAAAGGCTGTTCAAGCCATCCATGGTATGGGAAGGGGAGTCCGGCAATACTAGCATGGATCCGAATACACCCCCAGATTCCGAACTATCAGACATAATCGGAGGCTCCACCACCGAAATAACATCCTCGGCCCACGAAATCATGGCTGCAATCGCCCCGTGGACTGAGCCTTTCTTGGCCTACCTAAACAGGTAGGAGCTCCCCGAAGACCAAAATGAAGCACATTGCATCATTCGGCGTTCTAAAGCTTACAAAGTCCATGAAGGGGAACTCTATAAGAAAAGGGCGACCAGAGTGCTCCAAAGGTGCATCTCCGAAGAGGAAGGGCGGCAGCTCTTGGCTGAAATCCATGCCGGACTGGGTGGGCAGCACGCCGCGGCTCGAGCACTAGTCAGCCAGGCCTTCTGTACAGGCTTCTAGCTGACGGCCCAAGCAGACGCACAAGACCTTGTCCAACACTGCGTCGGTTGCCAGCTCTTTGCCAATCAGAGTGATATGCCCCCTACCGCTCTCCAAACAATCTCCATAACTTGGCCCTTCGCGGTCTGGGGGCTGGATATGGTCGAACCCCTTCAAGGGGGAAGCCATAAGAAAAAAAATACTTATTGGTCATGGTGGACAAGTTCACCAAATGGATAGAAGCCAAACCAGTCAAAACGGCCGAATCCGGACCAGTAATAGACTTCATATCCGGGGTCGTACACCGATATGACATCCCCCACAACATCATCACTGATAATGGCTCAAATTTCACAGCCGATGAAGTGAAAACTTGGTGCGGCAAAATGGTCATTAAGCTTGATTACGCTTCAGTCTACCATCCCCAAACAAACGGCCAGGTCGAACGGGCAAACGGTTCATCATGAGTGGCATCAAACCCAGACTAGTGTGATCCTTGTGAGTCGGACCGCGACCGGTCGAAGATCTTGACTCCGTACTCTGGGGGCTGCGGACCACGCCAAATCACACCACCGGATATACACCATTTTTATGGTGTACGGCGCGGAAGCAGTATTACCCTGCGACATAATACATGATTCGCCTCGCGTACGCATGCACGAAGAGAAGGAAGCCGAGTTAGATCAGCAAGATAACTCGGATGCCCTGTAGGAGGAGTGCGACGTCGCAAAAGCCCGCTCCGCATTCTATCAGCAGCAGGCTCGACGGTACAAAAGTAGAGAAGTGCAGGCTAAAACTTATAATATTGGCAAGCTTGTTCTACGCCTACCGGACAAGAAGAAGGACAAGCTCAAACCCAAGTGGGAAGGTCCCTTCGTCATTGATAAAGTTCTCACCGGAGGAGCGTACCGCTTACGTAATGCATCCGATAACAAACTCGAGCCGAACCCATGGAACGCGGCCAGACTCCGGAGATTCTACGCCTAACGCCGAACTCAGTGTTCATCTCCTTACCCCCTCCTTTTTAATTATGCTCCCTCCCTTTTCCTTTCTCGACCTTTTTTCCTCTTCACACAAAGTATTTAATACTGATCTGGGCCAGATCACTCCGCCCGCACTATATGTGTAAGCAATACAGGGGCTTCCTATCACGGAAGCTAAAATAATTACTCTAATGGCCTTTTGCCCATCACATATCGTTCCTTTTGCCATATGTGCCTTTTCTTCACCATTATATGCATCGATATGACTTAAGATGTGGCCAAGCTGGGTTGCACGGCTCTTGTGTTTATGCCCTACGTTCCCGTTAATTCGGCTAGGGCATAAGGGAGCACCTCTCGATTATTCTTGCCGGTTCAGCGGGATGTGTACCTCGGTGGGTGAAGCCAAAAGCTAAGCGTATTAAGGGAATATTTGGTCGGTGAACA